>CM035414.1:4035384-5235384 GCA_020310875.1 Ceratopteris richardii
AACCAGGACTGTCGCTTATGCGACGCTGGCGTCGCATAAGCGACGATTCTTGTTTTTCTTTCAATTTGAGGGCGTCGCTATGCCCCCCTATTTCTTGTAGTGCAAGAAGGTCATTGGCACTAAGTGGGTATACAAGCTGAAGCATAAGCTTGATGGAACAGTTGAAAAGTATAGGTCTAAGGTTGTTGCAAAAGGTTATGCTCAAGAAAGAGGCATTGATTTTGATGAGATCTTTGCACCTACATGCCGAATGACTATTGTTCATAACATCTCTACACTTGCAACTCATCATGGTTGGAACATACATCATTTGGCCATTAAAAATTTATTTTTGAATGACAAATTGCATGAAGGAGTGTATGTTTTTTTAGCCCTGTGGTTTTGTGCAGAAAAGGCATGGAAACAAACTGTGCATGCTGGAAAAGGCATTATATAGTTTGAAGCAAGCACCACGTGCTTGGTATGAAAAGATACATGCCTACTTGATTGCACAGGGTTTTGAGAACATTCCAATTGAGAGCACCTTATATGTTAAGAGTGCAAATGATGTGCTTCTCATCATTGTTATCTATGTTGATGACATGATGCTCACTGGTCCTAATGAGAAGAATATTGCTGATTTGCATATCTCATTTGCGATGTCAGATTTGGGGCATTTTCATTTCTAGTATGCCCCTAGAAAGCCTAGACCCACACCATTTTGCATAGATGTAAGATGAGGACTCAAGAAGGACTCTCCTTTCATCCAACCCAACCTCCAACATGCTCAAGCCATTGGCCATCAGCCTGCAGCTATTTTGAACAAGATTAGCACACTATGTTTTAGGTGTAGAGGCCTTTGCAACTACCATTATAGCCTCTTTATTCTTTGCCTCTTTTGCAACCAGTTTATGACAACTCTTTATGGCATGATCATTTGCCTTAGAATATTTTCAAAATTATTTTTGCTTTTCTATTTTCTTGTCATCTTTATCTTCATTCTTGAATTGTGTAGCATTATCAAAATTCTACTTACTAGTAGGTGATCTCCATTTACCTTTCACTTTTAACTAGGTAAGAAAGCTTGATCTGCAACATGCATTATTAACCTATTCTCCCTTGACCGATCTTCCTACAAACAAAACATAGACTAACTCCTCAAATGTTAAGGTTTTTCGATTGCCTTTCATCGTCAATCAAAGAGTAGAAGTAAAAATCTGATATGAATCTAGAAAACCATTAAGCACAGTCTACATAAGTAAACTATTTGGCAAGACTTCATTAGCAAAAATTAATTGCTCCTTCAAACCTTTGATCTTTTTCAAAGAATTGTCCATAGAATCTCCTTCATTCATATGATCACTCTCCAATTGTTTTTAGAGGTAAGCAAGAAGGGCCTCATTTCTTGCCTAATATAAAGTTGTAAGTGTATCACAAGCATCCTTTGTTGTCTTATAGAGCGAATGTGAGGGATAATGGCATGTTTTATAGAAAAAGATATCAATGTATCTACGTGAGCATCTCTGCCATCCCAACAAAGTTGTTCTACAGTAGGTGCAGCAAGAACCAGAACAAGAATAGGAATTTGAAGATCATCATCTTCAATGCCATTTGGATCATCTTCAATAACTATATTTGCAAGTGTAGTAGGACATTTTTCAACACCCTATACAATACTCTGTAGTCCTTTTGCTACCAATACATGAAGAATCATATATGCCCACAATTGGTAATTAGTACCATCTAACTTATCCTCAACACCCAACATATAGAATACCTCATTACTTTCAACCATGGCCAATGAAAAAATACCTTGATATAGAAAATTGATTATATCTAAAAGAAATTTGGATAGAAACACCCAGTGGCGAATCAAAACCTGTATATATGTTTGGCACAAAAGGACTGCATAGTCGCTATGATAGTGCATTCGAGGGCCAAAATGAGCTCATATCAAAATTTTGATGCAATAGAGCGAAGCGATTTTGAACGCTTAATCAGCTTGTGTATGTTGACTAGTTTTAGTGCGATTCTAAGGCTGTGACCAGAGGAGTGTCAATGATGCCCTAGATGAAGTGGTGACTTGCTCTAATACCAATTGTTGGAATTCAAGGCCTATGCAAGCACACAAACAACACAAGGAAGAAGAAGAAGGTTGGGGCACAACACAATACAAAATGTATTACCAAGTGAGAAATGCACAAAGATAACTGATCCTTTAGGGTTAAAGGTGTATATATAATCCGAGGGGAAAAAACTCTTGAAGAGGGAAAAAGTGTTGTGGTGGTCCTATGTGTGTTCACACACATCACTACCAAAATACATCAATAGTAACAAAGGTATATTTCATGAGGATGGTAGAAATCATTACATCATGCGATATTGAAAGAAAGCCACAATTTATAGTGAGCAATTTTGAAGGCCAAAAGATAGGTGTATACCTCACACCCACTCACTACCAAAAAAATTGAAATTATTGATGGATGCAAAATGAACTAAAAATGATGGGTGTAGGTATATTTGTCCGTGAAGATTGTTGTGATGATACATGTTCCATCGATATAGCACTTGTTATAATGATTATATATATGTGTGTGTATGCATGTCTATGTTCTTAGTATATTTTGGTAGTTATGTGTGTGAATAAACTTAGGACCGTTGGGGCACATTTTTCCCTCTTTAGGAGGTTTTTTCCCCTTGTCTTGTATATATGCCTATAACCCTAATATGTTACTTAATTTTGTGCATTCACTTGGTAATTCATTCTATGCTATCTTGCGCTCCAAGCTTCTTGTTCTTCTTGCTTGTGCTGGTCATGTGCTTTCACAGACCTCAAGCTCCAACAATTGGTATCAGAGCATGTCGTTGCTTCATCTAGGGTGTCGTTGACACCCCTCTAGTCATAGTTTGAGAATCACATGAAAATTGGTGAGCATACTCAAGGGTGATTAGAAGTTCAAGGTAGCTTTGTTGTGTGGCATAAAAATTTTGATATGAGCTCATTTTGGCCTTTGAACATGCCGCTTGTGTATAAACTTTTTTCCTTTTGTGCCAAACATATATACAGGTTTTGGTTTTCCGGTACAAGTGCTTCAAATTCTACTACAAATTTAGTAGAGCTCAATAAGAAAGCACTATTCAACTTTTGAGATACAATCATTTTCTTGCATCATGGTATTTAGTAAATGGCCATGGCTGAAAGCAATTATCATGATCTATCAAATGGCAATGTTATTATTGCTTCTGGCATTTTATGTCATGGGATGTATAAGCTCATAGACTAAGCAAAATTTGTGAATGATTTAACATGTGGAGTACAAAATTCTCAGGCTATCTCATATACAAAGCTATGGCATGCATGCTTTGGTCATCTGAATTACGCTAGTCTACTACACCTACATAAATCTAAAATGGTGTCCTCTCTATCCAAACTTGAGGCACCTTGTAAACATGTAAATGAAGGCATTATTTTGGGCGACATGCAACATTCTTCCTTCCTTGAAGATAGTTTAGTTCAAGCTACTCATAAATTGCATCTTGTTCATAATTATGTTTGTGGTCTTATGCAGATACCTTCTTTTGGGAACCACCTTCATGACTTTTATTGATGACTATTCCAGGCATGCAGGAAAAAAGTTTGAATTTTTTATGTGATTCAAATAGTTTCTTGTTATGGCTAAAAATCTATCAGCATGTAAATTGGGCACCCTCCACTCTGATCGAGGGGGATACATCTTTTCTTGTTTTAATGCATTTCTCATTGAATATAAGAAAAAACATTAGTGTACATTGCCATATAGACCTCAAAAGAATGGAATTGTTGAACAGAAGAACATGTATCTCATGGAGATAGCGAGGTGTATGGTCAAAAGTTAGGCTTTGCCACATAGCTTCTCGCTTGAGGTTGTTGTGTGTGGAACATATGTACTTAATAGGTGTCCCTCCAAATCACTACAATCTATCACACCATATGATGCTTGGCATAGTTGCAAGCCATCTATTGCTGAAGTGTTTATATGATTCAAACAATTTCTTGTTATGGTTGAAAATTTGTCAGCATGCAAATTGGGCACCCTTTGTTCTCATCAAGGGGGGGAATACATGTCTTCTTATTTTATAAATTTCTCATTGAACATAAGATAAAACATCAATGTATAGTACCATATACACCTCAACATAATGGAATTTTTGAAAGAAAGAACATGTCTCTCATGGAGATAGTGAGGTGTATGGTCAAAAGTTAGGCTTTACCACATAGCTTCTTGCTTGAGGGTGTTATGTGTGCAACATATGTACTTAACATGTGTCCCACCAAAGCACTACAATCTATCACTCCATATGATGCTTGGCATGGTTTCAAGCCATCTATTGCTCACTCATGTGTCTTTGGTTGTCTAGCATATGCATTACTGCCTGAACAACAACATAGGAAATTGGATGATAAAGTAGTGAAATGTATTTTTGTTTGTGTGGAAGATGCAATTCAACCATTACTTTCATGTACTAAAGAGACATCCATTAGCTCAAAAGATGTGTATATGACACTTTGCTCCCTCTTTTTACAGGTGGATAGTTAAGTGATAGTCCAAATGAGGCAATTTCAGAGCCTTTGTAGGTTCCACATGATGATGAAGATCATTCCATCTCTAATGAAGATTTACATGATGCACTTGTTGATGAGAGGATTGACATAGAGGAGGCTAAAACCATGCCTACATGGTTGGTGTAGACTTTGAGAGATAGCAAGTTTTAGATGCTCTTCTATCATATTGTACACAGTCAAGCTCTCATAGTGCTTCTTTTGCATCAAATTGTCATGCAATGGCTGCCTCTAGTCTTTGTGATGAGAATGAGATAGTTTCTTTTGATGAAGCACAAAATTAAAAAAATTGGATGGCTATTATGCAATCAAAATATGATGCTATTATGAATAGTGGTACCTGCTATTTATGTGATTTTCCTCTCGGCAAAAAGGCCAATGACACTAAATGGGTATACAAGTTGAAACGTAGACCTGATGGAACAATTGATAGGTATAAGGCTAGGCTTGTTGCAAAAGGTTATGCTCAAGAGAGAGGCATTGATTTTGATGATACCTTTGCACCCACTTGCAGAATGATGACTGTTCATAGCATTTCTACACTTGAAGCTCATCATGGTTGGAATGTACATCAGTTGGACATTAAAATTTCATTTCTAATTGGTGGCTTACATGAAGAAATGTGTGTATTTCAGCCTTATGGTTTTGTGTTGAAAGAGCATGAAAACAAACTGTGCATGTTGAAAAAGGCATTATATGGTTTGATGCAAGCACAACGCGCTTGGTATGAAAAGATAAATGCCTACTTGATTGCACAAGGTTTTGAGAACCGTCCAACTGAGAGCACTTGATATGTTAAGCATTTAGATGATGTAACTCTACTCATTGTTGTGTATGTTGATGTCATGCTTCTCATTGGTCCTAATGAGAAGCATATTTCTGAATTTAAGGCTGATTTGCATGCCTCTTTTGAGATGTCTGATTCGGGGCATTTGCATCATTATTTGGGCATTCACTTTCTACAAGTTGATGGAGGAATAGCTTTGTGTCAAATAAAATATATTGACACAATATTGTAGCATTTTGGCCTTTAAGATGGCAAACCTATTGCCACTCCTATGGAAATACATTTACGGTTGAGTCGTCATGATGTTAAAGATGCATTTGATGTTGTTCTCTATCAGCAGGCTCTTGAATGCTTGATTTACTTATGCATAGCTCGGCCTGATATTCCATTTGATGTCTCTCATATAAGTAACTTTATGCATTGCCCAAGTGTCAAGCATTGGCAATAGGTTAAGCACATCTTTCACTATTTGAGTGGCACCCATCTACTTGGATTGTTTTATCCCAAGGGTTGGTTGTTATGACACTGGTATGCCCACCAACGATTTTTTCTTCATGTTTGGTAGCTCATGAATATCTTGATTGAGCAAGAAGAAGCCTATTGTGGCCACTTCTGGTTGTGAGGTTGAGTAGAGGGCAACTTTCACAATGACTATTGAGTGTGTGTGGCTCACATGCCTTTTGGATCATTTGGGTGTTGGTCAATCTTCTGCCACCACCATCTTCACCGACACTTAGAGCAAATCGAAAGTTGCAAGGAACCTTGTCTTCCATGCTCACACAAAGCACACTGAGGTGCAATATCATTATGTCAAGGAGAGGTTCTCTGTTGGAGAGATCAGTTTGGCATATGTGCCCACATTGATAACATTGTAGATCTTTTCACAAAAGGCTCTACCTAGGGAGAAGTTTGAAGCTTTCTGCAAAGCTTTGGGCTTACTTCCATTTGTGGATTGATCTCTTCCCACAAGTTTGGAACTTCCTTATGCATGAGTGCAAGTTCCTTGTTCACCGTATCACTCTCAGGAGGGCTTTGTTGTTATATTTTAGAAGTGATGTGTGTGAACACACGTAGGACCATTGGGGCACCTCTTTCCCTCTTTAGAAGGTTTTTTTCCCCTAGCTTGTGTATACACGTATAACCCTAATGGGTTACTTATTCTTGTACATTCACTTCGTAATTCATTTTGTGTTGTGTTGTGCTCCAAGCCTCTTCTTCTTCTTCTTCTTCTTCTTCTTCTTCTTCTTCTTCTTTGTGTTGTTTGTGTGCTTCCGTACACCTCAAACTCCAACATGTGTGTATATTTTATTGATGGGTATATCAACAGAAAAAAAAACACCCCCAGCACTATAGGAATGCATATTTTGACGGATTAATATACATAAAATAAAATCGACAACACCATGCGGCACTTCTCATATCTCATATCTGAGACAACATGTAGTGTTGCATAGGTAAGTGAGCTTGGTTTTCTTCATTTTCTCTTTTCTTGACCTTTCATACACAAAGCTTCTAGATCTTTCTATTTCACATACATTAAGCTTCATATCTATGCAAACTTTTCAAGTAGGTTGCATTTTTCTTCTCGTTATTTATTTACATAATAAAAGTTGTTAATTATGCTGTACACACACATTCGTACACACATAAATAGATACACTCACCCACATACATACACATATACACATACATACACACACATACACACAAACACATACACATACACATAAACACACACATATACACACATACACATATACATACATACACTCACACACATACATACACACACATATACAAATAAATACACACATACAAACACATATGCAACGCACATATACATACATACACACACATAGACATACATATGCACACCTATACACATAAACACACACACATACATACATATGCACATACACATACATACACACATACAATTATGCAGG
This sequence comes from Ceratopteris richardii, assembly GCA_020310875.1. Lineage (NCBI taxonomy): Eukaryota > Viridiplantae > Streptophyta > Polypodiopsida > Polypodiales > Pteridaceae > Ceratopteris > Ceratopteris richardii. The sequence goes on from CM035414.1 coordinate 4,042,697, forward strand.
TAGAATGTTTTTTGTAGGCAAAATATTTTTTTGTAGGCCTTTTAGCATATGGGAAAAAAATTTGCAAGTGGTTTTATGTTTAGTCTCTATGGCTTTCTTTATAGCCTTCATGCCTTATTTGCTTATAGGTTTGCATGCCTTATTGTAGCTTTTTATTTTTAGCTCCATATCTAAGGGAAATGTTATCGATTCTTTTTTTGTATGACATAAATATAAGGCAAAAAAAAATCAGCATACATACATACATACATACATACTTACATGTATACTTACATACATGCATGCATACATACTTGCTTACTTATTTACTTACTTACACACACACAGATATACATACATACATATACATACATAAATACATACATACATATGTACATATATACATACATACATAGATACATATATGCATACATATATATATACATATATATATATATATATGTGTGTATATATATATATATATATATATATATATATATATATATATATATATATATATATATATATATATATATATATATATATATATATATGGCAATGGAGAGGTCTTCTTCTCCTTGGAGGAGATGAATAGGATTTCCTTCTTCAACAAGCAGGGCAGCTAGGGTTTGTGAGTCTCCTTCTCATTAAGAAGGATATGAGCTTGGAGCTTATCTGCACTTGGAGGATATCATCTTCACTTTATGGAGATTGTGAAATTATGAAGATATGCTACAAATTTGTGCATTTATATGCAAAGATTATGATTATTTGTAACATTCATGTACTTCATATTTTTCAATGTATCACATATATGTGGATCTTTGCTCCTAACTCTCTCTATTGTCTTGCATATTCTCTCACATGTCACTATATTGGTTGTGGGCCTCAAAAACCACACTAAGCTCATAGTCAATCTCTTGAAGGGTCTTTGCCCAAGGGGCCTTTCATCCTTTTAGGTTAATTTGATTAGAGATCCACTTAATGCTCTCTTGATAGAAGACTATTATGACCCTTGCACCATACAAATAAGGAAAATTTCTCAAATCATGAACAATTGCATACAACTCCTCATAGAAGAAGTACTTTCTCTAAGATAGGTCTAGTTTCTTACTCTCAAATGCTACTCATCGACCATCCTAAACTAAAACTATGCCTATAGCAAAGTCACTTGTATCTATTTAAGCTCAAAATGGCTAATTGGGATTTTATATCTACAAAAGTGGAGTTGTAACAATATCTACTTCAACTTCTCCATATGTTTCTTTTGTTCATGTCCTCAATGAAAGGTTTTTCCTTTGCCTTTAAGTTGTTTCATCATCAGAACAATATTCTTCACATTAATCTTAACGAAGCATCAATAGAATCCTGATAAACCTTGAAAGATATGAAGCTTTTCCAAGTTTTGAGAATGTTTTCGTTCCCTAATAGCATGTACTTACTCAGATCCATCTAGATTCCATCCTTCGAGATGATATGACAAAAATATCTAACTTGTGGTTTGGAAAATTCACACTTTGATTCTTTAACAAAGGGTGAATTTTCCCTTAAAATTTGGAAGACTTTTTGTAAGTGTTCTTCTTCCAACCTACTATAAATGAATATCAAGAAAGTATGCAACACACTTTCTTAAATAGGGCTGTGACACACTATTCATGACTATCATGAGTGTCATGAATGTACCAAGAGCATTGGCGAGATGTAATGTCATCACCAAGAGCTCATAATGCCCATACCTATTCCTAAAGGTAGTCTTAGGAACATCCTCTTCCTTTATCCTAATTTAAGATATCCAAATCTCAAATCAAGCTTAGTAAAGAAGTGAACTTGATGTAACTGATCAAATAGATCATCCAATCTAGGTATTGGAGATCGATTTTTAATATTTATCTTCTTTAATGTTGTATAATCGATGCATAACTGGATAGAGCTATCTTTCTTTTTAATTAGGAGGATTGGAGATGCCCATGAGTAATTGAAAGGCCTAATAAATTCATTGGTTAAATAATCCAAAATCTAGTTCTCTACTTGTTGATACTTAGATGCACTAAGCTTATAAGGTGGTTTGCAAATAGGCTTGGTGTCAGCTACAAAGACTATGGCATGGTTAGTGTCTCCCCTAGAAGGTACATTTTTATATTCAAATATTAATTGTGTAAAATACTCAACTACATGTTCTTGATAAAAAGAATAGTAAAGGTCCTATCTATATTTACATTAAAGGTCCTATCTATATTTACATTATGATCATACAAATATAAAATTGAAATTTCATACGTATGCAAAGATTCATGAGCGCCTAAACTATACAAAATAAACATCCTAGACATCATGTGAATCAAATAAAGTCTCTATTTGAATGCATGATATGAGAGGTATACTAGAACATCCCTCTCACCTGGAATACACAATGTATTTTCCATTCTTAACAAATTCAATAGTATTGTTCTATTAAGTTTGTTTAATTATACCCCCTAAACCCCAAAGCCAAACTTTTCCCAACATGATCTATTATTTTTAGTATATGAACAATGTCTATCCCTTGTGATTTTATGTGGTAATGCACACTATGGCCCCCATTATGAGGAGAAGGCAATTTTGCATTACCCAATTCATGGGAATCCCCACTTCCATATTGGATGAAGGTCAAATTGGACCATCTAAGGTATTCTAAGGAAAGGGAGGCACTGGGGTCCCCAATTGTGGGGTCGGGGGTGGTGGTGAGCAACCTCGACTCGGGGGTCCGAGGGGTCCAACAATCTCCTTAGCAGGCTCTCTTAGGTTGATTGAACCGACCTAAGGTGCATGTAGCCATTATGCAGACAATGGTTGCCCATGCTCTTGTTACAATTAGTGTCCATGTGAAAGGCAAAATGGCCACTAGACACTTTTGTATATGTTATGTAATAAAACATATAGTGGCCTTGTCAGCCATAGTCTGTAAGTTCAATCACATTTTGTGAAACCTAAAGATTCTAAGTTCATGCTATCTTTTGTGAACTATGTGGTGTCTGTGTATTCTACAAGTTCATTGTGGAGTATTGTATGTGACAGCAAAAGCATAGACCTTAGCATATCTTGTCATTTGAGTCATCAAAGTCAACATTGGTGTCATTTGTTTTGTGCGAGGAAGGGCTTCAATGATCAAGGAAGACAAAGTAATAGCACTTTCGGGGAGGTCACCCATTCCAATAGTGTTCCCCCCCCCAAGGACCACGTAACATTAGGTTTTTCTATCACTAATCCAAAGTTGATTAGTGATTGTAGGAGTGAAAATACTTAAGGTTAACATCACTTTGGAGCCTAAAAGTCAATTTTGGAGCTAGAGGCACTTGAGGTTATGTCATTGGCAGTGTACATTCAGCTTTACTCTTGAATTTTCAACTCTTAAGTCTTCTTATAAGTTTCTTGCAAGGCTTTCAATGGTGGTAGAAGCACAAGGAGCTCTAACTTGCAAGGCAAAGACCATTTTGAGATCCTAAAAATCGATGGCACAAACTTTGGTCTCTGGAAGAATCATGTTAAAGATGTGTTGATTCATGGGAGGTGGTGGAAGTGAATAAATGGAATCTTAAAGAAGCCCGTTAACATGGATAATGATGACTAGGATGAGTCGGATGAAATGGCTAGGTCTACCATTCAACTACACCTGACAAATAATGTTTACGTTACACTATTGTACTATGAAAGTGTAGAGGAGCTCTAGAAGAAGATATGCAATACATGTGAAAAAGAAATAACATCACATAAAGTGTATCTAATGAGAAACCTATATGAACTTTGCATGAAGGACAAATATAGTGTTGCTGCTTATGTAAATGAGTTTGATGCTATAATATTTGAGTTATAGGCTCAAAAAATGGAAATGGATAATGAAATGAAAGTAGTCTTGTTGTTATGCACATTATCATCATCATGGGGTATGTTTTGCATAGTTATTAACAATATTGAACCTAGTGGTAAGCTAGTCTACGATGACATATGTCGAGCACCCTTGAGTCAAGAGATCCTTAGAAAGTCTATGGTTGGCACTCATAGTGGAGATGCATATAATTTTTGTGATTCTTACCAAGGAAATAATCAGCAACATGCTAGGAGCAAGAACAAGGAAAAGAATGCTCAATGGAATAAGAGTAGAAGTAAAACAAAGAAGACAATGTGACACCACAAAGATAATGGTTCTCTACTTATGCAACAAAGTCTCTTGGTATCGTAAGACCTGCTGACTCTTACCAATGTGAGCTTGTTGGGATTGGAGATGTGGTTGTGCAGTTTATTGATGGTTCAAAATTCACTATGCATAATGTATTCCATGTGCCTCAGTTGTCATGCAATTTGATGTTATTTGGTCAACTTGATGACCTTTGTTACAAATGGTTTTCTATGCTGATTCCTTTCACATATCAGAGGGCAATATGGTTATTACAAAAGGAAACAAAGTTGGCTCACTTTATCCTTTATTTTTATCATAGAAAGAACTCTTGTTAGTTGTTACTGAACAACCTATGACTTGTACTTGGCATGGTTGTTTGGGCCACATATTTTTTAGTGCAATGGAAAATCTTTCTCATTCTAGATACTTACCTATGTTATCTTTCTACGATTTTTCATTTTTTGAGCATTGTCAATATGGAAAGAAATCTAGGAATGTGCATAAGATGCACATTGACTCTTCAATTCAACCTTTATATCTTGTTCATATATATATGTGTGTGGTCCTATGCCCACAAGGTCATTAGGTGGTTATCTTTGATTTGTGACTTTTATAGATGATGGTACTAGAAAAGTTTGGGTATATCCTATCAAATCAAATAATGAGGTATTCCCTACTTTCAAAAAATGGCTTGCTTCAATTGAGACTAAAAAAGAAACTAAGTTTGAGGCTTTACATTCAGATAATGGAGGTGAGTATACCTCACATGAATTCAACCTTTTTTGTGAGTCTAGAGAAATTCATAAAAAAGTTTACAACTCATTATACCCTAGTACAAATTGGTGTAGCTAAGATGATGAGTAGAACTATTCAAGATAGAGAAGTCTCTATGTGACATCATGCAAACTTGTCACAAGGCTTTTGGGCAAAATCAGAATTTATTTCAGTTCATTTGATTAACCTTTCACCTTGTACTACCAAAGGTTTGAAAGTGGCACGAGAGTTATGGACAGGGAAGCTGCCATATGATGATCATCTTAGTTTTTTTGGTTGTGAATTTTATGTTCATATACCCAAGAATCTTATAAAAAATCTAGGTTATAAGTAAAAGAAATGCATTTTTCTCGGATATGGTTGAGACAGTCAATTTGGATATCACTTATGGGATCCTAAAACTTAGTGAGTGATTAGAAGTAGTGTTGTCGTTTTCAATGTGCCTAAGATGCATAAACAATCCATTAAGGAGGTTGAAGTGGAGAAGATTGGTTTTTTAGGATACTAGTTCTCTAGTTAGCATGCATAAGAATTTTACATAGGGGTGTTTAGGAGAATGTCTAATCAAATAAATTTGCAAATGTCCCTATTGAGATGTCATTGAGACATTTTGCATGTGTCTTGCATCGACCTCATAGATTTAATACAATATTGGATTTTGTTGTTTTGGAAGATGCTAGTGAGCCCTCTTGCTATAAAGACGCTATCTAGACAAAGAATCATGTCAAGTGGGAGCATGTCATGAAGAGTGAATTGGATTCTATTCACAATAATGGTACTTGGGATTTGGTACCATTGCCAAAGGGGAGGAAAGCTTTACCATGTAAATGGGTATATAAGCTGAAATTAACATCCGATAATGCCTCTTTCCAGTAGTCAAGATGACTACATTGCACATGTTGCTTGGATTCATTGCAATGGAGGACTTAGAGCTAGTCCAAATGGATGTGAAAATTACTTTCTTGCATGGAGATCTTACAAATGAGATCTATATGGAATCTTACAAATGAGATCTATATGGAACGACTAGAGGGTTATGTAGTTCTTGACAAAGTAAGTCTAGTTTGTAAGGTAAAGAAGAGCTTATCTGAACTTAAACAATCCCCTAGACAATGGTAACAAAAGTTTGATGCTTTTATGAAGTTTCAAGGCTATTCTTGAAGCAATGAGGATCATTGTCCCTACACAAAGAGATGTTTAGATAGAAGCTTGATATGCTTGATGCGTTATGCTGATGATATGTTGATTGTTGGGAAGTCCTCTAATGACTTGTCATTGCTCAAGAAGAAGTTGAGTGAGACATTTGATATGAAGGATTTGGGGGATGCCGAACATATTCTTGAGATGCACACTAGTCATGATAGGAACAAAATATGCACATAGTTGTCTCAAAGTGAGTACAAATCCAAAGTACTTCACAAGTTCAATATTGAAGGTGGCAAGGCATTGAGTACACCTTTACATGAAATTGAGCAAGGATGATTGCCCCAAATGAGATGATGAAAAGGAATTTGTGACCAAAATTCCTTATCAGCCTGTTCTTGCTAGTCTCATGTATTGTCACATAACCTTAACAGGAGATGGTTGAACCATACCTTAAGAGAGATGATTAGGAATTAATCCTCAACCATGGCTTTTTTGGCAAGTGGTTAGGCCATCACGTTCCTAGTTGGGAGGTTGTGAGTTCAATTCCCAACATTGGTATCAAATCCTAGTTTAGGAATTCGAGCAAGATGGACACTTGGGAAGTACTTGACCATGGGTGAGTTTAAAAATGTCAAAAAGAAGGAAGGCACATGGGCATTTTGGGCACCAGCGGGTGACTCAATAGGTCCAAGCACTAGATTTTGAGGCTAGTGCAAATGCTCAAATGTGGGAAAGGGCCCAACTTAGATAGAGCTTGTGAACATTGAGGACTATGGAAGGAATGACACATAACCTTGGCAAGAGATGGTTGAACCATACCTTAGGATAGAGGATTGGGAAGTAATCATCAACCATGGCTTTTCAGGCAAGTGGTTAGTCCACCACACTCCTAGCCAGGAGGTTGTGAGTTCAATGTCACATAACCTTAGCGGGAGATGGTTGAACCATACCTTATGGGCAAGTGGTTAGCCCATCACACTCTTGGCGGTTGTGAGTTCAATTCCCAACATGTATGCTATGGTAGCTATGAGACCAGACATTGCATTTTTAGTGGGAGTTATGAGAAGATATATGTATGATCTTGGCAAGAAGCCCTAGGAAACGATCAAGATGATTTTGAGATATTTGAGTGGCATGGACAAGTGTTTATGCTTGGGTAGAGGAAAGGCATCCATTATTGGTTATACAAATTTTGAGTATGCTGGTTGTGTAGACAATCATAAGTCTATTTCAAGGTACAATTTTCATTTTGGTAGGGGTGCAATCTCTTGGAGATCTCATCATCAAGAATGTACATTTGTTTCCACTACATAAGCAAAGTATGTTCCATCTAATGAGGCATGTAAGGAAGAATTGTGGTTTTCTCGTCTTGCTTGTGTTATGGGTCTACCTCAACATGTACCTTGTTTGCTTAGTGATAGATTGCCATTACTTTGGCTAAGAATCTGGTCTATCATGCAAAAACTAAGCACATTGCAGTGAGGTATCAGTTCATTAGAGAGTTCTTATCCGATGAGTGCATTATTCTTGAGAAGGTTCATACTGAAGGTAATGTTGCATAGGCTTTGACTAAAGCTCTACCTTAGGATAGCTTTCATCACTGTTGTCACCTGATGGGGGTTACTTGATTCATGATCTTGCATAGCTACTTGTACACTATGTAACATGACCATTAGGTGGGAGGTATAGTTTGTATACTTACACTCACATATCCTTTGTCGTTATTTATTATCTTTCATAGTTCAATTAGGCCATATTGGCCTTTAGTGGGAGATTGTTACTGTTAGTCCATGTGAAAGGCCAAATGGATGCTTGACACTTTTAATGTTATGTAATAAAACATATAGTGGTTTGTTTAGCCACAGACTATAAGTTTGACCACATTTTGTGATGCCTAGAGATTTCAAGTTCATATTATTTGTGAAATTTGTGGTTTCTGTGTATTCTGCATGTTTTGTGAGGACTACTATGTGCAATGTTTGAGGAGCTCAACTTTCTATTGCGAGCATATCATCATGAAGCTCTCACAAAGGAGAATCCACTGTGGGGCATCGCCATCGCACTAGTTCAATGCTACCACCCATGTCTAGTTGTCCATGAAAGGCTACACCTCTCCATTAGCCTATATATACAAGACTTCTATAATACACCACATCAAAATGAGCGAACATACCATAACCTTGTAACTCCCTATCCAAATTTATCTAGATCATCATTTAAGCTATACGTTGAGAGTGCATGGGTGGAAAATGCCATCATGTTTGTACTTGTTCTTAGTAGCAAATTTTTGAAATTCTATATCCATTATCTTCTATGCTATTGTTCCTATGTTCTCTTGCATGACTACTTTCTTACAATTCTATTCATGTTGGAATTCTAAATGATCCAAAAATCCTTGTAATACAACATCTAGATTGGACACCATTATGTCCAATATTCTCTTATCTTCACCTTGCATCATAGATACAATGTATCTATGTGCACTAGGGTGTTTGGGAATCTTAAGTCTTTTGATTAAAGCATAATTTATAAAATTTTGTGTGGTCGAGTCATCAATCATGATGCATACTAGAGTCTCGTATATCATACCATGGAGTTTGACCAAATCACCTAGAGCAAAAGCAACTGACCACAAAGACTCGGTCAACCAACATGTATGTAAGATGTCCTGGTGCATTACTTCCACATGCTTGCACTTGCTTCTACCATGAATAGGAAGTATCTACACTAGGTTTACCACTTCTTTCCCTTGTCTATGGCCGTACAAGTCCTTGGTCCTGACTTCTTTTCTTCCCCCTTACATGCTCAAAAATTGCATTGTGACTGCTTAGGAGATCGACACCTAAAACATAATTTTTCCTTTTTGTCGCATTAGAATTGATCTACACTCAATCTTGTCCCTTGAAATTTTGTTTTTTAACTATGAATTTGATTTTAGTGAGGACTACCATCTTAAATTTGGTTTTGAGTGGGTCTAAGAAGTTGATATGTATCCATGGGTGTGTGCCTATGATCCTCATATATTTGGGCACACTTGATAGCTTCTTTAGAGGTCCTAAGAGCGTTCCTTCTGACCTCAATCTTTATGCCATTATCAAGCCCTCTAACAAAGCCTCGATTATTCTATAAATCATCTAATCCATTGAATTTAAGTATGATAGTTCTATACTGTAAAAGGTAAATAGGCAATGGCCTGTTACACTTATGTGTTCCTTGAGTAGCTTTGATGTGAACCTTTTCGCTATACATGGGCACTTTTTACTAGTGCTGGCTAGAGGTTTTTTCCCCATGTTATCACATACTTGATACACTCATATGTGGTGGTACTTTTTACTCAGATATATTATTTAACTCTTAATTCAATTCTGAACATTGTTAATAGAGAGCTATTCCAACCATCTATCTTCTATGTGTGTCTTGTTGCATTTCTGCTCCTTTGTGTGTGCTTCTTGTGTGTCTCACACTTCTACACACACCCAACAGTGGTATCAGAGTAGGTTCACCTCCCTCTCAAGTTTTGGTTCTATGCATCGCGGCACACGTGCACTTTTAGCAGTGCAAATCGATTTCGGAGCATGGAATAGTGACTTTGAGCAGCCAAGAAGCATTTCCACTAGTTGCACTAGTGTTTTATCTACAGTGTGAAGGCATTCATGCAGTCAAAATCGCCATCAGAGTGACGAATTGTGAGCTGAAATTTTAGCATTCATTTCACCTTTCGTTGACGTAAAGGTTTTGTCACATTCTTGTTCTTTAGTGAAATGGCGAGCTACAATGACTTGTTTGGCATGCTTCAAGATGAAGATAAACTTGATGGGACCAACTATCCAATGTGGTCTTACATGATGAAGCATGTTCTTATTGCAAAACAACTTTGGAACATAGTGGCAAATGTAGATCAAAGACCTACATGTTCTTCACAGATGGAGCTTCTTCTTCAAGTACAGTGGTTACTCGATCTTCACCTACATAAGAGCAACTTAGATGGGATGGAAAAGATGCTCAAGCCTATGCATTGATTGCATTTTCTGTGAAGCGTCATATAGTTCCACACATTCGGTCATGTTCCACATCAAAACAGGCATGGAACACTCTTGCTTCTTTGTATGACGTGCATAATGAAGCACGTGTTGCATACTTGAGGAAGCAACTTGAGGATGTATGTATGGCTGAAAATGAGTCTGTGGATGTGTATATGACACTCATCAAAGAGTTGAAAGAGAAATTGGCAAACATAAATGAGATTATTCCGGATGCATCACTCATCTCTACATTGTTGAAAGGATTACTATAATCTTTTTAAAGCTTTGCTACTACACTCCATTTAGTTGCAAAAGGGAATCCCAATATGTATGCATTTGATGAGGTTGTGTCTCTTCTTTTGCAAGAAGATCAAGCTAGAGTGAATAGGAGTGGTTTGATTGAGGGAACACAAGTAGTTGCTATATCACATAAGGGGAAAAGCAACTATGGTTCAACTTTGGGATCATCAAAACCAAAGCCTCAACCTTTCGTCTTCCACTCATTCCTCTAATGATACTAATCTCCAAAAGACAAAGAGATGCAAATATTGCCAAAAGGTTGGTCATACTATTGATGAGTGTAGAAAGCTTGCTAAGTGCAATGAAAAGAAGAAGGAATTAGGCATGTCTATTGCTGAAAATTCTTCAAATGCAAAGAATGATGAAGCCAACATGGAACAAGATTTTTGGGCATGTGTTGTTACATGTCATTATGATGCATCTCTGCATTCTAAATGTTAGGTTGTGTGTGAGGCTGATTCAGATTGGTTATTTGATAGTGGTGCTTCAAAGCACATAACTTCATGCAAAAGGTTTTTTGCATTGTTGAAAGATGCACCCAAAGGAGGATGTGGTGTGTGCAAACAATGGCTCTTATCCCATCATTGGAGTAGGACAAAGTGAGCTTATGGCTGCAAATGGAGGTGTGATTCTCTTGAAAAATGCATTGTATGTACCCGATATTAAAAAGAACTTAAGTTCAGTTCCGTTGATTGCCAAAGCTAGACTTCACGTACACTTTGTTGATGATAAGTGTATGGTTCATGCAATGGTGATATTATCATGATGTCCGATACATTATATAATGGTTTGTATTGCATGGAGACATACAAAACGGCTGCCTCGAATGCCTTGGTTGCTCATACTTCTTCCATGGCTGAAATGGAGCTTTGGCATGCTTGTTTTGGTCACTTGAACTTCAATAATTTGCTTTACTTGCAAAAGAAGGGGATGGTTATCAGTTTGCCAACGCTTGAGTCCATTGAAAAGCATGAATGTGAAGGTTGTATTGTTGGAAAATTGCACCGTGCTTCTTTTCCAAAAGATAGTCGTACACACACTACAAGAAAAATGCAGCTTGTTCATAATGATGTATGTGGTGCTGTCAAGACTCCATTTTTTAGGAAGCATGTATACTTTGTTATCTTTATTGATGACGCCACTTGCCATACATGGGTGTATCTCGTGAAAGCAAAGAATATGGCATATGCTCTTGTGCCATCACAACAACATCACAAACTTGATGACAAAGAAAATAAATGTATATTTGTTGGCTATCGTGCTAAAAGTAAGGGATATCTTTTGTACCATCTATTGCCGAATACAATTATTGTGAGTCAAGATGTGGTGTTTGCTGAAAATTTAGTTTGCCCTCTACTTGAATGCAAAAAATAGCCAACAGTTAGCTCACAATATGTGTTCGATACACTCATGCCTTTGTTCCAAAGTGTTGCACTTGACTATGGCCATGTAGGCAAGCCAATTGAGGCTCGAAGGGCTAAAAAATTCCAACCAAGTAGAGCTAAAAATGGAGAGAATTTCTAGCCAAACATGGCTAAAATTTTTCAGCCAAAAATTGTTGGAACTGCTAGAAATTTCTAGCCACATATGGTTGAACATTTGTGTCAAAATATGGCTAAAAATGAACATGAAATTCATCCCACTCATGATATACATGTTGATGATGTATTACATAATGAACACATGTCTATCAAAGTGGACAAAGTATGACAAAGTGGCTGAAACAAACTTTGTAGAATAGCAAATTGAGTGCACCTTTACTTGGTAAAACAAGATCAAGCTCTCGCCATGCATCAAGTGATTTTGTGGATTATTCTCTTATTGCAATAGCATGTAAAGAAGAACCTCTTACTTTTGAAGATGAATGTGACGATCCACATTGGATGACTACCCATGCAATCAGAAATGGATTACATACATAGGAATGGTACTCAGGCTTTCTATGAATTACCGAAAGGAAAAAAATGGCATTGGTACAAAGTGGTTTGACAAGATTAAGAGAAAATATGATGGTAGCATTGATCGCTACAAATCTAGATTGGTTGCCAAAGGATATGTGCAACAATATGGCATTGACTATGAGAAAACTTTTGCAGCCACTTCATGCATGACTACCATTTGTACCATGGTTTCATTGGCTACCCAACGAGACTGGAAAGTACATCAGTTGGACATAAAAATGGCTTTCTTGAATGGTGATTTGCAAGAAGAGGTCTATCTGAAGCAACCTCCTGGATTTGCTATGAATGTGAAAGAGCATATGTTTTTTTGCTTGCATAAAGCCTTGAATGGTCTCAAGAAAGCTCCACATGTATGGCATGAGAAAATCTAGAAGTAGTTGATTGCTCTTGGCTTCACATGTAGTCCAATTGAAAGCACACTCTATGTATACAAAGATGGGGCTGATCTTAGAGTTCTTGTTCTTTATGTCGATGAAATACTCCTGACTCGTTCATGTGATGTAAAACTTTACATTCTTATGGATGATTTGCAGCAATTAGCTTGGTCTTTTGAGCTACTATCTTGGCATACAATTTGTATTTGTTGGGGGAGGAATTGTTATGCATGAAGCAAAGCATGTTGAAAAACTACTTCAGTGTTTTGACTTTGAGGATTACAAGCCGATTTCCACACCAGTTGATGTTGGAGTTAGACGTCTGTGGAAGCACGCGAACAACACAAGGACGAAGAAGAAGCTTGGAGCACAACACACAATACTGAATGTATTACTAGAGAATGTACAAAGATAAGTAGCCCATTAGGGAAATAGGCGTATATACAAGCTGGGGGAAAAAAACCTCCTAAAGAGGGAAAAAGTGCCCCGACGGTCCTAGAGTGTTCACACACATCACTACCTAAATATATCAACAAATCCCCCTGGGAGTGATGTGGTGAACAAGTAGCTGACACTCATGTATAAGGAAGTGCCAAGCTATGTGGAAATCACTCCACAAAAGGAAGTAAGCCCAAAGCTTTGCGGAAAGCTTCAAACTTCTCCCTGGGCAGAGCCTTCATGAAAAGGTCTGCAATGTTCCTGCATGGGCACATATGCCAAGCTGATCTCCCCAGCAGAGAACCTCTCCCTGAAATAATGATAATACACCTCAATGTGCTTAGTGCGAGCATGGAACACAGGGTTCCCCGCAACTGCCAATGCGCTCTGACTGTCAGTGAAGATGGTGGTGGCAGAAAACTGACCAACACCCAAATCAGCCATAAGGCATCGGAGCGACACACACTCAACAATAGCTGTGAAAGCTGCCCTATACTTAGCCCCACAACTGGAAGTGGCCACAATAGGCTTCTTCCTGCTCAACCAAGATATACATGAGCTACCAAGCATGAAGCAAAAGCCACTAGTGGACACACGAGTGTCATAGCAATCAGCCGAGTTTGAGTCAGAAAAAGCATGCAAATCTGGCGATAGTGATCCCTCCTTGGGATAAAACAATCCAAGTAGCCGAGTACCACTCAAAAAGCAAAAGATGCGCTTAACTGCCTGCCAATGCTTGACTCTTGGGCAATGCATAAACCTGCTCATCTGTGAGACAACAAACTGAATATCTGGCCGAGTAATGCATATGTAAATCAAGCATCCAACAGCCTGCTGATAGAGAACAACATCAAATGCATCTCCAGCATCGTGAAGACTCAATCGTAAACCTGTCTCCATAGGAGTGGCAATAGGCTTACAGTCTTCAAGGCCAAAACGCTGCAATAATGTGTCAATATATTTCATTTGACACAAAGCCATTCCACTATCAACTTGCATAAACAGAATACCCAAATAGTGATGCAAATGCCCCAAATCAGACATCTCAAATGAGGCATGCAAATCAGGCTTAAAATCAACAATATGCTCCTCAATAGGACCAGTGAGCAGCATGTCGTCAACATAGACAACAATGATCAGAAGCACATCATTAGCACACTTAACATATAAGGTGCTTTCAGTTAGACTGTTCTCAAAACTATGTGCAATCAAATAGGCATGTATCTTCTCATACCAAGCACGTGGTGCTTGCTTTAAACCATATAATGCCTTCTTTAACCTGCACACCTGGTTTTCATGCCCTTTCTACACAAAGCCACGGGGCTGGAAAACATACACTTCTTCATTCAAGTCACCATTCAGAAATGTAGTTTTAATGTCCAACTGATGTACATTCCAACTATGATGGGCTGCAAGTGCACAAATGCTCCGAACAATAGTCATACGGCATGTAGGTGCAAAGGTCTCATCAAAATCAATGCCTCTTTCCTGTGCATAACCCTTTGCAACAAGCCTTGCCTTATACCTATCAACTGTACCATCAGGTTTACGCTTCAGCTTGTATACCCACTTAGTGCCAATGGCCTTCTTGCCAGGAGGCAAGTAACATAAAGACCAAGTACCATTCTTCATTATTGCATCATATTCAGATTGCATAGCAGCAATCCAATTTTCTGAATTTTGTGCTTCATCAAACAAAACAGGCTCATTCTCATCATAGAGACTAGATGCAACCATAGCATAGCAATCTGATGCAAAAGAGGCACTATGAGAGCCTAATCGAGTATGATAGATAGAGGTGCATCTAATTTGTGGTCACGCAAGGTCTACACTGGCCATTTTGCCATAGTTCTTGTTTGCTTAATATCAGCTCTCTCATCAATAAGTGCATCATGTACATCTGCATCAGAAATGGAATTATCTGCATCATCACATGAAACCTACAAAGGCTGAGAAGTTGCCTCATTAGGGCAAGCACTAGACTGTCCACGTGTAAAAAGAGGCAGCAAAGTATCATACATGTCTTTGGAGCTAACAGATGTCTCCTTAGTACATGAAAGCAATGGCTGAATAGCATCTTCCACAAAAACAACATCACGGCTAACCAGAATGTGTTTAGTTTGTGGATGATACAGATGATAGCCTTTACTTTCATAACTATACCCAACAAAAATACATTTTACTGCTTTATCATCCAATTTTTTGTGATGTTGTTCAGGCACTAATGCATATGCCAAACAGCAAAAAACACCCAGATGAGCAACAGATGGCTTGCAATCATGCCAAGCCTCATATGAAGTGATAGACTACAGTGCTTTAGTGAGACACGTGTTTAGTACATATGTTGCACACATGATAGCCTCAATCTAGAAACTATGTGGTAAAGCCTAACTCTCGACCTTGCACCTCACCATCTCCATGAGTGACCTGTTCTTTCGTTCAGCAACTCCATTCTATTGAGGTGGATACGGCACTGTACACTGGTGTTTTATCCCATGTTCAGCCAGAAATGCATTAAAATCAGAAGACATATATTCCCCCCCTCAATCAAAACGGAGGGTGCCCATCAGGTCTACGCTTCAGCTTGTATACCCACTTAGTGCCAATGGCCTTCTTGCTAGGAGGCAAGTCACATAAAGACCAAGTACCATTCTTCATTATTGCATCATATTCAGATTGCATAACAGCCATCCAATTTTCTGAATTTTGTGTTTCATCAAATGAAACAGGCTGAGTCTCATCACATAGACTAGATGAAGCCATAACATAGCAATCTGATGCAAAAGAGGCACTATGAGAGCCTGATCGAGTACGATATGACAGAGGTGCATCTAATTTGCTATCACGCAAGGTCTGCAGCAGCCATTTTGGCATAGTTCTTGCTTGTTCAATATCAGCTCTCTCATCAATAAGCGCATCATGTAAATCTTCATAAAAAATGGAATGATCTGCATCATCACATGAAACCTGCAAAGGGTGAGAACTTGCCTCATTAGGACCAACACTCGATTGTCCACCTGTAAAAAGAGGAAGCAAAGTATCATACATGTCTTTGGAGCTAATAGATATCTCCTTAGTACATGAAAGCAATGGCTGAATAACATCCTCCACAAAAACAACATCACGGCTAACCAAAATGCCTTTAGTCTGTGGATGATACAGACGATAGCCTTTACTTTCAGAACTCTACTAAAAAAAAAAAACATTTTACTGCTTTCTCATCCAATTTTCTACGATGTTGTTTAGGCACTAATGCATATGCCAAACAACCAAAAACACGCAGATGAGCAACAGATGGCTTGCGGTCATGCCAAGCCTCATATGGAGTGATAGACTACAGCGCTTTAGTGGGACACCTGTTCAGTACATATGCTGCACACATGCAGCCTCAAGCCAGAAACTATGTGGTAAAGCCTGAGTCTTGACCATACACCTCGCCATCTCCATGAGTGACCTCTTCTTTTGTTCAGTAGCTTCATTTTGTTGAGGTGTATACGGCACTGTACAGTTGTGTTTTATCCCACATTCAGCCAGAAATGCATTGAAATCAGAAGACATATATTCCCCCCCTCGATCAGAACGGACGATGCCCATTTTACATGCTGACAGATTTTCAGCCAAAACCAAAAACTCTTTGAAGCACATGAACACTTCGGACTTTGCCTTCAATGGATATACCCATGCATGCCTAGAAAAATCATCGATGAAAGTCACGAAGTAAAGGTAATTCCCAAAAGAAGGTGTCTGCATAGGACCACAGACATCACTATGTACAAGTTGCAATTTCTGAGTAGCCCGAACTAAACCATCTTTTGGAAAGGACGAACCTTGCATTTTGCCCAAAATACAGCCTTCACAAACATGTTTTCCAGGTGCCTCAAGTTTGGACAAAGTGGACACCATTTGAGATTTCTGCAGGCGTAGCAAACTAGCAAAATTCAGATGACCAAAGCATGCATGCCAAAGCTTTGCATCTGACATAGCCTGAGAATCATTTACTGCACATGCAAAATCATTTACTGATCTTTCATAGTCTATGAGCTTATAGAGCCCACAACATAAAATGCCAGAAGCAATAATCAGATCGCCATTTGACATATCATGAACTGTACACCTGTCATCAACGAATTTCATAATCAGTCCAATCTTGGCTAACGCAGAAACTGATAAAAGGTTCTTTTTGATCCCTAGCACAAATAAAGCATCTGACAAAGTGAAAGAACTACCATCAACACTAGTAAAAATGATCTTACCAACTCCCATAACAGGATAAGAGGAGTTGTTGGCGCATGTAACAATATTCCCTATAAGGGTAGGCTCGAGTGAAGAGAAGAAACTGCGCTACGAGGTAATATGTTTGGTCGCCCCACAGTCAAAATACCAAACATATGAGTCTACTGCAGACATGCACTGCTCATGAGAAGATGGGTCAAAACTGCAGACAGTAGTAAACGCCCAATCTTCTTCCTGCACAAGAATAACAGACTTTGTTTTTGGTGTAGAGGCCTTTGCAACAACCATTCTAGCCTCTTTCTTCTTTGCCTCTTTAGCAGCCAATTTTGGACAATTCTTTATGATATGATCATTCCCTTTACAATACTTACAAAAAATTTTTTGCTTTTCTGATTTCTTCTCATCTTTAGCTTGGAAGCAGAAGAAGAAGAAGCTTGGAGCACAACACACAATACTGAATGTATTACTAGAGAATGTACAAAGATAAATAGCCCATTAGGGTAATAGACGTATATACAAGCCGGGGGGAAAAAACCTCCTAAAGAGGGAAAAAAGTGCCCTGACGGTCCTAGAGTGTTCACACACATCACTACCTAAATATATCAACAGATCATTCCCTTTACAATACTTACAAAACAATTTCTTCTTTTCTGATTTCTTCTCATCTTTATCTTCCTTCTTCAAATATGCAAAATTAGTAGATTTCTGCTTACTAGTTGAAGAGCTCCATTTTCCTTTCCCCTTCTGTCTAGCTAGGAAAGCTTGATCTGCAACTCACATAATGGACCGATTCTGCCTGGACTGATCTTCCTGCAAAAGAACACAGACTAACTCTTCAAATGATAAGGCATTTGGATTACCTTTCATCATCAATCGAAGAGTAGAAGCAAAACTCTGATATGAATCAAGAAGACCATTCAGAACAGTCTGCACAAGTGAGCTATCTGGTATAATGAAATCAATTGTTCCTTCAAGTCTTTGATCTTCGTTAGGAAACTGTCCATAGAATCACCTTCATTCATATGCTCACTCTCCAACTGTTTTCGGAGGTAAGCAATACAAGCCTCATTCCTAGCTTAATACAATGTGGTAAGTATATTCCAAGCATCCTTAGCTGTTCTGCAATAGCGAATGTGAGGAATAATGGCACGTTTGACAAACAAAGCTATCAATGCATGTGCTTGGGCATCTCTGCCATCCCAGCGAATCTGTTGTGCAGTAGGTGCAACAGAAACCGAAGCACGAACAGGAATATGCAGAATATCATCATCTTCGACACCTTTTACATCAGCTTCAGTACCTGTAGTTGTAACAATTGTAGGTGTGATAGGGCATTTTTTGACACCCTGCACAATGTTCCATAGTCCTTTTGCAACCAACACATGTCGCATCACATAAGCCCATAACGGGTAGTTGGTACCATCCAACTTATCCTCAATAGCCAACATACGGAATACATCATTGCTTCCAGCCATGGCCGGTGACTAAAATACCTTGATGTAGAAAATTGATTGTATCTCAAAAAGTTGAACGGAACTGCCCAGACGAGTTCTGCTAAACCTTTAGCAGACTTCAAGACTCTTATACTGGCGAACAGAAACAGGTATATACCTTTGGCACAAAAAGAAAAAATAGCCTGCATAAGCGCTACGATAGTGCGTTCGGAGGCCGTAACGAGCTCAAATCGTGATTTCGACACCACACAATGAAGCTGTTTTGATCTCGGAAACATGCTAAGTATGCTAACCAAAAATCGTGCGATTCTGAGATTGCAACCGGAGGAGTGTCAACGATGCCCTAGATGAAGCGATGACCTTCTCTGATACCAATTGTTGGAGATAGACATCTACGGAAGCACGCGAACAACACAAGGAAGAAGAAGAAGCTTGGAGCACAACACACAATACTAAATGTATTACTAGAGAATGTACAAAGATAAGTAGCCCATTAGGGCAACAGACGTATATACAAGCCGGGGGAAAAAACCTCCTAAAGAGGGAAAAAAGTACCCCGGCGGTTCTAGAGTGTTCACACATATCACTACCTAAATATATGAACAGATCATTCCCTTTACAATACTTACAAAACAATTTCTGCTTTTCTGATTTCTTCTCATCTTTATCTTCCTTATTCGAATATGCAAAATTAGCAGATTTCTGCTTACTAGTTGAAGAGCTCCATTTTCCTTTCCCCTTCTGACTAGCTAGGAAAGCTTGATCTGCAACTTGCATAATGGACCTATTCTGCCTGGACTGATCTTCCTGCAACAAAACAGAGACTAACTCCTCAAATGATAAGGCATTTGGATTACCTTTCATCATCAATCGAAGAGTAGAAGCAAAACTCTGATATAAATCAGGACGACCATTCAGAACCATCTACACAAGTGAGCTATGTGGTATAATGAAATCAATTGTTCCTTCAAGTCTTTGATCTTCGTTAGGAAACTGTCCATAGAATCACCTTCATTCATGTGCTCACTCTCCAACTGTTTTCGGAGGTAAGCAACACGAGCATCATTCCTAGCTTGGTACAATGTGATAAGTGTATCCCAAGCATCCTTATCTGTTCTACAAGAGTGAATGTGAGGAATAATGGCACGTTTGACAGACAAAGCTATCAATGCATGTGCTTAGGCATCTCTGCCATCCTAGCGAATATGCTCTACAGTAGGTGTAGCAGAAATCGAAGCACGAACAGGAATATGCAGAATATCATCATCTTCGACACCTTCTGCATCAGCTTCAGTACCTGTAGTTGTAACAGTTTCAGGTGTGATGGGACGTTTTTCGACACCCTGCACAATGTTCCACAGTCCTTTTGCAACCAACATGTCGCATCATATAAGCCCACAACAGGTAGTTGGTACCATCCAACTTATCCTCAACAACCAACATACGGAATACATCAATGCTTTCAGCCATGGCAGGTGACTAAAATACCTTGATGCAGAAAATTGACTGTATCTCAAAAAGTTGAACAGAATTGCCGAGACAAATTCCGATAGACCTGTAGCAGACTTCGAGATGCTTATACTGGCGAAGAGAAACTGGTATATACCTTTGGCACAAAAAGACGAAATAGCCTGCACAAGCACTGCGATATTGCGTTCGGAGGTCGAAACGAGCTCAGATCGCGATTTTGGCATGACAAGGCGAAGTTGTTTGGATCTGGAAAACATGCTGAGTATGCTCACCAAAATTCGTGCGATTCTGAGACTGCAACTGGAGAAGTGTCGACGGTGCCCTAGATGAAGCGACCACCTGCTCTGATACCAATTGTTGGAGTTAGGCGTCTGCGGAAGCACGCGAACAGCACAAGGAAGAAGAAGAAGCTTGGGGCACAACACACAATACTGAATGTATTACTAGAGAATGTACAAAGATAAGTAGCCCATTAGGGCAATAGGCGTATATACAAGCCGAGGGAAAAAAACCTCCTAAAGAGGGAAAAAAGTGCCCGGCGGTCCTAGAGTGTTCACACACATCACTACCTAAATATATCAACAATTGAAACAGGATTTAGGTTCTCAGTTGAGGATTCTAGTGATTTGATGAATTTGATAGTTCTCTTTATCAGCAAATTGTGGGATGTCTTATATATGCATGCAACACAAGGCCATACATACAATATGCAGTTTCCTAGTTGAGTCGATTCATGCATAACCTTGGCACTAAGCATTGGCAAACATTGAAATGTGTGTTTATATATCTCAAAGGCACTTTGTTTATTTTATGGAAGAGATATTTAACCATGCTTGCATGCTTTTAGAGATAGTGATTGGGCTTGTTCTTATGATACATCGTGTATCCACTAGCGGTAACTGCTTTTTTCTTGGAGACTCGTATATATCTTGGTTGAGTAAGAAGCAACCTATAGTGGTGATATTGAGTTAAGTTTTCACTAATGGAGCGTATATAGATGAGACACCTATTAAAGAATCTTTGCATGGAGATTGATGTTGCTACACATATTCTCATTGATAATCAAAGTGCATTGGCTGCTGCACGAAACCCAATGTTCCATGCATGGAAGAAATATATTGAGGTGCATTATCACTATGCGAGAGAGCATATTCATGAAGGAGATATTTATTTGGTATATCTGCATACACAAAATAATGTGGCAGACATATTCACCAAAGCTCTTCCACAGGACAAGTTTGAAACTTTTCGCAAAGCTTTAAGCTTATTACCTTGTGGGAGCTGATGTGTCACTCCCTGTATGTGTTCACATAATTCGTTCTAGGGGGGTTTGTTACACTTATGTGTTCCTTGAGTAGCTTTGATGTGAAGCTTTTTCCTATACATGGACACTTTTTACTCTAGTGCTGGCTAGAGGTTTTTTCTCCATGTTACCACATACTTTATACACTCATATGTTGTGGTACTTTGTACTTAGGGATATTATTCAGCTCTTAGTTTAGTTCTGAACATTATCAATGGAGAGAGCTATTCCAACCATCTTTCTTCTCTGTGTGTCTTGCTGTGTTCATGTTCCTTGTGTGTGCTTTTCGTGTGCCTTTCACACTGCTACACATGCCCAACATGGCCTACTCCTATGCATCACTCTACCCCACTCATCCCAATTATGCTTTTGTTCATTCTTAGGTAGAAATTGTTCTAGGAAAAGAGTTTCAAACTGAGCCCAATCCATAGGAATAGCCTTAGCTTCCTTAAGGCTCATCCAACATTTGTACGTGTGTGGTCCAAGAGAGAGACATGCTTTGAGCACTCAACACTTGTGCGAGGTTCCCTTTAGTTATGCAATTTTGTCCACTTTTGTAAACAAATTTAGACTGCATCCTTATTCTTGTCTCGATCATCCTCCATGAATGTTGGTGGCTTTATATCCTTAAACAAAGGTGTATCCCTGGGATTCTCTTCCTTTAAAGTGCTAATAGGCCTAGGGTCTCTTCTAACCATTTATGAAGTTTCATAAGAAGAAGCTTCTTTCTCATTTCTATAATTGTGACCAAAAAGCTTATGGGAGTCTCAAGAGTGATGAGTTGAGTTTTAAATTGTTCAAAAGTTGAGTTCATACTCCCTAAGACCGATTCTAGTTTGGCTGTCCTATCAAGAAGGTCATAATGTTGAGTACGAGTAATAAATTCATCATATAGATCAACCTCTTCTTCAATATCTTGCAATTTTAACTCTTGGGTTTTCTTTGTTTTCTCTAAAGGCTTTTGTTGCTTTATCTATGGAGGATTTTCCAACGTTTTCTCTATTGTTTCCTTAGCTTGAGTTTCCATTTTGCACAATACTAATTGAAATTGAAAACAAATGAAGCAAGTTGAGTACTCAAAATGAAAGAAGTGACTTAAAAACACTTCCATCATGATATCCAAAGCTTTAAAGGCAAGATTGACTTGATCTTCAAAGCACCTGGGCTCTATTGTCAATCCTTGGTAGTCCTAAAATTGATTTGGAAATGTCTTGTTGACTTATAGAAGCTTATAAAAAACATCTAATGCACCATCGAGTCTTTGATAATTCTTCAAATCACACAAAATGAGTCTCTCATGAACAAATTTGGATCGTTTCCGATCCTTGGCAATCCTTGTTAGGTCTCAAGAATCAAAAGGAATGACTTCCAATACCTATATGTTATATTGACAATGTATCACCGAATGAAAAAATTGAATTTGGACTCTTGAATTGCCCAAATAATGCTTCGGAAGTTGTACCTAGAATCTGCAAATAATTTGAAGAGATTCTTTGACCTACAAATTGTTGAGCAAATAGTGTATTCATGGTGTCTCCAAAAGAGGAGATTCCCACCTCTTCTCATCTAACACTTTTGTAATCTACTTACCCAATTTAGGGAGAGCCAGTTCTTACAAAATATATTAAATTTTGTAATCTCTGGGAGCATGGGAATAGCTCAATCAGAGATTAGTTATGTAGACTTTCTACAATTTATAATAGAGAGATCTCTTCAAAATCTAGTAATTTGGTCATCTTATCCATGTCTCTCTTCATTCTTGACTTAATTATGAGGTCTATGGTGAGAATGAGTGTTTCTACAATGAAAGACATGCTAACCGTGGGACTCTTGAATCCCACAAGTTGGGGTCGAATGCCTAACATCTACTAGGAATGAATAGAGGCCAAAGGCTTGGGAACCATTGATGACAATGTCCAATGAAATTGCTCGAAGGCCAAAAACTCCTCGAAGGGAACTATATTCATTTCATCACAACAGCTCGACGGTGGAGCATCCTCCCAGCATAGCGAGTGAGACTTGAACCCACACCCACCCTTAGAGAGGCCAATGACTCAAAACTATCGAGCTAGCATTTTTGGAAAATATACACCTTCTGTACCTCTCCCTAAATCCTGTTATAAAGTCTTTTTTCATTAACTCAAAAGGCTTTTTGTAGGTGATCAAATTGGTGATATCGTTTGTTAGAATTGTTGAAATTTTTTAGTTAAAATTTCCTTTTTTCCTAAATTTATTGAATTAATTGCATTTGAAAATACTATATCAACATTATGGTTAAATTTTAATTTATCATGGATTAAGGCTTTTTTGAGAAGAGAAATTAAAGCTTATTGTTGACAATATCTCATGCTAACATGAACCAAGCAAGATTATTAACCCTTGGGCGTATCGAAAGCTAGGGAAACCATGTAAAGTTACTAGCGAAAGCATAACGCAAGGTCGCTCCCTCCTTTTCTCCGAGTTCTCTTCATTCATGAACTCTGTCTCTTTGTTTTTCTCTCTGCTGTTTTAGGGACCCGCTAAGTAGGGTTTCGAGTCAGCGGGGTCACTGAAGATTATCGCAGGTATTAGACAGTTGTTCTGTCTGTATGTCTGACCGGGGCTATGCTTGGCTTATTGATACGCGTTAGATTTTTGATCAGTTGAGGATTGCTGTTGGACTTACAAATAAAAGAAAATCTCGGCTGTACGACGTTTCTTAGCGCCGTTCCTACTTGCATGTTTTTCTGTACATCACTATACAGCGTATGCCGGTTTTAAATATGCTAGTTTTCTTCTTGAGTGTGTTGTTTTACATGCTAATTGTCTCCTCGAAAGTGTTGCTAAGTAAACATACACGCAATTGGCACATACATACAGGCTTGTTCCCTTTTGTTCACCTTCATCATTATGAAATACGCTTGGCCTTTTTATCACTCTGAATATGGTTACCTGATACACGTAGGGTCGCTTGACATTTCTCTTACGGTCTCAGAACATGATTTGACAGTGTCTCATATATCATTGCTAGGTGACTATAAGTTCTGACTTAGGGGTATATTGATCTTCGAGCTATTTTTTCGATAGCCGTGGGTGCTTTTTTTTCCCCCTTTCTTCTTCTGACTGGATATGTTTTTTAATGTGCAAGTTTTCCTTAATTACGAATTGTTATTCCTCTCTTTCTTAATATCTACGTTGCATAGTGTCTGACGAGTTATATCTGGAAATTCAGTATGGCGGATCCTGAAGAATGTCGTGTTTTTGTGGGCGGCCTTTCATGGGATACAGACGAGAGACGTCTGGAGCAAGCATTTAGGAGATTCGGCAAAGTCTTAGAGGCCAAGGTAATATTATGTGTGATTACACTAGACATTGTTCATCTTTAAAGCTAGAATTTTTCATGTTTTGTATTATCTATCAGTATGTCTGCTTCAGTTTCAGTATCTGCTACCTGTTTGTTTTGTCAGGTGATGGTAGATAAGGGCACTGGACGACCCCGGGGTTTTGGTTTTGTTTTATTTACAGATGAACAGAGTGTAGAGGATGCAATTGCAGGCTTGCATAATGGGGAGCTTGATGGAAGGATTATTTCTGTGAGTAAAGCCCAGCCAAAGCTAACTGGTGGCAGAGACTTTGGATATGATGCATCATATGACAATGCAGATGCCAGAAGTGGGTATTCTCGTGGTGGGTCTGGTGGTGGAGTGGATGGACGAAGTGCAGGTAGTGATAACTGCTTTAGGTGTGGGAGGCCTGGTCATTGGGCTAGGGAATGTCCTCAGGGTGGAGATAATGGCCGACCTTATGGTGGTGGGGATGGGGCTCGATTCCCCCCAAAATACAGTGGGAGTGGGTATAGTCGAGGTGGTAGAGGTGGACGTGGCGATCGTTTTGGGGGACAGGATCGGTTTGGAAGTGGTCCTCCCATGAGTGGCAGTGGATATGGTGGGGATGATCGTTATGGTGGCAGACGAGATAACTCAGGCTCGGCCAGGTATGGTGACAACAGCTATGGTAGTAGGGGTGGCCGAGGAGGTCGAGGTGGATTTGATCGTGGAAGTGATCGCTATGGCAGCGGTGGACCATCTCGCGTTGATAGAGGATACAGGGATCGCCCAACACCATACGGTGGTAGGTCAGGCGGTCGCTCAAACTATGATAATCACTACTGATAAGAATGGAATATGCACACCAAAGGCTCTGCATGTTGGATGCCTTGCACAGTGGTGACTAGAAAAGGTGTTTTTCTTCCTCCTCTGAAAATGAATTCTTGACAGTTGGAACAGAAATGCTTTGGTTATATTGGACGGATAATGTGTGTGTGATCCTGTTCTTTATGGAAAAATGCGCTGATTCAATTTGAAGTACAATGTAATGCTGTCAGATTGGTTTTGAAGGATGGATTTCCAGTATTAGAATGACAGTGTACTCTTGAATTATGTCTGTAGCATTTATCTGGAACTAGGCATCATTCAGCCATGATGAGGTATTGGGTATTCTTGAAACATACTATGGCTGACTTGGGAGATAGTTATGCTACTGAACATTTTTTCAGCTTTGAGTTTGGAGTTTCCTGATCGATTCTTGTTTTGATAACTTGGATAACTGGAGCTATTAGATAATCACATTCTATAGGGAGCATTTGCTATGTGGTTTTTTATGTTTGCGTTTCACTTGAAACTTGGAGATGCTCTGTCTTTTTTGGCCACATGAATGAATTCTGTCCATGATTAAGCAGGAAAGGGATTTGATTGCTCTACGATTTTGAAGCCTTTTATATCATTGGGCTTTATGTGGGTATGAATTGTAAGCTGAAAGCCCATCTGCTGGCATTTAGCAAATGGGGTGTCTGGAGGCAATGTTAAATTAATTTACACTTTGACAGGGGTTACATGGCAATGTTTGCACTGTGCAGCTTCTGATGGGTTTACAGTATACTACTAGATAGATGTACAGTGTACTGGTAGATTTTTTTCTGATCAACTTGGGTACATGGAACTTATCTAATCACATGTCATAGAAAGCTTTAGCTGTGGGATTCTTAATGTTCTCATGTTCTTCAAAACAAGGAGGTTCTCAACCTCCTTTGGACACAACTATAATCTATTCATGCTTAAGAAGTAATGGGGTGTGAATGGTTAATGACTAAAAGCCTCGTACATGAGGCTGATGTTAGGTTTGACACAAATGGGATGCTTGAAGGCAAAGTGAAACCATACTACAGCAGATAGTGTCTAGCAGTTGAATGTATCACTCTATTGTCATTTCACATTGATTGTTTCTTACAATATGGTTGATCTCTCAGTTAACTATGAGATCTGCAAGTATGAAAGGGTTGATGGAAAAGTTCCACGATTTACATGCTCTGTTGCAAAGTAAAGTGAGGAGATTATACATATCAGCTTTCACAGTCATCTACCAAATGGAATGATTGGTATGGCAATGGACTGCTAGAAGGCAATGTTAATATATACTACAACAGTTTTTCTCTGGGAGTTGAATGCATCACCTTTTGAACGTTCTCTCATTGATTCTTTCTTTCAGTATGCCTGGTCACTTGGTTGATTATGAAAGGTTTACAAATAGAACGTTTTTGGTGATGAAACTCAGAAACCTAAATGTGCATTCGCAAATTAGTGCCAGCAAGCTATTCATAGTAACATTCTCGATGATCTATAAAATAGAATGATTGGCATGGCCCAAATGGAATGCCGGGAGGCAACGTAAACTATTACTGCAGAAGGTGTTATCTGACAGTTGAATGCATTATCTGTGTATTATTTTCTCATCAATTCTTTGTTTTGGTATGCCCAATCACTTGATCATGGAAGGTTTGCAATTATAAAAGATCTGATGATGAGATTCAGCAATCTGGATGTGATACTGCAAACTAGTGTCAACAAGTTATACACCTTTTCAATCTTAGACTTTAGTCATCTGTGAAGTGGAATCTTTGTTTAAACTTATTGAACAAAAAGGTGATCCGGGCAAGAAAATGTTGGGTTGGAGGTCCTATTCAGTTTGGTCTAAAGGTTCTGATCCTGCTGCAAAAGTGTCATTTTGAATAAAGTTATTTAGATCCAATACTGTGGGTTGAAAGAGGTTCAGGATGTGGAGAGAATTTCAGCTTTTGACTTCCATTGTCAGATTAGGGGCCACAAACACTCAGGAGACATTTATGTTTTAAATAATTCCAAGGCTGAAAATCTGGCTGTGACTATGGACTTGTTATTACTTCATGGATGGAGTGCTACAATTGTTCAAGGGCGTATTTCAAGGGCTTTCGTGTATGTGCATTGACATGAAACCAGGTGAGAAGCAAATTCTCATTCATTCAGTTATTTCCAAGTCAATAAGACATGCATTGTATCTTACTTGTCCTTGTAATGGCTTCAGCATGATGATTCCTTGAGGATTACCTTCATTGCCTTATCCATCAGGATTTTGCAGATGCTCATGGTTTTTGATGCATCTTTCTTAGAGCTCTTGGAGTAAAGCATGCAAATGAGAGGATTGCACCTGTTTGATGCGGACATTCATATGTATTTATTTTGTCCAGTCTTTAGGGTGCACTGCTTTTTGCAAGCGAGTTATTAATGCTTTCAATTTTTGAAAATTCTAGGTTTTATTTGTTTTATTAAACGCTGATTGTGTTTCTTGAGTCAGTAATAAGGCATGTAAACTTCATCAATAGATAATAAAATCCGGAAAAAGGGTGCGAACTAAATTGGAATTGTGTGTTATACAGTTTTCTGCTTGTGTACTTTTAGCATTGTAAGAGTTGATTCTCAATAACTGAAGTAGGTGAGTCTGTTCATGTACTTGGAACTGAGTGTGTTATGTTTTTTTTGAAAGCACTCTTTCGCTGTGTTCAAAATTGGCATGACAGACTTGTTTCAATATAAAAATGTACCTGCAGAAACCAGTGTCTATCCACAACTTTGAATTTCAATCATATAGACAATTTGTGATGTAGTGCTATTCTTGCGTCCTGCCACCTGCACACACGCACACGCACACATGCACACACATACTCATATGATTGTGTATATATGTATGTATACAGTATGTGTGTGTATGCATGTATATGTGTGTATGTATATATACATACGCACACATATATATACACACGCACATATATATATATATATATATATATATATATATATATATATACATATATGTTTATATATCTTTATCTATCTATCTATCTATCTATATATATATACACACACATAAATACACACCCATATGTATGTATGTATATACACATGTGTGTGTATGTATGTATGTATGTATGTATGCGTATATGTATCATAGTTTTTCCATACACGAACCATACGGCAAATGCATACAGGTACGGCAGTATGAAAAAAGTATGTAATCTTTTCAAAAATATCATACGTGATATCATACGTTTAGCACAAAACATATGGAAAATTTGAAGTATTATACATACAATAATATAATATTAAAGATCATAATTTTGTTGGCTACTATAGCTTAGGTTGTAGTATATATGTATGCGTATAATGGAGGAGAGTATATGAGAGTGAATTTGCATTTTAAAATATGAAATCGCTATGGATTCGTCGTAAACTCAAATCAATGAGAGAAGAGAAAAATTTGAGGTACGAAAAATTTCATACCCCAACCATACGCATACGGGTATGGAACTGCGGTATTTTTTCCATACGAGTCCGAAAATAACTATGGGTGCGTCTATACACGCCCGACATGTACAGGTGTGTCTATACACTCCTGATACGTAAAGATGCGTCTATACACGCCCGACACGTACAGGTGTGTCTATGCACGGTTGACACGTATAGGTGCGTCTATACATGCCCGACACGTACAAGGTGTCTATACACGCTTGACACGTACACTGTGTCTATACACGCCTGCCATGTACATGTGCGATGAGTATTACACATTTCTTTTCCCATTCCATCATTTAGTGTGCTTTGCAAAATCCAATCACTCCATGGTGAAGAGACATGTATTGCAAGTGCGATTTGATATTATTACATGAATAAGATTAGCTGAGGCCATGTACTTCTATATGTTGCACACACCTCAAATCTTCTTCTAATTGCAAGGAAGGGTAGGAAATCCCATGAAGCATCAAAGTCTTTAGAGATAATGTCGAGTCCCTTGGTGTTTGCCTTAATAAGTGCACTTATGGTAGATTAGAAAGAAAAGACCAATATGGTGAGAGCAACTCACATATCTCAGTAATGCCTTCCATTTTGTCTCAGTATTGCCGCCATCCCTTTAAAACTTGCAGCCATAAAGTTCAAAGAAAATGAGGAAGATCGAGGTTGTGCACGAGAAAAAAGCTTTGTTTTAGTTATCCAATTCTCAAATTCCTTCAAAATGTACTTCCCCTTTCTCTATGAAAGCCCATAAAATATTGGTCTAGAAAGAGGGCATGTGAGAACATATGTGCATCATAAAGGATTCTCTTCTCGCATTCGTGTGCATTTGAAGATGCAAAATACCCATGCGACCTTCAGATTTTGGCTTAGAAACATATTTCCATGCTCATAGAAATGTAAAGTGGTTACTCATTTTATTCCATAAGAAGTTTTTAATATGCATTCAAAACCTCGGAAGTGACTTTTTTTTAGTCTATCAATAGGAGATAATAGAAGATGTAGGGTTGTAAGAAGGCATGTACAATTCCTATATTTGCATGTAGTGTTCATAGTGAGGAATGCCATAAATCCATTTTAACCTTCACTCTTTGCTATCGACTCCATGTTGATGTCAATTGACACATCAACTCTCGATGGGTAACTTCAAGTGTCTAAAAACATGACCTCAATGTACTTATTTTTGAGGCCATGACAAAGAAGCGGGATCTTGCGTTGAAACATCAATTGTAGCAGATTAATTCATATTGATTTGAAGCCTTGAAACATAGGAGAAAAGGTCTAGTATAGAGATTACACCTTGAATGATTTTTTTGGATGCTTTAGCAATTATGAGTGTGTCATTTGCAAAACCCATTGCTATTTGTTGAGATCCACAGAGCAAGATACCTTGAATATCGAAAAATAATGTTTTAGATTCAAGCAAGTAAAATATAGGAGTTGATGCAAGTGCATAAAATAATGGGCTAAAAGCGCAACATTGCCTTTTTGATCTCCAAATGTGAAAAGGTTAGGACAAGTGTCCATGAATATGAACGTGTGATTTACTATCCTTTGCAAGAAAATAAATGAGATTGAAAGAATTTCTCTCCAATCCCTAATCTTTGGTTAACTGCTTCAAGTGCCTTTTCAAATCAATCTGCATACACACCAATTGGTTATTGGAGTTTATAGCATGTTCAATTACCACTTGTGTGAAAAAGGGATATGAAAAATGGATCTAACTATTTAATCAACTATTTATTTTTTATTATTTAAATATTTATTTTTAATTATTTTTTATTATTATTTATTTTTCTATTTTTTATTATTTTTTATTTTTTTTGTTTGTGTGTGTGTTCGTGTTCATGTGAGTGTGTGTGCGTCTCTTTTTGTATTGGTTTTCTTTCTTGGCTATATTTTTCATGTCTTATATTGGTCTTAAGTCTCTTGCTTTTGTTTGTTATTTTTTCCAATGTGTATGTGTTTGTGTTCTCTATCCTGAGTTCGTAAGTTTGGATAACTTTGAACTTATGAAGGTATATATATATATATATATATATATATATATATATATATATATATATATATATATATATATATATATATATATATATATATATATATATATATATATATATATATATATATATATATATATATATATATATAATGGATCTATGATGGACAAAACCAATTTGTGAAGGATGCACCATCGTATGAATCATTGGCTTTAATCTTTGCGCAAAGATTTTTGCGAACACTTTATACATAATCCCCATCATCGTGCTTGCCTCCAATGCCCAACTTGTCTAGTTCTTTGAACTTTTGGTATGAGTTTGATCCAACCAAGTTTGAAAGTAGCATCTTTGAGCACTTGTTCATCAATCTCCATGGAGATAAGGGAATTTTTCAAACATTCAGTGCTCAAATGATCAAAGAAGCATTTGAAGTTTGCGTGCAACTCATTGATTTCAATGCATCTGGCTTTGTCTTTAGCCAATAGAATCACACCATTTTCTATCACCTTCAAAGTTCTATATGCATCACGTAATTTATCATATTCAACATTATACTAAGCTATCGCTTGAGCTTCCCTTACCACTTTACTGGAGGGTTTATCACAATCCTTGATTATATTTTGCATGTGGCAATGTATTCCCATTTCAAGCAAGCTGAAATTGTAAGCCCCAAGACTCGACGAATCTAAATCATGAAGGACGATAAGATAAGGACTATAATGTGAAAGCAACATCGTGACATCCATAAGCATTTTGGATGAAGCATCTAAGGCATGATGATGAGAATAGTAAAATCTATTCGACCTCCTCGTGGCATTTCTATGAGATCTCGAATGAAACATGTAGAGAAACTTGTTCCCCCAAGAAATGGCCATAAATCTTTACATTTAAGTTTGTCTTTAAAATAGAATACGAGAACCTATTTGCTCGACGAGCAAGTTATGGTGCATAGGTTGTGAAGTCATCAATAGCTTCCACCATGGTAATATGTCCACACATCAAAATGCAAGTATCATTCCAAGAGCTAAGGTAAGACTTATGACAATGATGAATAACCTCCAGGTTTGCACTCCATGTGGGGGTGAGTTAGGCGCTTAAATATAACAGCAAAAGTAAGATACTTCATGTAAATCACATGTAGAACCTGAAATCTACCATACATATCATTGAAGAGAGTCCAAAACATGTTTGTTTTCCTTACAATAAAAAGGCAACCTGAATATCCATTCTTAACACCACTTCAACTAAGCTGGAAATTCTTAGTAAAGTCAAGTTCATGTTTGATAATCCATCTCCACAATCTGGTCCTTTTATCATATTGTCCTGGACCTTGAATATTCCATGTAGCAATTTTCATGTTATTGGATGAGATGTGTTAAGGGGGATCCAGGTGTGCTTGGGTTGCAAAATTAGCTTCATCATTAGGAGAGACAAAGTAGCCAAATTGAAACTTGCTGTGCTTGCCACACTGAAGCACCTATTTATAAGTGACTATTGTGAAGTCATCCTTATCAACATTCCTCTTTAAAGGTTCTCCACCTTTCCCTATAAGAGGGTCTTTGTTAGTCTCTTCACCAAGTCCTGAAGTACAATGTCCATGTTATGAAGATAATCAGGCATTAATTCTTCATTTTGGGGTGTAAAATTAGCTACATCTGTAGGAGAGACAAAGTAACCAAATTGAAACTTGCTTTGCTTGCCACACTGAAGCACCTATCTATAAGTGATTATTGTGAAGTCATGCTTATCAACATTTCTCTTTAACGTTCTCCACCTTTCCCTATAAGAGTGTCTTTATTAGTCTCTTCTCCATTCTTTCAATTAATTTGAATTTCTTTAGTGAGAGTAATGGGCACCTTAGGATATACTTGCTGATGTGTAATTGCTTGCTTACCTTTATATAGAGATGAAATTATTGGAGATCTAGGTGCTTGCAAAGCTCCTTAATATGCAAAACACCCTAGATTTCCACATTGAAACGATGTTTCCCCATTTAAAATAGATCACTATGCTTCGTATGGAAGGCAAGTTATTTCCAGAGACTTTTGATGTATTCCATAGCACACAAATCTTGTTCTTATTTAGAGCATATATTGATGGAGTATATAAGACTTTCCCAAGTGTCGTAGCCACATGACCAATATTAGATAACAGGGTATAAAAAGCAAGGTCCACCAATTCTACCCAAACTGAACATTTACATAAGAGCGCTTCCTCCATTGCTTTTACCTGTTTAGAAGGGAATACATGCGCCATATGACCACAGAAAAATTGTCTATTGTTCCAAGAACTGGGTCTTTACTTTAATTATTAAAAATGACTTCAAAGGGACTTTGTTTAAATAAAACACCTTGTCTACTACATCCAATGCAATGCCTTGCAGTGATTGCCAAGGCAACATCTACAGCCAAGGGAATTTTTACTGTGAAAAAAAAGATACACCCCTTTCATGGAACATAAGACCAGATTCCCACACAAGGGAGGTGTCAATATCAACAGCCAAGTTCCCTTTCACATTCTCATCATGTGTAAAGGGCATCATCCATTATGGATATGAGCTTCACTACATCCACAATATTCCTCATTTGTGTTTGAGGTACTTCCTCCACTTCCTGTGAGTTCACTGTCACAGATAAAGTATCCATGACAAATTTCTCCTCTCACACCTGTCAAGCAACCCTTCAACGCACTATCTCCACAATAATCCTTCACCACAGGAGATCTCAATCGACTTGCTGCAGAGAATGTGAGGCAAAACCCCTTAAAAAACTTGACGAACTGTATTGTAAGTGGTTTAATTTGTAATATCTGTGGAACTGTACTGTATGAGGTTCTATAAGTAATATTAACTGCAAACCTAAAGACACCTTTCAGTTGCGAAGATATAAATAGCTGCGTTTTCGAACCCTAAGAAAACAGAGGCTCTGCATGAAGAGTGTATGGGAACCCTAATCTGCGACTTGGTACGGATATATACAGGTCAGGTTGTGTTTGTACATATACATAAATACATATACCATATGTATTTATGGTATACCATAAATACATATATACACTAAATACATATACCATATGCATTTATACATACATACATACATACATACATACATACATACATACATACATACATACATACATACATACATGAATAACATACATAATACACACACACACACACACACACACACACACACACACACACAGGGAGGGAGGGAAGGGGGGGGGAGGGAGGGAGAGCGGGCTGGGGGGGGGGGGAGGGGGGGGAGAGAGAGAGGGAGGGAGGGAGGGAGGGAGGGAAGGAGGGGGGGGGGGGGGAGGGAGGGGGAGAGGGAGGGAGGGAGGGAGAGAGAGAGAGGGAGAGAGAGATATACATACATACATACATACATACGCAGTGCACACACACACACACACACTCTCTCTCTCTCTCTCGCACATACAAAAAAACACCCAAGCAAGTGGAGGCCCAAGGTGTGCACGAGAAAACAGACACGAAAGCAAGTCGTTTGCCAAAACAAAGCGCTTTATATTACTTTCAAAGATCGCTTACAATGTACAGCAAAGAGGGCGTGATAAGGGGCAATGGCATAGGTGGACTACTACTGGTTAACAATTTAATGTAGCAGGGCTAACCATGCAGGCACCAAAAGAGCCTGGATAGAAATACAGGGGCTGTGACAGTGGGAGAGAGTATTCACACACGTGTGTATGTATATGTATATGTATATATATGATATACATATACTGTTATACATATACACACACGTATATGTACAGTGTGTGTCTGTGTACGCATACATACTACAGATGCACACACATACATTTGTAATATGCATGCATACATATACACACACACATGTACATATATAATACACACACACACACACACACACACACACACACACAATGATACATACATACATACTGGAGGGCAAATAGAAGATAGATGTAGAAGTGGGAATTTAAGATGAAGTAAAAAGTGGTTGTGGAGTGGAAAAGTTTTCCACTCCCATCTTCACTTGGGGGAAAGGTTGGAAATAATATTTGGTATTTGGGAGAACACTACGCTTGTAGTTGTCACTGTATGACACTCATTCAATGGACAGTTTTACCATTGAAGCTATCCTTTTATGCCATCTGACACTTCTTGATGTCAAAATTATAGTATCTCATTGGTATTTTATTTAGTCCATTGTTTGGTTGTGAATATACTGTGTAGTATTTCCAAAAGCAGGTTCAATTTGGACGTGGCAATGTGCAGTGCTGATTTTGGGTGAGCTGCTTTCATGGTTTGTATTGAGTCTTTCCTGAGCTTTGACTGTTTACACGGTGCAGCTGTATCTGGATGGTGTCCAAAGATAATATTTCATGTCTCTGATCTCCTTTTTCTGGGTGTATGGTACCAAGTTTTTGCATGGAAGCAATGGTTAGTGGCCCTAACTTGTGCCATATTCATGGAAGTCTTGTTGTTAGGTAGCTTAATGTAAAATTTCTACTTGGATATCTGTGGACTATTTTTGGAACAGAAGCTATTCAGTTCTGAGGTATTAGCAGTGAGCAACCTTCTACTTTAGAGGCAGAAGTCAGATTTATGCCCTTGTTTGTTTCTGAGTTCATATGTTCTCATGATTGTTGTCTCTATAGATTGCAGAAGCTTTTCCGTGGGTGTTGAATTTTAATTGCAATGATTTGAGGTCCTTGACTTTCACAGTTCCATTGTTTTATATTGCTCTTGATAATGTTTTGCAATGATTTTGTAGAGTACATTCTGTGATTAATTTGGATGGTTCCCCGTAGGGCATATAAAGTTTGCTTTCTGCCTTCGGTGTAAAAAGTATGTACCGATTTTCAGTTATCATGTTTGCTATGTGATAAAGCAGAAAAATTTAGCCTGTAACTCATTGTTGCACGAGTCCACATGTATTTGTGTTTACACAAAATGCTGAAGCTATTTATAATACTACCAGTCTCAATATGTAAGTTGGGTATTCATGTGTAGAGTTGTCAGTAGTAAATAGCGAGAATCCAAAAGACTGAATTCTAAGAAGCTTTGAATACTTTGAATAGTATGGTTATGCCAATGATATGTTGAAGTCTGTTTTTATTGTATTGATTACAAGTTATGTTAGGTCTATTAATACTGTGGCGGGATACTGGTGTAAATTGTAGGTGATATGCACGTCTTTGAGCCAAAAATCAGCGAAGTGGTTATTCGAGCTTAGTCACAATGATTTATTGTTTGTCTTAGCCATATTATTTTGGTGAGGGATTTATAGGTGCCCTAAAGGCTAACCTTACATTCACCCCTTAGAGTTTGAAATATATTGAACACTTGCATTATGAATGGGCATAGCAATGCACGGACATTCCTTGATTGCAGAGCAGGAGCATAGAGCAGTCTAAAGGCTCGCTCTGCTGTCTTTTCAAGGTGGG
Organism: Ceratopteris richardii; assembly: GCA_020310875.1. Lineage (NCBI taxonomy): Eukaryota > Viridiplantae > Streptophyta > Polypodiopsida > Polypodiales > Pteridaceae > Ceratopteris > Ceratopteris richardii. Next base: position 4,079,374 of record CM035414.1, read on the forward strand.
GACAGTCCAGAGGCCCAATTGGACAATCATTTTGGAGGGAAGAGTGCCAATGTCCTAGTATGGAGCCTTTTGATATGATTAGTAGATTCTTGTGGGTTGCCCAGATAAAACATTGTACAATGATTCAATCACAATGAATGAGTAAAACTTGTGTTTGTCGTGGATTGATGGAGAGCTTTTATGGCTGCAATGAGTTGTCCTTCACGTGCAAAGATAATGCAGTAGTGACAGTTCAATTTGCATTTGAAAGATGGCCGATTCCCCCTTCAATTTTCCTGTTATCAGGCATGCATTTTTTAATTGGATATTCAGATCATTCTTGCAGAATATCTTTGATTTTAACCAAAATTACTTGTGGCGAAGTATTTTGGATGAAGTTATAGCATTTGAATGTTTTGTTTACTAGTAATTGCAAGTTGTGGCTTGAGATGTTCAGATTGTTTCCATTTGTTTGTTGAGGATGGAATTTCATTTTGGCCACATCTTCATAAGTATGTGTTTCTCCTTCATCATGACAGTTTTGCATTCCTGTCTCTGGGGTTGTTAGCGTGTTAGTTTTTTCATATGTTGGTTAAGGACTTCTTTATTGGCTATATTCTTTGGTGCATGTTTTTCCTTAATCGTAAGCATCACATTTCTCTCTGCAATCTTCATCAATGTGTTTGTGAGGCCAGATTGTCCTTGTGGCAATACTATATTTTTATTGCATAAGATTTTCTTAATGGGTCTTGTAAGTAACAAACTTTTTGAAGCAGCCTGTATAATCATCATGGGCTTTAAAATTAGGGCATCCATCAATTCATTTATCCATCATCCACTTTGAGCCCTGGATTGTGAGGTCTAGGGTTCAAAACCTGCAATGTGGCCTGGTCTAAAGCCCCTGAAAAGTAGGGACAAGGGAATCCCCAAGATGAGTGTGTTGTTCTTTCAATTGCAAGCTTGAATGGAAGAGTAGGTTGGCGATCAAACTTCCAAAGAAGAAAAGATTGCTAGGTGCTGGCCATTGGTGTGATCTTAGCCCTGTTTGGTGGTTTGGTTCTACATATATACAGGTTATTGTTCACTCTTTTTTCTCTATACAGGTTATTGTTCACTCTTTTCTCTTAATAATAATTTTGCTCTTCTTTCTTTTTTCTTTTGTTGGTCTCTTATGTGGCATCTCTTCTTTCTTAAACAATTGCACTCTTAGAGCCCAGACATTTGCTCTGCCAATTCTTTTGAGCTCTTTTCTTTCTTTTTTCTTTTTTTAGTCTCTTGTGTTGCATCTCTTCTTTCTTTAACAATTGCACTCTCTTAAGAGTGCAGACATCTTCGTTGCCAGTTCTTTTGTGCTCTCTTTTCTCTTAAATCACTTTCATCTACTCAAATAGTCCATTCATCTCTATTTTCCGTTTCATGTGGTGTTGATATGTCGTTTTGATTACAAGGCTACGTGGAGAGTAAAGACAGGGAGGCTTGAACATGTGTTCAAATTTTGATGGATTATAAGATCTACACATCAAGTAAACCATTGGTTGGTTGGTTTTTGGGGGGGTCAACACAACGAAATAATTTAAGGGCTCAACACGATGAAGTAGAGGAGGAGTTAAGAGAACTAAAAGTGCTTGGGCGCAAGAGTGATTCTTTGTGTTCTTAGGCGTGCCTCAGGTTAGAGCTTGTAGCTTGCTTGCATAATTCTTCTGTGCCAAATGATATGAAGTCCGTCTTGCCTCGTAGAAACTTGAGATATCGAGTTGCAGGTCGAGATGGGCTACCTTCGGAATTTTTAAAGATTATTTGTCATGATAAGTGTTCCTTTCGTAGCATGTTGTTTCGTGAGACCTTTCTTAATCTAATGGAAAATATGTTTGAGAAAGGGGTCATCCAAAGTCCATACGAACCATGGTTGTGGTGTCCATTTGTAAGAAGGGGGGCCTAATATGTTGACAATTACCAAGGGATTTATTTGATCGTTGTTGCTCTTAAAATCTCGGTCTTTGTACTAGTGAGGAGGCTTATTGATGCTTTTGAGGCTTGTAAATTTTTCATTTGAGATTAGAGTGGATTTCACGCACGTCACGAGTGTGTGGCGCAAGTCTTATGCATGAAAAAAGTGATGCTTCGAAGAGCTTCACACAAACTTTCTAAGTATCAGAGTACATTGGTAAGTCTTATGCATGAAAAAAGTGGTGCTTCGAAGAGCTACACGTAAACTTTCTAAGTAGTGGAGTACATTGACTTCAAGAAAACATACAATATAGTTTTGCATCAACCATTTTTCTTCAACTTGAGGGGGTGGCCTAACATGTGGAGTGCTGAAATTTTTCCATGTTCTGTATGAGTTTTCGGAGGTTTATGTTTGTGTGAAGGGACACCACTTAAGTGAGTCTGTCCAAGTACTTCGAGGCATTCACCAAGGATGCGTTGGATCTCCCACATTATTTAATGTCTATATTAATGATTTGCTAGATCATGGGGGTGACTAGGGTTCTGGCGATCTTCGACCTTATTCAAAGTTTATATTAATGATTCGTTAGATCTTGAGGATGACTCTTAGGGGCTCAATGTACTCTATATCAGTCGACTTAAATGCTTATTGTTAATTTCCAAAACTGGTCGAGGTTTGAGTTGTTCTTGATATAGAGGTGCTCTAACATCGAGGATAACTTTTTCTTTTGGAGATTAGCACTCTGCATCAGTGGTATCAGAGTAGGAGTCATCAGATTTGAAGAAAGGAGGACCTTGACTATTGCAGATATACAAAAATCAATCCTTGAAGATTCAAAAGGTGAAAGTTTGAAGTGAAAGCTAGAGAAGGAGGTTTGAAGCTATCAAGAGGATCAAAAGGGACTACATCTGAAGTAAAGATATATTCATTATTCACAAAGCTTGAAGAATTTATTGCACGTGTGAAGAAAGGATGGGAGATTCTCTTCAGATAAAGAAATTGGATAGAGAAAACTATCCTACTTGGTCAATGAGGATGGAAACTTATCTTATGAGCAAAGATTTGATAGGATACATCACATGTGAAGAAGAGAAACCAGAATTTAGGGATCCTAGTGTTCCAACTAGGGAAGAGCTCTTAGATTTGAAGACATGGATGAAGGAGGATGCTCAAGCAAGTAGCATCATCTACATGGGAGTCAATGATTACTTGCTACCTCATATTAGAGGACTTAAAAGTGCAAGTGACATATGGAATGCTTTGGAGAAGCATTTCCAAAACACTACAAAGTCAAGGAAGGCATCCTTATGGGCAGAGTTCACCACATTAAAAAAGAAGGCTTCTCAATCCATTTTTGATTATGTAGCAAGGATGAAGGACATTGCAGATGCATTAGGAGAAGTTGATGAAGACATTGAAGAGGACAAATTGGTAAGACAAATTCTCACAGGTTTGAGAGGAGATGATAAGTGGAAGCCATTCATTCTTTCCACTGAATTGTCACTAGATCATTTTACTCTTGATTTGAATCAATTGCTAGGACATATGCTAACCTTTGAGCAAGATGTCAAAGGTGATGTTGATAAGAGTACAGATCAAGCAATATATTCAAAGGACAAGAAGAAAATTAACAAAGGCAAGCGACAATTGAATGAAGATGAAGGCACTACTAGTCAAGCTAACTTCTTAAGAGGAAGAGGAGGTGGCGAAGGAAGAGGAAGAGGTAGAAGCAATAAAGATGGTGTCAAAGCTTGCTGGATTTGTGGTAAGACTAATCATTTAGCTCATGAATGTTGGCATAATAATCATAATGGTGGAGGATATAATCAAAACTTTAATTCAAGAGGAAGAGGTAATAGAAATCAGAGAGGTAATTTCAGAGGTAGAGGTAGTAGAGGTTTCTTTGGAACAAATGCAGGTAGATGCTTTCAAAGTCAATCCTACAATAATACCTACTACAACTATGCTTCAGATCAGGAAGAGGATTTAACCTTAATTATGGATGCAACTTGTCAAAGACAAAGTGAAGATAAAAAAGTCTTCTACATAGACTCAGGGTGTAGCCATCACTTGAGTGGCAACATAGCTTTGATGACTGATTTGGAGAATAAGGTGAGTAATTATGTAGTTCAAACAAGTGATAATACAAAGCACAATGTGAAGTCCATTGGATCAGTAAAGACCAAGGATGGAAGCACTCTTTTGAGTAAGGTTTTGTATGTTCCTACAATTCCAAAGAATCTGATAAGTATAGGGCAAATTGTAGAGAAAGGTTATGGAGTAAGGTTCACTAATCATGGAGTTTTTGTGGAAGACCCTAGCAATGGGTATAAACAAATTGTTTCAAGGAAGAAGGAAGGCTCTTCACATTGAAGATTCAAGGCAATATTGGTCAGGCCTTGTTCACTTATGGAGGACATAAGATCTCTGAGTTAGATCTTTTGCACAAAGACTTGGACATTTCAATGAAAGAGGTATTAAGGATATGATTAACAATGTTTCAATGCTTGGATTGCCAAATGTAGCAAGTCAACACATGACATGTAGATGTGAAGCATGTCAATTAGGTAAGGCTCATAAGCAATCATATAATAAGCATGGTTTCATATATTCAGAGAAGCTTGAATTGGTGCATACAGATGTGTGGGCTCCTGTTGGAGTTAGACGACTGCGGAAGCACACGAACAACACAAGGAAGAAGAAGAAGCTTGGAGCACAAACACACAATACTGAATGTATTATTAAAGAATGTACAAAGATAAGTAGCCCATTAGGGCAATAGGCATATGTACAAGCCGAGGGAAAAAAACCTTTTAAAGAGGGAAAAAAGTACCCCGACGGTCCTAGTGTGTTCACACACATTACTACTTGAATATATCAACAAATCCCCCCCTGGGAGTGATGTGGTGAACAAGGAGCTGGCACTCATGTATAAGGAAGTGCCAAGCTATGTGGAAATCACTCCACAAAAGGAAGTAAGCCCAAAGCTTTGCGGAAAGCTTCAAACTTCTCCCTAGGCAGAGCCTTCGTGAAAAGGTTTGCAATGTTCTCTTGCGTGGGCACATATGCCAAGCTGATCTCCCCAGCAGAGAACCTCTCCTTGACATAGTGATAATGCACCTCAATGTGCTTAGTGCGAGCATGGAACACAGGGTTCCTCGCAACTGCCAATGCGCTCTGACTGTCAGTGAAGATGGTGGTGGCAGAAGACTGACCAACACCCAAATCAGCCATAAGGCATCTGAGCCACATACACTCAACAGTAGTTGTGAATGCTGTCCTATACTCAGCCTCACAACTGGAAGTGGCCACAGTAGGCTGCTTCTTGCTCAACCAAGATATACATGAGCTACCAAGCATGAAGCAAAAGCCACTAGTAGACACACGAGTGTTATAACAACCAACCCAATCAGAGTCAGAAAAAGCATGCAAATCTGGCGGTAGGGATCCCCCCTTAGGACAAAACAACCCAAGTAGCCGAGTACCACTCAAGTAGTGAAAGATGCGCTTAACCGCTTGCCAATGCTCAACTCCTGGGCAATGCATAAATCTGCTCATCTGTGAGACAACAAACTGAATATCTGGCCGAGTAATGCATAAGTAAATCAAGCATCCAACAGCCTGCTGATAGAGAACAACATCAAATGCATCTCCAGCATCATGAAGACTCAATCGTAAACCTGTCTCCATAGGAGTGGCAATAGGCTTACAGTCTTCAAGGCCAAAACGCTACAATAATGTGTCAATATATTTCGTTTGACACAAAGCCATTCCACCATCAACTTGCATAATTTTAATGCCCAAATAGTGATGCAAATGCCTCAAATCAGACATCTCAAATAAGGCATGCAAATCAGCCTTGAAATGAGCAATATGCTTCTCAATAGGACCAGTGAGCAGCATGTCGTCAACATAGACAACAATGATCAGAAGCACATCATTAGCACGCTTAACATATAAGGTGCTTTCAGTTGGAGTGTTCTCAAAACCATGTGCAACCAGATAGGCGTATATCTTCTCATACCAAGCACGTGGTTCTTGCTTCAAACCATATAATGATTTCTTTAACCTGCACACCTGGTTTTCATGCCCTTTCTGCACAAAGCCATGGGGCTGAAAAACATACACTTCTTCATGCAAGTCACCATTCAAAAATGCTGTTTTGATGTCCAACTGATGTACATTCCAACCATGATGGGCTGCAAGTCCACAAATGCTCCGAACAAGTCATACGACATGTAGGTGCAAAGGTCTCATCAAAATCAATGCCTCTTTCTTGCGCATAACCCTTTGCAACAAGCCTAGCCTTATACTTGCCAATTGTACCATCAGGTTTACGCTTCAACTTGTATACCCACTTAGTGTCAATGGCCTTCTTGCCAGGAGGCAAGTCACATAAAGACGATGTACCATTCTTCATTATAGCATCATATTCAGATTGCATAGCATCCATCCAATTTTCTGAATTGTGTGCTTCATCAAAAGAAACAGGCTCATTTTCATCACAAAGACTAGACTCAGCCATAGCATAGCAATCTGATGCAAAGGAGGCACTATGAGAGCCTGAACGAGTACGATATGACAAAGGTGTATCGAATTTGCTGTCACGCAAAGTCTGCACCAGCCATTTTGGCATAGTTTTTGCCTGCTCAATATCAACTCTCTCATCAACAAGTGCATCATGTAAATCTGCATCAGAAAGGGAATGATCTGAATCATCATATGAAACCTGCAAAGGCTGAGAAGTTACCTCATTAGGACCAGCACTAGACTGTCCACCTGTAAAAAGTGGCATGAAAGTATTATACATGTCTTTGGAGCTAACATATGTCTCCTTAGTACATGAAAGCAATGGCTGAATAACATCTTCCACAAATACAACATCACAGCTAACCAGAATGCGTTTAGTCTGTGGATGATACAGACGATAGCCTTTACTTTCAGAATTGTATCCAACAAAAATACATTTTACTGCTTTATCATCCAATTTTCTGTGATGTTGTTCAGGCACTAATGCATATGCCAAACAACAAAAAACACGCAGATGAGCAACAGATGGCTTGCGATCATGCCAAGCCTCATATGGAGTGATAGACTGCAGTGCTTTAGTGGGACACCTGTTCAGTACATATGTTGCACACATGACAACCTCAAGCCAGAAACTATGAGGTAAAGCCTGACTCTTGACCGTATACCTCGCCATCTCCATGAGAGACCTGTTCTTCCGTTTAGCAACTCCATTCTGTTGAGGTGTATACGGCACTGTACACTGGTGTTTTATCCCACGTTCAGCCAGAAATGCATTAAAATTAGAAGACATATATTCCTCCCCTCGATCAGAACCGAGGGTGCCCATTTTACATGCTGACAGATGTTTAGCGAAAACCAAAAACTGTTTGAAGCACATGAACACTTCGGACTTTGCCTTCAATGGATATACCCATGCATGCTTGGAAAAATCATCAATGAAAGTCACGAAGTAAAGATAATTTCCAAAAGAAGGTGTCTGCATAGGACCACAAACATCACTATGTACTAGGTGCAATTTCTGAGTAGCCCAAATTGAACCATCTTTTGGAAAGGACGAAGGTTGCATTTTTTCCAAAATACAGCCTTCACAAACATGTTTTCCACGTGCCTCAAGTTTGGGCAAAGAGGACACCATTTCAGATTTCTACAAGCGTAGCAAACTAGCAAAATTCAGATGACCAAAGCATGCATGCCAATGCTTTGCATCTCACATAGCCTGAGAATCATTTACTGCACATGCAAAATCATTTACAAATCTTTCATAGTCTATGAGCTTATACAACCCACGACATAAAATGCCAAAAGCAATAATCACATCGCCATTTCACAGATCATGAACTGTACAGTTGTCATCAACAAATTTCACAACGAAGCCAATCTTGGCTAATGCAGAAACTGATAAGAGGTTCTTCTTGATCCCTGGCACAAATAAAGCATCTAACAAGTGAAAGAACTACCATCAGCAGTAGTCAAAATGATCTTACCAACTCCCATAACAGGATAAGAGGAGTTGTTGGTGCATGTAACAGTATTCCCTGTAGGGGCAGGCTCGAGTGAAGAGAAGAAACTGCGCTGCGAGGTAATATGTTTGGTTGCCCTACTGTCAAAATACCAAACATCTGAGTCTACTCTAAACATGCACTGATCATGAGAAGATGAGTCAAAACTGCAAACAGTAGTAAACGCCCATTCTTCTTCCTGCACAAGATTAGCAGACTCCGTTTTTGGTGTAGAGGCTTCTGCAACAACCATTCCAACCTCTTTCTTCTTTGCCTCTTTTGTAGCCAGTTTTGGACAGTTCTTTATGATGTGATCATTCCCTTTACAGTACTTACAAAACAATTTCTACTTTTCTGATTTTTTCTTATCTTTGTCTTGGTTCTTTGAATGTGCAACATTTGCAGATTTTTGCTTACTAGTAGAAGAGCTCCATTTTCCTTTGCCCTTTTGACTAGCTAGGAAAGCTTGATCTGCAGCACGCATAATGGACCTGTTCTGCCTGGACTGATCTTCTTGCAAGAGAACAAATACTAACTCCTCAAATGACAAGGCATTTGGATTGCCCTTCATCATCAACCGAAGAGTAGAAGCAAAACTCTGATATGAATCAGGAAGACCATTCAGAACGGTCTGCACAAGTGAGCTATCTGGTATAACCTCATCAGTAGAAATCAACTGTTCCTTCAAGTCTTTGATCTTTATTAGGAAACTGTCCATAAAATCACCTTCATTCATGTGCTCACTCCAACTTTTTTCGGAGGTAAGAAACACGAGCCTCATTCCTAGCTTGGTACAATGTGGTAAGTGTATCCCAAGCATCCTTAGCTGTTCTGCAAGAGCGAATGTGAGGAATAATGGCACGTTTGACAGACAGACCTATCAATGCATATGCCTGGGCATCTCTGCCATCCCAGCAAATCTGCTTCGCAGTAGATGCAGCAAAAACAGAATCATGAATAGGAATCTGTGGAATATCATCTTCGACACCATCTTCATGAGCTCCAGCACCTGTATTTGCAGTACCTGTAGTCAGAGGTGTAACAGGACGTCTTTCAACACCCTGCACAATGTTCCACAATCCTTTTGCAACCAATACATGTCGCATCATATAAGCCCATAATGGGTAGTTGGTACGATCCAACTTATAACCAACATACTGAATACATCACTGCTTTCAGCCATGGTTGGTGACTAAAATACCTTGATGCAGAAAATTGATTGTATCTCAAAAAGGTGAACAGAACTTCCCGATAAATTTTGCTAGACCTGTAGTAGACTTCGAGACGCTTATACTGGCGAACAGAAACTGGTATATACCTTTGGCACAAAAAGACGAAATAGCTTGCACAAGCTCTGCGATACTGCATTCGGAGGCCGAAACGAGCTCAGATCGTGATTTCGGCACCACAGAATGAAGCTGTTTTGATCTCTGAAACACCCTGAGTATGCTCACCAAATCTCGTGCGAATCTGAGACTGCAAACGGAGGAGTGTCGACGGCGCCCTAGATGAAGCGACAACCTGCTCTGATACCAATTGTTGGAGTTAGACGTCTGCGGAAGCACGCGAACATCACAAGGAGGAACAAGAAGCTTGGAGCACAAACACACAATACTGAATGTATTACTAAAGAATGTACAAAGATAAGTAGCCCATTAGGGTAATAGGCGTATATACAAGTCGGGGGGAAAAAACCTCCTAAAGAGGGAAGAAAGTGCCTCGGCGGTCCTAGTGTGTTCACACATATCACTACCTGAATATATCAACAGCTCCATCAAAGGACTTTAGCATTAATGGTTCAAGATATTATGTGATCTATGTTGATGATGCTACCAGGTGGATCACTATATATGTGATGAAAGATAAATGAGAGGTATTCAATACATTTAAACATTATCATGTGTATGCAGAGATAATCACAGGGCAAAAAATTGAAGAGACTAAGGTCAGATGGAGGGGGAGAGTATTTCTCTAATGAGTTCAGTGATTACTTATGGAATGTAGGTATAAAAAGGGAAGTTACTTGCAGGTACTCTCCTCAATAAAATGGTGTAGTAGAAAGGAGAAATAGAACTCTTGTTGAGTTTGCAAGGTCAATGATGGAGAAAAATTTCCCTAATTATTTGTGGGCCGAGGCTGTGAATACAACTACTTATTTGGTTAATAGACTTCCATGTAGGGCCTTGAATGGCATGACACCATATGAGGCATGGTGGGGTAAGAGACCTACCTTAGATCATTGCAAAGTGTTTGGATGTTTGGCTTATGCATATGTAGCATCTCAGTTAAGGCATAAATTGGAACCTAAAGCTGAAAAGTATGTGTTCATTGGTTATAATGATAAGCAGATGGGTTATAGATTGTGGAGTCCATCCACAAAGCAATTCCTTGTGTCAAAGGATGTTACATTTGATGAGCAAGGTACTTGGTATGCAGGTACAATTAATGTTCATGCAGGTGATGAAGAATTCATGACCTAAAAAAAGGGGAAATCAAAGATTCAAATTCATGATGGTCAAGAGATTATTGATGCTCAGATTGATAACGAAGAGATTCCAAGGTTTGATCCAGAATATGAAGAACTAGAGACTTCAAAGAGTGGAGAAGCTAGAAGGTCAACAAGGAACATAAAGCAACCCATAAGGTACAATTATGATACTTCATTCTTGACCACTAAAGATTATGCTTACATGGTGAAAATAGAAGAAGATCCTTCTACATATGATGAGGTAAAAGGTAAAGAAAATTGGGAGAAAGCTATGCAGGATGAGTATGATGCATTCATGGGGAATGGGACATGGGATTTGGTTCCTAAACCAAATAATTTGAAAATCATTGGATGCAAATGGGCATATAAGACAAAGAGGTATGCAGATGGAAGTGTGTCTAGGTATAAAGCCAGACTTGTTGTGAAAGGGTATGCTTAGACATATGGTGTAGATTATGATGAGACTTATAGTCCTGTGGCAAAGATGACAACTACAAGGACTCTCATAGCTACTGCTGCATGTAAAGGTTGGAAGCTATGTCAGTTAGATGTGAAGAATGCTTTTTGAAATGGTTACATTTTAGATGATGTTTTCATGGAGCAACTAGAAGGTTTCAAGGATAAAAGTTATCTAGAATATGTCTGTAAGCTCAAGAGAGCTTTGTATGGTCTAAAGCAGGCCCCAAGTGCATGTAATTACAGAGTTGTGAAGTTTTTGAAGGAGCTTGGTTTCCAAGTGTCTAAGGTAGATAGTAGCTTGCTTGTTAAAGCAAGTGATGATGGGTTCGTTTACATTTACATATATGTTGATGACATAATTCTTACAATTACAGATGAGAAGGGCATACAAAGTCTTGAGAAGTAGATGGAGAAAGAGTTCAGGATCAGTGACTTGGAAGACTTGTCATATTTCTTGGGCATGGAGATTTCATATAATCAACATGGAGTATATGTGACTCAAGAAAGGTATTTAAAGAACTTGCTCATCAAGTTTAAAATGGAAGATTGCAAGGTAGCACCTACTCCAATGGAGGTGAATCATAAATTGAGCAGATATGGAGGAGAAGAATTCAAGGACATGAAGATGTATCAAAGTTTGGTTGGTAGTCTAATCTATGCTACATTAAGTAGGCCTGATTTGTCATATGCAGTTGGAGTGTCTCAATTCATGCATTGTCCTAGGAAAGAACATTGGATTGCAGGACAAAGGGTGCTAAGATACATTAAGTGTACACTCAAAGAAGGGTTGTATTATGGATTCACATCAGATACAAAGATCAAGATATATAGTGATACAAATTGGGCAAGTAATCCTGATGATAGGAGGTCAACCTATGGGTATCTATGTTATGTGGGAGATAAGTTAATCTCTTGGTGTTCTAAGAAGCAACATATAGTTGCTTTGTCATCCATAGAAGCATAGTATAAAGGTATGGTTGAAGCTGCAAAGGAGGTTATATGGTTGAAGACTCTCACGAAGAGTTTTGACATCATTCACAGTACATCCACTATTCATGGAGATAATATGAGTTCATTGTATCTAGTTGCTAACCTTGTATTTCATGCCAGGACTAAACATATTGAGATCCAATATCATTTCTTGAGAGAGAAGGTGATTGACAAAGAAATTGAAGTCATACATACTTCTACAAAAGATCAGATTGCAGACATGTTAACCACAAGCCTGGATGGACCTAAGTTGCAAGTTCAAAGACATGACAAGTATAAAGAAGATAGAGAAAATCACAGTTGATGATTGAGGGGGAGCTGTTGGTGCAAGACAATCATCAATTGATGATTAGGAAAAATTTTGAAGTCAAAGAATGAAGCAAAGATCAACACATGAGGCTTGAAGTTTAGTGCATGGTCAGAAGATGAAGACTTGTATATACATGTATACTAATCTTGTAATTAGTTCATAGAAACTTTGTATCTATGATGAGTCGGGATGTAAATATCTATATATACTTGATATAGAAGTACTACAAGTAAGAGAGATGATGAGTCACAAGTTTTACGAGTCATTAGAGACTTTAGAAAGTGAGAAGAACATGAATTATCAATCAGATGTATAATTTCTCTGAATAGAAGAAAGTTGCACCTCGATCTTTTGCTCAGTGCTCCTTCTATCTTTATATTCTTGAGAAATGCTTTTGTACAAGTGTAATTATATAGTTGAGTGACCTTTGTACAAGTTTTGAGAGTTTAATTGTAATCAGGCCGAGAGAATTTTAAGTAGGAACATTTGCATGTGTAAATGTGAAGAAGTGAGGGTAGGAACATGCGCAATCCCCATCATCAATGTTTTGATTAGATCTCCCTCCACAGTGTAAAGTTTTGAGCAAGTAAGCACTCATTCTTTAAGTTCTAAGGTAAGCTAATTGTGGCTAAAAACATTTGAATAAATAGGATCTAGTTTGGGAGAATCATGCATTAGAAGTTGTAGGTATCAAAGTCGACTATACAATAGAACAATTTCAGACATAGGTACATTGTTTGAAGGAAATCTCAAGATCTAGTAATCCTTTTGAGAAGTTTTAACTTGGAGAAGGTGCACAAGATTTAGGCGACACCTTACATAAGGTTTCATTGAAAACTTTACATATTTGGTTAGTCAATGAATGGATTAAGCGTAGTAGACTTTTCTGAGTAATCAATTTCTTCACAGTTAGTTCAAATCTTGATAATTTGACAATAGATTTCCAAAATTGGTTGAGGTTTGAGTTGTTCTTGATAGAGAGGTGCTCTAACATCAAGGATAACTTGTTCCTTTGGAGATTAACACTCTCCATTAGACAAGGCATCTGACTGATATTGTTGACGTCTTGGACAATATGTGATGATAAAGTCGAATCTAGATAGAAAGTTACTCCATCAAGATTGCCTTCTATTGAGGATGCGAGGGGTCATAAAATACTCAAGGTTCTTGTGACATAGTAACTTTGTGAACTGCTCCTTCTAGATGGTGACGCCAGGTATCAAACATGTCCACTATGGCAATAAGTTCTTTATCATGAGTTTCATAATTAATCTCTAGAGGGGAAAATTTCCTTGAATGATATGCAAATGGATGTAGATGTCTATTATCTCCATATTGGGAGAGAATGGCCCCTAGGGCAAAATCTGATGCATCTGTCTCTAGGAAGAAGGGCTTATTGGAAATGAACTAGAATTGGAGCAGTAGTGAATGCTGATTTCAAGGTCTAAAAGGCTTTTTATGCATCTTGGGTCCATGAGAATTTGGAGTTCCCTGTAAGCTTGGTAAGAGGTGTCACTATCTTGGACTAATCTTTAATGAATATCCTAAAGAAATTGACAAACCCCAGAAAACATTGTACATCTTGGATACATGAAGGTGGTTACCAGTCAAGGATTGTCTCAATCTTCTTAGGATCCATAAAAATTTCTTTATTTGATACAATGTATCCTAAAAATTCTACTTCTTATGGAAAGAGCACTTCTCCAATTTTGCATATAATCCTTTTTCTCTTAGTTTCTCTAGGACTATCTTTACATGACATTCATGATCCTCTAGATTTTTGGAGAACATCAGGATATCGTCAAGATATATGACCACAAAGTCATCTAAATACTCTCGAAAGATATCATTCATCATATGTTGAAAGACAGCTAGAGCATTTGTGAGACCAAATAGCATAACTACATATTCAAAGTGTCCATACCTTGTTCGAAATGCTGTCTTCCATTCATCTTCCTCTCTGATCCTAACAAGGTTGTAAGCTCCTCGAAGGTTAATCTATGTGAAGAGCTTTGCTTTTCCAAGGTGTTCCAAGAGCTCTGATATAAGTGGTAGAGGGTATCTGTTCTTTATAGTGACTTTATTCAATCCACGATAGTCTAGACACATCCGAGGAGTCCCATCCTTCTTCTTTATAAATAAAATAGGGGCTCCTACTGGAGACTTTGAGTGTTTGATAAATCCCTTTGCTAGATTCTCGTCAATATTCTTACATAGTTCTGTAAGTTTCGCTGGCGATAGTATATAGATTGGTCCAAAGGGTGTTTGTGCTCCCTCTTGAAGATCTATAGGACAATCATAAGGTCTATGCTCTGGGAGGATATCTTCATTCTTCTTTTCAAAAACATCTTCAAAGCCTTTGTACTGATTGGGTAGCTGCACTGGATCATCTTTCTTGGATTCTTGAGTTGGTATGGCATAGATCATATATTTCAGTTCCTTCCCTACTGCATGTATGAAGGCTTTGGCTCTGATATATGTTGGGTTCTTTTGGATATCTCGACGGGTGATCTTATTCTTTTGCCAATTAATGTCTGGGTTATGCTTCTTTAACCAGGGCATTCCAATGATAACTAGATGTATTGGGCTCGATATTACATTGAAACATATGCAGGATTCATAGTCACCTAGGTGTACTCTTAATGGTGTGGTTTCCATGGTTATATTCCCAGATGCTAGAGGTCATCTATCTACTACTTCAGCTATTATTGGTTTGTTCTTTTGAAGTACATGAATTCCATGTTTCTTAACCAATCCTTCATCGATGAAACATGAGGAGGCTCCTAAATCTACTAGGGCTGTAAGGGAAAGGATCCTCTTGGGCATGATTAATTTGACAGGTGCAAGATATGTTTCTATGGATGTAGCTAGAATTATGAGACCCTTTCTTATATCATGGTTCGACTGTGCGGTCTCTTTTACAATTGAACTTCGTCGTTTCCTTGCTCTACAAGGGTGGCTACAACTCTAGAGTTTGTTCTCTTGTTTGGACGATTAACTGTAATATGTCCAGGGTTTCCACAATAGAGACATAACTTGTTAGCTCTCCTTATCTGTTTCTCTTGTAGTGTTAGAGGCTGAAACCTAGTTACATCTATTTGCACATAGGTTCAGGCATAGACTCATCTTTAGGAGTGGGCTGGAAGGGTTTTCGCTAGCGATGTTTCCCTTCTACTTGTTTTTCTTGTTTCCTTTCAAAAAGTCAGTTATCACATTGAATAGCTTGCATGATATATTCATTCAATGTTTTAACCTCTAGCATCGTATGCAAAAGGTCCTTCACATCATCTCTTAAACCCCATCTAAATTGGTTTATGAAATAATCTTCATGCCAAGTGAGATCAATATCAATTGCCTTAATTCAGATGCATAGGTAGAGGCAGGGCAGTTACCTTGACGTAACTTCCAAATTTTTTTTTTGCTACTCGACTTGTATCTGCATCTCTAAATGTGGCAGTGATTTCTTGAAGAAATCCCTCATAGTCATGAAGTACTGCCATGTTCTTCTCCAAGATTCGGGCAAACCATGATAATGCTTAACCACAGAGCAAGGTTCCAATAAACCTTGGATGCCTCGGCAGGGTATCTATCAGGTTGCATACGGATGTACAATTTAACTTGCTAGAGAAATCCACGAAACTTTGTGCGATCCCCATCGAACTTTTCTGGCATGAAAATCTTGGGTTCCTTAATAAATGGTGTACTAGGCCATTGATTCACTTGAATAATCCCTTGATTTTCTTGAAGACTCCCGATTCGGTCTTGTAGTTCTTGGAGGAGTGCACCTACATGCACTGATGTCCCATCTCAACTTGTGTTTGTCGATGAGTTAGGACCTCGACTTGTTGTTGGAGACTCTGACTGATGCTACAATGTATTCATAAGCGTTCTCCATGATGCCTGGTCTTGGATAGAAGCTAGTCTTTCCAAAATGTCAGGGGAGCACTAGATTGTGCTCTCTGACTACACCAGACAAGATTTCGGAAATACACTTCTGATTACAAGAGCAACCATGTAGGGAAAATGATACAAGAATATGTAAATGATACAATATGTCCCACAACTCGGGACCGATAGGTATGGAAAACTGGAGATGATACAGGAGATCCCACAAGCCGGGATCGTAAGTATGAAACAAGATATCTGGATTACAAGAACTCGCTTGTCGGAGATGAACTAGATACAAGAAAGAACTCGACAAGAGCTCGTACTACGAGATTACAAGAGGACAAGACAGGATGTCCAAGAACTAGACTACACAAGATCGGAACAAGGAACAAGACAAGAACTAGAACTGGAACTTGGAGAGTACTTGGCGGTCACGACTCCTTGAGCTTCCAAGACTGGTATTGGCAAGACTGAGAATGAATGTGGCTAACCCCTCGTTATAGAGGTTTTCCAAGGGCAGTTCAAGGGCGCTTACAAATTGATGATATCATCGATTCGAAGCATGGTCTCTGTGTCACGAGAAAGGAGATAAGGAAGAGAGCTCACACACACACACTCTCACAATCAAAGAGAAGCACACACTCAGATTGAGGTCAAGAAAGAATAATCTTCTTCTTCTTCTTCTTCTATTACATAAAAAGGAATGTACAAGAATGAAAAAAAAAACAAGAATACAACTACTACAATATATAAAGACCAGTACATAAGGAAAAACCTAATATCCGCAAATGAGTGAACTGTCAAGAAACAAATGTGTCATCACTCTCGGTAGATAAATCTACTAAAGCTCAATCAAGTGTCCCTAATATATACTGGCATGACACTTACATGTCATAGAAATGAAAAAGTGATACGTGTCATCTTGGATCATCACATATTGAGCTTGATATCTCAACACTCCCCTTGTAGTATATTCAAGGCATATTGCCTTTGCGACATCCATATACCTATTTCTATATGTATAAACTCAATGCCCAAGAAATAGTGCAACACACCAAGATCTTTCATGTCAAATTCGTGCATAAGAAGTTGCTTTACCTCTTTGATGCTTTCTTCATTATCACCACCTACAATCAAGTCATCAACATAGATAGCCACAATTGTGATGCCATCATCACCCTTCCGTGCATATAGTGAATGATCTGCATTACACATAGAAAACCCAATGGTGGTTAAGTAATCAACAATCCTTGCATGCCATGCACGAGGGGCTTACTTCAACCCATACAAAGCCTTTTGCAACCTGCAAACATATTCTGGATGCTTTGAATCTTCATATCCTTGTGGCTGTTCCATGTATACTTCTTCCTGTAACTCACCATGTAGAAAAGCATTCTTCACATCCATCTGATGCAATGTACATCCTTTTGCTGTAGCTAATGCAACAAGTGTTATGACAATAAACATTTTAGCTACAAGGGTGAATGTTTTCTCATAATCAATGCCATAATTTTGTGCATATCCTTTTTTTACCAAACGTGCTTTATATCTGCTTATGCTACCATTAGCATTGTGCTTTACCTTGTAAACCCACTTGCAGCCTATGAATTTCTTTTCTTGTGGCAATGGAACCAGCTTCCATGTATCATTTCCATAAAGTGCAACCATCTCCTCATCCATAGCTTTTTCCCAATGTGCATTTCCAATTGCATCTTCAAAACAAGAAGGTTCAACATCTTGTATTCCCTTTGTCATGTAGGCACAATGACGAGCCATGTAACTATCATATGTCAATTGTTGCACTGAATTCCGCATACTCCCAGATCTTCTTGGTCCTGGGTCACTTCTCCTTGTATCATCTGCATGTGCCTTTCTTACTCCTAGAGTCTTCATAGAGGGCAATCTAGGTTCCTCATTTAGACTCTTTTCTGAACCCCTTGAATCTCCATCAACATCTTCAAAACCTGCACATGTTTTATGACCCGCACAAAGCTTTTCTTTACCTTTCTTGGATGTATTTGATGAATTTGTTGGGCTGAAATTTCCATGCAATCTTCCTCTCCATGGATTTGAGTTGGAACTATTGCTTAGTGATGCATCTGGTCCACTCAAAACTTGAGATTTTGCACTTGATTTTTGAGCATTTTCTTTGTCATTTGGTTCAAGATTCAGTCCTTCTTTGGCATCTGCATAGAAGCTTGACATTTCATCAAATACCACATCTTTGCCAGCTTCTGCCCAATAATAATGAGGCATATTCTTCTCAGCCATCAAGGCTCTTGCTATTTCTGCAATATGACTATTTTTGCATTCTGCAATGCCATTCTGTTGTGGTGTGTACCTGCATGAAAACTGACACCGAATTCCATGGTTTTTTAGAAAATTGCTAAACTCATTTGACATATATGCACCTCCTCCATCAGACCTTAATGTCTGAATATACTTCCCTGTCCGTGTTTCCACCATAGCTTTAAAAATCTAGAAGTGAGTGAACACCTCACTCTTCTCTTTCATGAAATGTACCCACACTTTTCGTGTATGGTCATCAATGAAAGTAACATAAAACCTGCAACCGCCCATAGATGTGGTCTTTGCAGGACCCCAAACATCTGTATGTATTGTTTCTAGTATGTTCTCACTAACATGCTTATCATGTGGAAATGATGCTCTTAACTGTTTTCCAAATTGACATGCTGCACATACCTTTTGCATCTCTGCAACCTTGAAATTTGGTAGTCCATGGAAATCTCCTTTGACTGCATCAATTTCAGCCTTTGCAAGTTTGCATGTCCAATCAGTTTCTGCCAGATCTTTATATCAACAATGACTCCTGCACCTTTTGCAAACATGGCTGCATTCATTTAAGGAATTTTCACATTTAAGGTGAACATCCTACCCACTTTTTTTCCTTTGGAAATTAGTCTTTCATCGCGTTTGTATTCTTCTACATATAACCCATCAGCATTGAATCTGACTTGTAATCCCTAGTCAGCCATTTGTCCAACATAAACCAGATTCTTTGTTATATTTGGAACATGCAGCACATCAGCAAGAAGTTTACCTTCCCGTCCTCCATAGACAATGCTATGTTTCCTGTATGCTCGATAGGGTGTGACATGTTATCACCTGTTTCAATATATCCATGAACTGACAATTTTCGCAAAGTACTAAATCATTCCGCATGACTGTTCATGTGATTTGAAGCACCTGAATCAACATACTAGACATTATCATTCGATTTTGAAGCACCAACAGACATCATATTCATCATGTGATGTTGAACCATGAACAACTTCCTAGAATCATCTGCACTTGTGGATGCATAGTTGTTTTGCTGCCTTTTGTTATTTTGATTCTTCAACCTGCAATCACATTCAAAGTAGTTTACCACAATGCCAACATCCTTTACTGTCATTACCTGAATCATTTCTTTGGAAATTTTTGCGACCTCTTTGGCTTCCCCTGCATCAAAACTATTCTCTTCCTCCTCCGTGATTGTGTTGTTGATCTTGGTCCTGGTTACTGTTTCCTCTTCCACTTCCGAAACCTCTACCTCTGCCTCTTCCTCTGCCAGAGTAGAATACCTACTCAGAACTAGGCTTTCCTTGGGAGTTTGAATCCTCACCAAGATTCTTTTCTTCAATAATCAACATGGATACCAAATCAGCAAAATTCGGAATATTTTCTCTGGTCTGTATAGAAGTTCTGAACTGCTTATATGCAACTCCTAAACCATGGAGGCACACTTCCACCTTATCATCATCATCTACATTAATGGCAATAGATGCAAGTAAGTTACATATGCTTTTGATTTTCAGAGTGTAGTCACTTACCAACATGCTCTTCTTTTCCAATGTATGTAGCTCATTCTTGAGTTGCAATTTCCGTGCCTTTGTATTGGTCTCATACAATTTGAACAAACTGTTCCAAGCCTCTTTTGGAGTCTTGGCATCCTGTATGTGCCCAATCATGCTATCTTGTATGCTAACAGATAGCCAATACATTACCTTTCGTGCTCCTTGATTCCATTCCTCATATGCTCTTAACTGGTCTGTAGTCCGATTCCTCTCTGGTAACTGCGGAGCGTTTTCATTCTCTCCTTCGATGTACTTCCAGTAGCCTTTTTCCATCAGGAAATTTGTCATTCTGAATCTCCAAGCATGGAACTTGTTCTTGTCTAGCTTATCACTCATAAGCTAACTCATTCCATCTGCATTTACCATTTCTGCAGCTATTCACAACACTAGAAAACACTACAAGAAGCACTTCTGCTTGAACATTGTCGCACTATGACGTGACAGTTTGATCTAAAAAAAACACAATTTTCGTGTATCAACAGTACACGGAATCACTTGAAATTATAGATCTTGAATATATGAGTATTGTCGAACACGATGCAAGTTATATTTTCCAAAACTGACTTGGTTTTTCTGTGGGACCCACCTCATAGGCTCGAAACACCAATTTTTGTAACAATCTGAGGTCGTTTGTGAATCGCACTTTCTCCATGCCTTCTCGCATACTCTTCACCGTCGGCATTCTCCACAAGCTCTCTACAACCACATTGACTCTGATACCATGTCAAGAGGAAGGAGATAAGGAAGAGAGCTCACACACACACACTCTCACAATCAAATAGATGCATACACTCAGATTGAGGCAAGGAAGAATAATCTTCTTCTTCTATTACATAAAAAGGAATGTACAAGAATGACCTAAAAACAAGAATGCAACTACTGCAATATATAAAGATCAGTACATAAGGAAAAACCGAATATCCGCGAATGAGTGAGGTAGCAAGAAACAAATGTGCCATCACTCTCAATAGATAAATCTAATAAAGCTCAATGAAGTGTCCCTGACATATACTGGCGTGACCACTATACATGTCAGAGAAATAAAAAAGTGATACGTGTCATCCTGGATCATCACATGTTGAGCTTGATATCTCAACACTTTGGATGTCAGAATCAAGCAAGAAGACAATCGATCTTAGGGTTTCGGCACATTTAGGATGCAACGAAAGCATTTGTTTCTCCTAATTCTGAACCAATCATGAGATATAGGATTCACATGGAATCCGAGATTTAGGATGGTTTCCTTTGTCCATGACACTAGGATCTAGTTGACCTTCTCATAAACTTATGTGCAAAAAAAATTATACTTGTAGAGCTTATTGGTCTTTACTCAAATTTTTTCAAAACTATTTTATATGAATATATTAGACACTAACAGCTTTCAAATAAGCTATAGAACACTCAAAATGGATAAATACACTCAGAGATATGGCGTTTATAAATCTGCATATTTAATGGAGACCTTGAACCAGAGATGAACTTGAGAACACACACTCCTTGCATCCTTGCAAAGACCATTGCTCTCAACACATAACTCTAGTGAATATGAAAATTCACAAAATGATAGTAGAGTTATGTGTTGAGAGTTATGTGCTTAGCATAAAGAATAGGATTTGAGATCATATGAATGTTGCTCAAGTTATCCTCACATCAATGGTACATCAACTTCTTAAACCATATAATCTCATTAATAGTCAATTCCAAACTGTAGAGAGTATACACGCGGAAGCAAAATGAAAAGAAGAGTGTACTCATAAAAGAAAGAGTGTGAGAGACTCAAAGTGATTAGACCAAGAAATGGGTAAACTCACATGTATTAGAAACGAGCTTGCGAAGATCATAGAGTAGGCTCCTCAAGATTCTAACCAAGTACAAATGGGGGGAGAGGCCCTCCTTATATAGATTTGGGAGGGGCTCTCCAAAGTACATCTCATGTGGGATAATTCCCCTCAACGGAGAATGAATACAATGGTAGAAGCAAATGGCAAGGTGTCCAAATACAAAAGAGATACAATATAAAATGGAAATAAACTGGAAATGAGGTGCCTCCTAGATATAAAATGGAGATGCACTCATGTGGATACAAATGTAGATGATGTAGGAGCAATCATGTCATCAATACCTCCTCTACAGCTCCATTTTGGAGCGGCTGAATGCTATAGAGGTCTACCAAATGCTGGAGCGGAATTGGAGGTAGAGCCTTCGTGAACATGTCCGCCAGGTTCTCCTGAGAGGTACACTACTCCAGAGTAATCCCTTAAGAGATGAGCTTCTCACACATGCAGTGGTATTGGATCTCGATGTGCTTCGTCCGAGCATGGAACACTAGATTCTTGGTTATGGCTGGGACTGACTGGTTGTCTGTGCAGATACATGTCAGAGTAACATGCAAAACACCAATGTCAGATAATAAACAAAGAATCCAGATGGTCTCACATGCTATGAAGCTGGATGCTCGGTACTCGGTCTCAGTGGATTAAAGAGGAATTGTAGGCTGCTTCTTACTTGCCCAAGATATAGGTCTTGAGCCAAGCAAGAATTGAGAATCAGGATCACTAGCCTAATATGAATCAAAATATCTAGCGAGTTCGATGCCCCCTCTATACCAAAGACCATGATATCAGGTGAGAGCAAGGTATCGATGTAGCTCAGTGATGAGTAGCACCTCCTTTAATGTCAATCCGGGAGACGTGAGGTTGGTATGAAGACCTTGAGCAAGTGAAGGCACAAATGTGAGTGAGAAGCACACCAACATGCACACACATACACACACACGCGCACACACGGCAAGAACAAAGAGAATAAGATAATGGAATCACTTCTATTACAACCAAGTTCTCACACAAGTGCAAGTCTACAAGAAGCTAGCCCCAAAAATGAGCTCTCTAGCTCTATTTATAGTTTTTGACTAGCTTTGGCCCTATCCAGACCTAGTGTCTGGCCTAGTTAAAAATTAGGTTCCAGGGCTTATTTTACGGATCAAACGAGGTCCAAAAAATATGAAAATTGGTAGGCAATTACTTCTAAATCTCCTCAAGGTCGAGGACTCCTCGGCTTGCACAAAATGGAGCTACAAAAAGGTGAAACAGTATTTATAATGGTTGTCAGTGATGAGAATCACTTTTATAGTAGTGTAAAGATTGAAAAAATTTAATGGGTTGCCTCAGTGCTAGATCTGCATGTATGCCCATACTTGCTTCTTCCTGTATGATGCCAACGCTCTCCCCCCCCCTAGCGTGTGTCGTCTTTGACATACCTTTGCTCCACGGTTTGATCAATGTAGTGCTGTAGTATATCGGTTGCCAATTCTTGTTCTCTGATCCGTAGTCCCTTGACCAGATCTGTTAAAAGCACTTTCTGTGTTAAAAGCACTTTCTGTGTTAAAAGCACTTTTTGTGTTAAAAGCACTTTCTGTGTTAAAAGCACTTTCTGTCAAGTCGCTTTTAATCTCGTTTCGGGTTCTTGGGGATGGCTAGGGGTCTGACAGTGCAGAGGCCCTTTATTTGATTTTCCCAAATTAACTATTCAACTAAACAGTCACTATACTTTCAAAGCAACAACTTCCGCTACACAGTTAATACATGCAAGTTACGATTATCTTACACAGTAACTTATCGTGCGAGTTAACACTCACACAGGCACACATAATTATTAATGTTAAGACAACATTACTGTGTTAATAATGAATTACTACAATTCAACAAGAACAAAGTAACAATACGCAAGATATCTGCAAATCTGCACACGATCTTCTCGACATCGTCGCCCAGACAGATTCTGGCGAACCCGTCTCTCTCATGCCGAAGAATCACCATAATGCCTTTTCATTAAAGGGTAAAAGTTACAACTATTCGCTACGCCTTTTCGGTGCGTGCGATATATGAAAAATACAATCCATTCCGGCAACCTTACACTGGCACGCACGATGGACTCGAACCCATAAAGGAAAAGAAAACTAACGCTCATCAACTATGCCTTGTATGTACAGTGTTCGGGCCAACTTAAATGTTCGAGTGATCTTTTGTTTCAAGGAATCCAGCATAATCTATCTTCAAAGTTTCTGGCTCTACCATATGCGTCTGTTCTGATTGAACTAGCCGCAATGACTTGACTCATCAATAGTTCTGTTTGTGTCTGCAAAAATGATTCCTGCAAATAAAAGTCATTGGCTAATGCAGCATCGCGTCCGATCTTCATCTCAGCTATTTCTGCATCAATCCGCGATAACCTTTCTGCCTGAAAGCCTAATTGCTTCTCTCTTTGTTCCAACTCTTCAGTTTGAAACTGCATTGTTTTATAATAGGCTTCTCTCTCTCGCTGCACACCATCAAGTTCGTTCTTTAACTGTATTGTCCTGCAAATTCCTTCTTCCAAAATACGGCTCTTCTGAAATAGTTCGACAGACACTATCTTCAATTCTGCAGTATTCTGCATGGCCAGGTCATCCGTTTCTTGTCCTTTTTGCACTACCTCAGCAAGCTCTGCACGAGTGTCTTCCAGCACATTACCGAAGGCCACACGAGCATCTTCTTTGTCTTGCACCATTTGCTGCAACTGAGATATTTCCGCATCACGAGCAGCTAAAAGATCGTTCTTTTCTTTCAATTCAGCAATTGCGGCATCACGTTGGGCAATCAGAGTGTCCCTTTCTATTAATTGCTCTTGGAGTAGTTGTAGCTGAACCTGCAGAGCATCGTTTTCTGCTTTGACTGCATTAGCTTCTTCCTGTAACGGAGCAATATCTGTTTTTAACAAGTCTACTTTGCCTTGCAATTCCTACCGGATATTCTCTGTGGCTATCTTCATTTGAAGAGGTAATTGTCGAGAAAACTGGATCAGGAGACGACCCATAGATTCTAGTTCATTAAACATCGGAGTCGGAGGAGGAAGAGCAGGAAGTGGTTGGGATAAAGAGGCTGAGAACAGTTGAGGGGAGGGTGGTGGAGAGTAGTCGGGAGAAGAGGATGGAGGAGTGGGTGTGTAAGGAATTACATTGGCGATTGCAGTAGTATGTACTGCAACTGGCTCAACAGGGTTAGTCAGTGGAGGAAGGGGAATAAGGGTATTCTGCATCAGGATTAGTCCGGTTGTAGTCTGATTTGTCGCCTCAGCTTGTTCGATCACGATCTCAGCATTGGCAATCACTTCTGTGATAATTTCGGCTACAATTTCTTTCACAATGTCCTCATCCTGCTGATGAGAGTCCACCCGAGAAGAGACTTCTTCAGATTCTTCCAGGTATGCACCGTGTTCCTGCTGGTTGAGCGGAGAAGAAGGAACGGATGATTCGACATGGAGGGAAGTGGCAGTGTCGTGAAAGACTTCAGTGTCGTGACCGGCAGTGGATCCTTGCACCTTGCTTTCAGAGGGGCTTACGCATCTGCGTTTTCGGCGAAAAAGTTGAAGCAGTTCTTCATCGTCGTCATCCTCGTCCTCGAGCATGTGAGTAGATTCTTCATGTAACAAGAAGGGAGCGGTTGGAGGAGGTTGCGTGGCTTGGATCGCCGGAAAGAGGAACGTGAGGATATGGGATAAACGGGAATGAGGAAGGTCACCCTTAGTGACTTGTTTGATAACTGCTACACATTCACGGTGAATGCGCTGGAAATAGAAGGATGTGAAATTTATAGTTTCACGGGAAGCAGTATCGATCATTGAATAGAATGGTCGAGCAATACCATATGTGCGTTTCTGTAAATTCACGGTGGCTACCAAAAACTGAAGAGCTGTATGCTCTAGTTCAAGGCTACACAAAATGGCGTACTCATTAGATGAGTGCCGGGGAACAATTCCTTCATGGTTGCCACAGAAAGGAGTGGACCATTCTCCAATCCTTCCCGAGGGAGTCGAGAAGCTTTAGCAAACGTAGCTAAAGTATTGATGACACGAGATGGTAAACAAGCAATGGGCCAACTCTGCTCTATAGCAGGTGTGGTGGCGATGGTAGAAATGAGCTGCGCATGGAATGGGTGACACTCCACTGAATGCCAAGGCAGTTGAGCGAAGGCTAACAGACCACGAGTGCGCAAATACTCACTCACTTCTAGAGTGAGTCCTGCACGGAAGGTAGCGACGTTCGCAAGAGCTTCCATGGCGCGCACAAGTAAACACGAAAACACAGAATACAAAGAACACACAATCACACAAACACAATAGCGGTTATCAGTAGAAAGAACAAGATTAAGTAAGAGCACAAACAACATTAGGCGGCAAAAACCCTAATCATTGCGTAGTATTAGAGAGATATCCTTCATGATTACGGCATGCATGCATGAGTAGAAATAGTATCACAGGGCGGCGATTAATCATATTTAGATACCAAAACGAGGCGATTACAATCAGTGGTCAACCGAAATACGGGGGATAAAAAGAAAAACAAGTGACATGCGAAAAAGGTTAAGTACACATCATCGGTTATCAGACGCTTGGTGATATGGGTGAAGCTTAGAACCATTAATTACTTTTGGCAAGAGAACACCTGTTAAGGCTGACAACCGAAAAGTTGTTGGTCCCACTTGTTCAACAATCCGGTATGGACCGAACCACCATAACTTAAATTTCCCAACAGCGCGATTGGCTTTAGCATTATAAAATAAAACAAGTTGGTCAACCGTAAACACAGGGGTTTTTAGGAAGCGGTCATGAGTACGGGCTTGACGGAGCTGAATTGCTTGGAGAAGCATGAAGCTTTCCCAGCGGTGTTCATCCAATGATCTGAGCGCATCCAACCGAAATGGAAAAGATTCTTCCGGCAGCAGTTTTTGAGCTAAGGCAACACGCAGACTCGGTATCACTACTTCCATTGGCACAATAGCTTCCATGCCGTAAGCGAGTTTAGATGGAGTTGTTCCGGTTGCCACTTTGTACATGGTCCGGTATGCCCAGAATACAGCAGGTAAGAGTTGGTCCCAACGTTTTGGACATTCCAAAATCAATTTGCAGAGCATATTCAACAAAGTCTTATTGGTACTTTCAGCCAGACCATTAGCACATGGATAGTACGGTGAGCTGAATTTATGCATAATTTGAAAATTTTGAGTCAGTTCTTGCATTAAGTTGTTGGCAAAATGTGTTCCTTGGTCTGTCACTATCTCCAGAGGTAATCCATATCGCGGGAAGACATCTTTCAGCAAACATTTTGCCACCAAAACAGCTGTGGCAGAACGTAAAGACCAAGCTTCTGCCCATCTAGTGGCATAATTTGTATAAGTCAATATGTATCGATTGGTGGTGAGAGTCGCTGGTGGTGTTATTGGGCCAATAAAATCTAGACCCCACTTCTGAAAGGGCTCCAAAGGTAAGACAGGTTGAAGGGGAAAGAAGTGTCGCTGCAAGGGCTGTCCAGTCCGTTGACAGACATCACACTGCTGCACAAATTGAACCACATCTCTGTACACTGTAGGCCACCATAGCCCACTTTGCAGAATTTCTTGGTGAGTAAGATCAGCTGCGAAGTGTCCTCCAGAGGGTAAGGAATGAGCCATGGTAATAACTGATTCCGCTTCATGTGGAGGAATGCATCTAAGTAAAACACCAGTGTGATCTATGTAATACAGTTGATCCACAATCAACCGGAATCGTCGACTGTAGACTACAATTTTTCGACGCAGAGTGACGGGAGCATTAGGAGGAAGACAACCGTCAGTGAGAAAAGTCATTAACGTATCGTATTAGGTAGGAACAACAGGAGGTTCTGCAGATGCTGCAGAAGTTGTCTCGGTGGCGTAAATCGCCGGTGTAGTGTCATCAACACCTACCGGAGACTCACCGGAATCCAGTTGAGATAGAAAATCCGCCAAGTCAATAAGACCTTCAACCGATCAAATGCACTTTGGCACTCCTGAGTCCATTCATACTTCCGCGTAGCGTTGGTCATAAGCCGATTAAGTGGTGTCGCTAAATGAGCTAACTGTTGATATATTTAGGTAGTGATGTGTGTGAACACTCCAGGACCGCCGGGGCACTTTTTTCCCTCTTTAGGAGGTTTTTTTCCCCCGGCTTGTATATACGCCTATTGCCCTAATGGGCTACTTATCTTTGTACATTCTCTAGTAATACATTCAGTCTTGTGTGTTGTGCTCCAAGCTTCTTCTTCTTCCTTGTGCTGTTCGCGTGCTTCCGCAGACGTCTAACTCCAACAATTGGTATCAGAGCAGGTCGTTGCTTCTTCTAGGGCGCCGTCGACACTCCTTCGTTTGCAGTCTCAGATTCGCACAAAATTTGGTGAGCATACTCAGGGTGTTTCCGAGATCAAAACAGCTTCGCTTTGTGGTGCCGAAATCGCGATCTGAGCTCGTTTCGGCCTCCGAACACACTATCGCAGTGCTTGTGCAGGCTATTTCGTCCTTTTGTGCCAAAGGTATATACCAGTTTCTGTTCGCCAGTTTAAGCATCTCGAAGTCTGCTACAGCTCTAGCAGAACTCGTGTGGGCAGTTCTGTTCAACTTTTTGAGATACAGTCAATTTTCTGCATCAAGGTATTTTAGTCACCGGCCATGGCTGAAAGCAGTGATGTATTCCATATGTTGGCTGTTGAGGATAAGTTGGATGGTACCAACTACCCATTATGGGCTTATATGATGCGACATGTACTGGTTGCAAAAGGATTGTGGAACATTGTGCAGGGTGTTGAAAGACGTCCTGTTACACCTGTAACGACAGGTACTGCAAATACAGGTGTTGGAGCTGATGAAGATGGTGTCGAAGATGATATTCCGCAGATTCCTGTTCGTGCTGCTGTTTCTGTTGCACCTACTGCAGAGCAGATTCGATGGGATGGCAGAGATGCCCAGGCACATGCATTGATAGCTTTGTCTGTCAAACGTGCCATTATTCCTCACATTCGCTCTTGCAGAACAGCAAAGGATGCTTGGGATACACTTACCACTTTGTACCAGGCTAGGAATGAGGCTCGTGTTGCTTACCTCCGAAAACAATTGGAGAGTGAGCACATGAATGAAGGTGATTCGATGGACAGTTTTCTTACAAAGATCAAAGACCTGAAGGAACAATTGATTTCTGCTGATGAGGTTATACCAGATAGCTCACTTGTGCAGACCGTTCTGAATGGCCTTCCTGATTCATATCAGAGTTTTGCCTCTACTCTTCGATTGATGATGAAAGGCAATCCGAATGCCTTGTCATTTGAGGAATTAGTCTCTGTTCTGTTGCAGGAAGATCAGTCCAGGCAGAACAGGTCCATTATGCGTGTTGTAGATCAAGCTTTCCTGGCTAGTCAGAAGGGCAAAGGAAAATGGAGCTCTTCTACTAGTAAGCAGAAATCTGCAAACGCTGCACAATCGAAGAACCAGGATAAAGATGAGAAGAAATCAGAAAAGCAGAAATTGTTCTGCAAGTACTGTAAAGGAAATGATCATATTATAAAGAACTGTCCAAAACTGGCTGCTAAAGAGGCAAAGAAGAAAGAGGCTGGAATGGTTGTTGCAGAGGCCTCTACACCAAAAACAGAGTCTGCAAATCTTGTGCAGGAAGAAGAATGGGCGTTTACTACTGTCTGCAGTTTTGACCCATCTTCTCATGATCAGTGCATGTCTGCAGTAGACTCAGATGTTTGGTACTTTGACAGTGGGGCGACCAAACATATTACCTCGCAACGCAGTTTCTTCTCTTCACTCGAGCCTGCCCCTACAGGGAATACTGTCACATGCGCCAATAACTCCTCTTATCCTGTTATGGGAGTTGGTAAGATCATTCTGACTACTGCTGATGGTAGTTCTTTCACTTTGTGAGATGCTTTATTTGTGCCAGGGATCAAAAAGAACCTGTTATCAGTTTCTGCATTAGCCAAGATTGGCTTGGTTGTGAAATTCGTTGATGACAGGTGTACAGTCCATGATCTCTCAAATGGCGATGTGATTATTGCTTCTGGCATTTTATGTCGTGGGCTGTATAAGCTCATAGACTATGAAAGATCTGTGAATGATTCGGCATGTGCAGTTCATGATTCTCAGGCTATGTCAGATGCAAAGCTTTGGCATGCACGCTTTGGTCATCTGAATTTTGCTAGCTTGTTACGCCTGCAGAAATCTGAAATGGTGTCCTCTTTGCCCAAACTTGAGGCACCTGGAAAACATGTTTGTGAAGGCTGTATTTTGGGCAAAATGCAGCGTTCTTCCTTTCCAAAAGATGGTTCAGTTCGGGCTATGCAGAAATTGCAGCTTGTACATAGTGATGTCTGTGGTCCTATGCAGACACCCTCTTTTGGAAATTACCTTTACTTCGTGACTTTCATTGATGATTTTTCCAGGCATGCATGGGTATATCCACTCAAAGCAAAGTCCGAAGTGTTCATGTGCTTCAAACAGTTTTTGGTTTTGGCTGAAAATCTGTCAGCATGTAAAATGGGCACCCTCCGTTCTGATCGAGGGGGGGAATATATGTCTTCAGATTTTAATGCATTTCTGGCTGAACGTGGGATAAAACACCAGTGTACAGTGCCGTATACACCTCAACAGAATGGAGTTGCTGAACGAAAGAACAGGTCACTCATGGAGATGGCGAGGTGCATGGTCAAAAGTCAGGCTTTACCACATAGTTTCTGGCTTGAAGCTGTCATGTGTGCAGCATATGTACTGAACAGGTGTCCCACCAAAGCGTTGCAGTCTATCACTCCATATGAGGCTTGGCATGACCGCAAGCCATCTGTTGCTCATCTGCGTGTTTTTGGTTGTTTGGCATATGCATTAGTGCCTGAACAACATCGCAGAAAATTGGATGATAAGGCAGTAAAATGTATTTTTGTTGGGTACAGTTCTGAAAGTAAAGGCTATCGTCTGTATCATCCACAGACTAAACACATTCTGGTTAGCCGTGATGTTGTCTTTGTGGAAGATGCTATTCAGCCATTGCTTTCATGTACTAAGGAGACATCTGTTAGCT
Source organism: Ceratopteris richardii (assembly GCA_020310875.1). Lineage (NCBI taxonomy): Eukaryota > Viridiplantae > Streptophyta > Polypodiopsida > Polypodiales > Pteridaceae > Ceratopteris > Ceratopteris richardii. The sequence continues at coordinate 4,110,221 of CM035414.1, forward strand.
CCAAAGACATGTATGATACTTTGATGCCTCTTTTTACAGGTGGACAGGCTAGCGCTGGTCCTAATGAGGCAACTTCTCAGCCTTTGCAGGTTTCATATGATGATGCAGATCATTCCATTTCTGATGCAGATTTACATGATGCACTTGTTGATGAGAGAGCTGATATTGAACAGGCAAAAACTATGCCAAAATGGTTGGTGCAGACTTTGCGTGACAGCAAATTAGATGCACCTTTGTCATATCGTACTCGTTCAGGCTCTCATAGTACCTCCTTTGCATCAGATTGCTATGCTATGGCTGCATCTAGTCTCTGTGATGAGAATGAGCCTGTTTCTTTTGATGAAGCACAAAATTCAGAAAATTGGATGGCTGCTATGCAATCTGAATATGATGCTATAATGAAGAATGGTACATGGTCTTTATGTGACTTGCCTCCTGGCAAGAAGGCCATTGGCACTAAGTGGGTATACAAGCTGAAGCGTAAACCTGATGGTACAGTTGACAGGTATAAGGCTAGGCTTGTTGCAAAGGGTTATGCGCAGGAAAGAGGCATTGATTTTGATGAGACCTTTGCACCTACATGCCGTATGACTACTGTTCGGAGCATTTGTGCACTTGCAGCCCATCATGGTTGGAATGTACATCAGTTGGACATTAAAACATCATTTCTGAATGGTGACTTGCATGAAGAAGTGTATGTTTTTTAGCCCCGTGGCTTTGTGCAGAAAGGGCATGAAAACCAGGTGTGCAGGTTAAAGAAGGCATTATATGGTTTAAAGCAAGCACCACGTGCTTGGTATGAGAAAATACATGCCTATTTGATTGCACATGGTTTTGAGAACAGTCCAACTGAAAGCACCTTATATGTTAAGCGTGCTAATGATGTGCTTCTGATCATTGTTGTCTATGTAGACGACATGCTGCTCATTGGTCCTCTTGAGAAGCATATTGCTGATTTCAAGGCTGATTTGCATGCCTCATTTGAGATGTCTGATTTGGGGCATTTGCATCACTATTTGGGCATTCAGTTTATGCAAGTTGATGGTGGAATGGCTTTGTGTCAAACAAAATATATTGACACATTATTGCAGCGTTTTGGCCTTGAAGACTGTAAGCCTATTGCCACTCCTATGGAGACAGGTTTACGATTGAGTCTTCATGATGCTGGAGATGCATTTGATGCTGTTCTCTATCAGCAGGCTGTTGGATGCTTGATTTACTTATGCATTACTCGGCCAGATATTCAGTTTGCTGTCTCACAGATGAGCAGGTTTATGCATTGCCCAGGAGTCACGCATTGGAAAGCGGTTAAGCGCATCTTTCGCTACTTGAGTGGTACTCGGCTACTTGGGTTGTTTTATCCCAAGGGGGGATCACTACCGCCAGATTTGCATGCTTTTTCTGACTCAGATTGGGCTGGTTGCTATGACACTCGTGTGTCCACCAGTGGTTTTTGCTTCATGCTTGGTAGCTCATGTATATCTTGGTTGAGCAAGAAGCAGCCTACTGTGGCCACTTCCAGTTGTGAGGCTGAGTATAGGGCAGCTTTCACAACGACTGTTGAGTGTGTGTGGCTCAGACGCCTTATGGCTGATTTGGGTGTTGGCCAGTCTTCTGCCACCACCATCTTCACTGACAGTCAGAGCGCATTGGCAGTTGCGAGGAACCCTGTGTTCCATGCTCGCACTAAGCACATTGAGGTGCATTATCACTATGTCAGGGAGAGGTTCTCTGCTGGGGAGATCAGCTTGGCATATGTGCCCACGCAGGAGAACATTGCAGACCTTTTCACGAAGGCTCTGCCTAGGGAGAAGTTTGAAGCTTTCCGCAAAGCTTTGGGCTTACTTCCTTTTGTGGAGTGATTTCCACATAGCTCGGCACTTCCTTATACATGAGTGCCAGCTCCTTGTTCACCGCATCACTCCCAGGGGGGATTTGTTGATATATTTAGGTAGTGATGTGTGTGAACACTCTAGGACCGCCGGGGCACTTTTTTCCCTCTTTAGGAGGTTTTTTTTCCCCCGGCTTGTATATACGCCTATTGCCCTAATGGGCTACTTATCTTTGTACATTCTCTAGTAATACATTCAGTCTTGTGTGTTGTGCTCCAAGCTTCTTCTTCTTCCTTGTGCTGTTCGCGTGCTTCCGCAGACGTCTAACTCCAACACTAACCACTGTAAATGTCTGCCATGCCACCAGATTTGGCCAAGAAAGCGCATAACTTCTTTCGGCATCTTTGGGATTGGTGCCTCCAACATGGCTGTGACTTTATCCGAATCTACCTGGATTCCTTGTTTAGAAATGATATGACCGAGTAGTTTGCCACAGGAGACCACAAGAATTGATTTGGTAGGATTCAAACATAGTTGGTACTCCCGACACTTTTCAAAGCAACACCGTAAATGATACAGGTGTGCTGAAGTGACACCGAATAAGGAAAAATCATCCAAATATACTTGCATAAATGTAGTCAAGTAAGATGAAAAGACTTCCTGCATACATCTTTGGAATGTACTCGGGGCATTTCGTAAACCGAACCACATTACGGTGCAAGCATAGACACCCCAATTAGTGATGAATGCTGTCTTTGGTATATCTTGTTCTACCATCCTCACTTGATTATATCCACTATAGCCATCCAGAAAAGAATACATTTCGTATCCTGCTACCCTATTGAGCATTGTATCTAGAAAGGGGAAAGGAAACGGATCCGGTACAATGGCAGTGTTGAGTTTTCGGTAGTCGACACAGATACGTAACTGTTTATTTTTCTTCGGGAGATCACTATTGGAGATATCCACTCAGCATGCTCAATTGGCACAATAAATCCCACCTTCAATAAATGATCAAGTTCAGCTTTCACCTGTGCCGCATAATTAGGGTTCATCCTATAACTAGGTTGTTTGATAGGCCTCGCATCAGGTTTTAGTACCACTCTATGTTGATAAATCCGTGGGTCAAGGCCCTTCATGTCTCTGTAGTCCCAAGCAAAAACATCTGAGAATTCACGAAGAAGTTGTACCAAATCATCTTGGAATTTCTCTGCTAATCCTGCCTTGATTTTTACAGGCTTTGGGTTGATCATGTCTCCCAAGTTGTACGTTACCAATTGATCTTCCGGTACGTAGAACTGCCGGGGCTTTACCAAATCATCAGTTGGCTGCAACAGTTGTTGTAAAGTCGCTTCATCCATAGGTATATCATCATCTGCTTTTGCTTCTTCGGTCATTGGTACGACTGTACAAGCTACCGGACTCCAGGTATCTGCTACCGACTGTAAGCCTACAGTACCTAATGAGATGAGGTCTTTATTGGTTTTAAGGAAAGCCTCTTCCTCATCATCAGATAGCCCATCCAACATATGGACTGGCTCTGCTACATACGGTCGTGCGTGTAAATTGCAAGGTTGCATAGCATCCAGTGCAATTACATATTTCTAGTGATTGTCTTTGAAAATTAACTCTTAAGCTGACCAATCCTGTACAACTTTGGCTTGCTTTAACCATGGTCGACCGAAGAGTAAGTTGTAGTCGAGGCTGGATTCTGGTAAGTCTAGGACTACAAAAGTCCTTTTAAATGTGGTTCCCTGCAAGGTAATAGGAATATTACGTACTAGTCCCAACGGATGGACTCGTGATTGATCTGCCATTCGCACAAAAAATTGTACGGGTTCAATTTGGGTCCAACCCAATTTCTTGCAGAGAGCGGCTGTTGCAATATTCACACCAGATCCGCCATCAATTAAAACTTGGTTAATCTTATGATTTTTATACCAGACGGTGATCAATGGTACTGAATGATCCACCGTAGAATCCAATTCCGGTTGTATGGTCGCAGTCGCCGGAGTACATGAAGGTCCAGGACAAACCTACTGTTGGAATTGCTGTCTGACTCCTGGAACTAAGGCGAGCAACTGTCCCAAAGGGAGTGTGATGGAAGCTTTAGATAGGATGTCCCACACTTGATCTGTTTGGGCTGTGGTTATCACCGATTCTGGCAGTGATTCTAATGTTGTTGGAGCAGAATTCTATTCATTCGATCTTGCCTGTGGCAGAGGGACCTGTGTTACCAGAATCGGATCAGGAAACACAATCGGCTCCTTAGCTGTCCATTGACTAGCCTTTGCAAACATCGACTGCTGCTCATGAATTCTAGGTGTGAAAACTTCAGCTGCTAGTTGCAACTGTTTACCTGATCTTGTCTGAACTACATCTGCTTGTGACTCACCTGGGGAAATATAGACCATCTTAGTCATCGGATTTTGTCGTTCCTTCTTCCTTTTGTCGTACTCTGCTGCTTCCTTGCAAAATCTACGGATATGGCCAACCTCGCCACAAAAATGGCACCGAGGGGGTGGGAGGGAAGTACCTTCCACCGATGTACCTGCCTGCCAACGGTTTGGACTGAAATTGTTGTTACGCTACCCCCGATAGTTCCTATATCTTTGCTGCTGGTTGGTTCGCAACTGTGGCGACACATAATGGGTTGCTGGATGACCTGGTTCCTGTATTATAGCATTAACGGCCGCTCTACCTTGCACCTTTGCATTATATGCACATGTTTCTATTGAGTGTCCTGTTATGTTATAGATGGCACAATACATCTGATTGAGGGCACATGTAGAACTGGTGTGACCTGGATTCTTGCACTTAGTACAATACACCTATTTGGACAGATCATCAGCTATGTTCTTACTTGCTTTCAACCATTCAAGGTCCTCCGTAAAACCTCCAACTTTGTGCTCTAACTATAAGACCATCACAATTACAACGTCTAATATCATTCCGCCCACACAGCAAAGGATCATGATTTGTATTAACTGTGGATCAGTACGTTAATGAACCATTGCGTTATGATATCATCTGGCAGATTGGCATGTGCCGGAGGCAGCTGCCTTAAGTGAGTTCTAAACAGTGTCGCATACTCCTGGACACTCTGGTGTGGTTTTTGTCGATTGTTCTGCAAATAGTCAAAGATTTTTGGAGGGTTCTTCTTCAAATGGAACCTCTGTAAGAACGCGTCTCTCACATCATCATAATTACTGAAATGATTAATATCATATTCAGTCAACCATCTTGCTAGTTCATTAACCAATGTGGCCTGAAATACAATGGCCTTGTATGCCGGATCCGGTGGATGATTCAACACTGCATAACTGATCTCGAATGTGCAAACATGTGTGTCGGGGTCATCTCTCAAAAATCCATCGAATTTTGTATATGTCACTCCGGTTGGAATCGGTCGAGGTGGAATGATTGGCTGTGGTTGCTGTTGTTGCTGCTGAAACTATGGTTCCGACTGTGGGGATGTTTGTTGCTGTGACTGTGAACCACTCATGATGCTATTGTGGGTAGTATTGTTGTTATCTGTATGTTGAGGGGATGTCTCTTGTCCTTCAAAATCTGTATTATCAGCCTGCTCACCTTTCGGTTCAAAAATGTCGTTGAATCTCTTACTTATCTCCAAATCAAATAGCCTGTCCTCAGCTTTGGTATCGAAATTAGGTATGCTTGCCTGGAATAGTGGTGAACGTAATAAGGGTCCACCAGGTAATACCGCAATATCACCGAAAGACTTCAAATTCCCACCAAATGGTATCGAACTTCCACTGGAACTTATCGAACTTTCACCGAACCAGGTTACCCTTTCACCGGAAACGGTCTCGCTCGGTAACACAACTCTATCACCGAAAATGGTCGAACTCTGACCAGATAGTGTCGGACTAACTCCACACTGCGTCTCTGTACACCCAAAAGTCACTGTACCATCTCCAGAAAGTACTGGATTCACACCAGAATTTACCGGAATCTCATCATGTGTCACCGAACTAGCACCGGAATCACTACTAACTGGCTCGGATCCTTCTGCAACTGGACTTAACTGGCCTGCACTTCTACCACTTGGGGGTGTCCCTAATAGATTTGGAACTGCCCAAGGATGTTGATCTCTTCTATACTTTGGATAGGACTTGCCGGAATGGATTGTATTTTTATATATCGCACACACCAAAAAGGCGTAGCGAATAGTTGTAACTTTTACCCTTTAATGAAAAGGCATTTCGGTGATTGTTCGGCATGAGAGAGACGGGTTTGCTAGACTCTGTCTGGGTGACGTGCCGAGAAGATCGTGTGAAGATTTGTAGATATCTTGCGTATTGTTACTCTGTTCTTGTTGAATTGCAGTAATTCATTATTAACATAGTAACGTTGTCTTAACATTAATAAGTCTGTGCGCCTGTGTGAGTGTTAACTCGTGCGATAAGTTACTGTGTAAGATAATCGTAACTTGCACGTATTAACTGTGTAGCGGAAGTTGTTGCTTTGAAAGTATACTGACTGTTTAGTTGAATAGTTAATTTGGGAAAATCAAATAAAGGGCCTCTGCACTGTCAGACCCCTAGCCATCCCCAAGAACCCAAAACGAGATTAAAAGAGACTTGACAGAAAGTGCTTTTAACACAGAAAGTGCTTTTAACACTGGCGTCGTCTGTGGGAAGATGGAAACAGATTGGGAACAATCAATAAGGGAAGAGCAGTAAGTAAGGCAAGCAATGGAGAATAGTGACCACTAGTTGAAGAAGTGATATATGCTGTTTACTCATTCCTACGACCTTATAGATCTCTTTGAAGGGCATCCCAATTAACCACGCCAGGCATGTCAGGTTGTGGCGTGGTGTAGAGCTCTAAGTGCATTGTCTGCTCGCACGCGAATAATTGTAGCAGATGGGTTGGGCGTGGTGCGAACACTTTTGAGTGTGATTCCCAAAACCCCGTGGTGAACATGTCATCAAAGGTTTGCTTGTAGTAGGCAGGGAGGTATCTGATCCTTGCATGCCATGCATAAGCAACTCGAATACTCGGGGTCGTGCTCATATCATAAAGTAAGTCATAATTTCCATTTATGAAGCCCAGAATTGGAGGCTGGATGTTACGTACATTGCGGAAAGTTTTTAACACTACTTGCATCATGTCCAAGATTTTGAGCATCATCTGTGCGGCAACATCAGGCATGGGATGGAGGCGTGGCATCCAGTGTCTGATAGTAGCTATCATGTAGGCTACAATTGGTGTGCCTGTTGGGGGTGCAATGGAGGGGTAATTGAGCCATTGTTTGCAATTAGTATTGTTCTGAACTTTTATGGAAAATGCCTTCCATGATCTTCTTCATTGCACTGGCCCAAAGCAAGGGTTATACTTCAAATGCATGGGAGCGTGATCCCATGTTCGTAACATCTCCGGACTCTTTTCCCTCATAGATCTTCTTAGGCCATGATGTGATGATTCTGCCTCATGTCCAAGTTCTTGCAATTTTGCTTTACCTTTAGACTTCCATGCTTTGATCTTTTCCATCTGAGATTCTTCATCATCCTCTGAGGTGTCTTGTTCTTCAATCTTCGATTGTTCTCTACCAAGCTTTGGAAAATCTTCTTCAAGATTATATGGTAAATTGACCTTCCTGCATGAATCTTCATACCATGAATTGTTCTCATCAAAAACTACATCTCTGCTTACCAAGAATCCTTTGTTAGTAGGGTTGTATAACCTGTAGCCCTTTTGATTGTTGTCATATCCAATAAATACACACCTTTCTGCCTTTGGATCCATCTTGCCTCTAACCTGTGAAGGAACATGAGCAAAAGCAATACATCCAAAAATTTTACAATGATCTAAGCTTGGTCTTCTTCCATTCCAAGCCTCATATGGAGTCATCCCATCAAGGGATTTTGAAGGCAACCTGTTAATCAAGTAAGTGGCTGTAGATACAGCCTCAGCCCATAAGTAATTAGGTAAATGCTTTTCATTTAACATAGACCTTGCAGCTTCAACAATTGTCCTATTCCTCCTTTCTGCCACTCCATTTTGCTCAGGAGTGTAACTTGTAGTTACCTCTCTTTTGATTCCTCTTTCTTGAAGAAAAGAATCAAACTCATGGGAGAAGTATTCTCCCCCTCCATCTGACCTTAGCCTTTTTAGTGATTTACCTGTTTGATTCTCCACAAGAGCCAAATATCTTTTGAAACATGAAAAAACTTCATCTTTGTGTTTCATAAAGAATAGGATAGTCCATCTGCTTCAATCATCAATAAAGGAAACATAATACCTTGATCCAGATATTGAAGCTTCCTTGCTAGGTCCCCATACATCTGTATGAACCATCTCCATGCATATAACCTTTCTTCATGAATGGTAACCTGTGAGACTTTCCAAATTGACATGCACTACACTTATAAATCATATGTTGTTTTGACAAATTAGGAAGTCGAAGTACACTTTGGTCCCTGCAGATTTGCTTTAATGACCTTTCACCAATATTTGCTAACCTTTTGTGCCATACTTCCAATTCTGTAAGTGTCTGACTACCATAATTAAAGAGAGCAATGTTTCTAGTGTCCTGTAATTCAAATGTGAACAATCTACCTGTCTTTTCACCTTTTGCAATTCTTCTGAATCCTTGACTTGGATCTTCAACAAATGCTCCTGCTTTTGTGAACCTGACTTGCAACCCTTTCTCTACTATCTGCCCAACACTTATCAAATTCTTTGTAATGGTAGGGACATAGAGTACCTTACTGAGTAGGTTGATGTTTCCATCAGGTGCTTTGACATTGCCTATTTTCTCCACAGGATGTTTTGTATCATCTCCTGTTTGTACCTCATGCTTATTCCTTGAATCTTCTAAATCTGATAGGAGTGCCACATTTCCTGCCACATGATTTGAACAACCTGAATCTATGTAGAAAACATGCTCATCAGATTTACCTTGTGGCATAGCCATGTTCATGATCAATAATGAATCCTCTTTGTTTGAGTCTTCTGTGTAGTTATTGTAGTCTCTCCTTCCTTTGTAGCCTCCTTGATAGTTTGAATGATTGTAGTTGTTGTAGTTGCCATGGTAGTTGTTGAACCTTCCTCTTGAGTAGCCATAACTTCCTCTATTATATCCTTTGCCTCTTTGATTCCTGGAATTCCTAAAGCAATTTTCAGTTGTATGATTAGTTAATCCACAAATAGAACATGAGTTGGAGTCTTGGAATCTCCCCCTGCCTTGTCTACCTCCTCTTCCTCTACCTCTCCCATGTCTTCCTCTACCTGCATAGTTAGCTTGATATGTACCTGCTTCATCATCCACTTTCTTTGCCTTTCCTTTGTTATCTTTAGACTTGCTTTTATCCGTGTATAAAGCTGAAGATTGATTACCTTTAGAGCTTTCTCCATTTTTGATAAGCTTTGCCTCTTGTGTAAGTAGTTGTCCAATCAGTGTGTTGAAATCAGGTACATGCATGTCCATGTACAAATCCATAGCTGTGGTGAATGCTTCCCACTTGTCATCTGCCTTCAAGCATTGATGACCTGCCTTACAATTTGCTCTTCATCTATTACCTCTCCAATGCTTCCCAACTGATCTGCTATGTCCTTGAGCTTTGTGACAAAATCAGTCACATTTTGTTTGGGAGCCTTCTTGAGAGTTGTGAAATCTAGCCATAGTTGATGCTTCCTAGCTTTAGTACTTGAAGAAAAGAAAGTTTCAAGTGCATCCCACACTTCTTGAGATGTCTTACAACTTCTAATGTGAGGCAAAAGAAAATCTGAGATAGAGTTGAGGAGATAAGACCTTGCAAGTGCATCCTTGGAGCACCATGTGCTCAATCTTTCTTGCTCTTCCTGTGTTGGTTGACTTTTGTTCCTGAAACTTGGCATAACTTCATCTCCAGCCACATAACCATATAAAATTCTACCTTGGAGATAGGCTTCCATTCTTAATGACCAAGCTGAGTAGTTACCTCTGTCTAATTTGTCAATTGATGAAGGAAATCCATCTGCCATGTTGTCCAACCTTGCTCTGATACCACTGTGAAGAGATGGATAGGTATGTGCTTGAAGATGAAGAGGTGTTGCAAAATCCTTGATCTACACCAGCCAAATGAACTCCAGGAGTATATGGTGGGCCCTTTTAGGTTGCCAATGGATGTATTAGACACCCTATGTACCTTGGAAGATCACTCTCAAAAAGATAGATCAAAACAGATAAGTTGGAGTTAGCTCAGAGGTGAAAACTTGTTATTCTTGGTTCATACACCTGTCCAGTGTTTTACATAATTCTCTGAGCACAGCCGCAATTAGCTTAATTCCTCTTGGGGAAGTCTAGTTAGCTTAAAGATCTAACTTTCAAGAGTAATCGCATCAAAAATAATAAATCACACACTGAGAATGAGTTTTAACAAGTGATGACATCATCCCGATTTTCACGGGCTGCTACAGTTTGAGACCAGTGAGCAGAAAAATAAACATAACTCAAAATCTAGGAATTTAATGATTATGGAAATTTTTATGGATATACAAGACAGTAAGTTGAATCCAAAAAGCTTTAAATCACTGGATTTGGATAAGTAACCACTGAGAAACACCTCTGACAAGATGAGTGACAAAGTCGGGTACCTGACAGAGAAGTGAAAATGCACAGACACTGTTGACTTCAACTGAACATAACTGAAGATTGCAACATCTAAATGACATGAAAATTTGTGAGCATATAGTAGACTTATAGAGCTAACTTTACAAAGTTAAATCACTGAACATGATGCACCAAGCTCAGAGAAAACATCTCTGCAAGCTGACTGAAAAAAACTGAGAGTAATGGCAGTGAGTAGTACACTTCACAAGAACATGGAAAGATGAACTCAAATAATCATGAAAATGAAAGTATATTGCTTGTACAATACAATGACTTATTGATACATATGTGTGCCTTGTAATCACACCTTGATATGGCATAAAGCTCAGCTCTTGGAGGTCTTCACATAGGTCTCTCTAACCATGACTAAAACTGCCATCTATTTATAGTTGAGTTTGGGAGGCTAGCTTCCCTCAATCACTCTCCAATAAATTAGTGATTTATTTGATTCTCTACCTACCACAAATCACGAATTCGTGGCTCCTCTTTCCATTCTTGATCAAGTGGACTCAACCACTTAAGATTCTTTCACTTTTACATTAAGTAAACTCTTCAAAAGTTACAAGAGGTAGTTCACAAGTGAACTTTACATAGTCTTCATTTTAAAGCTTTTTTCATGACTTTGTGGGACTCAAGCCAATACTTAGGCTTGTCATAGACTTGCTCCAACACAATGTCTATGTTGAATGAAAAGCATTTACCTAATTACTTATGGGCTGAGGCTGTATCTACAACCATTTACTTGATTAACAGGTTGCCTTCAAAATCCCTTGATGGGATGACTCCATATGAGGCTTGGAACGGAAGAAGACCAAGCTTAGATCATTGTAAAATTTTTTGCATTGCTTATGCTCATGTTCCTTCACAGGTTAGAGGCAAGATGGATCCAAATGCAGAAAGGTGCATATTCATTGGATATGACAACAATCAAAAGGGCTAGAGGTTATACAATCCTACCAACAAAGGATTCTTGGTAAGCTGAGATGTAGTTTTTTATGAGAACAATTCATGGTATGAAGATTCATGCAGGAAGGTCAATTACCATATGATCTTGAAGAAGATTTTCCAAAGCTTGGTACAGAACAACCAAAGATTGAAGAACAAGACACCTCAGAGGATGATGAAGAATCTTAGATGGGAGAAGATCAAAGCATGGAAGTCTAAAGGTAAAGCAAAATTGTAGGAACTTGGACATGAGGCAGAATCATCACATCACTAACCAAAGCATTGGATGGTACAAAGCTTTGAAAATTCAAGGCTATGATAGGTTTGCAAGTAATCTTGGAAGATTGAAGACCTCAAGCATACTTGGCTTGAGGGAGAGCTGTTGGAGCAGGTTTATGACAAGCCTAAGTATTGGCTTGAGTCCCAATAATTCAAAGAAGAAGCCTTAAAATGAAGACAATGTAAAGCTCACTTGTGAACTACCTCTTGTAACTTTTGAAGACTTTACTTAATGTAAAAGTGAAAGAATCTTAAGTGGTTGAGTCCACTTGATCAAAAGGGAAAGAGGAGCCATGAATTCGTGATTTATGGTAGATAGAGAATCAATTCAATCACTAATTGATTGGAGAGTGACTGAGGGAATTTAGCCTCCCAAGCTCAACTATAAATAGATGGCAGCTTTAGTCGTGGTTAGAGAGACCTCAAAGAAGACCTTAGCATGGTATAGAAGATTAGTTGCAACATGTAGTGAGCTTGTGTTGTCACAAAAAATGTGAGGTGTTAAAGAATGAAGTCCAAGATCTATGTACAAAGACTTTAACCACATGATTTCTTGAGTTGCATTAGCCAAACCTCTATTCGGCTTCAATAGAAGATAATGCCACGGTTGGTTGCTTCTTCGATGACCAAGAAATGATTTTTGAACCTGCAAATGATATATACCCGGATGTGCTTCTTCTATCATCTCTAGATCCGGCCCAATCTACATCTGAGTAGACCTTTAGCTCAATATCTGAAGTATATGAATAAAACAAACCTTCATTCATGGTCCCCTTTAGGTACTTGAGGACTCTCTTGGCTGCTTCCATATGTGGTCTTCGCGGCTTATGCATAAACTGACTCAATATGCTAACACTATAGCATATATCCACCCTTGTGAGTGTTGCATAGTTCAAACTTCCAACCAAGCTTTGATAGCTTGTGATGTCTTCAATTGGCTCTCCTTCATAAGCACTAAGCTTATGATTTTTCTCCATAGGTGTACCTGCTTACTTGGTATTTTCCATCTTGAACTTGACCAGCATGTCATGCACATACTTCCTTTGTGTGATGTATATACCTGAATCTTTGTAGATCAAATCCATGAAAATAAGTGAGTGGTCCGAGGTCACTTATTTTGAACTCCTCCTTCATTTGAGTTTTTACCTGTTTGATTCCTTCAAGATCATTGCCTGTGATAATAATATCATCAACATACACACATAAATAGATCACTTCAGATCCATTCCTCTTTATGAACAAAGAGGTATCCGCTGTCGGAAAGAATTTATTACTCTTAAAATATTACTAAAATTAAAAGATTAATTGATTGCAATAATTTTGAATAATTTATGAAAATTTTGACTAATGTTTGATTTTAATTTTTGCAGGTCAAGAAGTTTGACGATTAATATCAAGATGTGAAGTATTTATCAAGGTGTTTTCAAATATAATTGTGGTATAGATTAAAAATTAAGGATTAGTCAAGGGTTTATTTAGCAAATGCAAGGGTATTCAAGGGTCAATTGTAGGGTTTGAACATGTTTTATAGGGTTCAAGCTTAATTTTAAGTTTAATTAAGGGTTTATTTATTAAATCTGGAGGGTTTTGGAAGATTAGAAGATTAGTTTATGGATTAATTGAGGGTTAAAAACATGGTTTGAGGTTAGTTTAAGGGTAAACATATGGTTAAAAAGGTTAATTAAGTAGGTTTAGCCTCTAAATGAGTTAACAAATAGGGTAAATATATTAAATGAAACCTTAGCAAATATTTTAATTATGGTTAATTAAATATGTTAGTTATTAATTGTCATCTTTTAACACTAAGGTTATGAATACAATTAAATTTATTGATGGGTTTAATTTAATTTATTCTAAAGGGTTGCATTTATTCTAAAGTGATTAAATAAATAAAAAGAAATTGAAGGGTTGTATTTATTAAAGTCTAAATGGAAGGCCAAGTGAATAATTAATTTGAGTGGTTGAGTGTATTTTTGGAAAATAAAAAAGGAGAAATTCCCATGCCTTTTTTTTGGAGTGATGTTGAGTGATGTGGAGAAAATGAAGGCTGCATGGATCAGTTAACTTAGGGAAAATGTGGGCTATGGTGGGCTACTCTCATCTATATAAAGAGGGGAGTCGTATTCACAAGCTCATGTTATTTTTCAGGTACTCTATTTACTCTATGCTCTAGACTATAGTTATTTGTGCACTCATTTCCATGACTGTCTTCTGGCAGGAGGAGAGTGAAGGCCATCTCTCTTGCTCTTTCATTTCATTTAATGAGAAGCAATTTTTTTCTTTTGCTTTGAAATTTAAGTTATGCAGATATTTTTTTGTCATTCATTTCTTCCTTTTTTCTTTTTCTTTCCTCTCCTTTCTTTATTACTTTCTCCATCTTTAATTCTCTTTCCTCTCTTTCCCTCTCCCTCTCTTCTCTGCCGACGGCGCAGCAGCGCTGCACGCGCAACACAGAGAGAGAGAGAGAGAGGGTGAGAGTTAGGATTTTTTAAATTTATTTTTTATTTTATTTTGTTCTTTTTTATTTTATTAAGTTCTCTTTCCCTCCCTCCTACAGCCAACCGACGGGCACAGACGGCCGTAGAAGAGAGAGAAAGAGAGTGAAGAAAGAAATGCAGAGAGAGAGAGTGAGAGATTAATTTTTTTATTCTATTTTTTTCTTTTTTTTTCCCCTTCTTCTTTCTTTTTTTATTTTTATTTTTTATTTTATTTCTTTTTCCTCCATCCCTCTCTCTGCAACCGTCAACAGTCGCAGGAGAGAGAGAGAGAGAGAGAGAGAGAGAGAGAGAGAGAGAGAGAGAGAGAGAGAGAGAGAGAGAGAGAGAGAGAGAGAGTGAAGGTATTTTTTTATTTTATTTATTTTTTCTTTTCTTTTTTATATATGTGATATTTTAATTAGCTTCTTTATTATTATTATTATTATTATTATTACGTTTACTTTATATATATGTTTTATTTTCATTTTTATGTAGAAATATATATTTAAATGAGTATTATATATGAAGGATTTTATGTATGCTTAATGTTGAACAAGTTTATATATATATATATATATATATATATATATATATATATATATATATATATATATATATATATATATATATATATATATATATATATATATATATATATATATATATATATATATATATATATATATATATATATATATATATATATATATATATATATATATAAATGTATGTGATTAAAACGTGAAATGAAGGGTATGTGTGTGTGTTTAATTAATTAGATTGGTTACATATTAAATGTATGAATTGTTATCCTAAAGTCTTTTGTGTGTTCATAGGTTAGCAAAAAGGAGGAGCCATTTAGCCTTATTTTTTTCCAAAGAATTCATTATTCTTTCCAACTCCTCTATTTCCAAATAATTATCCTATCTAATCTTAGCTTATCCCTTCCTTTTCTTATCCATTAGCCAAGCTTCTTCAACCTTACTTGCTAGTTGATAGAAACTTATTAGAAATGCATTTAGTAAGTGCATTTACCCATGTTAGATGTTAGTGCATGAATCCTTGTTGAATGTTTGACATGTTAGTTAATGTATGCATGTTAGATTTTAGAAGTTAGGTAGTGCATGTTAGATGTTAGAAGTTAGGTAGTGCATGTTAGATATTAGGAAATGCATGTAAATGTTAGGTATGTTAATGAATGTTAGATGTATGTTAATAAATGCTAGATGTATGTTAGTGAATGTTATTTATGTAAATGTATGCATAGTTAATGCATGAATATTAGATATTAGTGCTTGCATGTTGTATGTTTGTGCATGTATGTTCATGCATGTATGCATGTGTGTATGTTAGTGCATGCATGTTGAAATATGTGTATGTTAGTGCATGCATGTTCATATATGTATGTTAGCACATGAAAGTTCATGATAGGAATGGTATGTATGTATGTTAGTGTAGTTATGTATGCATGTTCATTTATGCATGTGCATGTATGCATGTGAGTTATGTTAGTGTAATTTATGTTTGCATGTGCATGTATGCATGTGAGTTATGTTAGTGTAATTTATGTTTGCATATTCATGTATGCATGTTCATGTATGCATGTTCATTTATGCATGTGCATGTATGCATGTGAGTTATGTTAGTGTAATTTATATTTGCATGTTCATGCATGTATGTAAGCATGTCATGTCATGTATGCATGTTCATTTATGTTAATGCATGTATGTATGCAAGTCACGTATGAATGCATATTCATTTATATATATATGTAAGTTTATGCATGTTAGTTAAATGTATAATCATATATATGTTTGTATGGTCATGCATGTGTGCTAGTGCATGTGCATGTATGCATGTGTGTATGTTAGTGCATGCATGTTCATATATGTGTATGTTAGTGCATGCATGTTCATATATGTATGTTAGTACATGTAAGTTCATGATAGGAATGGTATGTATGTATGTTAGTGTAGTTATGTATGCATGTTCATTTATGCATGTGCATGTATGCATATGATTTTGTTTGCATATCATGTTTGTATGTTAGTGCATGTATGTTCATGCATGTATGCATGTGTATGTATGTTCATGCATATGTGTGTTAGTGTAAGTTATTTATGCATGTGTGTATGTCATGTATGTATGCGTGTTCATTTATGTGTGTGCATGTATGCATATAGGTATGTTAGAGAAATTTATGTATGCATGTTCATTTATGCATGTGCATGTATGCATGTGAGTTATGTTAGTGTATGTTATGTATGCATGTTCATTTATGCATGTGCATGTATGCATGTGAGTTATGTTAGTGCAATTTATGTATGCATATTCATTTATGCATGTGTATGTATGCATATGAGTTATGATAGTGTATGTTATGTCATGCATGTATGTTAGTATGCATGTGATGTATGTTAGCATATGTAATATGTATGAATATGTATAAGGGTATTAAGCTATGTATATATATGAATTATAAGATGTATGCTAAAGTAATGTATGAATGAATTATTTTATTGCAATGTGTATGTTAAAATAAATGTATGTACTTATATATATATATATAAGTTAATTAACTTATATTAAACTAAGTTTTTTAAATATGTTCAGATTTAAAAGAGTGTTTAATCTTTTATAAAAGTATACTTATATTTCTCATGTTATTTTTCAGATGATATGCAGCCCTGTTGAAGGCAAACAGAAGATTTTGAAGTGTGAAAAGAATTTACTTAGCTGAAAATCTATTGTTTAGTTTGTATAGGATATCATTTTATAAACAGTATCTTATAGCTTTGTATAGGAAATCTATCATTAATCTATTTACATTTCATCTTTTATGTCTAAAGAGGCTTCATCTAGTAATATCTTTTTACCTCCATCTACATTTGAATTATTATTTCCTAGACCAGTTGAAGTTAATGAAACTCAAAATATAGAGATTGAAGAACTAGTTAAAGATAAAATTGTAGAAGAAACTTTGCACTCAAGAGAGTTTGAACTTAGATTATCTAGAACATTACCATTAATTTCCTTTGTTCCACCTAGTACTAAAAGTAGTGAAAATCTTTTCCTCCATCCATAACTAGAAACACTGAAAATTCACAAGAAGATTTAAACGTAACAGAAATCATTAATCTTACCATCCTATTTAGACGCAGTGGAAAGATATAGAAATGCTTTGCCCTACGGACCTTAGGAAAAAATACTTGTTCTGCATAGTCACCATGTGTGCGCCGTTAGCGAGACGATTGAATTGATCCACCAGTCGTCACGAATAGCTCCCACATTTGAACCCGACGTGAACAATGGCACAACACGACATGTATAAACTCTTTTCCTTTTCTTGCATATGCAATAGCTTGGTTTTGGTTACGTGGTTGTAGCACCTTCAAGTGGTCATCTTGTAGAGGCAGAATTCACAAACCTTGAAATTCCCTGGATGTTGAGGGTTGAGCTTATGCTCTGAGCGCCTCCACGGGAATAGGCAAGTAGTGAACATCATCTCTTCACCCTTACCATCAAGTACTTGAAGAAATACGTTTGCACACACAGCACTTAGATTCTTTGTATTAGGCATTTATTGCTCAACAAATGTATATTGGAAAATATCATTTGCACTCAAGCTTCTGCATCAATTATTGTTAGATTTAAAATTCAAAAAAAAAATTCATTTGAAAGTTAGAATCTATTTTTCATTAAAATATTAGGAATTGTTTGATTAGTACACTTTAGTTTAAAAAATAAAAGAGAATTTTATTTGAAAAGTTAGTATCTATTTTTCATTAAAAATTTAAGGATTGTTAGATTAGCACGATTGTAGTTTGAAAATTCAAAAATAATTTTATTTGAAAGTTAGTATCTATTTTTCATTAAAGTATTAAGGAATTGTTAGATTTAAAATTCAAAAAAGATTTTTCATTTGAAAGTTAGTATCTATTTATCATTAAAATATTAAGGATTGTTAGATTAGCATAATTTTTAGTTTGAAAATTCAACAAGAATTTTCATTTGAAAGTTATATCTATTTTTCAAGAATTGTTTAAAGGTTTTAAAATTTAAGTAAAATTGGAACCAAAAAATTTAATTAGCTTAGTAAGAGAACAAAAAACTAAAGTACAAGAAGAAATTAAAGATTATATTAAAAAACTTAAGTCTAGTTCTAACATACATAATAAAATGGATGAATTATCTAGGAGTATGATGTCGGAAACCCAAGGACAGAAAGTAGTTGAAGCAATGTTAAAAGAAAAAGGAAATTCATTGGAGTTAACACAACTAATTATTTAGACACATTTGAAGACCTAGCGAAACTACATGGTTTGCCTATAACTAAATGGGTAACATTTTTAGTAAGACTTGCAATAGGTTCACCCATTAGTGTAATAGAACCTCATAGTGCGCTTGAGTGGGAAGAATTTAAAAAACAAATGCATAAAGAATTTTACTTAGAAGATTATAGTCAACACAGTAGGGAAGGGTTTATGAAGTGGCTTAGCACTCCTAAAACCCAAATATCTCTTACACAATTACATGGTGAATTTATGAAGAGATTTTCACAATTGCCTGAGTAAGATAGGACTGCACTTACACCAGATATAGTTCTATATTTCCTAAAAGTTTTACCTACAGACATTAGAAGTGAAGTAGAAAGGAGATTAGAGGAACCTGGGAAAAGATATGGTTTAACGGAGGACTGGGCGGCACTAAAACAAGTAGTAGAAGTAGTAGCACAAATGAAACAGAGGCAATCATTACTATATGATATGAATTTAAGTTTTCCAACAGTAGGTCCAACTACTCAAAATCCTAAAATTAATATGAATTCTAGTACAATTGAGCAAGCATCTACATCTAAAATTCCTAGTGAGTTACAGTTTGAAATACAGTGATCTAGATGATGAAACCAAAAATTATTCAATAGAAGCATTAATAAAAGCTAGAGATGATATAATGAACAAAACAGCATGGAACTCACCTGTAGATCATTTCTCTATCTTCTCACATATTGCAAATGTGGAAGAAAAGAGAAAAAGGGATGAAACTCAAGATTTAGATGAAACTAATCAAAGAGTAACTAGAAAATAATTAAGAAAAGAACCTAAAAATGTACAATTTAATGAAAACACAAATTTAGATTAAATGAGTAGAAAAGAAGAGATATAAGGGAGGGCAAACAACTTGAGACATCAAAAAAACCTTTAGAATCAAAGCCTAGTGAATTAGATTCAAAGACTAATGAAGAAACAGATAAAAATGAGGGAAAAACAAAGAAGCCCAAAAGCTATTTTAACTTCAGAACTAGAACAAAAAAATGACACAAAAGAAATAATATATGATATTCTTTTAAAAAGTCAAGTGACTATGTCACTTGAGCAATTATTAACTATAGCTAAATTAGAATTTAAAGATAACTTTATTAAAATGATTAAAAGAAAAAGATTTCCATTAAATACTGATACTAAAATGCATGACAATGTAGATGTATCTCATATTTCTAAAGATTCCTTTTCTGATTCTGATGATGAGAAAGAAAGTGAAGGATACGTTAATAAAAATTTTTTAGGACCAATTCTTCCAGATAATATACAAGAAAAATCTGAAAGCAATTACAAAAAGAGTTTTTGGGCCAGGGGAACACCTGAGATCAAAGTAAATTTAGGAGATAGGAAAAATTCATGTACATCTTTAGCTTTACTAGATTCAGGTTGAGAAATTAACGTAATATCAAAAGAATTATATGATAAATTTAGATAGCCTATAGATAAACAGCATGGGTGGATTATGAGAATAGCAGACAACGGATGTGGTGCACTTTTAGGAGCATGTGCAAACATTCCAATTTCAATAGGTGGAATAAGTGAAACATTTCACTTTTTTATACAAGATAATTGTTCTTATGAAATCATCTTAGGACAACCCTTCATTTGTGAAACACGAATGGAAACAAAAATAATGGAAGACGGCTCAGCATATGCTAGATTTAGGTCAAAAGATGATTTACAATCCTTACAAGTAATGACTGTTAATCCAAACCATATTAGCAATAGAGAACAAATTAGGAAAACACCTATCAAATCACAAGAGAAGATGCACGAGAGTCATCTACCTCTTAGTGATTCTGGAACATACTTTGATCAGAATTTTTACTAGACACCATTGTTGAGCGGGACAACGGTGGTAACTGGTTTGAAATCTTGCAAAAATGTGTACATAAAATAGAAACTTTTTCTGTTTATTTTACATCTTCAAAATTACAAATTTTAAATAGTAAAGATATTCCTAGGAAAATAATAGAAAAACATGAAAAATATTTTAAAGATAAAGGATATATGTCCATAAATGAAAATATTGAAAATGTAATTGAAACTTCTTTTTCTTCTACTTTATTTGAAGAAATTAATAAGACCTTACATGATGAAAAATTATTATAAGTTATACTTTTGGACTCATTAGATGAATATGATTTAATTTTAAAATTTATTTCTAATTTTCATGAAGCTAAAATTAATACAAAGTATAAAACAGTAGATAAAAAAGTGAGACATGTAGCTCAAGCTTTACCTGAAGGAAGTGACCAGAAAATAAAACAAGTAGCTAATGATCCCATCTTACGTGATATTTCAAAAATAGGTCATAATTTTACTGATGAAACTATTAAATTGATAAAAATAGGAAATGAAGATTCTTTTTTATTGCCTACTGAACGTGAATTGTTTCGTGAAATGATAAGAAAACTGGAAAAGATTTTTCTCTTTATCCTCATGAAATAGGATGTATTGACTCTAGAATAGTATCTCCTATGATTATATTTACCGTAGCCCATATACCTTGGAATCTTTGCCTTATACCAGTTCCAAAGGCTCATTTACCTGAGCTAATGAAACTGCTTAAGGAGAAGATGCATATGAAAATTTTAGAACCTTCCTCCACACCTTATTCTAATAGATGGTTTATTGTTCCTAAAAATAATGTTAAACTTAGATTTATCCAAGACTTACAACCCGTAAATAAAGTTACAATTAGGAATGTAGGAACTAGCCCTATTGTAGGAGAATTTGCTGAAGCTTTTGCTGTGCATTCTATCTATTCTATGGGTGATTTATATTCAGGATATGACTAGTTCCAACTTGCTACTGAAAGTAGAGATATTACTACGATGAAGACTCCTTCAGGATTAGTTCGTATGTGTACTCTTCCTCAAGGAGCTACAAATTCGGTAGCACATATGATGAACGCAATGAATATGGTTCTTCATGATTTTATTCCTATTGTGATCATGCCATTTATAGATGATATTCCAATTAAAGGCTGTGAAGAAAAAGAAAAAGATGAAACATTAGATTCTTTAGGATGTAGGAAGTTTGTATCTAATCATATTTTAGATTGTGAGAAAATTCTTAAAAGATTTGAAGAAGTAGGATTAACTTTTTCCATAGAAAAATCAGTATTTGGTGTCAATGAAGTTTTAATTGTAGGACATTTATGTGGTTACTATGGTCGTAGGCCTTATCCTCCAAAAGTAGACGCTATAAATAAATTATCTGAAACTTGTAAGAATATTAGTGAGGTTAGATGTTTCTTAGGAGCATGTGTTTTTTATGCTATTTGGATTCCGCATTATGCCCATGTAGCTAATCCATTGTATGATTTACTTAGAAAAAATAGGAAATTTAAATGGACTGAAACTCATGTTAAAGCAATGAAGAAATTAAAAAGTTTACTTTCTAATGCACCTGTTTTCAAACATGTAAATTACTCTAATAATAAACCAATTATTTTAACTGTAGATACTAGTCTCATAGGAATAGGCTGGGTAATAGGTCAAGATGATAGTGAGGGAAATAGATACGCTATTAGATTTGGGGCTAAAATTTTGCATGAAACTCAAAAAAATTATTCACAAATAAAACGTGAATTATGGGGCTTAGTTACTGCGTTAAAGACTGACAAGGAGTATTTTGTTGGAGAAACAATCACTAATTGGACATATATTTGAAGGTCGAATCTTAGGAAGAAAACCCCATGCCTATGTGAAGGGACAAATTCACAAATGTATCATATTTGTAAAGTTAGTTCACTTTAGTTCTAGAAGATTTTTAAAATCACGAGAATACGAAAATCTATATAAGTTAGTTTGTATCAATTGACGTGGAGAGAGAGAGAATAGAGAGAAGAAGTAGAAGAAGGAGTTCATTTATACGACTGTGTATAGTCGGGATTCTCTGAGTGAGAAAGCATCTGTAAAACTTTTGAGTTTTCATAGCTATGAGAAAGAACTGAGTAAAGTTCTGTGTATGAGTCTCTCTCCATCATCTCCATAATTACCTACTGTGTGATGAGTTAAAAAGATCAAGTTTTCCAAGCAACTCGATGCCTGGCATCGAATCTCTGTTGATAAGTCATATTTTCATTTATCCTTTTCATTCAGTACTGAAGTGTTTGAAAACATGATGTTGTTGGAGCAACTCGATGCCTGGCATCGAATTCCAGTTGATAAGTCATATTCTAAGTGTGCAAGAAATCACCTATAGTTTTGGTGTCCAAAAGATCAAGGTTTTATGCGGGAAGTTGATGCCCGGCATCGAATCCCTACTGAAAAGTGGCCAAAAACACTCCAAGTCGATGCCCGGCATCGAATTCTAGTTGCAAGTCGATGCTAGGCATCGAATTCTAATTTTAAACAGGCGCTCTTACTATAACAGGAAAGATTTCCAATTTTGGAAGGTCATACAGGGTCATCTTGTGAGAGCCATAACTTGAGTTCTAGAGATCTGTTTGATGCATATGATAGCTTGTTGGAAAGCTCTACTCTTCTAGTTTCAGCCTATAAAGTTTCATGGAGAAATAATACTTGAGCTAGAAGAAATTAGCAAAATACTGAAGGTATGTCATTTCAGTGACTAGGAATTTCTGTAGAAGCAAAGTTCTCACTTTAGGCTATCATTTCTCAAAGTTTGGAGTGGCAATGAGTTAATGGTGACCATAGAGGTGTTCTAGTGTCACATTAATTCATTTCTTGTGGTGTTTCATGTTGGGAATGATGGTTGGATGCACTCAAGAAATGAGTTGAAGCTGCTAGACCAGCTTTGCTTCAGTCCCCTTTAGCTTTAGATATGCTTAGTACACTTGCTTAGCTTCCAAATGACACAAAGAAACCATATATGTACTTTGCAAATGATTTGTGTAGTGATCAAACCAAAACAGATAACTTGGTTCCTTCACAAATCCAAAAAACTTGCTATTTTTGTAATGATACCTGCTCAGTGTTATGCTCAGTGTGACCAGCACACTTGCAATTGAAACAATTCCTTTTGGGGGAATTAAAGTACCTTAATAAGCTACCATTTGCAAGTGGAATGAAAAGGAATGATAAACCACATCCAGAGAAATTGATTTAGCAAACTTAGGAGCACTCCCGACTTTTTAGGAGTTGTGCAGAACAATACCCGTGACTACTTCGAGCACGATTTCTCCCAAATGGCTGAATGAAATCACCTGAAATTTTGTATGCTTGTAGAAGACCTTGAGCTGGTTCCAACGAGCTCTTAAGCTCTTGATTTGGTTTTGTGAACACTGAGAAATGCTGCTTGGAAGTTGACAGACTTGAAGTAGAAAACACAGAGAACCAGATATGATGAATGTGTAAATATCTATTGATTGGTATGATTATACAAGCTCATTAGCATGACAAGCATAGCTAATTGAGGTGTGGTGGTGTAGGCTATGAAGCAGCACTAACACTTGTTCATGTACAAGAGCAATAAGCCTCGGGAGTTGAGCTACTACAAAAAGAACTGCAGCCGCGACTTTTTCCATAGTTTTTATAGAGGTTTTTCTATGATTTGATTTTGAAATTCAAATGTAGGCTCCCTAGAATATCTCTACTAAAAGTAGGGAGATATTCTCTCCATTAAATCAACTAAGAATCCACGACTAATCAAGTTGGTGAGTGGTTACATAAAACTCCAAGTCATTCTTGACTTTTACAAGAAGTAAATGGTAATAGCTATAGATATGGGTTCCTATGCTTTTTCCTTCAAGTGAAGCCTTGATGAGTTTTGTTCAAGCTAAACTTCCAAGATTCCAAGCCAAGTGTGAAGGCTTGAAATGCACCAACAGCTCCCCCTCAAGCCAAACACTTTGGCTCAAGTCTTCATCTTTAGTCTTCAATCACATCCTGCAATCCAATCATGGATTTGAATATGCATAGCTTGTTTCCATCCAATGCCTTTGTAAGTAAATCTGCACATTGCATATTAGTAGACACACAAATCAATTGTATATCCTTGCTTAGCAACTTCTCCCTCACATAGTGGTAATGAACCTCTATGTGCTTTGTTCTAGCATGATATATTGGATTAGCTGCAAGGTGAAGAGAGCTAGTGTTATCTCCAAATATGATTGGTGGCCTTGTATATAGGCCTAACTCTGTATATAGAAGCTTCAACGAGATAGCTTCTTGGGTGGCATTGGCAAGCCCTCTATACTCTGCTTCAGTGGATGACAAAGCCACTGTAGGTTGTTTCTTGGCTGACCAAGAAATAGGCTTATCTCCTGCAAAACAAATGTAACCTGAAGTGCTCCTCCTATCATCCTTGCATCCTACCCAATCTGCATCTGAATAAACCTTAATGTCAATATCTGATGTATATGGAAAATACAAACCATGGCTTTGAGTTCCCTGCAAATACTTCAAGATCTTCTTTGCTGCCTCTAGGTGAGGTGTCCTTGGTTTGTGCATGAATTGACTAAGCACACTAACTCCATATGCTATGTCAATTCTTGTCAAGGTAGCATAATTCAAGCTACCTACCATACTTTGATACCCTGTGATGTCTTGGACTTCTTCTCCTTCATGAGCACTTAGCTTTAGGTTGACCTCCATTGGAGTAGTAGATACTTTAGCATCCTGCAAACCAAATTTCTTGACCATATCCTGTACATACTTCTTCTGAGTGATATATATACCTGAGTTGGTGTAGACTAACTCAAGACCTAAGAAGTACTTCAATAATCCAAGATCACTAATCTTGAATTCTTTCATCATCTATCCTTTGATGTGTCTAATCCCATTGACATCATTACCTGTAATGATGATGTCATCAACATAAACACACAAGTAGATTACCTCTGTACTACTTCTCTTTATGAACAGAGAAGTGTCTGCTTTACTCATCACAAATCCTTGGTCTTGGAGGTAGGTTGTCAACCTGTAATTCCATGCTCTAGGTGCCTGCTTCAATCCATATAGGGCCTTCTTCAATTTACAGACATAATTTACTTTCTTGGAGTCTTCATAGCCAGGTGGTTGTGACATGTAGACTTCTTCAGATATCCATCCATTCAGAAAAGCATTCTTGACATCTAATTGGTACATGTTCCAATTTTTGGATGCAGCTACACTCACCAATATTCTGATAGTTGGCATCTTAGCCATAGGAGAAAATGTCTCCTCATAATCAATGCCTTGGGTTTGTGCAAAACCCTTGGCTACCAACCTAGCTTTGTACCTGTTTATTGTTCCATCTGAATTTTTCTTTAGCTTGTAGATCCATCTGGATCCTATCACCTTCATAGAGTCTTTCTTGGGTACCAAGTCCCAAGTGTCACTCTCCTTGAGAGCTTCCATTTCTTCATCCATAGCTCCTTTCCATTCTGGTTTGGTAATTGCTTCTTCATAGGTACCTGGTTCTTCATTCAACAAATCCTTTGCAAGATATACAGAATGTTTAGTTACAAGTGATGTGTCATACCCAAATCTGATAGGTCTTTTGCTTTCTCTCTGAGATCTTCTAATTGCTTGAGTTGAGGATTCTGGTATATCCTCTTGCTTTTTCATCTTCATCTTTCCTTTGGACTTCCAAGCCTTGAACTCCTCAAGATTTATTGTATCATCATCATCTGAGCTTGAATCTTCTTTCTGAATTGGTTCCTCCTTGGTGAGCCTTGGGAAGTCTTCTTCCATATCATAGGGTAGGCTAACCTTCCTGCAATCATTCTCATACCATGAGTCATTCTCATCAAAGATGACATCTCTGCTTACCTTGAAGCCTTTGTTTGTTGGGTTGTAGAATCTGTATCCTTTTTGGTTCAAATCATAACCAATGAAGATACATTTTTCAGCTTTAGGATCTAGCTTTCCCCTTACCTGTGAGGGAATATGCACATATGCTACACAACCAAAGATTTTACAATGATCCAGAGAGGGTCTCTTACCATGCCAAGCTTCATATGGTGTCATGGCCATCAAGTGATTTGGATGGCAACCTGTTTATGAGATAGGTGGCAGTGGATACACTTTCTGCCCAAAGATAATTTGGCAATTTCTTTTCATTAAGCATAGACCTAGCTGTTTCTACTATGAGTCTATTCCTTCTTTCAGCTACTCCATTTTGTTCAGGTGAGTACCTTGTAGTAATCTCCCTTTTGATGCCCTCTTTCCTGTAAGAAATCTTCAAACTCATTTGAGAAGTATTCTCCTCCACCATCTGACCTTAGCCTCTTCAAGCTTCTTCCTGTTTGGTTTTCAACAAGTGCAAGATACCTCTTGAAACAATTAAACACTTCATCTTTATGCTTCATAAAGTATAAGATGGTCCATCTGCTATAATCATCAATGAAGGACACATAATACCTTGAACCTGAAATGGAGGGGTCCTTGCTAGGTCCCCAAACATCTATGTGTACCAAGTCTAGGTAGTCTTCATGCATGAAACCTTTCCTTGAGT
Organism: Ceratopteris richardii; assembly: GCA_020310875.1. Taxonomy (NCBI): domain Eukaryota; kingdom Viridiplantae; phylum Streptophyta; class Polypodiopsida; order Polypodiales; family Pteridaceae; genus Ceratopteris; species Ceratopteris richardii. The sequence goes on from CM035414.1 coordinate 4,137,105, forward strand.
AGGGCAACCTGTGAGACTTACCAAATTGACATGCTCCACACTTATAAATCATGTGTTGCTTGGACACATTAGGTATCCCAAGCACACATTGATCCCTGCATATTTGCTTTAGGGTTCTTTCACCTATGTGACCTAACCTCTTGTGCCATATCTCTAACTCTGAAAGTGTTTGATCCTTGTAATTATACAAAGCAATGTTCTTGGTGTCTTCTAGCTCAAAAGTAAACAATCTACCTGATTTTTCTCCCTTGGCTATCTTTCTGAATCCATGTCTTGGGTCCTCCACATATGCTCCATGTTGTGTGAATCTGACCTGCAAACCTTTCTCCACAATCTGACCAACACTCATTAGATTCTTGGTGATGGTTGGTACATAGAGTACCCTGCTCAATAGGTTCTGGTTACCATCACATGTCTTCACATTTCCAATCTTAACAATAGAATGTTTAGTATCATCACCTGTTTGTACCTGATGTTTGCCCTTGGGTTCTTCCAAATCAGAAAGTAGTGCCACATTGCCAGCTACATGGTTAGAACATCCTGAGTCAATATAAAATAAATGATCATCATTTGTACCTGCCTTGGAGGTCATATTCATGATCAATAGGGAGTCATCTTGCTCCTCTGTGTAATTGTTGTAGTCCCTTCTGTTTCTGAATCCACCTTGGTAGTTACCATTGTGGTTGTGGTTGTAATTGTTTGTTGTATTGATTGTTGTATCCATTGTAGCTTTGATGTTGGTTGAATCTGCCTCTCCCTTGAGAGTATCCACCTCTTGAGTAGCCTCTTCCTCTCTGATTCTTGTAGTTCTTGTAGCATTCATCTGTGGTATGATTGGACAATCCACAAATGTTGCATGGTAATGAGCTGTAGGGTCTCCCCCTACCTGACTTACCTCCTCTGCCCCTGCCTCTTGATGATCTACCTCTCCCTGCATAATTAGCTTGGGAGGTAGAGCCTTCTTCATCCTGTTTCTTCCCTTTACCTTTATCCTTAACTTTCTTATCAGTATAGAGAGCAGAGGGGTTGTTACCTTTTGATTGATCTCCTGCCTTTGTAAACTTTGCTTCATGTGTGAATAGTTGGCCCATGAGTGTTGTGAGATCTGGGGTGTGCATGTCCATATAGAGGTCCATTGCAGTGGTGAAGCTTTCCCACTTATCATCTGCCTTGAGTCCATTTGTTACTTGCCTGACTATTTGCTCCTCTTCAATCTCCTCTCCAATGCTTGCTAATTGGTCTGCCACATCTTTAATCTTTGTCACATATTTCTGAGACTGATTGCTTGGGATGCTTCCTAAGGGTTGTGAATTCAATCCACAGTTGATTCTTCCTGGCCCTTGTGTTGGAAGAAAAGTAGTTTGACAAGGTTTCCCAAGTCTCTTGGGAAGTCTTACAATTCCTTACATGAGGTAAAAGAAAGTCAGATATAGAGTTAAGAAGGTAAGACCTTGCCAAAGCATCCTTTGCACACCATTGGTTGAGTCTCTCATGTTCATCCTTGGTGGGTAGTCCTCTAGTTTTGAATGAGGGTAATTCCTCATCTCCTGATATGTATCCAAATAAGCTCCTTCCTTGTAGATAGGTCTTCATCCTTAGAGACCAAGCTTGGTAATTGTTCCTGTCCAATTTTTCAATGAATGAAGGAAAACCATCTCCCATGTTTACCTTATTTGCTCTGATACCACTGTATGGAATGATGGTTGGATGCACTCAAGAAATGAGTTGAAGCTGCTAGACCAGCTTTGCTTCAGTCCCCTTTAGCTTTAGATATGCTTAGTAAACTTGCTTAGCTTCCAAATGACACAAAGAAACCATATATGTACTTTGCAAATGATTTGTGTAGTGATCAAAGCAAAACAGATAACTTGGTTCCTTCACAAATCCAAAAAACTTGCTATTTTTGTAATGATACCTGCTCAGTGTTATGCTCAGTGTGACCAGCACACTTGCAATTGAAACAATTCCTTTTGGGGGAATTAAAGTACCTTAATAAGCTACCATTTGCAAGTGGAATGAAAAGGAATGATAAACCACATCCAGAGAAATTGATTTAGCAAACTTAGGAGCACTCCCGACTTTTTAGGAGTTGTGCAGAACAATACCTGTGACTACTTTGAGCACGATTTCTCCCAAATGGCTGAATGAAATCACCTGAAATTTTTTATGCTTGTAGAAGACCTTGAGCTGGTTCCAACGAGCTCTTAAGCTCTTGATTTGGTTCTGTGAACACTGAGAAATGCTCCTTGGAAGTTGACAGACTTGAAGTAGAAAACACAGAGAACCAGATATGATGAATGTGTAAATATCTATTGATTGGTATGATTATACAAGCTCATTAGCATGACAAGCATAGATAATTGAGGTGTGGTGGTGTAGGCTATGAAGCAGCACTAACACTTGTTCATGTACAAGAGCAATAAGCCTCGGGAGTTGAGCTACTACAAAAAGAACTGCAGCCGCGACTTTTTCCATAGTTTTTATAGAGGTTTTTCTATGATTTGAATTTGAAATTCAAATGTAGGCTCCCTAGAATATCTCTACTAAAAGTAGGGAGATATTCTCTCCATTAAATCAACTAAGAATCCACGACTAATCAAGTTGGTGAGTGGTTACATAAAACTCCAAGTCATTCTTGACTTTTAAAAGAAGTAAATGGTAATAGCTATAGATATGGGTTCCTATGCTTTTTCCTTCAAGTGAAGCCTTGATGAGTTTTGTTCAAGCTAAACTTCCAAGATTCCAAGCCAAGTGTGAAGGCTTGAAATGCACCAACATTTCATACATCAACAAGTGGTATTAGAGCAGAAAGATTCTCGAGAGCAGAAGACGACAAAGGTACGAGAAGGTTTGTAAAGTTTTCCATTAAAGTTTGAAAGGTGAAGCATTTGAAGACACAAGGCATCAAAAGGTTACTTCAAAAGTATCCTCATACACAAAGAACTTCAAAAGGTATTATCCTTTATCCTTTAAGCTCACAGGTTGCAGCAGAAGGAAAGAACTATGGCAGATCATATTTCCATTGACAAACTGGACAGAGATAATTACCCTGCATGGGTAATGAGAATGGAAGCCTTACTTATGAGTAAGGATCTCATGATATATGTTACAGGTGAAGAAGAGAAGCCAGTATTTGAAGATGAAAGCCGACCAAAGAAAGAAGAACTAGATGCTTTAAAGCATTGGCAGAAGAAGGATGCAAGTGCAAAAGCCTACATCTACAATACAATCTCTGATCTTTTGCTACCACACATCAGAGGATTGGAATCATCTGAAGATATATGGAATGCATTGGAGTATCATTTCCAAAGCACTACTAAAGCACGGAAAGCAAGTCTATGGTCAGAGTTTACAACATTCAAGAAGAAGCCAAGTCAAACCATTAGTGATTATGTCACTAAGATGAAGGATCTTGCAGATAGTCTTGGATCCATAGATGAAGATGTTGAAGATCACAGATTGATTGCTCAGCTACTTGCAGGTTTGAGAGGGGATGAAAGGTGGAAACCTTTTGTCTTATCAACATAACTTTCATTAAATCATTATGTTCCAGATTTGAACCAGTTGCTTGGTTTGATGCTCACATATGAGCGAGACTTGAAGGGAGATGAAGATAAAGGACAAAGTTCTGCAATGTACATGAAGAATAAGAAGAAAGGAGATAGAGGTAAAGCAAAGGACGAAGAGGAGTCTAGTTCTCAAGCTTATTATGCAAGAGGTAAAGGCACTAGCAGAGGAAGAGCAAGAGGTTTTGGAAGAGGAAGAGGTAATCAAAATAACAACAAAAAGGCTTGCTGGATCTGTGGATTGAGTAATCATTTGGCTCATGACTGTTGGCACAACCAACAAGGATCAAACCAGAATCAAAACAACAATAGCAGAGGCCGAGGTGGAAGATATCAAAGTAATTTTCAAAGAGGTAGACAAAGTCAAAGAGGAGGCTATGGTAGAGGTGGAGGAAGAAGTTGGGGACAGAATCAATCCTACAACACCACCTACTACAACTATGCAAATGACACACAGAATGAAAGTCATACATCATTGATGATGAACTCAATCAACACATCAGATAAAGAAGATCTAAAGGTATTTTACATTGACTCTGGATGTTCTAATCATTTGTCAGGAAACATAGAATTGATGTCAGAATTGGAAAAAGGTATTTCGAGTCACACAGTTCAAACTGGTGATAATACAAGACATAGTGTACATTCAATTGGAAAAGTGAAATGCAAGAGTGGAGCAGATTTGCTAACCAATGTTTTGTATGTTCCTACAATACCTAAAAACTTGATTAGTGTGGGACAGATAGTTGAAAAAGGTTTTCAAGTCAAGTTTACAAATGAAGGAGTATTTGTGGAAGATCCAGAGAATGGATATAATCAGATTGTCTCTGGTAAGAAAGAAGGTAGACTCTTTACTTTAAGAGTGCAAGGAAACATTGGTCAAGCTTTGCTCACACATGGTGAAGCAGTGATTACAGAACTTGATCTCTGGCATAAGAGATTAGGTCATTTCAATGGAAGAGGAATTAAAGCTATGGTTGCTAATCAGTCTGTACTAGGATTACCAAATGTGCAAAGTCAACATATGGTTTATAAATGTGAAGCATGTCAAATGGGAAAAGCACACAAGTTACCATTTCAGAGCTCAAGGTATTATGTTCTTTTCATTGATGATGCTACAAGATGGATAACATTATATGTTTTGAAGGAAAGATCAGAAGTGTTTGGAGCTTTCAAGCATTTTCATGCATATGCAGAGAGAGTCACAGGTCAAAAGCTTAAAAGACTGAGGTCTGATGGAGGGGGAGAATACTTCTCCCAAGAGTTCAATGATTATCTTTGGAATGCAGGTATTAAGAGAGAAATAACTTGCAGGTATACACCACAACAAAATGGTGTAGCAGAAAGAAGGAATAGGACTTTGGTTGAGTTTGCTAGAGCTATGCTAAAGGAGAAGAACTGTCCAAATTATCTTTGGGCTGAGGCTGTAAATACAGCCACATATCTTGTGAATAGATTACCATGTGCAACTCTAAATGGAATGACTCCATATGAAGCTTGGTGGGGTAAGAAACCAACACTAGATCATTGTAGAGTGTTTGGATCAATTGCATATACTTATGTGCCATCACAGCTTAGGCATAAACTTGAACCAAAGGCAGAAAAATATGTGTTCATTGGTTATGATGAAAAGCAGATGGGTTACAGGTTGTGGAATCCTTTAACCAAACAATTTCTTGTTTCTAGAGATGCTACATTTGATGAACAGAAAAGTTGGTATGCAGATCAAAGTCACACAGCTGAAGAATTTGAAGAAGAGGTAAGAAGATGTGAGAAAGGAAAATCAATTGTGCAGGTAAATAGAGATGAAGACTATATGCAAGCAAGTACATCCAGAAGTGGATTAACAAGAAGGAATGAAGAAGCTCCTATATTTGATGAAGAGGTGTATCCAGACACATATGAAGAATGTGAACCAAGAAGGTCAAGCAGGACTAGAAGACAACCAAAAAGGTATTCTTATGATACTTCTTACATAACTTAGAAGAACTATGCATATATGGTCAAAGATGATGAAGAACCTCAGAACTATGATGAAGCTAAAGGTAAGAAGCAATGGGAAGAAGCAATGAAGGAAGAGTTCAATGCACTGGAGGAGAACAAGACATGGGAACTTGTTCCTAAACCAAATGGTAAGAAAGTAATTGGAAATAAATGGGTTTATAAAGTGAAGAAGCTTGCAGATGGAAGTATAGCCAGATACAAAGCTAGATTGGTGGTGAAAGGCTATGCCCAGACCTATGGCATAGATTATGATGAGACATTCAGTCCCGTAGCTAAGATGTCAACTATAAGGACAATCATTGCTATTGCAACTTCAAAAGGATGGACTCTAAGTCAATTGGATATAAAGAATGCATTCTTGAATGGATACATATCAGATGAGGTATACATGGAACAACCTCAAGGGTTTATAGATTCCATGTATCCAAATTTTGTTTGCAGGTTGAGAAGAGCATTGTATGGATTGAAGCAAGCTCCAAGAGCTTGGAACTATAGACTGGTGAAGTATCTCAATGATCTTGGATATCAAAGTTCAAAAGCAGACCCAAGTCTACTTATCAGAAGAACAGAGGAAGGTACAATCTACATTTGTATTTATGTAGATGACATTATAATCACAGGTACTTCAGATGAAGGAATCAAGGAGGTAAAGAGATTACTTGAGAAAGAGTTTAAGATCAGTGACCTAGGAAAGTTGTCATACTTTCTTGGAATGGAAGTTACTTATACAGATCATGGCATATATGTATCACAAGAAAGGTATCTTCTGAATTTATTGAAGAAGTTTGATATGGAAAATTGCAGAGAAGCTTCAACTCCACTTGAAGTTAACACAAGCTCAGTAAATATGATGGTGCAGAATACAAAGATATGAGGAAGTATGAATCTCTTGTGGGTAGTTTGATTTATGCTACACTAACAAGACCTGATCTTAGTTATGCAGTGGGATTTTTGTCACAATTCATGCATTGTCCAAAGGACCCACATTGGATTGCAGGTCAAAGAGTTCTCAGATATATCAAAGGAACTATAAAAGAAGGATTATATTATCCTTTTACATCAGTTTTGAAGTTGAGAGCCTATAGTGATTCAGATTGGGCAGGTAACCAGGATGACAGAAGATCAACTCATGGTTACATGATATACATTGGTGATAAGCTTGTAAGTTGGTGTTCAAAGAAACAACATACAGTAGCATTATCATCAACTGAAGCAGAGTACAAAGGACTTGTGGAAGCAGCTAAGGAAGTCATATGGATGCAGACATTGTTCAAGAGCTTAGGCATTGATCAAGGTACACCTACAATACATGGAGATAATATGAGTTCACTTTATCTTGCAGCAAATCCAGTATTTCATGCAAGGACAAAGCACATAGAGATATAGTATCATTTTCTCAGAGAAAAGGTAATGGAGAAGGAGATTGAAGTGGAGTACATTTCTACTAAAGATCAGTTAGCAGACATAATGACAAAGAGCTTGGATGGTGTGAAGACCAGCAGATTCAAAAGCATGGCACGAGTAAAAGAAAAGAAGATGATATGAAGAAGCAGGGAATGTCAATTAGTGATTGAGGGGGAGCTGTTGGAGAAACAATCACTAATTGGACATATATTTGAAGGTCGAATCTTAGGAAGAAAACCCCATGCCTATGTGAAGGGACAAATTCACAAATGTATCATATTTGTAAAGTTAGTTCACTTTAGTTCTAGAAGATTTTTAAAATCACGAGAATACGAAAATCTATATAAGTTAGTTTGTATCAACTGACGTGGAGAGAGAGAGAGAATAGAGAGAAGAAGTAGAAGAAGGAGTTCATTTATACAACTGTGTATAGTCGGGATTCTCTGAGTGAGAAAGCATCTGTAAAACTTCTGAGTTTTCATAGCTATGAGAAAGAACTGAGTAAAGTTCTGTGTATGAGTCTCTCTCCATCATCTCCATAATTACCTACTGTGTGATGAGTTAAAAAGATCAAGTTTTCCAAGCAACTCGATGCCTGATATCGAATCTCTGTTGATAAGTCATATTTTCATTTATCCTTTTCATTGTTGTTGTTGGAGCAACTCGATGCCTGGCATGATGTTGTTGGAAAACATGATGTTGTTGGAGCAACTCGATGCCTGGCATCGAATTCCAATTGATAAGTCATATTCTAAGCGTGCATGAAATCACCTATAGTTTTGGTGTCCAAAAGATCAAGGTTTTATGCGGGAAGTCGATGCCCGACATCGAATCCCTGCTGAAAAGTGGACAAAAACACTCCAAGTCGATGCCCGGCATCGAATTCTCATTGCAAGTCGATGCTAAGCATCGAATTCTAATTTTAAACAGGCGCTCTTACTATAACAGGAAAGATTTCCAATTTTGGAAGGTCATACAGGGTCATCTTGTGAGAGCCATAACTTGAGTTCTAGAGATCCGTTTGATGCATATGATAGCTTGTTGGAAAGCTCTACTCTTCTAGTTTTAGCCTATAAAGTTTCATCAAGAAATAATACTTGAGCTAGGAGAAATTAGCAAAATACTAAAGGTATGTCATTTCGGTGACTAGGAATTTCTGTAGAAGCAAAGTTCTCACTTTAGGCTATCATTTCTCAAAGTTTGGAGTGGCAATGAGTTAATGGTGACCATAGAGGTGTTCTAGTGTCACATTAATTCATTTCTTGTGGTGTTTCATACATCAACATATTTTATAGGAGCTAATGTAGTAATAGAAATAGATTGTTTACCATTAATAGGAATGATTACTAATTGTTCTTCTCCAGATATAGCAATGTTAAGGTGGATATCTTATATTAAGTTTATTAATCTTGTTTTAAATCATATTTCTAAAAAAACTAACTCTGTAGCAGATATGATTTCTAGGGCTAAGTTTGAAGATGATGACATGACTGAAACTGAATTAAATGTGATTTATTATATTTCTGATGTTTATGTGTATAAAAAAATTTAATGAAAATGAATATGAGGGAATTTGGTATGATATAGGATATTATCTTAGCACTTTAAAGCAATTACCTGTTTGGTCTGCTAATAGATTTAGAGACATTAGGAAACGTGCATTTAATTTCTTTCTAAAGTATGGTTTTATTTGGCGTCATGCAAAAGGAAAAATTAGATATCCGCAACGAGTTTTAGGAAATAAAAATCTTTAAAATAGAGTTATGATAGATATGCATGAAACTCTTTGGGCAGAACATAAAGGCTTTTATGCGACATATGATAAAATTAGAGAAGCTTATTGGTGACCAGGTATGTATGTGAATATACGTGACTTTGTAAGTTCTTGTACTACTTGTCAGGTACATTCGTCAGTTAGACATAGAGAACCTCTACACCCTACCTATCCTCCTTGTATTCATTACAAGTGGGTAGTTGATTTAGTGACCATGCCTAAAGGTTTAGATAGGATGAGATATATAGTTTTAGCTAGGGAAGACTTGACTAATCATGTAGAGGATAGAGCTCTTCGTAATAAAACTACTTGTAACATATGTAAATTTTTGTTAGAAGAAGTTATTAGTAGATTTGGCTATGTAGAAAAGATAGTAGCAGATAGGGGTGAGTTAGATGCTCGAGAGGCTAGAGAATTCTTTGACCAGCATGGGATTCATCTGTCTCTCACTACTACTTATAATCCGGAGTCTAATGGTAAGATTGAACGGGGTCATCCCTCTATTGTGAAGGCAATTTCTAAGGCCTGCAATGGTGATACAACGTAGTGGCCTAGATTCCTTCCTTTCGCACTATGGGCAGACAGGATGACGTATACTAGGTCTACAGGATTTATGCCTGCATAACTAATGTACTATCAAAAGCCGATTTTTCCTATCCAGACCCAGATTATTTCATGGACGACACTTCTGTGGAATAATGAGATGACTCGTGAAGATATGATTTCTATTAGGATTATGTAGTTAAATCTAGGAAATAAAATGATTGAAGAAGCTGTACAGACAGTTAGAGAATCACGACTTAACAATAAAAGCTCAAATCGCGATTTCGGCACCACAGAGCGAAGCAATTTTGATCTCCAAAACACACTGAGTATGCTCACCAAAATTCGTGCGATTCTGAGACTGCAACCGGAGGAGTGTGGATGACACCCTAGATGAAGCGACGGCCTGCTCTGATACCAATTGTTGGAGTTAGACGTCTGCGGAAGCACGCCAACAGCACAAGGAAGAAGAAGAAGCTTGGAGCACAACACACAATACTGAATGTATTACTCGAGAATGTACAAAGATAAGTAGCCCATTAGGGCAATAGGCGTATATACAAGCCACGGGAAAAAAACCTCCTAAAGAGGGAAAAAAGTGCCCCGGCGGTCCTAGTGTGTTCACACACATCACTACCTAAATATATCAACAAGGCCCTAATAGTGTCCTTCCATAGATTGTAATTTGTGCCATTTACTCTTTCATCTTTCAGAATGAGGATATGTGTAAAGGAGGGTAAATACAATTGAGTTGAGGACGTTGCGCTCGAAATCATTGATGTTGTTGTCCTTGAAACGAATTTACCACACTTGTGATAAAAATTGGTTCACAAAATTGAGGTGGGATAGGGGGGAGGGGTTAGATTAGCCCTACACTTGCACCAAAATGAGGTAGATACGTTGGAGAGGAGGAGGGGGGGCTTAGAATAGCCCTACACTGGATAATGCGAGAGAGGCACCTTGGAGGGGGGGCTTAGAATACCCTTATGCTTGCACAAAAATCGAGACTAGTTGATGTGAGAGAAGGGCTTAGAGTAGCCTGTTGTATAGTGAGAAAGTCATGCTTGGGGATCAGAGTAGCCTCCCAAGGCGCGCACACATACAATATCCTCCTTTTCTTACATGCTTGATGGTACAAAGATAGCACATAGTGCCAAAGTGAGCCAAAGTAAGAGATGTGGTACCCTTGAGAAGTAACCCTGAAAGAATACAAAGTGTGCTTACAAAGAGGGTACCCTTGAGGACTTGAAGTGTCCAATGACCCAAGATTGGCAGGCTAAAACCCTTGGGAGAAGTACAAAATAACCCCTCGATAAGAGAGTATTATGAAGAGTACTTAGTGCTAAAGAAGATGTGCCATAATTAAAGATGGGTACTTGGTATGACAAAGGATGTCATAGCAAATGTTACAATGATCCCATTTCTGACATTAATTCAATTTGAATGAAACGAGGAAGATTTGCCAATTCCTTTATTAAAAAACGCATCACCAAATTATGAATTAAATGCTCTGTGTGAAATAAGCTCGTTAAAAAAATTTATGGATAGACGTTGCATCACATGGGATTATGTGAAATGACATAATCAATTATGTCATTATGAAATGACTAATCAATGATGTCATTCAAAGAGCATGTGAACTGATTGTGCCAGTCGTAACTAGCAAAATATTGAATCGTAACAGGCAGATATGGATGATGACTATCCAAAGTGCAATGAACCTTTTACATTATGACATCACTTATGATGTCACATCCATGAATCACTGGTTGGCAAGAGAGATTATAAAGAAAGATCATTATCCGAAAATTATCCGATTCTTCTGACTCACTACAGTGGACAATGTGGAGCTCAGGTGGGCATTTCCGAGGAGGAAATAGCACACTCGATCTTTGCTCTCAATGTTGAGAATGCTTGCTGAAATGGCAAGAGCGAAAAAAACAGGTATATTCGTGATTTTGAGTGCAGTTGACCTGCCAGAGAAGAAGAACAATTCAGAGGAACTTCTCTCTCTCTCTCTCTCTCTCTCTCTCTCTCTCTCTGATTCGCCCTTTAGAGCTTAGATTCGTGTTGCTCGCATGCTCCAATTGTAGAAGCCACTCTTGTTGTCAAAGTCTCATTCTTGTGCCTGCAACAGAGAAGAAGCACACAGATAATGAATTATATTCTCTATTCAACATAGGCATTAAAATGATCAATGAAACTTGTGTCCTCTGCTTGTTTATGCGTAGGGAAAAGGTTGCTATAGGCTGCGGTGTAGATGCTCAACACTCGGTCTGAACTTGTGTCCTCCTCATCTTCTCCTTGAGCTGATGGTTGTAAGTCCATAGATTGAAGTAAGATGTGCTATCATTGCTTTCTCACCATCATTTTTGCGTTCTTCTATGGACACTTTGACTACCGGGAGTTAGGTCTCTCTGTTACCCATGGCTCTTTGGCTATTCTGTGTGGTACAGAAAGAACTTTTCTCTTCAGTACAAGCTTTTGATGATGGAACGTTGGCACCCCAATCCTCCTCCTTGGTGTGGCAACTTAGCTCCCTTTGCAAAAGCGCAGTCCTAATGTTGAAGTGTTGCCTATGGTAGCAACCTCTCTCGATGGCACAGAGGACAACAGTAGTTGAATATCGTTCTTCTCTTTAGTTCCCTCCCCTTGCACTCTCGTGCTATTTTCCTTACTTGCTTACCTCTCAATCCAAGCTAGAGAAGACATACTAGAATCTGAGAGACTCGGAGCTGTGTCAATCGACAAAGAATCTGTGCTCTCTGTCGCTAGAGGGAACAAAAAGCAAAGTATAAATTATATTATTGTATAGTTTCATGCTCGAGGTTAGTGCCAAGATTTGAATTAGCTTGATGGACTAGCCACAAATCTAATGGAGAGAAATAATGATCATAACAAATTAATAACACTTTTTAGCAAGCATGGAAATGACCGTAGAAGCTTAGTGGATTGAAGCAGAATATAATGCTTGCTCCTTGAGAAGAGTGCCACCGAGAAAAAAATGCACCAACTTAATTACTTTCTAAATGAATGTACAAAAATGAAGAGAATAGAATGTCGTTTTAGTGGTATAACCACTTGAAATAGAGATGGGCATGAATTATATCATCAGGTCAATAAGTGAAATCATATGAACATAAACCACGTTCAAAGATCAATAAAAGTAAGGGTGGGAGGGTATGAAAATCGGGTAAAGGCTGGGAGAATGATAAAGAAGAAGGGTGGGAGGGTGGGCAAATCGGTAGAATGTAACCCAAAGGGAGCACAAGATGATGGCAAAAAGACCTCTCCCAATAAGTGGAGAGCCACACCACCAACCTCTACTAACATCACCACCAAAATGACCACCAAACACATCACCAAGACCTCTACCTAGTTCTCTAATACCATGTAGAGAGTACATGCACGAAAGCAAAATGAAAAGAAGAGTATACTCAGAAAAGAAAGAGCTTAAGAGACTCAAAGTGAGTAGACCAAGAAACGGGTAAACTCACATGGATTAGAAATGAGCTTGCGAAGAGCATGGAGTAGGCTCCGCAAGCTTCTAACCAAGTATAAATGTGGGGAGAGGCCTTCCTTATATAGATTTGGGAGGGGATCTCCAAAGTGCATCTCATGTGGAATAATTTCCTAAAAGGAGAATGAATACATTGGTAGAAGCAAATGGCAAGGTACCCAAATACAAAAGAGATACAATATAAAATGGAAATGAAGTACCTCCTAGATAAAAAAATGAAGATGCACTCATGCGGATATAAATGTAGATGATTTAGGAGCAATCATGTTGTCAACACAAACCTCTATAATCCACCTGTGTAGAAGATAAAGAAACTATATGTTGTTTCATTGAGATCCATGTTATTGTCTTGTTTCTTGCTATTATCACGTATCCATAAGATGGATCTTCCGTTATCTTTATATCATGCCCAGTTTGCATCACTAAAGAATTCAAGAGTTAGATCAACATCATGACTGTAAAATAATCCTTCATTCGTGGTACCTTTCAAATACCTAAGCACTCTTTTAGCTACATGCATATGAGGTTCTCTAGGGTCATGCATAAATAGTGATAATACTCCCATGACATAACATATATCAGGTCTAGTTTTTGTTGCATAAATCAAACATCCTACCATGGATCTATAAGCATTCATATCATGAAACTCATTAGCTTCTTTTGCACTCAACTTTACATTACATTCCATTAGAGTAGAAAACAAACTTACATTTTTGGCTACCAAATCTTGATATATATACTTTCTCTTTATCAACCTCATGTTAGTATATGATCAATGTCTACCCCTCATGATTGTATGCACATTTTGTAAGGCCCCCATTATGAGGAGAAGCCAAGCATGCATTACCCAATTGATGGGAATCCCAACTTGCATGTTGGATGAAGGTCATATTGGACCATGTAAGGTATTGTAAGGAAAGGGAGTTACCAGGGTCCCCAATTGTGGGGTTCAGGGTAGCGGTGAGCAGCCTTGGTTGGGGAGTCCAAGGGGGCCAGCGGGCCCCTTGGTGGGGGTCGAGGGGTAGCGCCCCCGACATGACTACAAAGGGAATATTCCATGGAATATTCCCTATCAGAGTCAGAAATCATTTATATTTCTTAGGTCGGTTCAACCAGCTTAAGCCATGTATGACAATTACGTGGGTGATGGCCACCCATGCTCTACCGCCCATGTATAGCCATCCACAAAAGGCCATCCATGATCTTATATATACATGACTTCTGCACTACCTGAATCATTGAATTGAGCCAGAATACCTCTACCTTGTATCTCCCTATCTAGAGTTGTCTAAATCACCATTTAAGCTCTACCTTGAGAGCGCACCGGTGGACAACGCCATCATCTTTGTACTTGTTGTTAGTAGAAAATTGTTGAGATTCTCCTATATCTGTTATCTTCTCTGCTACTGATCCTCTGATATATTGCATAACTATTGTCTTACATGGTATTAGAGCCATAAGGTTCGAATACCTTGAGAAGTATCACTATTTTAGCCTACTAACAGACTAGAATATCAGTAGAATATTCGAGTGATTACATGATGACTTCATCATCAAACACTGTTCTTGGTGCTCCAGCTAATGTTAATGCTACACCTATTCGAATTCGCCCACCTACATTCACTGAAGGGAAGCTGGATGGAACCAACTATACACTCTGCAAGTTAAAAATTTTTGCAAATTCAAGATTTTTGATTCAACCAGATCTAGATCTTCTACGAGCTTGGAAGAGGCGGAATGCTGATGCATTATGTGCAATTGTCACTAGTGTAAGTGATTCTATGCTAACTTTAGTTCAACATACTACTAAAGCACATGAGGCTTGGGGCATATTGGCTCGTCAATATGAGACCAAGAACCACACTAGGATATAGAATTTAGAAAATCAGTTGGCAAATGAAAAGCATTTTGATTCTGAAAAGGCTAAAGATTTTATCAAACAGATAAATCTTCAAGATCAATTGGCTACAGTTGGTGTTATTATAACACCAGAATAGCTGGCTCAAAGATGTGTACGTGTTCTTCCAGCAAAGTATGATGGATTAGTAATAGACCCTAACACTCAGGTAAGACTAACTCCCCTTACATTTGAAGAGTTTTGTGCTATGCTTTTAGACGAGGAGATGCGGTTGAAGAATCAGCAAAGTACAAGTGATGCTGCATTCTTAGCAAATGCAAAAGTTAAAGGCTCTTCTAATGGATCAAAGAAGAAGCCAAAGAAGAAAAAGTTCACAAAAAGTTGCTTCTATTTGAAAAGAAAGGCCATGCCATCAAGGATTGTAGAAAGAAGCAAGCTGATGAATGAAATGGGACTGTAAAATAATCGTGGAAGAACAAAGAGTCTGCAACCAACACAGAGCTGGAACTATGGGTAGCTATTGAAGAGGTATGCTCATCTACTCAAGCTCATGTTGATGAACCATGGATTTTAGATAGTGGAGCTTCTTCCCATATGACTAGTAAAAAGGATTGGTATAGTTCCCTAGTGCCTCTGCGGGAATCCATCAACGTAGTGGGGTGGGAAATAACTCCAAGTGTTGAGCGGAAGGAACTGGAACCATCTCTTTCATCACTTCTCTAGGTGTTGAGAAAAAGTTATCTGATGTTCTCTATGTACCTACACTTAAAAGAAATTTGTTGTTAGTTTCTGCAATAACAAATCGTGGACTCAAAGTTCACTTCAATAAGAGTGGTGCAGAAATCATGGATTCATCACGTAATGTAGTAGGTAAAGGCATAAGACATGATAACTTGTATGAGTTAAGTGCCTTAACTACTATAAAAGATAAAGATGTAAGCAAGTCATGGCACCAACGATTTGGGCATCTCGGATTTGCAGTTTTGAAGGAGATGCAAAGAACAAGGATGGTTGCTCATTTGCCTACATTTTTGCAGGAGTGAAGCTTGTATGATGGGCAAGCAACAATGAAAGGCATTTCCAAGAGAGACCAACAATCAATCTCAAGCTCCTCTAGAGTTGGTACATGCTGATCTCCGTGGTAAAATGTCTACACTTGCTTTAGGAGGATCTTTCTACTTTTTGATGTTAGTCAACAATTATAGTAGAAAGATGTGGGTTTATTTCATTCGAGAGAAGGCTAATGCTTTTTAAAAATTTAAAACGTGGCACAAGTATGTGGAAAATGAATCAGGAAGGAAACAGAAGGAATTCAGAAAAGATAGAGGAGGTGAATTCTTATCAACAGAATTCAATAATTATTGTAAGGAGCATGGTGTGAAAAGGCAACTTACCATAACTCAAACACCTCAACAAAATGGTGTTGTTGAGCGTAGGAACAGATCAGTAGTTGAAATGGCTCGCTGTATGTTAAAGGCTCAAGAAATGCCTGATTCATTTTGGGCAGAAGTAGTCAATACAACAGTTTACATGCTTAATCGAAGCTACACGAAAGCACTAAAGGGGATGACTCGTCAAGAAGCATATTCTGGTAAAAAGCCTTGAGTTTTGAATTTCAGAATTTTTGGTTGTTTCTGTTATGCACATATTCCTGATTCAACAAGATCAAAGTTGGATTCAAAAAGCAAAAAGTGTGTCTTCCTAGGATATAGTGAAGAGTCTAAAGCATACAGGTTGTGGGATCCTGAGGCAAGGAATATTTTTTTCAGCCGAGATGTGGTGTTTGATGAACGAACACACTTAGTAGAAGATAAAGGTAAATCTACTATCTCATCAAATGGAGAAATATCTCACCTTGTGCCTATCAAAAGACAGGTTAAAGTTGAGGAGGAGGAAACATTTGATGGAGAAACTTCCTAAGTAAAAAGCCAACCAATTGTAGCTGCACAGTGTAAGCCACTACTAAAGTGGGCACAACAACTCTTTGATGATCACAATCCACATGTAGATGTACCAGAATCATCCTTGGATGGATTATGAAGATCAAAGAGAATAGAGGAGCAAAGAAGAGCCTCAGAACACATTGTTAACATGGCTCTAATGGCAGATATCATCGGCTTGATAAAGGAACCTACCACCATTGAAGAAGCCCTTGATGATCCAGGTTGGAGAGCCACAATGCAGTCTGAGTATGATAGTATACTAAAAAATGATACATGGGATCTAGTCGACTTTCCACCAAAGAAGAAGGTAATAGGTACTAAATGGATTTGGAAAGCTAAGTATAAAGAAGATGGAACATTAGAAAAGTATAAAGCAAGATTAGTTGCATAGGATTTTTCACAGATCAAAGGATTTGATGTTCAAGAAACTTTTGCACCAACAACACACATGAAAACTATTCAGATAGTACTTGCAGTAGCTTCACAAAAGGCTTGGCCTATTTTCCAGATGGATGTCAAATCTGCATTTTTGAATGGTCACCTCAAGGAGGAGGTATATGTATCTCAACCATCAGTTTTTGAGGTGCCCAATTCAGAAAATAAAGTTTTTAGGTTGAAGAAAACTTTGTATGGACTTAAGCAAGCTCCACGGGCTTGGTACCAACGGATAGATAATTTTCTCAAAAATATGGGTTTTGAAAGAAGTACTTTTGCTGCTAACTTGTATGTAACGAAAAGGGATAGCAAGCTAGTTTTTGTCATTGTATATTTAGATTATTTGATCATTACAAGAGATCATCAGGAACTCATCAATCAAACTCGGATAAGCTTGAGAACTGAGTTTGAAATGATAGACTTAGGTCTACTCCATTTTTGTATGGGAATTGAAGTATGGCAAAGGAAGGATGGCATTTTCATCTCACAACAAAAATATGCCAAAGAAATTCTCAAGGCATTTGGAATGATGGACTGCAAACCAACTAGCACACCTATGGAGGTAAATCATAAGCTATCTATGGAAGATAACATGCCTAATGTAGATGCTAAGAAGTATAGAAAGCTCATTGGAATTCTTATTTTTCTGTGCAACACTAGACCAGACATTTGCTATGCTATTGGAGTGTTAAGCAGGTTTGCCAACAAACCTAAGGAGTGTCACTGGAATGCTGGAATGCGAATTCTAAGGTACATTGCAAGAACCTTGGATTTTGGTATTTTTTATACCACAGGTGATACACTTCAAGGATATTGTGATTCAGATTGGGCTGGAGATTGTGATTCTAGAAAATCAATTTCAGGATATTGTTTCTCACTTGGTTCAAGAATATTTTCTTGGGTAAGTAGGAAGCAACCAACTCTCGCACTCTCCTCCACTGAAGCAGAGTACAAAGCAACTTGTTTTGCTTCTTGTGAGGCAGTCTGGTTAAGGAGAATTCTTACAGATCTAGGATTTCCATCAAATATGGCAACTGTACTCAAGTGTGATAATCAAAGATGTATGGCTATTGCAAAGAACCCAATATTTCATGCTCGCACCAAGCATATAGAAGTACAATACCATTACGTTCATGAACTAATTGAAGATGAAATTGTGGAGCTAGAATATTGCCTAACAGAGGCAAATTGTGATGACATATTCACTAAAACACTTGCAAGAGAGCCACTCAACATGCATCTTCAACAGATGGGCATAGGACCGAGACCCACTTGATTTATCATTTGATAAACATTGAGGGGGGGTGTTAGTATATTATCAATGTCTACCCCTCATGATTGTATGCATATTTTCTAAGGCCCCCATTATGAGGAGAACCCAAGCATGCATTACCCAATTGATGGGAATCCCAACTTGCATGTTGGATGAAGGTCATATTGGACCATGTACTAAGGTATTGTGAGGAAAGGGAGTTACCAGGGTCCCCAATTATGGGGTCTAGGGCAGCGGTGAGCAACCCCGAATGGGGGGTCCAAGGGGGCCAACGGGCCCCCTAGCTGGGGCAAGGGGTAGCGGACCCCCTGGTGGGGGTCGAGTGCAGCACCCCTGGCGTGATGGCAAAGGGAATATTCCATGGAATTTTCCCTATTAGAGTCAGAAATCATTTATATTTGTTAGGTCGGTTCAACTGGCCTAAGCCGTGTATGACAATTATGCAGGCAGTGGCCGCCCACGCTCTACTGTCCATGTATAGCCGTCCATGGAAGGCCATCCATGATCCTATAAATACATTACTTCTACACTACTTGAATCATTGAATTGATCCAGCATACCTCTATCTTGTATCTCCCTATCTAGAGTTGTCTAGATCACCATTTAAGCTCTACCTTGAGAGCACACGGGTGGACAACGCCATCATCTTTGTACTTGGTGTTAGTAGAAAATTGTTGAGATTCTCCTATATCTATTATCTTCTCTACTACTGCTCCTCTGTTATATTGCATAACTATTGTCTTACACCACATACATGTGTCTTCATACATAATCTCAACCCCAAGAAAATGTCTAAGCAAACCAAGATCTAAAATTTTTAATTCCTTTCTCAAATTACCTTTGTATCTTGAATTGCTTTTTCATCCTTTCTTGTAATAAACAAGTCATCCAAATAAATGCAAATATATACACACATATCATCTACATGTTTTACATAAAGTGAAGGATCAACATGACTCACCATGTATCCTTGGAGTATAAGATATTTTACCAACCTTGCATTCCATGCCCTATGTGCTTGTTTAAGGTCGTACATTGTTTTCTTTAACTTGCATACACGATAAGGATATCTAATATCTACAAAATCATATACTTATGTAATATACAATTCTTTAGTTAACTCGCCATTAAAAAGGAATTCTTTGTCTAATTGATATATATTTCATCTTTTACTTGCAGCTAAGGGCAATAAAGTTCTTACTATGGCTATGCTTGCTATTGGACTAAATGTTTCCTCATAGCCCAAGTTTAAGCATATCCTTTTGCTACAAGTCTAGCTTTATTTCCTGATACACTCTTTTAATCTTAAAAACCTATTTGAGGCCAATTACCTTTTGTTTTGGTGTCTTTGGAACTTTAATGCAAAGTTTGATCTTATAGTTGCAACCATTTCTTTTTTGTTGCTTTCTCCCATTTTCCATTTCCTTTTGCCTCTTCATAACATGTAGGTTCATCTACCTACTCAAACTTTTTCATAAAAGCATTAAGAGTTCTCATAAGTATACCTTTGAGATTGCTTACTCACTCTTGAATTTCTTATTTCTGATGGATGTGCTTTTGCTTTTTTATTAGGAATCTTTAATGACTCTCCATACTCATATATACTACCAACGTCTTTTCCTTCATCATTAACTTCAAGAAGTTTGAGTTTACATTTATTTTTGATACGTGGAGGTGACTTTTGCCTTGATCTCCATTAAAAGGTAGCTCTCTTTCTTCATCCACGCCACTCCTCTCATCACTTGAAGTTCTTGTGGGTTGAGGTAAACACTCACCTCTTGATCCATATCTTGTTCGTCTTCATCCATGACTTGCAAAATTTTATTATCTGCATACCATAAAAGTGATTCATCAATGTTTATATCTCTTGAGACAACCACCTTGTTGGAATGAGGATTATAATATCTTTATCCTCTTTGAGTATTTGCATAACCAATAAATATATACTTTTTCGATTTCATATCAAGTTTTTATCTCACTTCACTAGGTGCATGCACATAACATATGTAATAAAGTAGTATCATAATGTGCATCCTCATGCTAACAAGTTCAACCCACAAAATTAGGCAAACACATATCATTTAGCATGCTTCTAGACGCTTCTGCCATAACTGTGTTTCTTCTCTCTACAACTCTATTTTGTTGTGGAGGATACCTCCATGTCACCTCTCTTTTAATACCTTCATGATACGAAAAATAAAAGATTGAGAAATACTCTCCCCTTCCATAAGCTCTTAGCTTCTTAACATACCTTCCTATTTGCTTTTCGACAAATGATTTGAAATTCTTGAAACAATCAAAGAATTCACTCTTATATTCAATGAAATACACAAATGTCATTCTACTATGATAATCATGAATGATACATAGTACTTGTTACTAACCAAAGATGCCTCTTTGGTAGGTCCACACACATCCGTGTGTATAAAGTCTATCAAATTATCACTTACATATCTTGAATGCTTGAAAAGTTGTCTACTCTGCATGATTATTTGACATGCTTCATAAAGATGCACCATATTTTGGTTCATAAGATTAGGTAATCCTTCAAGAATCCTCTTCTTTGATAGCTTCTTTAACATGTGTACAATCATGCAGCTAATCCTTTTGTGCCACACATTGAGCTCTTCTATTCTATATATAACATAAGAGAATTAGCTTGTATGATTTGGACTTATCTTGATATAAACAATCTATCTATCTTGTTTTTGACCTCTAGGAGTTAACCTCCTTTGCTTTGATCTCAATGAAATAATCTGCATGATTAAATATCACTTGCAAACCTTTTTCTACCATTTGACTAGCCAACATTAAATTCTTAGTGAGCATTGACACATAAAGTACATCCTTCACACAATTCTTTTTGAAATTATCCAACATTAGAACATATCCATCTTGCATAATCTATATATTGTATAATCTCCTGTTTCAACATGATCTTTACATGGTATTATGCATATTTGAAAATCATGAAGCATCATGAGACATATGGTTAGAGAAACTTGTTGGACATAGATGTCTACGGAAGCATGTGAACAACACAAGGAAGAAGAAGAAGAAGCTTGGAGCTCAACACACAATGCTGAATGTATTACCACTAGAATGTACAAAGATAAGTAGCATGTTAGGGCAATAGGCATATATACAAGCCAGGGGAAAAAACCTCCTAAAGAGGGAAAAAAGTACCTGACGGTCCTAGTCTGTTCACACACATCACTACCTAAATATATCAACAAATCCCCCCTCGGAGTGATGCGGTGAACAAGGAGCTAGAACTCATGTATAAGGAAGTGCCAAGCTATGTGGAAATCACTCCACAAAAGGAACTAAGCCCAAAGCTTTGCAGAAAGCTTCAAACTTCTCCCTAGGTAGAGCCTTCGTGAAAATATCTGCAATGTTCTCCTGCATGGGCACATATGCCAAGCTGATCTCCCCAGCAAAGAACCTCTCCTTGACATAATGATAATTCATCTCAATGTGCTTAGTGCAAGCATGGAACATAGGGTTCCTCGTAACTGCCAATGCACTTTGACTGTCAGTGAAGATGGTGGTGGAAAAAGACTTACCAACACCCAAGTTCACCATAAGGCGTCTAAGCCACACACACTCAACAGTCGCTGTGAAAGCTTCCCTATATTCA
This sequence comes from Ceratopteris richardii, assembly GCA_020310875.1. Lineage (NCBI taxonomy): Eukaryota > Viridiplantae > Streptophyta > Polypodiopsida > Polypodiales > Pteridaceae > Ceratopteris > Ceratopteris richardii. The sequence continues at coordinate 4,159,065 of CM035414.1, forward strand.
GCCTCACAACTAGAAGTGGCCACAGTAGGCTGCTTCTTCCTCAACCAAGATATACATGAGCTACCAAGCATGAAGCAAAAGCCACTGCTGGACACACGAGTGTCATAGCAACCAAGCCAATTAGAGTCAAAAAAAGCATGCAAATCTAGCGGTAGTGATCCCCCCTTGGGATAAAACAACCCAAGTAGCCAAGTACCACTCAAGTAGCGAAAGATGCACTTAACCGCCTGCCGATGCTTGACTCCTGGGTAATGCATAAACCTGCTCATCTATGAGATAGAAAACTGAATATCTAGCCGAGTAATGCATAAGTAAATCAAGAATCCAACAGCCTGCTGATAGAGAACAACATCAAATGCACCTCCAGCATCATGAAGACTGAGTCGTAAACTTGTCTCCATAGGAGTGGCAATAGATTTACAGTCTTCAAGGCCAAAATGCTGCAAGAATGTGTCAATATATTTCATTTGACATAAAGCCATTCCACCATCAACGTGCATAAACTGGATGCCCAAATAATGATGCAAATGCCCCAATCTCAAATGGGGCATGTAAATCAGCCTTGAAATCAGCAATATGCTTCTCATGAGGACCAGTGAACAACATGTCATGAACATACATCACAATGATAAGAAGTACATCATTAGCATGCTTGACATATAAGGTGCTTTCATGTGCAATCAGATAGGCATGTATCTTTTCATGCCAAGCACATGGTGCTTGCTTTAAACCATATAATGCCTTCTTTAACTTGCACACCTGGTTTTCATGCCCTTTCTGCACAAAGCCACGGAGCTGAGAAACATACACTTCTTCATGCAAGTCACCATTCAGAAATGCTGTTTTAATGTCCAACTGATGTACACTCCAACCATGATGAACTGCAAGTGCACAGATGCTACGAACAGTAGTCATTTGGCAAGTAGGAGCAAAGGTTTCATCAAAATCAATGCCTCTTTCCTGTGCATAACCCTTTGCAAAAAGCCTAGCCTTATACCTATCAACTATACCATCAGGTTTACACTTCAACTTGTATACCCAGTTAGTGCCAATGGCCTTCTTGCCAGGAGGCAAGTCATATAAAGACCAAGTACCATTCTTCATTATAGCATCATATTCAGATTGCGAAGCAGCCATCCAATTTTTTGAATTTTGTGCTTCATCAAATGAAACTGGCTCAGTCTCATCACAAAGACTAGATGCAATCATAACATAGCAATCTGATGCAAAAGAGGCACTATGAGAGCCTGATCGAGTATGACATGACACATCTAATTTGCTATCACGCAAAGTCTACACCAGCCATTTTGGCATAGTTTTTGCCTCCTCAATATCAGCTCTCTCATCAACAAGAGCATAATGTAAATCTGCATCAGAAATGGGATGATCTGCATCATCACATGAAACCTGCAAAGGTTGAGAAGTTGCCTCATTAGGACTAGCGCTAGACTGTCCACCCGTAAGAAGAGGCAACAAAGTATCATACATGTCTTTGGAGCTAACAGATGTCTCCTTAATACATGAAAGCAATGGCTGAATAACATCTTCCACAAAAAAAACATCACGGCTAACCAAAATGTGTTTAGTCTATGGATGATACAGATGACAACCTTTACTTTTAGAACTGTACCCAAACAAAATACATTTTATTGCTTTATCATCTAATTTTTTGCGATGTTGTTTAGGCACTAATGCATATGCTAAACAACCAAAAACATGCAGATGAGCAACAGATGGCTTGCAATCATGCCAAGCCTCATATGGAAAAATAGACATAGTACTTTAGTGGGACACCTATTAAGTACATATGCTGCACACATGATAGCCTCAAGCCAGAAACTATGTGGTAAAGCTTGACTCTTGACCATCCACCTCACCATCTCCACGAGTGACCTGTTCTTTCGTTCAACAACTCCATTTTTTTGAGGTGTATATAGCATTGTACATTGGTGTTTTATCCCACGTTCAACCAGAAATGCATTAAAATCAGAAGACATATTCCCCCCCTCGATCAGAACAGAGGGTGCCCATTTTACATGCTGATAGATTTTCAGCCAAAACCAGAAACTCTTTGAAGCACATGAACACTTCGGACTTTGCCTACAATGGATATACCCATGCATGCCTCGAAAAATCATCGATGAAAGTCACGAAGTAAATATAATTTCCAAAAGAAGGTGTCTACATAGGACCACACTGACATCACTATGTACAAGTTGCAATTTCTAAGTAGCCCGAACTGAACCATCTTTTGGAAAGGAGGAACCTTGCATTTTGCCCAAAATATAGCCTTCACAAACATGTTTTCTAGGTGCCTCAAGTTTGAGCAAAGAGGAGACCATTTCAGATTTCTGTAGGCGTAGCAAACTAGCAAAATTCAGATGACCAAAGCATGCATGCCAAAGCTTTGCATCTCACATAGCCTAAGAATCATGTACTGCACATGCCAAATCATTTACAGATCTTTCATAGTCAATGAGCTTATACAACCCACGACATAAAATGCCAGAATCAATAATCACGTCGTCATTTGATAGATAATGAGCTGTACATCTGTCATCAATAAATTTCACAATCAAGCCAATCTTGGCTAATGCAGAAACTGATAATAGATTTTTCTTGATCCCTGGCATAAACAAAGCATCTGGCAAAGTGAAAGAACTACCATCAACAATATTCAAAATGATCTTACCGACTCCCATAATAGGATAAGAGGAGTTGTTGGCGCATATAACAATATTCTCTGTAGGGGCAGGATCATGTGAAGAGAAGAAACTGCGCTGCGAGGTAATATATTTGGTCGCCCCACTGTCAAAGTACCAAACATCTGAGTCTACTGCAGACATGCACTGCTCATGAGAAGATGGGTCAAAACTGCAAATAGTAGTAAACACCCATTCTTCTTCGTGCACAAGATGAGCAGACTCTGTTTTTGATGTAGAGACCTCTACAACAACCATTCGAGCCTCTTTCTTCTTTGCCTCTTTAGCAGTCAGTTTTGGACAGTTCTTTATGATATGATCATTTCCTTTACAATACTTGCAAAACAAATTTTGCTTTTTTGATTTCTTTTCATCTTTGTCTTCCCTCTTCGATTGTGCAGAATTAGCAGATTTTTGCTTACTAGTTGAAGAGCTCCATTTTCCTTTGCCCTTCTCACTAACCAGGAAAGCTTGATCTACAACATGCATAATGGACCTGTTCTGCCTGGACTGATCTTCTTGCAATAGAACAGAGACTAACTCCTCAAATGACGAGGCATTTGGATTCCCTTTTATCATCAACCAAAGAGTAGAAGCAAAGCTCTGATATGAATCAGGAAGACCATTCAGAATAGTCTGCACAAGTGAGCTATCTGGTATAACCTCATCAGTAGAAATCAACTGTTCCTTCAAGTATTTGATCTTTGTTAGAAAACTGTCCATAGAATCACCTTCATTCATGTGCTCACTCTCCAACTATTTTCGGAGGTAAGCAACACGAGCCTCATTCCTAGGGTGGTAAGTTTATCCCAAGCATCCTTAGCTGTTCTGGAAGAGCGAATGTGAGGAATAATGGCACGTTTGATAGACAAAACTATCAATGCATGTGGCTGGGCATCTCTGCCATCCCAACGAATTTGCTTTGTAGTAGATGCAGTAAAAACCGTAGCACGAACAGGAATATCTAGAATATCATCATCTTTGACACCTTATACATCAGCTTTAGTACCTGCAGTTGTAACAATTGCAGGTGTGATAGGACATTTTTCAACACCCTACACAATGTTCCACAGTCCTTTTGCAACCAATACATGTCGCATCATTTAAGCCCATAATGGGTAGTTGGTACCATCCAACTTATCCTCAACATCCAACATACGAAATACATCACTACTTTTAGCCATGGCCAGTGACTAAAATACCTTGATGCAAAAAATTGACTGTATCTCAGGAAGTTGAACAGAACTACCGAGATGAATTCTGCTAAACCTGTAGCAGACTTTGAGATGCTTATCCTGGCGAACCAAAACTGGTATATACCTTTCACACAAAAAGACAAAATAGCTTACATAAGCACTATGATAGTGCATTCGGAGGTCAAAACGAGCTCAGATCACGATTTTGGCACCACACAACAAAGCTGTTCTGATCTCGAAAACACATTGACTATGCTCACCAAAAATAGTGTGATTTTGAGGCTACAAACAGAGAGGTGTTGACGATGCCCTAGATGAAGTGGTGACCTACTCTGATACCAATTGTTGGATCATCCTTGCTCAATTTCACATATGTGGGTAAAGGTGTACTCAATGCCTTTCCACCCTGCATATTGAACATGTGAAGTACTTTGGATATGTACTCACTTTGAGACAAGTATATGCATCTTTGACTCCTATCACAAGTAATGCACATGCCAAGAATATGTTTGGCATCCCCCAAATCCTTCATATCAAATGTCTGACTCAACTTTTTTTTGAGAATTGACAAGTCATAAGAGGACTTCCTAGCAATCAACATATCATTGACATAAATTATCAAGCATATCAAGCTGCCATCTAAGCATCTCTTTGTGTAGAGACAATGATCCTCATTGCTTCGAGAATAAACTTGAGACTTCATAAAAGCATCAAACATTTGATACCATTGTCTAGGGGACTCTTTAAGTCCATACAAACTCTTCTTGAGCTTACAAACTAGACTTTCCTTGCCAAGAACTACATAACCCTCTGGTTGTTCCATATAGATCTCATCTATAATATCTCCATGCAAGAAAGCAGTTTTCACATCCATTTCGACTAGCTCTAAGTCCTCCATTGCAACGAATCCAAGCAACATGAATAGGGTAGTCATCTTGACCACTAGAGAGAAGATTTCCTTGAAATCAACACCATGTTGTTACTTAAAAACCTTTGCAACAAGTCATGCATTATACTTTGAAGAAGCATGATCTGATGTGAATTTCAGCTTATATATCCATTTACATGGTAAGGCTTTCCTGCCCTTTGGCAAAGGTACAGAATCCCAAGTACTATTCTTGTGAAGAGAATCCAACTCACTCTTCATGACACGCTCCCACTTGACATGATCCTCTGTTTGCATAGTGTCTTTGTAGCAAGAAGGCTCACCGGCATATGTTAACATAACAAAATCTAAACCTGGAACATATCTATCAGGTGGATGTGAGACATGTGCAGAGTGTCTCAATGGTTGCTAAATAAGAACATGTGCAAGCTAATCTGATCCGACATTCTCTTGAACGTCTCTATGTGCAGCATTTTTATGCATGCTAACTGGAGGATTACTATCCTCAAACAACACTCTTCTCACATCAACCTCCTTAATGGGCTATTTATGCATCTTAGACTCATTGAAAATGACATGAATACTTCTGATCACTGATCGTGTTTCACGATCCCATAAGCAATATCCAAATTTTCCTTCTCGACCATATCTAAGAAAGATGCATTTCTTTGACTTATGGTCCAACTTTTTTTTGAGATTCTTTGGTATATGAACATATGCTTCACACCCAAAAACTTGAATATGATCATAATATGGTGGATTCCCTGTCCATAACTCTTGTGCCACTTTCAGACCTTTGGCAGTACTAGGTGAAAGGTTAATCACATGAACTACAGTCAATACTGCTTCTATCCAAAAGCCTTGTGATAGGTTTGCATGATGCAACATAGAAACTACTCTATCTTGAATAGTTCTATTCATCCTTTCAGCTACTACACCATTTTGTATTGGGGTATAAGGAGCTGTAAAATCTTTATGAATCCCTCTAGACTGACAAAAAAGGCTGAATTCATGTGAGGTATACTCTTCCCCATTATCTGAACATAAAGCCTTAAGCTTAGTTCTTTTTTCAGTCTCAATTGAAGCAAGACATTTTCTGAAAGTAGGAAATACCTCGTCCTTCGATTTGATAGGATATACCCAAACTTTTCTAGTAGCATCATCTATGAAAGTGACAAAGTAAAGAGAAACACCTAAGTACCTAGTGGGCATAAGACCACACACATCTGTATGAACGAGATCTAAAGGCTGAATTGAAGAGCCAATGTGCATTCTATGCACATTTTTGGTTTGCTTTCCATATTGACAATGCTCACAAAATGAAAAATTAGAGAAAGATAACATAGGTAAGTAGCCAGAACGAGAAAGATTTTCCATTCCACTATGAGATATATGGCCCAAACAACCATGCCAAATACAAGCCATAGGCTATTCAGTAACAACTAACAAGTGTTCTTTTTGTGATACAAATAAAGGATAAAGTGAGCCAACTTTTCTTCCTTTTGCAATAACCATATTGCTTTTTGATATACAAAAGGACTCAACATAGAAGACCACCTTGTAACCAAGGTTATCAAGTTGACCAACTGACATCAAACTGCCTGATAACTGAGGTACATGGCATACATTATGCATAGTAAATTTTTGAACCATCAATGAAGTGCACAACCACATCTCCAATCCCCAACACATCACATTGGTACGAGTCACCAAGTCTCATGGTACTAAGAGACTTTTCTACATAATTAAAGAACCATTCTCTATGTGGTGTCACATGGAAAGAAGACTAGAATCTAGCACCCACATGTGGGAAAGAGAATCAGCCATAAGAGTCTCAATTGGCACAATACTATCAAGTGTCAGCACATCAGCTCATCAAAAATAGCATCAATTACTTCAATCTTCACAATCGAAGTAGATGGTGCCGGTAACTGTTTAACATGCCCATCAACATTCTATCCTTTAGCATTCTTTAATGCATAACAATCTTTCTTCATGTGTTCTTTCTTATGACAACACTGGCAATTGATATCCCTCTTCCTTGATTTACTTCTACTCTTATTCCATTGACCATTCTTTTCCTTGTTCTTGCTCCTGCCATGTTGCTGATTCTTTCCTTGGTAAGAATCACAAACATTATATGCATCTCCACTGTGAGTCCCAACCATAGATTTTCTACAAATCTCCTCACTCAAGAGTGCTCCACATATGTCATCATAGACAAGTTTACCACTAGGTGCACTATCGATAATAGATGTGCAAAACATATCCCATGATGATGGCAAGGTGCATAACATCAATATTGCTTTCATTTCATTATCCATATTCATTTTCTGAGCCTGTAACACGGAGAATATAGCATCAAAATCATTTAGATGAGCAGCAACACTATGTGTGTCCTTCATGCGAAAGGCCATATAAGTTTCTCATCAGATACACTTTATTTGATGCCCCCTATTTTTCATATGTATTACATAACTTCTTCCAAAGCTTCTCTTCACTTTCACAGTCTAATACTTTAAAGTAAACATTATCTGCCAAGTGCAAGCAAATGGTAGACCTTGCCATTTCATCTAACTGATCTCAATCATCTTCATCCATGTTAGCAGGCTTCTTTGAAATTCCACATCTTCAATCTGATTCTTCCATAGAGCAAAGTTTGTGCCATCAAAATTTCGGATCTCAAAATGGTCTTTGCCCTGCAAGTTATAGCTCCTCCTCGGAACACTGGCACTAGACCCTGATCCACCAGATGTGCCTGAGACCTCTGATGCCATGATGGTAGAGTAATGAATAGAATGATAATGGAGCTAGAAGAGTCCAAACACCAACGAATAATTGTATCAAGGAGTAAATCAACCACTATATAGTTGACAAAATCAAAAAATCTGGAAAACTTTTGATAGAGTATCCTCTGTAAAATGAGCATATAACTATTGTCAAAATATCATAAAACTGCAAGTACTGACATGTTTACCTACATAGTCATTCACTAACTACACTACATATAATCAGTTACCCAATAGAAGCCAACTAGGCTTATCAAGCACCTATAAACAACTATCATACATCTCCTATGATGAGGCTGGGTAAGTCTTCCACCTACATCACCAAAGAGATCCCCACATCTAGGTTTCTCCCAGTTAAGAAAACCTCACCACGATCCTCTTTATCAAACGTCAAAGGCTTTATGCAAAAACCGTAACCCCTATATCAATGACCACATGGACATTCATAAGTAGTATCGACAGAAGTGTACATGGTGTGTATTGTTGGTGCAAATACCAAGCCTACACATTTGGCTAGAGTTTATGTACAATTGAAGCTCCATGGAAACCATTGCTAGGAAGATTTTACCTTTACCATTTGTAAAAGTCATTCTTTTGACTTGAAAGAATATTTGTAACCACCACTAAAATCGTGGGACTTGTTAGTTGGAAAAGTCACGAATCTAATTGAGAGAATATCTCCTAAATTGGAGGACTACTTTTAGTGAGAGCCAATGGAGGATTCAAATTCAAATTCAAATATACTATCTATAAAAGATGTGTAAAAAACTCGTGGGATAAGTGACTCCATTCCAACTTCTTCTTGACCACATTGTAAGAGAGTAAGGCTTACATCATATCCTATACTACTCACAATCATTAGGCTTTGATTATCATGCCTATCATCTTGTACAACATTGTGTTCTAATATAATAGATCAATACTTCTCATCTATGATATCTCTATCATAGTCACTCTTGACAGTCAACTTGTATTGCTCATATCTCAGTCATTTCTTTACCATTTCAATGTTCTATAGCTTCTTAGAATCAGATCTAAGTTCTCTACGTGCTCATAAATTTTGAAGATAATCCATTCAGCCAATTTGGAGAAAAGCACATCAAAGCACGCACTGGTCAAACTCTGTAGAGGCCCTAAAAAATCAAGGGTAATGATTCAATTGCAAAATTGATTGCTCTGTGTATAGTGCATTATTTTAAGTGATTCCACTTGGAATCATTAGCTCATTAAGCTAATTTGATATCTCCAAAAGGAATTTTTCTAATTCCTACTGTACTGGCAGCACTGAGCATAACAAGCAGCAGGTATGTGAACAAAAATAAAAGGTTTTCATTAATCCCTCAACTTGGAAGTAGTCTGTTTTGGTTCAATCTTTTCTCACATCATTTCCAAAGTACATAGGCACTTGCATAGTGTCAATGGAAAGCTAATTGGCCCACAACTGAACTCTGAAGCAATAAGGGGCTGGTACTAAGCAGGATTTGGTAGTAGCTACTCATTTCTTGAAGTGTCCATCCATCTTTCCCAACAGTGGTATCAGACAAAAGCTAAGGTAAAATGGGAGATGGTCTTCCTTCTTTCATTGATAAATTAGATAGGAACAACTATCAAGCATGGTCCTTGAGGATGAAGACATACTTGCAAGGAAGGAGCGTTTATGGATACATGTCAGGAGATGAGGAGATGCCCATATTCAGAAGCGAAGGACACCTACAAGAGAGGAGCATGAAAGACTCAACACATGGTGTGCCAAGGATGCATTAGCATGGTCTTACTTACTCAAATCAATTTCTGATTTTCTTCTTCCACACATTAGGAACTGCAAGACATCCCAAGAGAGTTGGGACACTAGGAAGAACCAATTGTGGATTGAGTTTACCACTCAAAGAAAGCAACCCAAGCAAGGCATCTCAGAGTATGTGACCAAAGTCAAAGATATAGCAGATCAATTAGCAAACATAGGAGAAGAAATTGAAGAGGAGCAGATTGTAAGACAAGTAATCAATGGTATTAAAGATGATGACAAATGGGAGAGCTTCACAACTGCCATGGACTTGTACATGGACATGCAGATTCCAAACCTTACCACTCTGATGGGGCAACTCTTTACCCATGAAGACAAGCTCAACAAGAATGGAGATTCATCAAGAGGTAATAACTCTTCTGCCCTATACACTAATAAAAGTAAGTCCAAAGAGAAAGGGAAGGACAAGAAGATTGAGGATGAAGGAGCTACCTCCCAAGCCAACTATGCATGGAGAGGTAGAACCTCAAGAGGAAGGGGCAGAGGAGGTAAGCAAGGTAGGGGGCGACCTTATAACTCCTCACCATGTAATATTTGTGGATTTTCAAATCATACTACAAATGAGTGTTACAGGAACTCCAAGAATCAGAGAGGTAGAGGTTATCAAAGAGGTGGATATACACAATCAAGAGGAAGATGCAATCATCATCAAGGATACAATAACAACTACAACAAAAACTACAATAGCAACTACCAAGGAGGCTACAAATCAAGGAAAGACTACAACAACTACACAGAGGAGCAAGAGGATTCTCTTTTGATTATGAATATGACTTCAAAAATAGGTATAAATGATGACCATCTATTCTACATTGACTCAGGATGCTCAAACCATGTGGCAGGCAATGTAGCTCTTCTCTCTGACTTTGAGGAACCAAAGGGTAAGCATCAGGTACAAACAAGTGATGACACCAAGCATTCAGTGATTAAAGTAGGAAATGTTAAGACCTCTGATGGAAATAGAAATCTGTTGAGCAGGGTTCTATATGTACCTACAATTACCAAGAATTTGATGAGTGTTGGAAAAATTGTGGAAAAAGGTTTGCATGTTAGGTTTAACCAATATGGAGCATTTGTGGAGGATCCCCATCATGTGTAATAAAGTAAGTCTATGGTCTAGGGATCCGATTGCTTCAGACAGATCAAAAATCGGATACCGTTTGGTCACTCATATGTAGGACCAAAGATCTCGAGACTAGACTCAAGGATATGTTCATGTGCTCTCATATTCAAGTGATCCACTTAGCCTAGTGGTTAAGTCTCATGGTTGTGAAGGAGGAGATCTTGGGTTCAAACCCCATGGGGAGCATGGGAAGAGAGTTTTGCCCAAAGAGCTCTAGAGCCACACGTTAACTTGAGACTTGAGAGGCTTAACTCGAGTGGCGAGTACACCAACCACTAGTGGCCTCTAGTGGAAGGTGCTTGACCACTCCAGCCACTAGTAGACTCTAGTGGAAGATATGAAAGGAGTGGAGGAGATTGGTTGGGAGGAGAGTCATCTCAGGAGAGTCATCTCACTAGCATGTGGTGGTCGTAATTGTTAGTTTGCTGCATTGGTATTAGAGCTCTAGGCAAGCTTTCATGGTGACCTTGTTAGGCTCATCAACTTCTTCATTAGAATGTGCTTTTATTACTAATAATAGCCTCGTCGTCTTCTCTTAGCGGAGCATCTTTCCCATTTATCTTCGCGTGCATTTAGACGAATCCCAACCTCTATTTTTTTTGGTTGCAAAACTGAATGAGAACATAGCAATTACAGGTCATGAGTCTTGAACTTGTGACCATGAGAAATTTGTATGACGCACTAGCCACGAAGTACCTTCGTCTATCGCTGGCATTTGTTCACTCTCTTACACCAGATAGCAAAACAACCACGGAAATTTCTGCTAGTGCTGTAACTCAATCCCGTCACCCGTGACTTCTATTAATCATAATGACTACAACCTGACGGAGTCGAACTTGTGATCAGTTATTCACAGGTGCACAGGAAAGCCATACGAGATTATTATACATCTCATTATTGTCGCCTGCCATCCGGAAGTACCAGAGAATAAAAGTGTGTCCATCTTGAATCATAGGATGCGATGCACCGGATTCGAGCCTCAACGCTGAAGTTCTGTTTAAACCCATACACCTGACGGCTGGAGACGAAGATCAATTCTGAAGCACAAAAAGGACAAAAGGCATTCATTTGATTGAGCTTTCAGAGTTGCGTCACTAAGAATCGAACATGCCACCTCTGACATACGCAATACTGGTGAAAAACTTGTAGCTGATCGTGTAGCCGATTTGTGTACAAAATGCACGGATCTTTCAAGTACAAACACAATCACTCATCGAGCAGCCGAAAGTGAACAGTGAAGTTTCTCAGGGCTTCGCTTTATTACTCTGAATTAAATGATATTTTCAAATTGTGTGCAGCATCGGTGTCGAACCCAGAACCTGTCCCTCAATGCTTCAACGAAGCATGCTTATTGTCTTTGAAGATTTCTAGTGGTCTAAAAAGGATAGCAAAATCCATATAATCCATGACATGCAAAAGCAAGTATCTCCGCTATCTTGGAGAGAACAGGACGCTGGTGTTCACATATCTCCGTTTCTTTTATATAAATTCTGCATATCACAAGACGAAAGATAATCTTTTGTATTTGACGGTCTCGGGTGTATTTTTTCCCCCTCCCGAATTGCACTTCGAAGCAAAAGGATAATGGTGGTCAAATCCATGCTACGCAACGGCAGCATCGGGATTTGAACATTGAATCTTGCCCCTGGCAGGCATTTGAGTTAGCCATTGCTAGCAGGACGCAAGCTTATGTACGATTTAGCAAGCATCAATATTTACGTTATATATTTCTCTAGCGCAGCTAAAAGATAACGACACTTCATTCTTCAGCGCTGCAGCGAGCGTTCGAACTCGTCCCCATGTGACTTTTGTCAGCCGAACTATGGAATGTTACAGCATCAAAAACAATATTCATTATTTAATTGCAGTTCATGAATCGAACCCACTCACTGTAGCAAACCAACCTCATGCCATCCCAATATGGTACCGGGCTGACAATTTGTAATATTTTAAGCATCTTACTATGTGTGGATATCCCTCCTATAAGCGACTGCAAAACAAGAACCGCTTCTTCATAGCAGAGGCCGGCATCGAACACGGAATCAGAGGCTCAGCTTTCCTGATTTATTCTAGCTCGATGGGAGCGCTGTGTCATATCATTTCATAACAGAAATATATTCATCCTTTGCAATGAATCTAGATACCGGATTAGAACCACGATTTCTGAATCCGTGACCCTCTTGATGAGGGACTTCTCTACATGCCAAAAGAAGTGCCTGTACTGAAATATCTATCCATATGTGGGATTGATCATCCATATGTGGGATTGATCAGAGTCCCCTCATGTACTCATGCTACCAACCCTTCGAATCTGATTTTGGAATTTGTCTATAGGTCTTCTTTACCCCAAGTTCATACCTGATTTGAAGTGCTTATTTACATCACATTTTCATGCTTAAGTGGATACTTTGATAGTACATAAGTCAAAGTAGGAAGGGCAAAGTGAAGCATCATCTACACATCATCCAAACAGAAAGGATGGGCTAAAACAACATAGTACAATGAAAGCTTTGTTTCTTCAAAGAAGAGGACAAGACAAAGCAAAGGTCTTCAACATGGAAAATGGCTCTTCCCGAGGATCAAGGGAAGGACGTAGCTTAATTGGGAGATAAGTATTTTCCAAGTTAATGATTGGTTTCAATATTTGTTTTTGCTCTCTGGTTTCATGTAGGATGCATTTTAATCATTGAACTATGGTTGTAAACTTCATTCTTGAAAGTCTTGCTGCAAATGATTGAAACCTACATGAAAGAGCATAAACATATTGAAACACTCATTAAAACACAAACATGCATATACAAAAGAATGTTTTCATGCACAATTTATATTTTCTTCTTGCTTGCAAAAGGAACAGGATACAGTCAAGCATGTGCACATGTATATTTATAACTTTTTGTAAGGTAGAAGATAAATTTTTTGTGCATGGATGATTGGATGCACACATGTCATGGCCTAGAATGGATATCTAGTCCTTGAAGAATAATGTTCTCGCAAGTAGTGAGAAGGAAATTCTTTAAACTCATTAGATACCAAGTAGTTCCCATGAAGACCCAAACCATGAGAAGTGGTAAAGTCCAATGGTTGATATCACCTGGAAGTGTATCAAAGATTCTTAGCTTTAGAATCTAAAAAGCATTAGAACATGCTTGGACTTGAGTTAGGAAAAGATCTCTAAAAGTCCTGTAGGTAAGCCAAAAACCTTAGAAAAGCTCAAGAGATCTAATGATAAAGACCAAGTCTTTAGTCTATCGCATGATCAACAAGAATTGATTAATCTTGGCCATGGTTGTCCAAGAATTACGGTTGGAACTACTGTGAAGTTTGCCTAAGTATTGGCAATCAATATAGTAAGTTGTTCCAAGTCTGAACAGAGGGAAGAAATTCCAAGTAAGTATTCTGCGACCATATCAATGGTAAATAAGTCTGTGGAAGGTGTAATATAAAAGTTTACCTATCCTTAAAGGGATTTTGGTACAAATCTAGAAAGCATGAGCGGATGCTTAGACTTATGTAGTAGAGAGATTCCTGTAAAGTCCTAGCCATGATAGCTATTTAAAGCTACAATAAGAAAGGAATCTAAAGACAAGAAGTAAAAAGCTATTGTCACTACAAATTGCTCAAGTATAACCAATTAGACTTGAATTTGATAAATTCAAGAACTTGGAATGATAGTGGGATTTTCTTTTGAAACTCCTGGTAAAGAAGAATCGATATTCTATCAAGAGGTTTTAAAGTTTCCAAGATAAAGGCATGAGATCGTGAAACGATCATGTGAAGGGATCAAAACCTTGAATATCAAGTTAGAGGTAATGCCTGAAACTTCAAATTCTTTTAAAGAGGTGAAGTAAAAAGGTACTCTATCAAGATACGTTTAGACTTTAGGATAAATAGCACGCACACATTAATGTGAATATAAAATAGGGTGGTATGGGATGCCAGATTTTATATCAAGAGGATGCCATGCGATGATAATTATCTTTTAGTCCTAGAATAAATCTTGAAGTAAGATTTGATCTTCAAAGGGAATTAAAACTTCCAAGGATAAGTTTTAATTCAAGGAGGATAAAAGTATAATCTCAAGATACTTCAAGATCAAGTTCGTAAGAAGATATGAAGTAAGTAGCTTCCAAGATCTTCTTGAAACACTTCAAGCTAAAGTTTTGATGATTCAAAAATTTTTGATAAATTCTTGAAAAAGTACGACTTTGACTTTGAACTGAACCTCCTAACTATGGATAGATTGACTAAGTTATTCACCAAGTTCCAAGTGTAACTTGGCAAATTTAATTATTTGACTCAAAGCAATGCACAAGAATTGAATTCTCAATAAGTAGTCATAACGATTGAATATAGGCATGAACTTAATCTCAAGTGAAGCATTGTTTGAGTAAAAACTCATCAATAGAACTTCAGTGGGTCGACACACTTATGTTGGATACCATACTAGTATCTTGTGGTTGGATGATGTTTAGATTTAGTCTATGAATCTTTTTGAGAATCAAGTTTCTTTCTCTTAAAAGTAGAAAAAATAAATGCTTCAATACCTTGTTGAAACATATTGCTAAGAAGTTAAAGTCTTAAGTTAAAGTCTTGAGTTATCAAGTACTTGTCTCATAGCAAGTTTATATCTTAGAAGTTTGAATTACTTATACAGAGTTTTAGTTATTTCCTTTCGCTTTCCAAAATCTTTTGGAATTATCTCAGATATGATATCTGATTTAGTTCACAAAAGTCTAGGGTTAGCCAATTGAAACTAGATAACTAAATTAAATATCTGTAAGCCGCCGGATTGGCATATTGTAATTTCACATTTTTCCTAATACCGCATGAACCGAAAGGTCGTTGCGAAGTGATGTATCTGTTTATCGATCAATGAAAAGACATTGCGATGACGCTCTGGCAACGACGAATAGTATCGCCAGACTGTCTGTCTGGGCGATTGCGTTCTGTGGAGTCGCCGTAGTGCAGTATTCGTGAAGTCTGAGTATTGTCGTTCTTACCTTTGCTTAATTACATTAACTTGTGATTAATACAGTAAGGTTCTATTGTCGATATATGTCTGTGTGACGGTAATCAGTAATTTCTACGCTACATACTGTGAAAGGTATAAATGAGTATGAACAGTGAAACTATATAAAGAAGGCGATACCAAAATATTAACGTACTGCTTAATTGAGTATGTTAATTGGGAAAATTAAGATACAGGGCCTCTGATTTATCAGACCCCTACCACTCCCAAGAACCCGATAAAGAACTTAAAGTGCCTATGACGTGAAACGCACATTTAACACTAGTGCATTTTAACACTGGTGCCGTCTGTGGGAAGGTGGCAATAGTTGTGGAACATCAGTAAGGTGAAGCTGTATAGAGGGCAAGTTGTGTCGAGGTGAATATATGCCAGTTACTCGGTCCGGCGAATCATATCCGAAGTACAGGAGAGACCAGCATCCCTAGACAGTACCAAATTTTCTAGGGACACCCCCAGGGGCCAGAAGAGTAGGCCCGTTAAGCCTAGTTGTCGAAGGATCGGAGCCAGTTAGTAGTGATTTCGGTACCCTTCCGGTGCCATACGAGGAAATTCCGGTGGATACCGGTGTAATTTTGGTGCAGACTGAAGAGGGTACAGTAACTTCGGAGTGTGCAGGGACACAGTGTGCAATTGAGCCGACACCGTCAGGTGAAAGAATACCCTGGTTTGGGGAAAGTTCGATAAATTCCGGTGATAGTTCGATACCAGTTTCGGGGAATTTACAGTTTTTCGGTGACAGTGTGATCTTCCCTAGTGAATCTTCACTGCGAACACCATTGTTTGGGGCAAACTTGCCTACTTGGGATATCAAAGGTGAGGATAGTCTCTTTGATTTGGAGATCTGTAAGAGATTGAACGCCATTTTCAAGCCGAAAGGTGAGCAGTCTGACCATACAGACTCCGAAGGGCCAAAAACACCTCCATAGAATTCAGGAGACAGCCACGGTACCACTACTAACACCATGAGTGGCCAACAACAGCAACAACAACAACAACAACAACAACAGCCACAACCACCTCCACTTTGACCGGTTCCAACAGGGGTTACTTACACAAAGTTCGGTGGATTTCCAGGTGACGACCCTGATGCACATGTACGCACCTTTGAAATAAGCTATGCAGTGCTAAATCATCCACCCGATCCGGCATACAAGGCCATCGTATTTTAGTCAACATTAGTCAATGAAGCAGCAAGATGGTTAACAGAGTACGATTTCAACCATTTCGTTACCTATGAGGCGGCAAGGGATGCGTTTTTGTAGCGGTTCCGACTGAAAAAGAACCCTGCCGAACTTTTCGATTACTTGCAGAACAATAGGCAAAAGCCACACCAGACTGTTCAGGAATATGCAACGTTGTTTAGAACCCATCTAAGACAACTACCTACGGCACATGCTAACCTACCGGATGATGTTATAACCTAGTGGTTCATTAACGGTTTGACCCCACAGCTACGACAAATTATGATCATCATTGTGTGGGAGCTATGACACTGGATGCTATTATTACGATGGCCCTGCAACTAGAGCATAAGGTTGGAGGATTCACTGAAGACTTGGAATGGCTGAAAGCTAGTAAGCCTGTTATAGATGATCCGGCTAAACAGATGTATTGCACCAAATGCAAAAATCCAGGGCATACCAGTGCTACCTGTGCCCTTAATCAGATGTATTGTGCCATCTGCAATATCACTAGACACTCAACCGAAAATTATGCGTATAATGCCAAAGTGCAGGGGCAAGCAACTGTAAATGCCATTATACAAGAATCGGGGCCGCCAGCAACTCACTACGTGCCACCCCAGATGCGAAACAACCAGTCGCAAGGATACAAAAATTATCGGGAACAACGGAATAATAATTTCAATGCAAATCGATGATAGGCGGGTACCTCAGCAGACGATAATTCTCTGCAACCACCTCGATGTCACTTTTGCGGTGAGATAAGCCACATCTGAAGATTTTGCAAGGATGCAGTAGAATATGATAAAAGGAAGAAGGAACGTAAAAACCAGATGAGCAACATGGTTTATATCTCACCAGTGGAATCACAAGCAACAGTGGTCCAAACAAGATCAGGTAAGTAGCTGCAACTGTAGTTGAGGTGTTCGAACCTGGTATCCGTGAGCAGCAGCGTCTGTATACCAAGGCTAGTCAATGGACCACTAAAGAGCCAACTGTGTTCCTCGATCCAATTCCAGTGACACAGGTTCCTTTGCTGAAGGCACGGCCAAATGAACAAAATATTGACCCAGCAACAGTAGCATCGTCATCCGAATCGGTGAAAAGTACAATTCAAACAGATAAGGTATGGGAGATCTTAGCTAAGGCTTGAATTACACTCCCTTTGGGGTAGCTACTCGCCTTGGTGCCCGGAGTTAGGTAGCAGTTTCAGCAACAGGTTAGTCCCAGATCTCCCAGTACTCTGGCGACTGCAACAGTACAACCGGAAACTGATTCTACGGTGGATCATTTCATCCCCTTAATCACTGCCTGACATAAAAATCATAAGATTACGCAGGTGCTAATTGATGGCGGTTCCGGTGTGAATATAGCAACTGCAGCTCTCTACAAGAAGTTAGGGTGGACCCAAATCGAGCCCGTCCAATTCTTTGTCAGAATGGAAGATCAATCCCGAGTTCACCCGGTGGGGCTAGTCCGGAACATCCCGATTACTTTGCAGGGTACCACGTTCAAAATGACTTTTGTAGTCTTAGAACTACCAGAATCCAGGCTTGACTATAATCTCCTTTTCGGTTGACCATGGTTGAAACAAGCTAAAGTCATACAGGATTGGTCCACGCAAGAATTGACTTTCAAAGATAATCACTGTAAATATGTTGTTAAACTGGATGCCATTCAGCCTTGCGAGCTTCATGCCAGACCATATGTAGCGGAGCCGGTCCACATGTTGGATGGCTTATCTGACGATGAAGAAGAGGCGTTTGTGAGAAACAATAAAGATCTGATCTCCTTAGGTACTGTCGATCTTCAATTTGTAGCGGACAACTGGAGTCCGGTAGTATGTACAGTTGTTCCCATGACCGGAGAGGCGGATGGAGATGATAATGTTGTTATGAATGGAGCCACTCTACAACACCTTTTACAGTCAGCCGACGATCCGGTGAAACCTCGACAATTCTATATCCCGGAAGACCAGTTAGTAACCTATAATTTGGGTGATGAGGCTAACCCGCATCTTGTTAAGATTAAGGCAGGATTGTCCGAGGCATTTCAAGAAGATTTGATCCGGCTCCTGCGTGAGTTTTCTGATGTTTTTGCTTGGGACTATCGCGATATGAAGGGTCTTGATCCGCGGATCTATCAACATCGAGTTGTGCTTAAGCCGAAAGCGAAGCTGATTAAACAATCCAGTTATCGAATGAACCTCAACTATGCAGCACAGGTCAAAGCAGAGCTCAATCGGTTATTGAAGGTAGGATTCATCGTACCAATCGAACATGCTGAATGGATCTCTCCGATCGTGATTGTTCCAAAGAAAAATAAACAGCTCCGAATCTGTGTGGATTATCGGAAATTGAAAGCGGCCACGGTGCCTGACCCATTTCCTCTCCCCTTTCTTGACACAATGCTAGACACGGTGGCTGGACATGAGATGTATTCATTTCTCGATGGTTACAGTGGTTATAACCAGGTACGAATGGAAGAAGAGGACATACCCAAAACAACTTTTATTACAAATTGGGGTGTTTATGCTTGTACAGTCATGTGGTTTGGATTAAGGAATGCTCCAAGCACATTCCAACGGTGTATGCAAGAATTTTTTTCACCCTATCTAATTACTTTTATGCAAGTCTATTTGGACGACTTTTCTTTATTCGGCAAGATCGTGGCGCACCTGTATCATTTACGGTGTTGTTTCGAAAAATGCCGTGAATACCGGTTATGCTTGAATCCGACAAAATCTGTGTTTGCGGTTTCTTGTGGCAAACTCCTTGGCCACATTATCTCTGAGTAAGGCATACAAGTTGATCCAGACAAAGTTGCAGCCATGTTGCAGGCACCAGTTCCTACAAAACCAAAAGAAGTTATGCGATTCTTGGGAATGATTCGGTGGCATGGTCGCCATTTGCGGTGATTAGCTCATTTGGCAACACCACTTAATCGGCTAATGACTAGTACTCCACGACAGTTCGAATGGACTCCGGAATGCCAAACTGCCTTTGATCGTTTAAAAGAATTATTGACTCAGGCCCCAATTTTGCAACCCCCAGATTGGGAATGCCCATTCCATGTCTTCGTCGATGCCTCAAATATAGGAATTGGAAGCGTCTTAATGCAGCAAACTGATAAATGGTTTGAGTCGGTCTATTATTCAAGTTGTTGACTAGCTCCTGCTGAAAGGAACTATTGAGTGACCGAAAGAGAATGTCTCGGATTGGTGTACTCTGTGACGAAATTCCGGCATTATTTGCTAGGCCGAAAATTCATCTTTCACGTGGATCATGCGCACTTGTATATCTGGTCCGACAGCAACATTTAGGTGCTCGCTTGGCCCATTGGGTTTTATTACTACAGGAGTTCGACTATGAAGTGATTCATCGACCCGACACCGCACATGCATTAGCAGATTTTCTCTCTCGGTTGGATTCCGGTGAAGCTCCGGTGAGCATTGATGACACCACACCAGCAATTTACGTAACTGCAACGGCTCATGACGAATCTGCAGAACCTCCTGTGCCACATACCTACTATGATACGTTATTAACTTTCGTCACTGATGGATGTCTTCCCCCGCAAACTCCTCCTGCTCTGCGACAGAAAATTGCCGTTTACAATCGCAGATTCCAGTTGATTGTCGGACAATTGTACTATATGGATCATACTGGTGTTTTGCTTCGCTGTATTCCACCACATGAAGTAAACTCGACTATTGCTATGGCACATTTCATTCCCTCCGGTGGACATTTTGCAGTAGATCTTACTCACCGGAAAATTCTGCAAAGTGGGCTTTGGTGGCCTACTATGTACAAAGATGTGACTCAGTTTGTGCAACAGTGTGACACTTGTTAGTGATCTGGACAGCCATTACAACGCCACTTCTTTCCTCTACAACCTGTATTACCTTTGGAACCTTTTCAGAAGCGAGGTCTTGATTTTATTGGGATAATAACACCACCAGCGACCCTCAGCAACAATCGCTATATACTGACTTGTACAGATTACGCAACCAGGTGGGTGGAAGCTTGGGCCTTATAGTCTGCTACAACTGTTTCGGTGGCAAAATGCTTGATGAAGGACGTCTTCCCGCATTATGGCTTACCTCTAGAACTTGTGACCGATCAAGGAACACATTTTGCTAACAATTTAATGCGAGTACTAACACACACTTTTCAAATTCTGCATAAATTCAGTTCACCGTACTATCCTCATGCTAATGGCTTAGCTGAAAGTACCAACAAGACGTTGTTGCGTATGCTTCGCAAATTGATCGTGGAATCACCAAAAAGATGGGATCAGTTACTACCTGCAGTCTTATGGGCATACCAGACTACATACAAAGTTGCAACCGGAATGACCCCTTTCAAGTTTGCTTATGGGTTCAAAGCAATCGCACCAATGGAAATTGTAGTGCCCAGCTTACGCATGGCCATAACTCAGAAATTGTTACCCAAAGACTCTTTGCCATTTCGGTTGGACGCACTCAGGGACTTGGATGAACATCATTGGGAAAGCTTCCTAACTCTTCAAGAAGTTCAGTTGCGGCAAGCCCGGACGCATGATCGTTTCCTTGAGACTCCTATGTTTACGGTGGGCCAACTTGTATTGTTTTATAATGCTAAATCAAATCGTTCTGCTGGAAAATTTAAATTACGATGGTTCGGTCCTTACCGGATTAGTGAGCAAGTGGGACCAGCTACTTTTCGGTTGACTACCTTGACCGGAGTTCCTCTTCCTAAAGTGATTAATGGTTCAAAGTTACACCCATATCATGCCTTGCCTGATCATCGCTGATGTGTCCGTTTTTTCCGCGTGTCACTTACTTTCTTTTTATTTCCGCATGTTGGTTGAATAAAGACCGTAAAACTCCTCGTTTTGATACCTCATCATGATTAATTGCCGCCCTGTGTTATTGATTCTGCACATGCATGCACGCCGTAATTATGGGGGTTATTATTTCAATACCGCGTGATGATTAGGGTTTTCAATCGCTTCCCGTTGCCGAGTATCTACTTAATCCTCTTCTTTTCCCTGTTAATCGCTATTGTGTCTGTGTGTTCTGTGCATTGTGTTTCCTGTGTTTACTGTGTATTCATGTTCTTGTGATTTCGTGTACGCATCATGGAAGCTTTAGCCAATTTTGCTACCTTCCGTGACGGACTCCCTCAGGACGTGAGTGAGTTCTTGCGTATCCGCGGCTTGTTCAACTTCGCTGAATTGCCTTGGCATTCAGTGGAGTGTCACCCTTATTACGCACAGAATATTGCTGCCATTGCCGCCACACCTGCTACGGAGTAGAGTTGGCCGATTACATGTTTACCGTCTCGTGTAGTAATCACATTAGCGTCATTTGCTGAAGCATTTCGTCTATCCATGGAAGGATTGGAGAATGGTCCTCTCCTTTCAATAGCCACCATGGTCGAATTATTCCCACGGCACTCATCGAATGAGTACGCCATTTTGTGTCGCCCTGACCCTGAACGTACCGCCTTACAATTTCTAGTTGCTATCCTTAATTTACAGAAACATACTTACGTTATTTCACGCCCATTCTATTCGATGATTGTCATGGCTTCTCGTGAGCCTGTTAATTTTGCCTCGTTCTATTTTCGGTGCATTCACCGTGAATGCGTTACTGTTATTAAGCACGTTAACAAGGGAGATCTTCCACGTTCACGTCTACCACATATCCTTACCTTTCTTTTCCCAGCCCTTCAAGCCGCGCAACCCCCGCCAAAAGCTCCAATATTGTTCCATGAAGAATCTGCCTAAGTGCTCAAAGACACAGACGATGATGATGAAGATCTCTTCCAACTTCTCCACCGGAAATGCAGACGAATAAGCCCCTCTGAGAGTCAAGTACAAGGCTCCACCATCAGACATGAGGAAGAGGTCTTCCACGACACCGCAACTTTGATCCACCTTGATTCATCCGCCCAGTCTTCCCCAATCCAGCAACAGGACCAAAGTGTTTCCACCACTGATACTGAAGAAAGCTCTTCTCGGAGAAATTCTCAGCAACAGTCCCAAGAAGATGTGCAAGTTATTGTTGCGGAAATTCTCGATGAAGTGATCGCTTTGGTGGATTCTGTCATTACCAGACCTGAAGCGACTACGCAGCAGACTACCGGAATAGTGTTGGTGCCCAACACTCTAGAATCATTGCACTTCGATTTTAAATTGTTGTGCTTCATTGTATAATGATAATACAATTGATTACTTAGTCATTTAGAAGAACAGGTTCTTCTTATTCAGTTCTACTTTGCATTTAATAAGAATATTAATTAAATATAGTTTGTTGAAGAAATTGCTGAATATTTACATAATAAGATCCCCATAGCTAAGCTTGGAACTTTGTTATAGAGCGTTTTGGTTTCACATTGGCCTCTCATATACTAATGGTTGCACCTTGCAATTTTGTAAACGTATAGTTTTCTTCAAACAACAAAACATTAAAATTTGTACACGTAAAATTCAAAGAATAAGACTTAAGAGTACAAACCTATATTCATCTATCTAAACTAGCATGAAAGCAAGAATTAAAATGAATCAAATAATCACAATGATACTTTTCTTAAACAAAAGACGCTCTAAATTATCATCAAGGACAAAAGATAAAAAAAGATTAACGAGAATTACAAAGAACGTTAATAACCTTTTTGTCCCCTTTGTGGGGCGCTCACTTGTTTTTCAATGTTGTTTTGTGGAATAGATACTCTGGTTCCTAAAGGGGGGATGGGGCAAGGAAATTCTAGAGTTATTTTGATTCTCAAAGTATCCACCTTTTTTTTGCCGTTATGCAACCTCAAACCTTCAAAGCAAGGGGGTTTCCTAGCCAAGCAAGAGGCAATTCTTCAATTCCTCTCAAGCATTAATTAGATGTGTGGAAAATTCCTTTTGCTATAGGTTCTCAGCCACTACATGCTTGCATGAGCGACCTAGAAGACACATTGAAAATTTCTTCTATCATACCTTCGAGCCATGCTTGAGATGCTATTGGAGTTTATTGACCTCGAAATTATAGCTAGAAGTAGGTGGAACCCCCTAGGAACTAGTTGACCTTCTCACAAACTTTTCAAAAAAAACTAGTCATGATTGCAGAGCTTGCTGTTCTCTATGTACTTAGAATTTTTTAAACCTATTCTAATCAAATGTACTAGACACCAAGAGATTTCCAATGCGTTAAAGGACACTCAATTTGGATAAATACACAAGGAGATATGGCCTCTACAATTTTGAGGTTTAATGGAGAGCTTTAGGAGAGGTGAGCCCAAAAACACACACTACTTGTAGAGAGTACTGCTCTGAGATCACAAACCTATTGATTATGAAACTCAAATGAACCATCAAACATGTATTTTGGATATATAGTGAGGGAGCTACAAGCTCTTCAATCTATATCTACAAAACTACAACACTGTAGAGATACACATATGACTCTCTTGGACTTCCCACAAGCTCATGACTCCTCCCCTCTTCTTATAGCATGGGAAACTAATCCAAAACCTTCCTAATATATCTAGAATCGTGGTAAATGATTGGATGAAGATTTTCCATGACTCAAGTGATCAAATAAGTAAAATACTAATGGACTTTGAGAACTAGCCACATCAACCTTCCACCAAGACACCACTGTAGCTCTCTTGTGACTCACTAATTTGACTCATTATGTTCTAGAACTCACATGGTAATTTGGATATCTTTTATCCACAATATAAGCCTTCTTGAAATATTTGAAGACCTCCCAAAGGTATTTACATACTTTGGAACTTATACCTTCACCTATACATAAAAAAATGTTCTCAACATTCTCCCCCTCAAGTTTCAAAGGGTATTTCCATCATGCCAAGAATATGGTTGAATCTTTGAAGCTTTGGTTCAAGGATTTGATGAAGATATCTGCAACTTGATCCTTTATTCCAACAAAAGAGACTTGCACTTCATTGCTTATGACCTTCTCTCAAACATAATGATAGTGTATCTCTATATGCCTTGTTCTAGCATGAAAAAAGGATTTGAGGTCATATGAATGCTGCTCAAGTTATCCCCATACATCAATGGTATATCAACCTACACATTCAAGTCATGAAACAACTTTTTAAACCACATAACCTCAGTAGTAGCCAATGCTAAACCTCTATACTCAACCTCTATAGAAGATAAAGCAAGTATAGGCTGTTTCTTTGAGCTCCATGTTAATGTCTTGTTTCCTACGATTACCACATATCCACTCGTGGATCTTCTGTCATCTTTGCATCCAACCCAATCTACATCACAAAAGACTTTAAGAGTTAGATTAACATCATGGCTATAAAATGATCCTTTGTTCATGTTACCTTTCAAATACCTAAGCACTTTTTTTGTTGCATGCTTATGAGGTACTCTAGCTTTATTCATAAACTGTGACAATACTCCCACGGCATAGCATATATCAGGTCTAGTTTTTGTTGCATAAATCAAAGATACTACCATGGATCTATATAAATTCATATCATGCAACGCATCACCTTCCTTTGCACTCAACTTTACATTACATTCCATTGGAGTAGAAACAAACTTACATCCTTGCATACCAAACCTTTTTAGCATATCCCATATATACCTTCTCTATATCAACCACATACCTTCATTGTGATACACAATCTCAATCCTAAGAAAGTATCTAAGCAAAAAATGATCCGAAGTTTTAAATTCCTTTACCAAATTACCTTTAATCTCTTCAGTTGCTTTTGCATCATTCCTTGTAATCAACAAGTCATCCACATAAATGCATACATAGACACACATGTCATCTACTTGTTTTACATAAAGTGAAGGATCACCATGACTCGTTGTGGATCCTTGCAACATGAGATACTTTACCAACCTTGCATTCCATGCCCTTGGCACTTTTTTAGGACCATACAATGCCTTCTTTAACCTACATACATGATTAGGGCATTTTGCATCCACATAACCATCTGGTTGTGACATATAAACTTCTTCATTTAACTCACCATTAAGAAAGTAATTCTTTATGTCTAGTTGATATATATTCCATCTTTTACTTGTAGCTAAAGCCAAAAAAGTTCTCACTTTTGCCATATTTGCTACTAGACTAAATGTTTCCTCATAGTCCAATCCTTGAGTTTGAGCATATCCTTTTGCTACAAGTCTAGCCTTATATCTTGACACACTACCATCACCATTTCTTTTAATCTTAAGAACCCACTTGTAACCAATTACCTTTAGTTTTGATGTCTTTGGAACTAAATTTCAAGTCTTGTTATCTTGTAGTGCATCCATTTCTTCTATCATTGATTTTCCCATTTTTCATCTCCTTTCACCTCATCATTACATGTAGGTTCATTTTCTTGCTCAGCCTTTTTCATAAAAGCATAATGTGTATTCAAGATTCATAAGTATACCTTTGAAGTTGCTCACTCACTCTTGAAGTTCTTCTTACCTCCAATGTAGGTGGCCTGCTTTTTTATTAGGAACCTTTGATGATTCTCCATACTTATATACACTACCAACTTCCTCTCCGTCATCATTAACTTCAATAAATTTGAGTTTATCTTTACTTTTAACATTGGTAGGTAACTCTTGCCTTGATCTTCCATTGAAAAGTAGCTCTTTTTCTTCATCCAAAACACTCTTCTCATCACTTAAACTTCTTGTTGACTAAGGTAATGTTGGTGCAAGAGAATCCAAGCCCACATACTTGGATGATTAGCATATTGGTCATGAAGTCTTATATGATCAGTCCCTTGTAAAATCAAGTATATTTACTTTTGTAAAAGTGCACTACTTGCACGTGGAGCTAGGAAGCATCAAATTTTGATCCATTTGGTAGTTGATTAATGAGAGAATATATCATATAGTTTAGGATTTACTTTTAGGTGAACTTTTGAATTTGAATTCAAAAGGTTGGCTCCAAACTCAACTATAAAAGGAGGGTCCCAGTTTGTGGGCCTCTCACCTCTTGAGGCGGGGGCGAGCGTTCAATCCCTGGCAGCAACATGTAAGGGACATGTAATCTGGAAGGATGTTGCATTGTGGCTGAGTGCCACCGTTTGTCTGTCCTTGCGGTAGTGTTGACCGCCGTTTAACCCAGTCTTGTTTAGGAACCAAATCCCATGTCGCTCCATCAATGCATCATACTCTTCCTGCATAGCTTTCTCCCAATTTTCCTTACCTTTTGCCTCTTCATATGTAGAAGCGTCTTCATCTGCTTTCACCATGTAAGCATAATCTTTAGTAGTCAGAAAAGAAGTGTCATAGCTATACCTTGTAGGTTGCCATTTTTTTCTTGATGAACTTCTGAGTTCTCCACTTCTTGAAGTTTTTGGTTCATCACATTCTGGATCAAACCTTGGCACTTCTTCAACTTCAACTTGTACTTCATTGTGTTGGAGCAATTCTATGACAAGCCGAAGTATTGGCTTGAGTCCCACAAAGTCATAGAAGAAGCCTTAAAATGAAGACAATGTAAAGTTCACTTGTGAACTACCTCTTGTAACTTTTGAAGACTTTACTTAATGTAAAAGTGAAAGAATCTTAAGTGGTTGAGTCCACTTGATAAAAAAGGGAAAGAGGAGCCACGAATTCGTGATTTGTGGTAGATAGAGAATCAAATCAATCACTAATTGATTGGAGAGTGATTGAGGGAAGTTAGCCTCCCAAGCTCAACTATAAATAGATGGCAGCTTTAGTCGTGGCTAGAGAGACCTATGTGAAGACCTCCAAGAGCTGAGCTTTATGCCATATCAAGGTGTGATTCCAAGGCACACATACGTATTAGTAAGTCCATTGTATTGTACAATCAATATACTTTCATTTTCATGATCATTTGGGTTCATATTGCCATGTTCTTGTGAAGTGTACTACTCACTGCCATATCTCTCAGTTTTCTCAGTCAGATTGCAGAGATGGTTTCTCTGAGCTTGGTGCATCCTTTTCAGTGATTGAAGTAAAGTTAGCTCTATAAGTCTACTATATTCTCACCAATTTTCATTTCATTTGGGTATTGCAATATTCAGTTATGTTTAGTTGAAGTTAACACTATCTGTTCATTTTCACTTCTCTGTCAGGTACCCGACTTTTTTACTCATCTTGTGAGAGCTGTTTCGCAGTGTGTACTTACCCAAATTCAATGATTTGAAGCTTTTTGGATTCGGCATATTGTTTAGTATAAGCATACAAAATTTCATGATCATTGGATTCTTAAATCTTGAGTTATGTTTATTTTTCTACTCACTGGTCTCATTACTGTATTAAACATCATTCTCAATGTGTGATTCATTATTTTTGATGTGATTACTCTTGAAAGTTAGCTCTTTAAGTTAACTAGACTTCCCCAAGAGGAATTAAGCTAATTGTTGCCGTGCTCAGAGAATTATGCAAAACACTGGACAGGTGTATGAACCAAAATAGCAAGTTCTTCACCTTTGAGCTAACTCGAACTTATCTGTTTTGATCTATCTTTTTAAGAGTGATCTTCCAAGGTACATAGGGTGTCTAATACATCCATTGGCAAGCTAAAAGGTCCCACCATATACTCCTGTAGTTCATTTGGCTGGTGTAGATCAAGGATTTTGCAACACCACTTCATCTTCAAGCACATACCTATCCATCTCTTCACAGTGGTATCAGAGCAAGGTTGGACAAGATGGCAGATGGATTTCCTTCATCAATTGACAAATTGGACAGAGGTAACTACTCAGCTTGGTCATTAAGAATGGAAGCTTATCTCCAAGGTAGAATTTTATATGGTTATGTGGCTGGAGATGAAGTTATGCCAAGTTTCAGGAACAAAAGTCAACCAACACAAGAAGAGCAAGAAAGATTGAGCACATGGTGCTCCAAGGATGCACTTGCAAGGTCCTATCTCCTCAACTCTATCTCATATTTTTTGTTACCTCACATTAGAAGTTGTAAGACATCTCAGGAAGTGTGGGATGCACTTGAAGCCTTATTCTCTTCAAGTACCAAAGATAGGAAGCATCAACTATGGCTAGATTTCACAACTCTCAAGAAGGCTCCCAAACAAAATGTGACTGATTTTGTCACAAAGATCAAGGACATAGCAGATCAGTTGGGAAGCATTGGAGAGGTAATAGATGAGGAGCAAATTGTAAGGCAAGTCATCAATGGCTTGAAGGCAGATGACAAGTGGGAAGCATTCACCACAGCTATGGATTTGTACATGGACATGCATGTACCTGATTTCAATACACTCATTGGACAACTACTTACTCAAGAGGAAAAGCTTATAAAAAATGGAGAAAGCTCTAAAGGTAATCAATCTTCAGCTTTATACACTGATAACAGCAATTCCAAAGATAACAAAGGAAAGACAAAGAAAGTGGATGATGAAGCAGGTACATATCAAGCTAACTATGCAGGTAGAGGAAGACATGGCAGAGGTAGAGGAAGAGGAGGTAGACAAGGCAGGGGGAGATCCCAAGACTCCAACTCATGTTCTATTTGTGGATTAACTAATCATACAACTAAAAATTGCTTTAGGAATTCCAGGAATCAAAGAGGCAGAGGATACAATAGAGGAAGTTATGGCTACTCAAGAGGAAGGTACAACAATTATCATGGCAGCTACAACAACTACAATCCATCAAACTATCAAGGAGGCTACAAAGGAAGGAGAGACTACAATAACTACACAGAAGACTCAAACAAAGAGGATTCATTATTGATCATGAACATGGCTATGCCACAAGGTAAATCTGATGAGCATGTTTTCTACATAGGTTCAGGTTGTTCAAATCATGTGGCAGGAAATGTGGCACTCCTATCAGATTTAGAAGATCCAAGGAATAAGCATGAGGTACAAATAGGAGATGACACAAGACATCATGTGGAGAAAATAGGCAATGTCAAAGCACCCGAAGGCAGATGCTTCTTCCTAAGGATCAATGGAGGGACGTAGCTCTATATGAAGATAAGTATTTTCTAAGTTATGTTTTCATTTCAATGAGAAGATTCAAGCAATATGTGGATAGATGTCCCGTCGAAGAAAGGCCCACTCAAAACAAAATGGTCTCCTTATTTTGGAAGGATTAGTGAATGGGTCATTGAGATCATTAGTATATGTGAAGAGAGTCCAAAATTTGCAGGAATGTATGAAAGAGTGTATCAACCTAGAGGACAATCTGGCAGAAGACTTGAAGATATCTCAAGGTAGTGTTAAGAGTGAGGATAGTGTCAACAGTACATCAAATCCTAGGAACAATGTATAAGAGATAGCTGATTTAGTGGCTAAGAAGCTGAATGTTCAAGGACAGAGGAATTATCCCAACAATCCTATGAGAGTGCCTATGCTCAGGAGATGTGTCCTGTGGAGGTGACCACTCTTCTCACATGTGCAATAGGTGAGTAGTCCCACCACCTCCTTATGCATACAATAGCCCACCCGCCCAGGGCCCTATGCATTATTGTAACATAGAACAAAGGTACACAAATCACAGTACGGAGAATTGTCCTTAC
The DNA here is from genome assembly GCA_020310875.1 of Ceratopteris richardii. Lineage (NCBI taxonomy): Eukaryota > Viridiplantae > Streptophyta > Polypodiopsida > Polypodiales > Pteridaceae > Ceratopteris > Ceratopteris richardii. Next base: position 4,189,257 of record CM035414.1, read on the forward strand.
AATCGACAGCCAAGACCTATACAACCACCCTTTAGGCCTTATGGATACCTGTAATAAAGTAAGTCTATGATCCAAGGGTCTGGCCGGTTCAGACAGATCTGAAATCAGACACCGTTTGGTCATCCGTGTGTATGACCAAAGATCTCGAGTTTAGACTTACTAGGAGGTCTTGTGCTCTTGTGAACAAGTGATCCACTTAGCTTAGTGGTTAAGTCTCAAGGATGTGAAGGAAGAGGTCTTGGGTTCAATCCCCATGGGAGACATGGGGAGAGTATTTTGCCCAAAGAGATCTAGAGCCTTCTAGAAGCATCCACTTGAGTTAACTCGAGTTAATTGGGACACTTGGCGCACATGTACTTACATGGCTGACACATGGATGGTTAGTATCCACCTGCCCAAGAAGGGAGTCCCCTGGAGAGAGCTATATATAGAGGCATTTGGTTGGGAGGAGAGTCATCTCTCTAGCATGTGGTGGTCGTAATCCTTGTTCTCTTGCATTGGTATCAGAGGAGAGTCATCTCTCTAGCATGTGGTGGTCGTAATCCTTGTTCTCTTGCATTGGTATCAGAGCCCTTAAGTTGAGATCTATGGAGACTTTTATCTTCATCATTTTTCTTGTAAGCTCTTCTTGAGATACGTCGAAATTGCATTGCTGTTGCACTTCGTCATCTCTGTCAAAATTGCGTTGCTGTAGCACTTCTTCATCTTTATGGAAATAATCGTCGCTGTATGCATCATTGCTATTGGACAGAATAGCCAAATTTGTATTGCGCAGCTTTTGTAGAACACGGGAATCGATCGCGCATCGTGTCTGCACCCATGGATATGTTTTATCCATTCCAACAACCGGCAGGTATGATGAAGTTTTGTCTGTTCTATTACAAGTACAAGAACCCGTGCAGCCTTCTAGGCGTCCTTAATCTCAGCTGCCCACTTATCCCACTGCCTCGGCCGGATTTCCTGAAAACACTTTTTCTTGGCCGGCGGCTCTGGTGAGGAAGATGATGCTGCAACAGAGGCGGATATCAGTGGTGTCCTCTCGATTGGTTTTACGGGCATCTTTAATCGGAGTTACACTCTCAGTCATGGAATAGAGAAGGCAGCTTCATCACGATTAGATCAGCACTGGCACCACAGTTGGCTTTGATTATTGATTCATATGGGAGAGCAACAGTAGAGTGCGGGCACTGCCGGGCCAGCGTCAGGGGGTGCCGCTGCACAGCCAGGCTCCGCAATAGGCCCTACGCCTCCTACAGGGGCCCATCATTTCAGAGATACCACCTATACTAAGGTCTTTGATTGGCGGCCTTGCATGGGAGACACAGCGCGACACCATGCGGCGCCATTTCGAGCAATACGGTGAAATCGTGGAGGCTGTGGTTATTATGGACAAGAACACCGGACGCTCCAAGGGCTACGGATTTGTTACTTTCCATGATGCAGAGGGAGCTCGGAAAGCTTGTTTGGATGCGAATCCCGTCGTTGATGGACGTCAAGCCAACTGCAACCTGGCCTCTCAAGGAGTTGCAAGTCGGTCCCGCCCGAAGACACCTCTCCGTGAACTTGCAGATCACTTGCGAGAAGAGACAAATCTCGACAGAAATTCATATGCTTCACTTGCGCAGCAGAACGTAAGTAAAAGCTTTGTGGCAGATGATCGCAGACCAAATTCGAAGCTCCAACCTCTGTAGTGTGATACACGTTGTGAACATCTGCCATATCCAAAGAGGCAATTAGCTCACGTGAGCTTTAGATGGAAGAATTTACATTTAATTCTGCGCTGCAGTACTTCGTGGATCACGAAGCGAAGGCAAAAGTAAGCTGATCGGGTAGCAAAACTGAATATGCCTTCAGCAATCAAGAAGAACAGACAACATTCGAATCGTGGACCTATTGAAGCACTTCCGCTTCTTCTTCCCACGAAGCCAGCTCGATTGGAGGACCAGAAGCCTCGTTCTTTCAATATTCATAGCTTTAAAATTCTGCTCGCGTGACATCCTTTGATGAGAGGCAAAATATTGTCATTCTATTTTGCTGTGACCGCAGAGGGGATTCAAACCCGTGACTTGTTTGGTGTTCAAACTCTCTGTTATCCGAGAAGGCAACCTCCTATGATAACTATAGTTCATCTGCGGTCATTTTTACTACTTGTTACTGTTGAAAGCCTCTCTCATCAACATCAAAAGAATCCGAGGAGGATTCATGAAGTTGATGTCCTTTCTCATTTATTCTATGTGAGACGGGTCTAGCAACTCAGAAGTAAAAGAAAGAAGGAATGTTGGAGGCGCATCTTCAACTCATACCATTTGTAACATACATACAAGGATAAACAAAAGTCACGCATGTGGATATCTCAAGGAATGAGAATGACTCTTCCCTAGGATCAGAGGAAGGACATAGCTCTATGTGGAGCTAAGTATTTTCCAAGTTATGTTTTCATTTTGATATTTGTTTGCTCGAATGCTTTCATTTAGGATGCATTAATTAGGACCAAAAGCATAGTCTAATTATGATTATCTCAACATGAAAGCTAATTAGAGAACTAAACAATATTGAAATGACACAAAAGTATGCAAAGTACTTTTTAGTTTTTGGTATGCAGTTGAAATTTTTATTTCCATTCATGCACAAAAATGAAAAGATTATTTGTGCATAAAAGAATGTTTTATGCACATCAAGTTTGCACTTGCTTGGGAAAGGTAGTTAATTCTCCAGTACATGCACTTGAATAATTACCTTTTACCAGAATAGCAAGCAGGTTGTTTTTGCATGGATGCTTGTTTGCATACCTAATAAGCTTGAGATTTTCTTAATTTCATTACACTTGCATATACTCGCATGCATTTGCACCCAAGAATGGGCATTTGCATATATGAACATGCAAGAATGGGCATTTGCATACATGAACATGCATTTGCATGCTAGTAGATGCATGTGCATACGCATGATCTTTTGGTAAGTAGTTGAACACGTATACTTTCATTCCTTTCTTTTTCTAACTTGACTTAGCTAGGTGGAAAAAAATAGAAAATTACTTAGTTGCAAGGATCTTGACTATCATGCAACTAAAGTATCTAGTCTATTTTTTCCCAAAAAAGTGATACATAGGTACCACTTAGTAGGAGTCTTTTTTAGGAAAAGAAAGCATGTTGAAAGTAAGTATTCATTTTTTCTTGTCATTAAGATGCCAAGAAAATAGAGCTACTTTCCAATGTGCATGCTCAGTCTAAGTTTGGGAAGAAACCTAGACATTCTTAGCAACTATCGAGGAGTTAGTTGTTTTTGGATGTTCATGTTCATGCATCCAAGTAAGGAAGTTTCTGTTGAAACTTGTAAGTTCAGCAAATTTTGGAAGGTTTGATACTTTTATTATTCATCAAACATTGATGAAAATAAGTAGAAGTATTGAACTTCTAGAATCCTTGGAACTCTAGTGTTCATAGATGTTAGTTTCCAGAAATGCATCTCGAGGCATGATGCAAGGTCTTCAATTGACGCAAAAACTTTTGAAGAAAATTTGCTTGATTCTGTTTAATCTAACTCGAGGCTTAAAAAAGAAACCAAGACAAATATTAATTGATCTTTAGGAATCAAGTAATTTCCTAAAGTCATGACAATTAATGAAATGATTCAAATTATTTTCATTTTTTGAAACAGATATCTTAGGAAATCATGATATTTCCTAAAGATAATTTAGGAAACAAGTTCTTTCCTAAAAGATTAGCTTCAAGTGGTAAAGCCTTGAAGAGACCCAAGTAAAATAATCTTTGGAAATTAAGCTATTTCCTAAAGATAAGCTAATGAAAGAGTCCAATTAACTATTTTCATTGGTTAAAAGAGAATACCTTTTGGACAAGCAAAGCCTTAATTCTTGGTCTTATCCAAAAGTCTAGAATTCCAATTGAAGATCTTTCCAGTAAAGGATAAGATTCCAAGATGAATCATTGAACTAGAAAGTAGAAAATTCCAAGATGAATCATTAGCTTAGTACTACTCGATTCCTTGGTAGGAATCAAAAAGTTCTTGAAAGAAAAATCCCCAGATGTGAGACTAGCATCTTTCAAGAGAAGTTTTATAGCAAGTAGTTCCCAGCAAATACCTAACCACCAGTTTTGGTATTTAAGTCCAAATAAGTGATATAACCTAAAGGTATATCAAAGATTATTAGCTTTGGAATCTAGAAAGCATTAGAAAATGCTTGGACTTAAGTTTGAGGGAAAGATCTCTAAAAATCCTGCAGGTAAGCAAAGAAGCTTAAGATAGTTTAAGAGATCTTAAAGATAAAGACTATAAGTCTTTATTTTGTCGCAAGTATCAACCAGAATTGATTAAACTTGGCCATGATTGTCCAAAGAATGTGCGACTAGAACTACTCTCTAGATTGCCCAAGTATTGGCAATAAAATTCCATTAGGAATGATTCACTCAAGTTCCATTTATTGAATGGAAAATTATAAAAAAAAAAGTAAGCTGTTCCAAGTCTGAACAGAATGAAGTAATTCCAAGAATGTAGTCTGTAACCGTGCAAATGGTACTTAAGTCTGTGGAAAGTAAAACATAAATGTTTGCCTATCCTCAAAGGGATTTTAGTACAAATCCAGAAAGCATGAGCGGATGCTTAGACTTAAGCAGTAGAGAGATTCCTGTAAAAAGTCCTCGCTAGGATAGGTACCTAAAAGCAATAGTAGAAAGGAATCTAAAGACAAGAAGTCAAAACCTCTTGTCACTACGAAATTGGTCAAGAATAACCAATTGAACTTGAATTTGAAAATTCAAGTACTTGGAATTCTGATTGGTTTTCATTTGAAAACCCTAGCAAAGAAGAATTGATATTCTGTCAAGAGGTTTTCAAGTTCCCAAGGTTAAACACAAGATCGTGAAACAATCATGTCAAGGGATTAAAACCTAGAATATCAAGATAGAGATAGTGCCTGAAATTGCAAATTCTTGTCAAGAATGAAAGCTAGAAGGTTCTCTATCTAGAGATGTTGTAGACTTTAGGATAAAATTCACTCACACGTCAATGTGAGTATAAAATAGGGTGGTATGGGACACCAGATTTTATACTCAGATTGATGTAGGAAAGATGGTATAGGACATCAGACCGTGAGATGATGATTATCTTTTAGTCCTTGTTTGGATCTTGAAGTTAGGTTTGATCTTCAAGGGAATTAAAACTTCAAAGAAGGAGTTCAAATTCAAGAAGGATCTCAAGATACTTCAAGATCAAGGAAACAGAAGATATGAAGTAAGTAACTTCCAAGATCTTCTTAAAACACTTCAAGCTTAAGTGTTATTGATCATAAATATTTGATAAATTTCTGAAAAAAGTTGAACTTTGACTTTGAGTTGATCTTTTCAACGAAGGATTTAATTGACTAAGTCAAGCATGAAGTTTCTAATGTAACTTGATAAATTCACTCTTTTGACTCAAATAAATGCACAAGAATTGCATTCACGATTAGGAGTCAAAAAGATTGATTGTGACCTGAACTTAGTCTCAAGTAAAGCATTATTTGAATACCAAACTCATCAACAGAACCTCAGTGGGTCGACACACTGATGGTAATTGCCACACTAGTATCTTGTGGTTGGATGATGTTTTTTATTTTCTTTGCATCTTTTTGAGAATCTAGCTTATTTCTCTTAAAGATAAAGAAAATGCTTCAATACCTTGTTGAAATAGATCTTTGAAAAGTTGAAATCCTGAGTCATTCGAAGTATGAATTGGTTGTATAGAATTTTAGTTTTTCTTTCCGCTTTCCGAATCTTTTGGAATTGACTCAGATATGGTATCTGATTCCTTTTTCAAAAGACCAGGGTTAGCCGGTTAGAATTAGATAACTAACTTGAACATCCTAGATAGATGTTATGTACAAGAACCTTTTCAAAAGATGATAAGTCTAAGTGGACTTATTCATTTGAGTTTGCTTCAAGTTATGGCATAAATAATTTCCTAGAGTCCAGTATAATCTAGAATAAAGAAATTAGGAATTGCTCATTAGATTGACAATTCCCAAGAACTTTCAGTTAAAGTCTTTGAGAAAAGTGTCCTAAGTTGGACAAATTTCATTATGGATTTGTATTGGGCAAGTTATAGTATGGTTGACTCAAAGAAAATGGTAACTTTCTCTTACACTTTACATAGGATTTTTTCAACTCATTAGGACAAAGTAGTCCTCTAGGCGGGTGAAAAAATCAAGTAACTGTTAGATCAAAGTAAAACATTGTATACACATCTAAGTTAGATGTTTCAGACAACCCAAACTTCAAGTTCTCCAAAACAAATTCAAGTGACTCAAGGATTCTCAAAGTCTTGTGAGGGATAAGAATCCCACCTTCATTACTAAGTCCATGTACCAGTCATGCCCAGAAATGGACTAGTAATTTGAATCCACCTAGTTCACATGTTTGTGCCTAGATTGCACATCCAAAAACTGTGAATTAGCCAGGGATGTATTTAGATCCACCCTCATTATTCTTCACTAGTTTGTACTTTGTCCTGTTCATCAAAGTGCAAAATCGGGTAGTGCTTTGAATCATTTGGGCAGGGATGCCACCACAGAGATGAGACATGTTCTTCCAGTTTTGGAACATGACCATGTTCTTCCAGTTTTAGAACATGAGGCTCGAGGGTTGCCTACAGTATGTATATAGCTCTATTTTCGAGGACGAAAATATTTTCCAAGGGGGAAGAATGTAATAAAGTAAGTCTATGATCCAAGGGTCTGGCCGATTCAGACAAATCTGAAATCAGACACCGTTTGGTCATCCATGTGTATGACCAAAGATCTCGAGTTTAGACTTACTAGGAGGTCTTGTGCTCTTGTGAACAAGTGATCCACTTAGCTTAGTGGTTAAGTCTCAAGGATGTGAAGGAAGAGGTCTTGGGTTCAATCCCCATGGGAGACATGGGGAGAGTATTTTGCCCAAAGAGATCTAGAGCCTTCTAGAAGCATCCACTTGAGTTAACTCGAGTTAACTGGGACACTTGGCGCACATGTACTTACATGGCTGACACATGGATGGTTAGTATCCACCTGCCCAAGAAGGCAGTCCCCTGGAGAGAGCTATATATAGAGGCATTTGGTTGGGAGGAGAGTCATCTCTCTAGCATGTGGTGGTCGTAATCCTTGTTCTCTTGCAATACCCTCGAGAGATCAAGGAAGAGAAGCCTATAAATACCCTCCATATCAGCAGCAAGCACCTGCACCACGGCCGTATGCATATCAAGGATACAATCAACCTCAACCTGTGTTGGGACAACAACCACCTCACCCTCTAAATGTTGTCCTAGTGAAAATTGCCCAACTTGAAGAGAATCCAGAAAGAGCGATATTACCAGCCACCCCATTGGCTAGTACTGAGGCTTACGAACCATGTTGTGACCTTAGTCAAGGAAATTATTCCACTTATGAGAACACTATAGCTGAGTACAGACAATCTTATGACCCATATACATATGGATCGGAAGGATACAATAGCTTCTACGGATATGATCATGACTATGTGTCATTGATGTACACCGCTCCTAGAGTACCCATACCCCCATGGCTAATGAGTAGACCACCTGCCCCTAGAGGACCATGCAATAGATGTGGAGGTGATCACTTTATAAGAGAGTGCACATTACCTAACCCACCACCCCCTCAGAGGGTTACTGCGGTGATTGTGGTAAAGAACATCTTTTAGAGATTGCCCCAAGAATCCCAATAAAGTCAATTCCAATATGCAGATCAATAAGATAGAAGTGATAGAGTCATTAGGGAGCGATAAGGAGTACACAATGCCATTGAAAGCAATAAGGAGAGCAAAAGTTAGAGAGACTCCAAATAAATCCAAAGAAAATAATCACTCCGACAAAGAATTGAGCATACCCACATCTCAAGTAATTGCAGATTCTGAAGAGTCTGAAAAAAGTACTAAAAGTAAACGAACCCAAAGATGGAAGAATCGTAGAAAAAAGAAAAAAGAAAAGAAAATGCAACAAAAGTTGGAGAACGAGAATAATAAACAAAGCCAAGAAGAAAAACAAGAACCTGTAGGAGACCCTAACAAGGAGGCAAAAAAGCATAAAGAACAAGAGGCAAGATTAGTTCTGGCCAATCCAATGCCAGAAGAGTTAGCCATGTGGATTGAGGCATATCAAGCGTGAATAAAAGCAGGACCAACCATTGAACGACACGAAAAGGAATACCCAAGAGGTGACTTAGAGAAAGAAAGATTGGAGATATGTAAGAAGTTAATTGAAGTGGCTCAACAAACCTTAGAAAAACCTGTTCAGACACTACCCAGCACAAGAATTCCGGAAAAAGAATTTCAGGAATGTGTAACACCTAGTGATTCCAGGGAAGGGAAGAAAAGCAAGAACCATGGAGAAAATTACTATGAAAGTAAACAAGAAGGATCGGTCATCCCTGAAGTAGACATGGAATGGCCTAGAGATTTGTGAACCAGAGTCCAAGAAGATAGATGGAAGAAAACAGAAGGATTTGAACCTCCTTTTGAGGAGTTAGAAGCGAGAGGCGAGCTCGAAGTGTCAATGCATGAATTAAACTCAGAAGGATTGTTACAACTTTATGACAACAGAAATGACTTAGGTAGTGTGAATATATTGCCAAACTACATAGGAGAATATGAACAGAAGTCTGAATTATATCGCGTTCCCTCAATAAGGAGAAAGGAGCAGAACCCATCAGTTCAAACTTCAGACATAGTAAAACATCTTAAAAAAGTAAAAATACCATGTACTCTGACTTTGGAAGAACTTTTGAAAGTGAAGCCGCAGTTGAAAGAGAAGCTTACCAACCTGTTAGAGACAAAGTCAGAGAAAAGAGAGATGCAAGATGAAGTGGCCACAGTTAAAATCCCACTCAATAAGGTTGGAGATTTCAGTGAGGGAGATGAAGGAAACACATGCCTCCCTATCACTTACAGAGGTTATGCCACTAAAGCCATATTAGATTTGAGAGCAGGAGTAGGAATTGCTACCAACGAAATTTGGGAGAAATGGGGAAAACCAGCTTTACGACCTACCAGAATGAAGATTCAAATGGTTGACGGGCACACAGAACGACCCCTAGGATTACTAGAAAACGTACTATTTACCACTTGTGGAGTCGAATTGGAGCACACCTTAGCAATATGTCAATTTGAAAAGGCAAGCAATTATGAGATGATACTTGGAAGGCCTGTCATGAGACAACTTAAGGTAGTGCAAGATTGGGGAAAAGATGCAGTATACTTGCAGAATGGGGGAACCACAACTAGAATAAATATCCATACTTATACATATCAACATGCCCCCCCCTCTACAATGGAATCTGATACATAAGGAGGATGCCAATCTATCGATTCATAGTATAGGTTCAAGTAGCCAAACATGGATGAACGAAGACACTCACCTATGCATGTGCCAGGCAGCTAAAAGGGAAGAAGAAAGGAGGTGAGGATGGCAGCTAAGACAGGGAGTATCTAGACCTGTAGAAGATCCTGACTACATGCCTAAAATATTATTAGAAGAAGAATTTGAACCCCATGGTTGGATGGAGATTTCAGCCACTCTTGACGTATGTGTAAATGAAGAAGTAATAACTATGAATGAATGCATAGATGAGAAAGGATACAATGTAAGCTTCTACATGGTTGTTCTCCAAGAAGCAGATGAAGGAGAGGTAATTGAAAAAGAATGGAAGGAAGATTATGAGAGAATCGAAATGGAACGGGAACCGATTGAAGAAGAGAATGAAAATCAAGGAGTAAGCATCATGACTAATGAGTCAAATCAAGAAATGGCACAAAGGGAAGAAAATGAACCAGACAAAGAAAACAGAGAAGAAGAAAACAGGCCTCAAGGCCAATTTGAGGTACCGGAGCATTTCAAGAAGTATGAAGTAGAAGAAAGGAAAATTGCTATTCAGATGCCAAAACGGGAAGCGCGACCAAGGATAGCATACGACAATAAGGAGGAGACCAAGAAAATAATAGTAGTTCTGGAGGAAGGAGAAGAGAGATGCACTTTTATAGGACAAGATGTCTCATTTGAGGAAAAACAAGAGTTAATACAACTCATAAGAGAATATAGAGATGTCTTTGCATGGACATATAAGGATTTAAAAGGTGTAGATCCTTCTATTTGCGCCCATAGAATCCCTATGACGACAGAAGCCTCGACCTCCAAACAAAGACCATACACTTATAAGGACATCTACTCGACAAAAATAAAGGAAGAGAATTTAAGCATGTGCATTCATGAAGACGTGTATGTTTTAGTCCTAGAGATGGCTCATATGGGAGCCGCTGGAGGACATTTTTCTACAGATAAAACTGCAAAAATGATTCTCTTTGCTAGAATGTGGTGGCAAACTTTATATCAAGATGCAACCACTTATGTCCAAAGATGCGATACATGTCAATGGACAAAGTATCCTATCAGAAGAGATGAAATGTCATTAAGACCTATGATAAGTGCTCGATCATTTACCAAATGGGGAATAGATTTTGTAGGACCCATTAGTCCATCAGTGAAAGGTTCTCATGCTGAGTACATAATCATAGCAATGGACTACTTGACTAAATGGGTAGAATGCCAAGGAACCTAAGAAGAATGCCAAGGCAACTAAGAAGAACGATGAAAGGACCACTGCGAAGTTTCTCTTTGAGAATATTTTCACGAGATTTGACTTGCCAATAGAAATCATAAGTGATAGAGGCACACACTTCGTAAATGAAGTAATAGAGGCTTTAATGAATGAATTCTTAGTGATCCACAAGAAATCAGCTCCCTATCATTCGCAAGCCAATGGACAAGCTGAAAGTTCAAACAAGATCTTGTGTATAGTTCTCACAAAAATTGTTAATAATGGAAGATCCGATTAGGACAAGCAGTTGCATCATGCTTTATGGGCATTTCGAGTAGCATGCAAAATAGCCATAGGAACTACTCCTTTTAATCTAGTGTACGGCCAGAATGCAATTTTGCCAATTGATTTCCTAGTTCCAACTCTTAGAGTAGCCTGGAACTACGAATGGACTGGACATGAGCTATCCCGTCAATTGGACCAAATTGAGGAGTTACATGAAACAAGGTTACAAGCCGTGGTAGGTATTTATGATGCAAAAAGGCGACAAAAGGCATATTTTGATGCTCATATTAAGGATAAAATTTTGAAGGAAGGAAATTTGGTCCTGGTATTTACTTTAAAGCAGCATGCAAAGAAGCTACAAAAAAGAGGATATGGTCCCTTAGTGATCAATCGCATATCAACTAGCGGAGCCATTAGTTGAGCAACCCGAGATGGAGAGGTATTGCCAAACTATATAAGTGGCTTTCGAGTAAAAAAAATATTTAGAGCCCTTGACAGATGAAATACTGGCACGACTTCTAACATCAAGAAATAGACGAGAAGAGGAAGAAAAAATACGCGAGGAAGCAAGACAGGAAGCCCTAGAACGAATAAGTAAACGGAAGGAATGGATGAGAGAAAGGGATGAAAGGTATCGGCTGGGAGAGGAGCCCATCCCAATGGCTAATTTTAGGGCCTCAGCAAACCTAGGATATCATGTGAGGTAGCCTTATTTGAACTTAGGAGTGGGTATAGAGGAATACCACTTGGTGGATGCTCTCATCGATACGGGAGTACTTGTCAGCTGCATCAAATCCTCGTTGGCTTAGCAGCTCAAAGCAGAATTACGGCCAACCAAAGCACATCTGGTGGGAATAGGAGGAAAGGTTACTGAATGCATAGGTGACATTACCTTATCATTGCACCTAGGAGATAACTCGATGCAACAAAAACTCTTAGTGTGTCAGGATCAAGATTTATTGGAAGAACTTATGTTTTGCCAAGATTGGATATATAAGAAGATCTATGAGGGAAAAGAAAAAACCAGAAAGGTATGGGTTTGAAACCTCATTAGTAACTAAACATTCTATCTACATAGCATAGGACATAAACCAAGAGGAGCCATCATCATTTGAATAGGCCAAAGCAAAAACAGAATGGAAGCATGCAATGAAGGAAGAAATTGAAGCACTTGAGGAAAACAACACTTGGGATTTGGTGCCCAAGACTTCATCCATGAAGGTAATAGGCTCAAGATGGGTCTATAAACTCAAGAAGAACTCTAATGGTTCCATTAACAGGTATAAGGCAAGGCTTGTAGCAAAAGGCTTTGCACAAACTCAGGGAATTGATTACGAGGAGACCTTCTCTCCTGTGGCAAAGATGCCTACTATTAGGGTTTTGCTTAGTATTGCCTCTTCCAAGAATGGGAAGATACTTCAACTAGATGTAAAGAATGCATTCTTGAATGGTTGGATAACAGAAGAGGTATATATGGCACAACCACATGGTTTTGAGAATCAAGTTTATCATGATTATGTGTGTAAACTTAACACAGCATTGTATGGTCTCAAGCAAGCCCCAAGATCTTGGAATTTCAGGCTTGTTTCATTCTTTCAGGACAAGGCTTCCAACCAAGCAACGCAGATTCTTCTTTCTTTATTAAAAAGAATAATTCTAAGATCATTTACCTATGTGTATATGTAGATGATATTATATTGACAGGAAATGATGCAGATGGTATGAAGAAGATCAAAGATCTGATGAGAGAAGAGTTCAAGATAAGTGATTTGGGTTCACTTACCTACTTCCTAGGTTTGGAAGTTGTCTACAAAGATCATGGTTTGTTTCTCACTCAAAGAAAGTACATTAAGGACATGTTGGCAAAATTCAAGATGCCAGATTGTAAGATTGCAGGTACTCCAATGAAGGTCAATCACAAATTGAGCTCACATGAAGGTGAACTCATAGAGGACATCACATCATATCAAAGTCTAGTGGGTAGTGTCAACTATGCCACATTGAGAAGAGTAGATATATGTTATAGTGTGAGTGTGCTAAGCCAATTTATGCACACACCAAGAAAACCACACATCGATGCTGCCAAAAGGATTCTCAAGTATCTCAAAGGAACCGTAAATGAAGGACTTTATTATCCTTATGTATCTAATTTAGGGTTGAAGCTATTTTCTAATGCAGATTGGGTTGGTTCCAAGGAAGATAGAAGGAGCACTTCAGGATATCTTACTTTTGTAGGTTCAAGACTTATTTCATGATCATCCAAGAAGCAACCTACAGTTGCTCTTTCTTCCACAGAGGCTGAGTACAGAGGTCTTGCCATAGCTACTCAGGAAGCTATGTGGATGAAGATATTATTCACAGATCTTGGATTGGAGTTTGGAACTCCAACTATTTTTTGTGACAATATGAGTTCTATTCATTTGGCTGCTAATCCTATTTTTCATGCAAGGACTAAACATATTGAAGTTCATTATCACTATGTATGAGATAAGGTTCTAAGCAAAGAGATTCAAATATCATATATGTCCACTCATCAACAATGTGTAGATATGCACTATCGCAGTGCTTGTGCAGGCTATTTTGTCTTTTTGTGCCAAAGGTATATACTAGTTTTTGTTCGCTAGTATAAGTGACTCAAAGCCTGCTATAGGTCTAGTAGAATTTGTCAGGGCAGTTCTGTTCAACCTTTTGAGATACAGTCAATTTTCTGCATCAAGGTATTTTATTCACCGGCCATGGCTGAAAGCAGTGATGTATTCCATATGTTGGCTGTTGAGGATAAGTTGGATGGTACCAACTACCCGTTATGGGCTTATATGATGCGACATGTGTTGGTTGCAAAAGGACTATGGAAGATTGTGCAGGGTGTCGAAAAACGTCCTATCACACCTGCAACTGTTAGATGCAGAAGGTGTCAAAGATCATGATATTCTGCATATTCCTGTTCGTGCTGCGGTTTCTGCTGCAACTACTTCAGAGCAAATTTGCTGGGATGGCAGAAATGCCCAGGCACATGCATTGATAGCTTTGTCTGAGAACTATGCCAAAATGGCTGGTGCAGGCTTTGCATGATAGCAAATTAGATGCACCTATGTCATACCGTACTCATTCAAGCTCTCATAGTGCCTCTTTTGCATCAGATTGCTATGCTATGGCTGCATCTAGTGTCTGTGATAAGAATGAGCCTGTTTCGTTTGATGAAGCATAAAATTCAGAAAATTGGATGGCTGTTATGCAACCTGAATATGATGCTATAATGAAGAATGGTACTTGGTCTTTATGTGACTTGCCTCCTAGCAAGAAGGCCATTGCCACTAAGTGGGTATACAAGATGAAGCGTAAACCAGATGGTACACTTGACAAGTATAAGGCTAGGCTTGTTGCAAAGGGTTATGCACAGGAAAGAGGCATTGATTTTGATGAGACCTTTGCACCTACATGTCGTATAACTACTGTTCGGGGCATCTGTGCACTTGCAGATCATCATGGTTGGAATGTACATCAGTTGGACATTAAAACAACATTTTTGAATGGTGACTTGCATGAAGAAGTATATGTTTTCCAGCCCCGTGGCTTTGTGCAGAAAGGGCATGAAAACCAGGTGTGCAGGTTAAAGAAGGCATTATATGGTTTAAAGCAAGCACCACGTGCTTGGTATGAGAAGATACATGCCTATCTGATTGCACATGGTTTTGAGAACATTCCAACTGAAAGCACCTTATATGTTAAGCGTGCTAATGATGTGCTTCTGATCATTGTTTTCTATGTTAACGACATGCTCCTCACTAGTCCTATTGAGAAGCATATTGCTGATTTTAAGGTTGATTTGCATGCATCATTTGAGATGTCTGATTTGGGGCATTTGCATCACTATTTGGGCATTCAGTTTATGCAAGTTGATGGTGGAATGGCTTTGTGTCAAACGAAATATATTGACACATTATTGCAGCATTTTGGCCTTGAAGACTGTAAGCCTATTGCCACTCCTATGGAGAGAGGTTTACGATAGAGTCTTCATGATGCTGGAGATGCATTTGATGATGTTCTCTATTAGCAGGCTGTTGGATGCTTGATTTACTTATGCATTACTCGGCCAGATATTCAGTTTGCTGTCTCACAAATGAGAAGGTTTATGCATTTCCCAGGAGTCAAGCATTGGTAGGCAGTTAAGCACATCTTTCGCTATTTGAGTGGTACTCGGCTACTTGGGTTGTTTTATCCCAAGGGGGGATCACTACTGCCAGATTTGCATGCTTTTTCTGACTCTGATTGGGTTGGTTGCTATGACACTCGTGTGTCCACTAGTGGCTTTTGCTTCATGCTTGGTAGCTCATGTATATCTTGGTTGAGCAAGAAGCAGCCTACTGTGGCCACTTCTAGTTGTGAGGTTGAGTATAGGGTAGCTTTCACAGCGCCTGTTGAGTGTGTGTGGCTTAGACGCCTTATGGATGATTTGGGTGTTGGTCAGACTTCTTCCACCACCATCTTCACTGACAGTCAGAGCGCATTGGCAGTTGCGAGGAACCCTGTGTTCCATGCTCGCACTAAGCACATTAAGGTGCATTATCACTATTTTAGGGAGAGGTTCTGTGCTGGGGAGATCAACTTGGCATATGTGCCCATGCAAGAGAACATTGCAGACCTTTTCACGAAGGTTATGCCTAGGGAGAAGTTTGAAGCTTTCCGCAAAGCTTTGGGCTTACTTCCTTTTGTGGAGTGATTTCCACATAGCTTGGCACTTATAAGTGAGTATCAGCTCCTTGTTCACCGCATCACTCCCAGAGGGGGATTTGTTGATATATTTAGGTAGTCATGTGTGTGAACACACTAGGACCACCGGGGCACTTTTTTCCCTCTTTAGAAGGTTTTTTTCCCCCGGCTTGTATATACACCTATTGCCCTAATGGGCTACTTATCTTTGTACATTCTTGAGTAATACATTCAGTATTGTGTGTTGTGCTCCAAGCTTCTTCTTCTTCCTTGTGCTATTCGCGTGCTTCCGCAGACGTCTAGCTCCAACAGGCCAACCTCTACACAAACCTGTTGTACGAGGTAGTTGAAGGCACAGAATGGGAGCCCGATAAGGAAAGCAATCTAGGATTTTGGCATACATGGAATATCAAAGATAAAAGGGCATTAGGCCAACTTCTCCTCGCATTTGATGAATTGACAAAGGGTCACATCACTACATGTAAGACTTCAAAAGAAGCTTGAGATACTCTAGCAAACCTATATGAAGATAAAACACCTTATAAGATTTATACTCTAGAGGCCGAGTTTCACAATCTCACTATACATCCACAATACAGCGTCACCAAAGTGATAGCCCAATTTGAAGATTACCAAAGAAAGTTGGCACTTTATGGACGCAATATCTCAAGTGAAGACATGTCCATTAGGTTACTGAACAAGCTTCATCAGTCTTATGAGACGTTTGTGACCACTCTATATAATAGAGTACAAGAACTCGCTTGAGAAGAGGTTTGTCAACTTTTACTCCTCCATGACTCGTGAGTGAAGTCAGCTTCTTCACAAGAGACAACCATGAAGGCGGAGGGACCCTTCCACAAGGGCAAACATGCTAGTCATAATTCTAGCCATACACCCAAGCAAGGTTCCAACACTTTGACGAAGAAGTTTAACTATAATTTCCATGGAAAAACAAGGCACTTGGAAAAATTTTGCTACAAGAAGAAGCATATATTGAAGCCTTCTAGTTCCAAGAACCCTTAAAAAACATATCAACATAGGTCTCACTATTCTAGTGAAGATCTTATATTTCCACAAAGGCCAATGCCCTAGTAACTTCAAGTTCATCTCAAGAATGGATCTTTGGCAGTGGAGCAATGTTGCACATGTGTAAGGATCGGGATTCTTTTCAAGAGATTGAGGACCATACTGGCAAAGTTTACCTAGGCAACAATAAGAGCCTACCCATTGAAGGGAAAGACAAAGTACAAATCACGAATGACCAAGGGGAGTGCAAATCATTATCCAATTTCTTATTTGTTCCTAACTTGTGCATGAATTTACTATCAATCAAGGCCATCACCAATCATGATAAACAAGTGTTATTTGATTACACTTCAGTTAAGATGATTGATCCTAAAACGAAAGACATCATCACATAAGGTATAGAAAAAAAAGTACTCTACAAGCTCTCTTACTTTCTATCTAAAGAGTCACTTTCTAGTCTGCAGCATCAAAGAGATGGCCACACTTCATATTTACCAAGCATTTCCTCCTCTCATATAGTTAAAGGATTGTCCAAGATCGGGCAAGTCAATGATGTCTACGAAGCTTGCACCCAAGGCAAACAATGCAATGCTCTCATTCCCAAGGAGGCTTCCATAATAGCTAGGAACCCTTTAGCCCTAATCCACATGGACCTTTGTGGACCTTTAAGTAACCCTTCCCTTAGTGGATCACTCTACTTCTTTCTTCTAGTAGATGACCACTCACGATACATTTGGGTATGTTTTTTGAGTCAAAGGCAGATATTTTCTCTAAGTTTTGAGAATGGATCAACCAAGTTGAGAATCAAGCATCCAAGTCAATCAAAACTATTCGATCAAATGGCGGTGGCGAATTTATCAATCACGACTTCGATAATTTCTTAAAACAAAAGGGGATAAAAAGACAAGTCACTCAACCTCACACTCCATCCCAAATGGACTAGCTAAGAGAAAGATCTAAAATGTGATGGAAATGGCAAGAACCATGCTTCAAAACAAAGAATTACCCTACAAATTTTGGGCAGAAGCAGTACACATTGTTATGCACATACTCAATCAAGGCTTCACTAGTGCATTGCACAACAAGACACCCTTTGAAGCTTACTATGGAAGAAATCCTAATATCAATTAATTTCGAGTATTTGGAAGTGAAGCATTTGTCCATGTACCAAAAGAAGATTGCAAGTTACAATCCAAGTCTAAGAAGCATATATTCATCGGCTATAGTGAACAATCAAAAGCATATACATTGTACGATCTTGAGAACCATTCCATCACAATTTCAAAAGATGTAACCTTTAATGAAGCTTCAAGATACTCACCAAAGATCCATATATAAGTCTCAATCTGCCCATCTACACTTTAGAGGGAGACACAATCTTTTCAAAGCACCCATCAGAAGCAAGTACTTCACATCAACCTGGAAGATCACAAAGAATTACCCTACAAATTTTGGGTAGAAGCAGTGCACATTGTTATGCACGTACTCAATCGAGGCTTCACTAGTGCATTGTACAAGACACCTTTTGAAGCTTACTATGGAAGAAAGCCTAATATCAGTTACTTTCGAGTATTTGGAAGTGAAGCATTTGTCCACGTACCAAAAGAAGATTGCAAGTTACAATCCAAGTCTAAGAAGCATATATTCATCGGCTACAGTGAACAATCAAAAGCATATACATTGTACGATCTTGAGAGCCACTCCATCACAATCTCAAAAGATGTAACCTTTAATGAAGCTTCAAGATACTCACCAAAGATCCAAATATAAGTCTCAATTTTCCCATCTATACTTTAGAGGGGGACACAATCTTTTCAAAGCACCCATCAGATGCAAGTACTTCACATCAACCTAGAAGATCACAAAGGCTAATTGAAAAGCAACGGGGAGAACAGGGTCATTATGTAAATTATGCATTCATGCATCAGATCCTTCAAATTCCAGAGCCTTCTAACTACAAATAAGCTCAAGGACAACTTGAGTGGGAAGAAGCTATGCAAGCCGAAATGGATGCAATCGAGAAGAACAAGACTTGGACATTAGTAGCTAAGCCCACAAATCATCAATTCATAGGAGTTGAGTGGCTCTATAAAGTTAAGTACAAATCAGGTGGCACATTGGACAAGTACAAAGGAAGACTTGTAGCCAAAGGATATGAGCAACCGCATAGCATTGACTATGAAGAAACATTTGCCCCTACTGCAAAGTTTACCACCATAAGGATCATTCTAGCACTCAGTGCACATTTGAAGTAGCCAATCTACCTACTGGACGTCAAAAGTGCTTTTCTTAATGGAGACCTTCAACAAGAAGTATATGTTGACCAACTTGAAGATTTCAAGGTCAAAGGAAAGGAAAATCAAGTCTACAAGCTTCACAAAGCACTTTACAGACTTAAGCAAGCTCCAAGGGCCCTGTATAAAAGATTCACAAATTCTTCAAAGATAAATGATTTCAAAGAAGTTGTGCCGATATAAACTTATACATCTATCAGAATGAGTCCTTAGTGGCCATCATCATCCTCTATGTAGATGACTTGATCTTGACAGGCTCAAATGAAGAACGCATCTAATTCATCATCACTTGAGTACTCTATGACAGATCTTGGACTACTTCACTACTTCTTGGGTATGGAAGTTTGGCAAACAAAAGAAGTCTTATTCCTATCACAAAAGAAGTACTGCTCTGATCTTCTTTCCAGATATAACATGGATCAGTGTTGCTCAGTATCTACACCACTTGATCCAAACATCAAGCTCACACTAGAGGATTCATCATCACTTATGGATGTGCATACTTATCGACAGCTTGTTGGCTCATTACTCTACTTGCCAACACTAGAACAAATATTACCTATGCAATCGGTATACTCATTCAGTTTGCACATCAACCTCGACAAAAACATTGGGATGTTGTTCAAAGACTACTTTGATTGTTGGCATCATACAAGAAGAAGCAAGTACGGGCATACATGCAGATCTAGCATTGAGGCAACCCATTAATTTTTTTCAATCTTTACAGTACTATAAAAGTGATTCTCATCACTGACAACCATTGTAAATACCGTTTCACCTTTTTGTAGCTCCATTTTGTGCAAGCCGAGGAGTCCTCGAGCTTGAGGAGCTTTAGAAGTAATTGCCTACCAATTTTCATATTTTTTGGACCTCCTTTGAGCCCTAAAATAAACCCTTGAACCTAATTTTTAACTAGGCTGGACACTAGGTCTGGACAGGGCCAAAGCTAGTCAAAACTATAAATAGAGCTAGAGAGCTCATTTTTGGGGCTAGTTTCTTGTAGTCTTGCACTTGCATGAGAACTTGGTTGTAATAGAAGTGATTCCATTGTCTTACTCTCTTTGTTCTTGCCGTGTGTGCGTGTGTGTGTGTGTATGTGTGCATGTTGGTGTGCTTCTCATTCACAGCTCGAGGTCTTCATAGCATCCTCATGTCTTCCTGGATTGACATTAAAGGAGGTGCTACTCATCACTGAGCTACACCAAATTTTGGCGCCGTTGTCGAGGATCGAGCTTTGAGGACCAGCGTGTGATGGTAAGACGTAGAGAGGACGCGTTGGAATGGTAAGTAGTAGGTAATTTTCTTGTTTTTTTTCTCCATCTCCTTCTTCACTTCATATTCCCTCTTCCATTTCATTCTTCTCATTTGCTTTGTGCGAGTTTGAGAGAGAGCGCGTGTGTATTGTTGTTTTTGTGTGTTTTTGCATGATTCTTGCAAGTTGCAGCATCCTCACCATCTCTAGCAAGCTCAGCAAGTATGGAACTTCTCTGCGCATGCCCCGAGGCGTCGAGCTCGAGGTATCGGAACACACCCAAGTATCGCGACACACCGAGATATCGTGACATTCCCGAGTATCATGACACATCGAGGTATCGCGAACACTGAGATATCAGGACACTCCCGAGTATCACGACACACCGAGGTATCGCGACACACCTGCCTATCGCGACACATCGACCTATCACGACACACCCATCTATCGTGACACATCGACCTATCGCAACACACCCGCCTATCGCGACACATCCGTCTATCGTGACACATCGACCTATCGTGACACACTCGTCTATCGCGACACTCCCAACCTATCACGACACATTCGTCTATCGCGATACTCCCGAGTATCGCGACACATCGACCTATCGTGACACATCGACCCGAGCTATCGCAATACACCGGCCTCACGAATAATTTTTTGGAGTGTAATAATTGATTGACTTGGGATAATTTTTGGTCTTGATTTCTAACATTTTGGGACTACCTTAGAGCCTTATAAGTGAGCAAAATACCGAGAAAATCATAAAAAAAATTCTTGAACCCTGAGAGCCTGTTTTGAACCCTAAATGCCTGAACAGTCATAACTTCCTCATACGAAATCCGTTCGGAGTGATCTTAGGCTTGTTGGAAAGCTCGTGGGGAGTGGCACCAAAACTTCCACTGGTTACAGTAAAATTAATGTCAAGATTATTAGATAGGGTATTTTGAAGTTGACCGTACCTGGGGTAGGAAAGCTGGGGAATCTTTAGGATTGTCTTCCACAAAGCCAAAGAACAAGTTGATCTCTGAATTGCATGAATGAAATTGGTATGTTATGTTTTTTTAATTGAAATCTTGAGCTAACATTGGGACTTTTACAGGTCCATTGAGAGCATCGAAGGGCAATCCAAGCAAGAGTAAGTGCAAGCTTGGGAACACGCTTCGTAGGCACACAAGGGCGACCAAGGAAGGAGCCTTAAGGTTGGAAATTCTCAACACCCTCTGTCAATTCCTAGCTTAGGCTAAGTACGACTTAGGTGTGGTGATTAATTAGAGCAACGTCAGGAACAAATCAAGTCCAAGGGAACTAATCAACTAAGTGCAAGCATTAGGTAGATCTTAAGTGCGAAAACCCTAAGGGAAAAAAGTAAACTTGATTCGATCAATTATCAAGTGTGAAATTCAAACAAGAGCTTAACACAATAACCAACTAAAAAGAACAAAGTGAGTGATAAAAACTAACCTGCAACGAGAGTGTACGTGGAACTAGAGGGTAGAAAACCCAGGCATATGAACCTTAGGTCAGGAAGACACATAGGCCGGGACAGACAAAGCCTCAGTTCCTCTGAAGCTAGTGTCAATCACACTACTAGGTCTTGGGCCCAGCAGCTGAGCAATTATTCAAACCACCCTAACTCTGAGACTAGCAAACCTGAGATGTCTTAGGGTATTGAGAGACCCATAGGAAGTTCAAGTGTGGCCTACCTACAAAAGGTTGAAGGTCCTTACAAGACTCAACTTGAATATCTTAGGACCAACCGATTAGGTGCTTACATCTATGAGGACAGTCTAAGAAGATCCGTAGTCCAGATTAAAAACCCAAATCAACCTATTGGACTAGAACATCCAGCTGTGAAGTTTGAGAACGGCGCATACCTGGACAAAGAGGGAACTATGTATGTAGTCATCGATCATCCAGATAGGACAGAAAAATTTGGTAATGCGGCCTAGCTTACACAGGAATACAGATTGTTGGAAGGAAACAATAAAGAGCTTTGTACTCTGTCATCCCACCTCCAGGCACATGTCAATGCCTTGGAGCTGAGTGATATTGCATTACAACAAGAGGTTACCACCCTCCAACAATCTCATGCGGAGCTTGAAGCCAAGTATACAAAGACGGGTAAGGCGACAGAAAAGCAACTCAGAGATCAGCTAGCTCGCAATGCTAGGCTACAAAGAAACATGGCCTTACTTCGCCGCCACTTAGTAGCTGCTCAAGAAGAGAATAGAAGACTACAGTAACAGAATCAAGAGAATTTAGAAGCAGCCATCGAAAACACCCCAGGGGCACCTATAGATCTTGCCAAATTCCAAGCTATTCCCTCAGAACACATTCAGTAGGTATTGGAAGGTTATGTGACCCTCTTGGAAGCACACGACCAACTGGCAGACCAGGTAAAGGAACTACAAAGATCTCAAGTGCCCCCACCACACCCAACAAAACCTAAAGAGATGGTCAATGATGCTACTTCACTAGCGCCTGAATCTTCAACGGCCAATGAGGTACTTGAGCTACGCCAACAAGTTGTAGAATTAAACACTAAGTTGTTACAATACGAACGCCCCCCCTCTCCACCCGATCAACCAACAGAAGAGGAGGCTATTGTCATTCCAGTGGACGAAACATTTGAAGATAATTATGAGCCTTAACCTCTTCCAGGAGGCAGAATCATTGACAAGGGACAGGACACATACAAGGAACCCCCTCCGGCATGGATGAAACAAGTAGAAGAGATGGGGGTGACTCACGAAGATTGTATATCCACTTAGATGATGGCCATGAAAACTATCGAGGAGACCATACTTCAATCGGAATATTTCAAGCACTTGGCTCCTATGTGACTGATAACCAGTTCAGAGTTACAATATAAACCCTACTTTGTACTGTTGGCAGACTACAATGCTGAGATCAAACGCAAAACCAACAAGTACCCTACTTTCGCAACACAGTTTGAACCAAAGGACATTCCAGAGGAAGCCCGAAAAGGGGCCATATTCCAACCCATCTGGAGGCAAAAATTACTGGAGACAAAACCAGAAAGGTATGGGTTTGACACCTCATTAGTAACTAAACACTCTATCTACATAGCACAGGATATAAACCAAGAGGAGCCATCATCATTTGAAGAGGCCAAAGCAAAATCAGAATGGAAGCATGCAATGAAGGAAGAGATTGAAGCACTTGAGGAAAACAACACTTGGGATTTGGTGCCCAAGACTTCATCCATGAAGGTAATAGGCTCAAGATGGGTCTATAAACTCAAGAAGAATTCTGATGGTTCAATTAACAGGTATAAGGCAAGGCTTGTAGCAAAAGGCTTTGCACAAACTCAGGGAATTGATTATGAGGAGACCTTCTCTCCTGTGGCAAAGATGCCTACTATTAGGGTTTTGCTTAGTATTACCTCTTCCAAGAATTGGAAGATACTTCAACTAGATGTAAAGAATGCATTCTTGAATGGTTGGATAACAGAAAAGGTATATATGGCACAACCACCTGGTTTTGAGAACCAAGTTTATCCTGATTACGTGTGTAAACTTAACGAAGCATTGTATGGTCTCAAGCAAGCTCCAAGAGCTTGGAATTTCGGGCTTGTTTCATTCTTGCAGGACAAAGGCTTTCAACCAAGCAAGGCAGATCCTTCACTCTTTATTA
The DNA here is from genome assembly GCA_020310875.1 of Ceratopteris richardii. Lineage (NCBI taxonomy): Eukaryota > Viridiplantae > Streptophyta > Polypodiopsida > Polypodiales > Pteridaceae > Ceratopteris > Ceratopteris richardii. The sequence continues at coordinate 4,213,066 of CM035414.1, forward strand.
AAAAGAGTAATTCCGAGGTCATCTACCTATGTGTATATGTAGATGATATTATATTGACAGGAAATGATGCACAACTTACCTACTTCCTAGGTTTGGAAGTTGTCTACAAAGATCATGGTTTGTTTCTCACTCAAAGGAAGTACATTAAGGACATGTTGGCAAAATTCAAGATGCAAGATTGTAAGATTGCAGGTACTCCAATGGAGGTCAATCACAAATTGAGCTCACATGAAGGTGAACTCATAGAGGACATCACATCATATCAAAGTCTAGTGGGTAGTCTCAACTATGCCACATTGACAAGAGTAGATATATGTTACAGTGTGAGTGTGCTAAGTCAATTTCTGCACACACCAAGGAAACCACATATGGATGCTGCCAAAAGGATTCTCAAGTATCTCAAAGGAACCATAAATGAAGGACTTTATTATCCTTATGTATCTGATTTAGGTTTGAAGCTATTTTCTGATGCAGATTGGGCTGGCTCCAAAGAAGATAGAAGGAGGACTTCAGGTTATCTTACCTTTGCAGGTTCAAAGCTTATTTCATGGTCATCCAAGAAGCAACCCACAGTTGCTCTCTCTTCTACTGAAGCTGAATATAGAGGTCTTGCCATAGCTATACAAGAAGCTATGTGGATGAAGACATTGTTCAAAGAGCTTGGATTGGAGTTTGGAACTCCAACTATTTTTGGTGACAATATGAGTTCTGTTCATTTGGCTGCTAATCCTATTTTTCATGCAAGGACTAAACATATTGAAGTTCATTATCACTATGGACGAGAAAAGGTTCCAAGCAAAGAGATTCAAATATCATATGTGTCCATTTATCAACAATGTGCAGATATTCTAACCAAAGCATTGGATGGTACAAAGCCTTGCAAATTCAAGGCTATGATTGGTTTGCAGGTAATCTTGGAAGATTGAAGGCCTCAAGCATACTTGGCTTGAGGGGGAGCCGTTGGAGCAAGTCTATGACAAGCCTAAGTATTGGCTTGAGTCCCACAAAGTCATGAAAAAAGCTTTAAAATGAAGACTATGTAAAGTTCACTTGTGAACTACCTCTTGTAACTTTTGAAGAGTTTACTTAATGTAAAAGTGAAAGAATCTTAAGTGGTTGAGTCCACTTGATCAAGAATGGAAAGAGGAGCCACGAATTTGTGATTTGTGGTAGGTAGAGAATCAAATCAATCACTAATTGATTGGAGAGTGATTGAGGGAAGTTAGCCTCCCAAACTCAACTATAAATAGATGGCAGTTTTAGTCATGGTTAGAGAGACCTATGTGAAGACCTCCAAGAGCTGAGCTTTATGCCATATCAAGGTGTGATTACAAGGCACACATATGTATCAGTAAGTCAGTGTATTGTACAAGCAATATACTTTCATTTTCATGATTATTTGAGTTCATCTTTCCATGTTCTTGTGAAGTGTACTACTCACTGCCATTACTCTGAGTTTTTTTCAGTCAGCTTGCAGAGATGTTTTCTCTGAGCTTGGTGCATCATTTTCAGTGATTTAACTTGGTAAAGTTAGCTCTATAAGTCTACTATATGCTCACAAATGTTCATGTCATTTGGATGTTGCAATCGTCAGTTATGGTCAGTTGAAGTCAATAGTGTCTGTGCATTTTCACTTCTCTGTCAGGTACCCGACTTTTTCACTCATCTTGTCAGAGGTGTTTCTCAGTGGTTACGTATCCAAATGCAGTGATTTAAACTTTTTTGGATTCAGCTTTTTGTCTAGTACAACCATACAAATTTTCATAATCATTGGATCCCTACATGTTCAGTTAGGTTTATTTTTCTGCTCACTGGTCTCAATCTGTAGCAGCCCGTGAAAATCGGGATGATGTCATCACTTGTTAAAACTCATTCTCAGTGTGTGGTTTATTATTTTTGATGAGATTAGTCTTGAAAGTTAGCTCTTTAAGCTACCTAGACTTCCCCAAGAGGAATTAAGCTAATTGCTGCTGTGCTCAGAGAATTATGTAAAACACTGGACAGGTGTATGAACCAAGAATAGCAAGTTTTCACCTCTGAGCTAACTCCAACTTATCTGTTTTGATCTATCTTTTTGAGAGTGATCTTCCAAGGTACATAGGGTGTCTAATACATCCATTGGAAAGCTAAAAGGGCCCACCAAATACTCCTGGAGTTCATTTGGCTGGTGTAGATCAAGGATTTTGCAACACCTCTTCATCTTCAAGCACATACCTATCCATCTCTTCACACATTGCAGCTTCAACAATTGTCCTATTCCTTCTTTTTGCCACTCCATTTTGCTAAGGAGTGTACCTTGTAGTTACCTCTCTTTTGATTCCTCTTTCTTGAAGAAAAGAATAAAACTCATGGGAGAAGTATTCTCCCCCTCCATTTGACCTTAGCCTTTTTAGTGATTTACCTGTTTGATTCTCCACAAGAGACAAATATCTTTTGAAACATGAAAAAACTTCATCTTTGTGTTTCATAAAGAATAGGATAGTCCATCTGCTGCAATCATCAATAAAGGAGACATAATACCTTGAGCCAGATATTGAAGCATCCTTGCTAAGTCCCCATACATCTGTATGAACCAACTCCAAGAGGTCTCCATGCATATAACCTTTCTTCATGAATGGTAACCTGTTAGAATTTCCAAATTGACATGCACTACACTTATAAATCATGTGTTGTTTTGACAAGTTAGGGAGTCCAAGTACACTTTGGTCCCTGCAAATTTGCTTTAATGATCTTTCACCAATATGTGTCAATCTCTTGTGCCATACCTCTAGTTCTGTGAGTGTTTGATTACCATAGTTGAAGAGATGTATGTTCCTTGTGTCTTGCAACTCAAAGGTGAATAGTCTAACTGTCTTTTCTCCCTTTGATATTCTTCTGAACCCTTGGCTAGGGTCTTCCACATATGCTCCTCCTCTTGTGAACGTGACTTGCAATCCTTTCTCTACTATCTGCCCAAGACTTATCAAATTCTTTGTAATGGTAGGGACATAGAGTACCTTACTGAGTAGGTTGATGTTTCCATCAGGTGCTTTGAGATTGCCTATTTTCTCCACAGGATGTCTTGTGTCATCTCCTGTTTGTACCTCATGCTTATTCTTTCCTTGGATCTTCCAAATCTGAGAGGAGAGCTATATTTCCTGCCACATGATTGGAGCAACCTGAATCTATGTAAAAAACATGCTCATCAGATTTACCTTGTGGCATAAACATGTTCATGATCAATAATGAATCCTCTTTGTTTGAGTCTTCTTTGTAGTTATTGAAGTCTCTCCTTCCTTTGTAGCCTCCTTGATAGTTTGAATGATTGTAGTTGTTGTAGTTTCCATGATAATTGTTGAACCTTCCTCTTGAGTAGCCATAACTTCCTCAATTGTATCCTCTTCCTCTTTGATCCCTGGAATTCCTAAAGCAATTTTCAGTTGTATGATTAGTTAGTCCACAAATAGAACATGGGTTGCAGTCTTGTGATCTCCCCCTGCCTTGTCTACCTCCTCTTCCTCTACCTCTGCCATGTCTTCCTCTACCTGCACAGTTAACTTCATATGTACCTGCTTCATCATCCACTTTCTTTGCCTTTCCTTTGTTATCTTTGGAATTGCTTTGATCAGTGTATAAAGTTGAAGATTGATTACCTTTAGAGCTTTCTCCATTTTTGATAAGCTTTGCCTCGTGAGTGAGTAATTGTCCAATGAGTGTATTGAAATCAGGTACATGCATGTCCATGTATAAAGCCATAGCTGTGGGGGTGAATGCTTCCCACTTGTCATCTGCTTTCAATCCATTGATGACCTGCCTTACAATTTGCTCTTCGTCTATTACCTCTCCAATGCTTCCCAACTGATCTGCTATGTCCTTGAGCTTTGTGATAAAATCAGTCACATTTTGTTTGGGAGCTTTCTTGAGAGTTGTGAAATCCAACCATAGTTCATGCTTCCTGTTGATATATTTAGGTAGTGATGTGTGTGAACACACTAGGACCACCGAGGCACATCTTTACCACATAGTTTCTGGCTTGAGGCTGTCATGTGTGCAGCAAATGTACTGAACAGGTGTCCTACCAAAGCGCTGCAGTCTATCACTCCATATGAGGCCTGGCATGATCGCAAGCCATCTATTGCTCATCTACGTGTTTTTGGTTGTTTGGCATATGCATTAGTGCCTGAACAACATCACAAAAAATTGGATGATAAAGCAGTAAAATGTATTTTTGTTGGGTACAGTTCTGAAAGTAAAGGCTATCGTCTGTATCATCCACAGACTAAACACATTCTGGTTAGTCGTGATGTTGTTTTTGTGGAAGATGCTATTCAGCCATTGCTTTCATGTACTAAGGAGACATTTGTTAGCTCCAAAGACATGTATGATACTTTTCTGCCTCTTTTTACAGGTAGACAGTCTAGTGCTATTCTCAATGAGGCAACTTCTAAGCCTTTGCATGTTTCATGTGATGATGCAGATCATTCCAGTTCTGATGTAGATTTACATGATGCACTAGTTGATGAGAGAGTATATATTGAGCAGGCAAAAACTATGCCAAAATGGCTGGTGCAGACTTTGCGTGACAACAAATTAGATGCACCTCTATCATATCGTACTCGTTCAGGCTCTCATAATGCCTCTTTTGCATCAGATTGCTATGCTATGGCTGCATGTAGTCTCTATGATGAGAATGAGCCTGTTTCATTTGATGAAGCACAAAATTCAGAAAATTGGATGGTTGCTATGCAATCTGAATATGATGCAATAATGAAGAATGGTACTTGGTCTTTATGTGACTTGCCTCCTGGCAAGAACGCCATTGGCACTAAGTGGGTATACAAGTTGAAGCGTAAACCTGATGGTACAATTGACAGGTATAAGGCTAGGCTTGTTTCAAAGGGTTATGCACAGGAAAGAGGCATTGATTTTGATGAGACCTTTGCACCTACATGCCATATGACTACTGTTCAGAGCATTTGTGCACTTGCAGCCCATCATGGTTGGGATGTGCATCAGTTGGACATTAAAACTGCATTTTTGGATGGTGACTTGCATGAAGAAGTGTATGTTTTTCAGCCCCGTGGCATTGTGCAGAAAGGGCATGAAAACCAAGTGTGCCGGTTAAAGAAGGCATTATATGTGTGAGCCGCAAGAATGTAATATGAAACCCTAAAAAGTCGCATCCATACCGAAAGAGCGTAGCACATTAGTTGTACTCTTTGATTAATAAAGGAAGCATACGCGAAAACAGGTGTATCATCGGACTGTGAGTCTGGGCGAATGCCGGAAGTGGATCGCAATGCAGTGTTTTGATTACTCTAAGTTGTTTATCTCTCTGTTAATAAAGTTCAGCATTACATTAAGTTTGATGAAGTATTAATTAACTGATGTTTCAATGATATGATGAACTATGTGGGTATGTGTCTGCTAGTGAAGAACATTGTACTACGTAGTTAATTATCTTGTGTTGAATTATGTTGTAATACACAAACAGATAGTAGTTGCGGGTTAATCGTGTTAAGTCTGTGAAATAGTACACATGGAATCTGTAGATTTGGGAAAATACCAATAGGGCCTCTGTTTTACAGACCCCTAACTATCTCAAGAACCCAGGATTGATAATAGATTAAACAATAAAGTTCAACACTCGTGCCATTTGTGGGAAATGGAGTAGCCAGTTGAAGAAGAAGTTTAAGGCTCGAAGACAAATCTTTTGATATATGCCGGTAACACATTCCGGTGAATCTTATCCCAAATATCGAAGTGATCCACATCCTGGCCAGTTCCGAATTTGTTAGGAACACCCTCTGGTGGTAGAAGTGAAGAAAAATCAAGTTCCGTTGTATAAGGTTCAATTCAACAAGAAAGTGGCAATTCCGGTGGCGGTTTGGTGTTGTGCAGAAGCAGTTCAGAAGAATGTGGTGATAATCCAATGTGTTCTGGTGACAGTCCGATACATTCTGAAGACAATACGTTAGTTCTTGGTGGTATTTCAGCACTGTCTGGTGATAATTCAGCATTGTTTGGCGATAATTTGGTGCTCTTCGACAACAATTCGGTGCTCTCTAGTGACAATCCGATGTTTTTCGATGATACTGTGGTTTTGTTTCACAGGAATTTACTGCATTCACCATTTTTAGGTGCAAGTCTAGCCAATTTTGATACTAAGGTTGAGAAAGGGCAGCTAGATTTTGAGTTAAGTAATCAATTCAGAGACATTTTTGGACCGGAAAGTTGGCAAAGTGACCATACGGTCCAGGGACATCAAGGAGTCTATCCCCAAAGTTCAGGCAACATGAGTAGTTCCCATCAACAACAACAACAACATCAGCAACAACAACAACAACAACAACAACAACAACACCAACAGATTATTCCACCGCGTCCGATGCCGGCCGGAGTCACATACACAAAATTTGGAGGTTTTTCGGGAGATGATCCCGATGCGCATGTGCGGACATTTGAAATTAATTATGCAGTCTTGAATTACCCAGTGGACCCTGTTTATAAAGCCATCGTGTTCCAGTCAACTTTGGTTAATGAAGCTGCTCGCTGGTTAACTGAATACAACTTGAACCATTTCCGGCAGTATGATGATGTGAAGGATGCCTTTTTGCAACGGTTTTGGTTAAAGAAAAACCCAGCAGAAATTTTCCATTACCTGTAGAATAACAGGCAAGAGCCGCACCAGAATGTATAAGAATATGCCACTCTATTCCGGACTCATTTACGGCAGCTTCTGCCAGCGCATGCCAATTTACCAGACGACATCATCACTTAGTGATTTATAAACGGACTAAATCCCCAATTAAAGCATATCATGATCATACGATGTGTGGGAGGAATGACCTTGGATGCCGTGATTGCAATGGCTTTACAGTTAGAAAATAAAGTGGGTGGATTCACTGAAGATTTAGAGTGGTTGAAGGCATCCAAGCATTCAAACCAAGAGCCTTTAAAACAAATTTACTGTACTAAATGTAAAAACATTGGACATACTGGCTCTGCATGCGCTCTAAATCAGATGTACTATGCTATTTGCCACACCACAGATCATACTACGGAGACTTGTCCCTATAACGCAAAGGTACAAAGTAGAGTGGCTGTGAATGCTATCATTCTGGAACAAGGCCAACCGGCCAGTCACTATGTACCACCGCAAATGGGGAATACTCCTTATCAAGGATACAAGAATTATAGAGGAGCATGGTTGACTAACTTTGGACAAACTCGGTGGAATGCGGGTATAGCAGGTGAAGGTGCATCTCTTCCACCACCTAAATGTCATTTTTGCGGTGAAATAGGACATATTGGTAGGTACTATAAAGATGCGGCCGAGTACGATAAAAAGAAAAAGGAATGACAACACCCGATGGCAAACATGGTGTACATATCAGAAGTCGACACTCAAACAGCAGCAATGCAAACACGTTCAGGAAAGCAATTACAGCCAGCTGCAGAGATTTTTGAACCTGGAATTTGTGAACAACAGAAGGTGTTTACTAAAGCAAGTAAGTGGGCAACTCATGAACAAGCTATTTTCCCTGACCCAGTTCCAGTAACGTAGCAAAGCATATCGCAGACAGTACTGGAAGGCAGAAACCTAACCCAAAGAGTACTGAAATCCCCACTAGACACTGTACCAGAAATAGCAAAAATTGATCCGTTGTGGGATGTCTTATCCAAAGCGTCAATTACACTACCATTGGGACAATTATTGGCTTTAGTCCCTGGCATACATCAACAATTCAAACAACAGGTCAGTCCAAGACCTTCATGTGCTCCTTCGACAGCCACAATTCAGTCCAAACTTGATCCGACGGTGGATCATACGGTGCCCTTGATTACAGTCTGGTACAAGAATCATAAAATACCACAAGTTCTAATTGATGGAGGGTCTGGTGTAAATATTGTGATGGCTGCACTTTGTCAACAGATGGGATGGACACAAATTGAACCTGTCCAATCTTTTGTGCGAATGGCTGATCAATCCGGAGTTCATCCGGTGGGATTAGTACGTGATATTCCTATCACTCTTCAAGGGGTTGTATTTAAAATGACCTTTGTTGTTCTGGAATTACCCAAATCTAGCCTTGACTATAACCTGCTCTTTGGATGCCCATGGTTAAAGCAAGCGAAGGTAGTTCAGGATTGGTCAATCCAGGAATTGATTTTTAAGAATAACCACCGTAAATATGTTGTTCCACTAGATGACATGAAGCCTTGCGACTTGCATGCACGACCTTATGTAGCCGAACCTGTACACATGTTGGATGGTCTTTTAGATGATGAAGAGGAAGCTTTTCTCAAAGCCAATAAGGATCTGCTGGCATTCGGAACTGTGGACTTACAAACGGTGGCCGATAACAAGAGTTCGATAGCTTGTACAATCGTACCATTGACTAGTGAACCCGAAGCAAGTGTAGCACAGACCTTGGATGATACGATGCTCCAACAATTACTCCCATCAGGAGAGGATTTGGATATGCGTCGACAGTTCTACATACCGGAAGATGAGTTGGTTACTTGTGACTTAGGTGATGAAACCAACCCACGACCAGTAAAAATTAAGGTGGGACTATTAGAGACCTTCCAGGATAACTTGTTGCAGTTTCTACGTGAATTCTCTGATGTGTTTGCATGGGATTACCAGGACATGAAGGGGTTGAACCCGCATATCTATCAACATAGGGTTATGTTGAAACCAGATGCTCGGCCTATTAAAGAACCAAGCTATAGGATGAATCCTAACTATGCGGCCCAGGTCAAAGCAGAACTGGATCGATTGCTGAAAGTTGGGTTTATTATCCCTATTGAGCATGCAGAGTGGATTTCCCCTCTTGTCATAGTTCCTAAGAAGAATAAGCAATTACGGATATGTGTGGACTACCGGAAATTAAATGCAGCAACCGTACTTGATCCATTCCCTCTACCGTTTTTGGACACCATGTTAGATGATGTGGCAGGACGAGATCCTTCTTAGATGAATATAGTGGGTATAACCAAGTCCAAATGGTGGAGCAGTACATTCCAAAGCCATCATTTATAACCAATTGGGGCGTTTATGCGTGTACAGTGATGTGGTTTGGTCAGAGAAATGCTCCGAGTACGTTTCAGTGTTGTATGCAAGAAATTTTCTCTCCTTATCTAACCACATTTATGAGAGTTTACCTGGATGACTTCTCCTTATCCGGTGATATTTCGGCACATCTGTACCATTTACGGTGCTGTTTTTCCAAGTGTCGAGAATACCGTTTATGCTTAAACCCAAATAAATCGGTTTTCTCGGTACCTTGCAGCAAGTTGCTAGGACACATTATCTCAAAACAGGGGATTCAAGTTGATCCAGATAAGGTGAAGGCCGTATTGGAGGCACCTGCTCCCACAACTCCCAAAGAAGTGATGCGCTTCTTGGGACAAATCCAGTGGCATGGACGACATCTACGGTGGCTTGCTCATTTGGCCACGCCCCTCAATCGACTGATAACTAGTACTCCTCGCCAGTTTGAATGGACCGAAGCATGTCAGTTGTCTTTCGACCAGTTGAAATCATTGTTAATGCAGGCACCTATTTTACAAGCGCCAAATTGGGAATTGCCATTTCATGTCTTTGTGGATGCATCCAACATTGCAATTGACAGTGTGTTGATGCAGCAAATGGACAAATGGTTCCGTCCAGTGTATTATGCGAGCCACAGATTGGCCCCGGCAGAGCGCAATTATTCAGTCATTGAACGTGAATGTCTGGACTCGCTGAGAGCACCAACAAATCTCTATTGAATATCTTAAAGAAACTGGTATTAGAATGTCCAGAGAGATGGGACCAATTCCTACCTGCCGTACTATTGGCTTACCGTACAACATATAAAGTGGCGATCGGAATCACTCCTTTCAAGTTGGCTTATGGTTTGGAGGCGATTGCTCCTATGGAACTGGTGGTTCCTAGTTTGCGAGTGGCATTAGACCAGAAATTACTATCGGAGGAGTCATTTCCTTCTAGATTGGAGGCTTTACGGTCTCTAGATGAACAGTGTCTTGAGAGTTCTCTGGTGTTGCAAGAAGTTCAGCTTAGACAAGCAAGAACTTATGATCGTTTCCTTAAGACCCCTGTGTTTACCATCGATCAATTAGTGCTCTTTTATAATGCTAAATCCAATCGGTCCACCGAAAATTTTAAATTGCGATGGTTTGGTCCATACCGCATTGCCGAACAAGTGGGACCTGCAACTTTTTGGTTATCCACCCTCAATGCCTCCTTCCTAAAGCGATCAATGGATCAAAGCTTCGTCCCTATTTTCCGCCTTCTGTCCTCTTGATGCATCATCGGTATTTTTACTCCTTTTCTTCCCAATGTTCTCCCTCAACATTTCGGTTCTCTCTACGTATTTTTGGTTGACTAACTGACCGTAATCCTTCCGTTTTCTTATCTAACTATGATTAATAGCCGCCTTTGTGTCTCCGATTCTGTTAATGCATACATGTTGCCATTATACCTGTATATTTCCACCATTGTGTGATGATTAGGTTTCTTTTCATAAGATTCTTCCCGTGTTCTTACTTAATCCTGTTCTTTACGCTGATTTTTGCTATTGCACCCCTGTGTGCTTGTGATCTTTGTGCGACCTGTGTTCGTGCGTGTGTTTGCTCTTGCGTGTTCTGCTTGCGTTATGGAAGCTCTAGCAAATATCGTTACCTTCCACGCTGGTTTCGCTCTAGACGTGAGCGAGTACCTGCATATCCGTGGTCTCTTGGCCTTCGTTGAATTGCCTTGGCATTCACTGGAGTGTCAGCCATTTGTTGCCCAGATAATCTCGGACATAGCGGCTATGCCAGCTACAGAACAATGCTAGCCGTTGGCATGCTTAAATCCCCGTGTCGTAGTTACTCTCAGTACCGTCGCCGAGAGGTTCTGTCTCCCTCAAGAGGGGTTGGTCGATGGACTGCTTCTTCCACTGGCGACCATGAAGGAACTCTTTCCCTGACACTCATCTAACGAGTTTGTTATTCTATGTCGACCCGAACCAGAACGCACTGCACTGTAGTTTTTAGTCGCTGCCCTCAACCTCCAAAAACGTACTTACGACATATCTTGTCCGTTCTATACCATGATTGACACTGCCTCTTGAGAATCTATTAATTTTACTTCATTCTTTTTCCAGCACATTCACCATGAATGTCAAGCCGTTTCGAAACAGTTAGCCAAGCACAAGATTCCTAGGACTAGATTGCCGCATCTTCTTACCTTTCTCTTGCCGGTGATCCAAGCAGAGCAACCACCTCTCGCGCATCCTCTACTATTACATGAGTCTACACAAATGCTGGAGGATGACGATGATGAAGACCTTCTGCATTTCTTCTAACGCAAACACACGCACCTCAGCCCATCCCAAAGTCAAGTAAAGGACACCACCGCTGTTCAAGAAGTTGAAGTATTCCATGATACAGCCACTTCCTTACAGGTAGAATCTGCCCAGTCTTCTCCTAGTAAGCAGCTGGATACAAATGTTATTATGGAAGACGTAGCTGAACTCTCACAGCAAGAGGAAACCCAACAACAGGATGTTGAGGCTGTGAAGGAGACAATGGAAGACACCACTGTCATTGTGTGTCATCCATCTTCTTCACACGTAGCAGATGATCAAGTCAACAAGGTCACGCAACCGGCCTGTGTCGAAGAGGCAGTGACCAAAGTTGCCACTGTTTCATCTTCACATCCAGGCCAAACAAGCATCGTCCTTGTGTAGACAACCCTTCTCCCCCTTCCTCCTCCAACCACACTTATTGCGGTTGGCGATCCTTCACCCTCCTCACCACCAACTGCAATCCGGGAAGCCTCACCCACATTTTCGTCTTCTCTCGACTACTACTCTCCACCCTTATCTCCACCTCTCCTATCTTCCCAACCATCACAGCCTGTCCCTTCTCTTCCCACCCCGGTGATGTTCGCCGAATTGGCATCCATGGGCAAGATGTTAATTCAATTATCTCAACAATTATCTCTTCAATTGAAGACGGCCACACAGACTATTCAACAGGAGCTGCAGAGCAAAGTTGATCTTCTAGAAGCTGATATTGCACCCCTCCAAGAAGAATTACTTGAAGTTAAAACTGATATTCACTCTCTACATACCTAAATCCAGCGACTGCAAGATCAATTGACTGAAAAAGATTCTATTATTACTAATCAGGATGCAGAGATTATTACATTGAAATAGATAGTGATTGATAAGGAAGATGCCATGACTGCGTTAGGCAACGAACTCCATGCCACGAGGGATAAACTCAGTATACTCGAAGAAGCTTCACAGTCACTTGCAGCCAATGTCCTTAAAGTGGAAGCCGAATTACATAAGGTAACTGAGCAGTTGTTTCAACGGGATCAAGAACTTCCTTCGGAGATTTCCAAGACTCTTCAGTTAAAGAAGGAAGTCGCAGCCATTCAAAAGAAGCGAGAAGATTTCTACAAAACAATGCAATTTCACTCTCAGGAACTCGAGCGTAGAGAAAAGCAGCTTGGTGTCCAAGCTGACAGGTTGTCTAGAATTGATGCAGAGATCGCTGAAATCAAGTTGCAGCGAGATGCTGCTGTAGCCAACGAGTTCAGTTGGAACTGATGCACAGTTAGTTGAGCCTCAAATTTTGCAAGATATGCTAACTTCTTTAAAACAGAAGATCACTCGTACGTTTAAATTAGCTCGCGCTATGTATGTATAGGGTATCATCGATGAACCCTGAATCTTGTCATTTTCCTTTTCGGGTTCGAGTCCACTGTGCATGCTAGTGTGAGCTGCTGGAATGTAATATGAAACCCTAAAAAGTCGCATGCATACCGAAAGGGCATAGCACATTAGTTGTACTCTTTGATTAATAAAGGAAGCGTACACGAAAACAGAAGGTGTGTTGCTGGACTATGAATCTGGGCGAATGCTAGAAGTGGATCGCAACGCAGTGTTTTGATTACTCTGAGTAGTTTATCTCTCTGTTAATAAAGTTCAGCATTACATTAAGTTTGATGAAGTATTAATTAATTGATGTTTCGTTGATACGATGAACTACGTGAGTATGTGTCTGGTGGTGAAGAACATTATACTGTGCAGTTAATTATCTTGTGTTGAATTATGTTGTAATACACAGACAGATAGTAGTTGTGGGTTAATCGTGTTAAGTCTGTGAAATAGTATACGCGGAATCTGTAGATTTGGGAAAATATCAACAGGGCCTCTGTTTTTACAGACCCCTAACCATCCCAAGAACCCAGGATTGATAATAGATTAAACAATAAAGTTTAACATATAGTTTAAAGCAAGCACCATGTGCTTGGTATGAGAAGATACATGCCTATCTGATTGCACATGGTTTTGAGAACAGTCCAACTAAAAGCACCTTATATGTTAAGCATGCTAATGATGTGCTTCTGATCATTGTTGTCTATGTTGACGACATGTTGCTCACTAGTCCTATTGAGAAGCATATTGCTGATTTTAAGGCTGATTTGCATGCCTCATTTGAGATGTCTGATTTGGGGCATTTGCATCACTATTTGGGCATTCAGTTTATGCAAGTTGATGGTGGAATGGCTTTGTGTCAAACAAAATATATTGACACATTATTGCAGCGTTTTGGCCTTGAAGTCTGTAAGCCTATTGCCACTCCTATGGAGACATGTTTACGATTGAGTCTTCATGATGCTGGAGATACATTTGATGCTGTTCTCTATCAGTAGGTTGTTGGATGCTTGATTTACTTATGCATTACTTGGCCAGATATTCAGTTTGCTGTCTCACAGATGAGCAGGTTTATGCATTGCCCAAGAATCAAGGATTGGCAGGCGGTTAAGTGCATCTTTAGCTACTTGAATGGTACTCGACTACTTGGGTTGTTTTATCCCAAGGGGGGATCACTAGCGCGAGATTTGCATGCTTTTTCTGACTCTAATTGGGTTGGTTGCTATGACACTCATGTGTCCACTAGTGGCTTTTGCTTCATGCTTGGTAGCTCATGTATATCTTGGTTGAGCAAGAAGCAGCCTACTGTGGCCACTTCCAGTTGTGAGGCTGAGTATAGGGCAGCTTTCACAACTACTATTGAGTGTGTGTGGCTCAAACGCCTTATGGCTGATTTGGGTGTTGGTCAGTCTTCTGCCACCACCATCTTCACTGACAGTCAGAGCGCATTGGCAATTCCGAAGAACCCTGTGTTCCATGCTCGCACTAAGCACATTGAGGTGCATTATCATTATGTCAGGAAGAGGTTCTCTATTGGGGAGATCAGCTTGGCATATGTGCCCACACAGGAGAACATTGCATACCTTTTCACGAAGGCTCTACCTAGGGAGAAGTTTGAAGCTTTCGGCAAAGCTTTGGGCTTACTTCCTTTTGTGGAGTGATTTCCACATAGCTTGGCACTTCCTTATACATGAGTGCCAGCTCCTTGTTCACCGCATCACTCCTAGGGGGGATTTGTTGATATATTTAGGTAGTGATGTGTGTGAACACACTAGAACCGCCGAGGCACTTTTTTCCGCCTTTAGGAGGTTTTTTCCCCCGGCTTGTATATAATCCTATTGCCCTAATGGGCGACTGTAGCTCAGTGATGAGTAGCACCTCCTTTAATGTCAATACGAGAAGACGTGAGGATGGTATGAAGACCTCGAGCAAGTGGCGGCACAAGTGCGTGAGTGAGAAGCACACTAGCATGCACACACATACACACACATGCGCACACCAGGCAAGACAAAGAGTGAGAATCAATGGAGTTCTTCAATTACTTTCAAAATGCTCTTACAAGTTCATTTCAATTACAATCTCCCCCCAAAAATGAGCTCTCTAGCTCCTTTTATAGTTTTTGACTAGCTTTGGCCCTGTTCAGACCTAGTGTCCGGCCTAGTTAAAAATTAGGTTCCAGGGCTTATTTGAGGGCTCAAACGAGATCTAAAAAATATGAAAATTGGTACGATGGTACTTCTAATACTCCTCAAGCTCGAGGACTCCTCGGCTTGAACAAAGTAGAGTTACTAAAAATAGATAATGGTATTTACAATGGTTTTTAGTGATGAAAATCACTATTTTTGTAGGGGATTCTTCTGAAAATTTGACATACACTTCTTGGAGCTCCCTACTTGCTCCCTTTCCTTGTGTGTCCACCTTTTGATGTGCTTCCATGCTTTGTCCTTGACTTTGAGCTTCAACACTCCCCCCCCTCTCGAGTCTGTCGTCCCTGACAGACCCTTGTTGGAAGGGCTGTTCTATGTAGTGCTTTGAGAGGTGGTGTCCATCCGTTGTATGAGCTGGTTCCTTGGATTCCAGCAAGAATGTGTCTTTGTGAGCTTTCAAAACTGCAAGTTGCTCAAAAGAGGTTGTCAAGAGTGATTTGGAGCAACTACTGGCTTCAATTTGCTTCCGAGATATGGATGTTGTTCCCCTGACGTCCGCTAACTCTTCCAAAGATGATGTTGAGAGCAGTCATGCCAACTACTCATAACCCATAATGAATGATGGGTAAGTGTGTTCGTGCCTGGGTTGAAAAAAGTATGTGCCTTGTGCAAGGCCTAGTAATGTAGCCCTACGCATGCTTACTTGGAAAATGCATTGGAAGAAGTATGGTGCAAAAATTGCAGGTCTTGAGCTAAGTGCTCAAGGGTATGCTGACGAAGAGGTTTCCTAAACTATCATGGTTATGGTGTTTCCAGAGTAAAGATACTTACCATGGAGAAGGTTGATGGATGTTTGTCTCTTTGTGTTGTACACTCGGCCTTTGGGATGGAACATTGTTGATGAATGTCCATGTTGATTGTCCACTGATGAGATCTTTTGAGTGGTGGATCCCCTCTCCTCTTTTCGAAGCAACATTTGTCACTAACAATGTGCATTTCTGAGCTTGGGCTCATGCACTTTCACTTCCCTATTTTGACACTCAGAGGAATATTGGACACGTGCCGGTTTCTAAGAGATTACCATGCTGATTGACATAGACCATTCACCAGTACTACTGTTCCATACTGGTTCAGGAAATACTGAGAATTGAATTGCTTTATATTCCTTGGCAAGCAACATCGGGTAACTACACCAAGCTGAGTTTCACATATTCTCTTTAGTTCACCATATGCAGGAGTCTTCTCCTCCAGAACTACTTTTTGCAGATATCTCCTTGGATGCTCTGGTACATGAAGTAGTTAAGCATCCCTCAAGTTGCGGACCTTCAAGCTCTTCATTCCTACCATGGTAAGAGAGAATCATAGTTGTAGATGCCATGTTCATGCCAAATGCTTGTCATCTACCAGATAAGGCAGCAATAATCTCACTGCTGGCCGAGACACACTTCTGTCCAAATTGATAGATGCCTAGTAATCAACAGTTCCACCTTCACTAAGCATGACTCATTTATGTTTCATAAGCCAAACCTGGGAACAAGCTCTCGCCCACTTTTTTTTTTTTTTTTTTTTTTTTTTGAGAGAAAAAGGATATCACAAAACAAGAACACAAAGGTTAGTATCACTAGAAATGTTTGACATATGTCACTGTGCGCTTGTGCATGGGATTTTCAAGTGTCTATGCACGGCCGTGTAATGTGGCCCTATATTAATGCATACTTTGGAAATGCATGACCTGAATGGTGCAAACGACAGGGTTGTGCAAGGAGCACATGGTTGTTGCTCGTTCGAGGCTTTCGATGTTATTTGCGGAGATTGATGCCGACCTTGGTGGAGGTATCCATTGAGTCTCGAACTGATGTGATCCTCCTTATTGGAGTCCATTTTAGAACATCATTTGGCACTGTAGAGGTCACTTCAGGCGTCTTTCTCTTTGGATGCTTTCTGAACTGTGGTATCCAGTGTGGTTGACGCTTTGGTTCGGTGGAGGCTACTTGCACTTTTGGCTTCCAAACCCCTCTCCTTTTTGCATGTCTTCGTACTAATGTTGAAGAGCTGATTTGATCTTCCTTTGGTCTCTGTACGTGGTTCTTACCCTTTTCTCTTTTTGGCTTCTTTGTTGAAATCTTTTGCATGTGGGGGAACAAAGGTTGTTGTGGATGTAGGAGCTTCTTAGGTACCCACATCTGTAATTGCCCTTGTTGAGTTGCAGCTAACTTCTTAGGCACCCAAACTTGTTGGATACCTTGTGATTGAGCTTGTCTGAGCTGCTTCCTTTGTCCTCTGGCCTGGTTAGTGTGCATGGATGGGATTTGTGGGGGAAAGGCTGGTGGTTGCTCTCCTTTGCGTACCCAGATCTGCTTCATGCCCGGAACCACTTTTTTATCGAATGGTGTCTTTCTATTTGATGTAGCAGTTGTCGTGAAAGGTTGTGTTTGCTTGTGTGGTGGGCTCACAACAGTGGCTACTTGATTCTTTGAAGAGTAAGAAAGATCCACCCGCCTTCGAACCTGGTCTTCCACGATTGACTCCTTCTGCATCATAGAGCTTTTGACACATACAACATCTCCTTTCATATGATTAGTCTTGGAAGAACTAAGAGAGTGTGTGGTGCCATGATTTAGGAGCATGCAGTTCTCTAATTCTATTGTAATGCATTGTTCATGTACCCAAACTTGAAGAATTTGACCTCTAAGGTTTAAGTTAACTGCATGGTCATAGATCCAGTCTTGACCCAAGATAAGAGGTTCAGTGAGATCCTCATCTTGACACACTAGTACTTTAACTGTCATTGCCTCATCATGAATGTAGAGGGGAAGTTCCACCTCGCCCATGCAAGGGGTTTCCACGCCTCCCAATCCTATGAGATATGCTTCCACAGGATTGATAGTTAACTGCAACTCTTGACAGTAAGACAATTTAACAGCACTAGTGGCTGCACCTGAGTCAATCAAGGCTCTTACGGTCCTTGCATTCTTTCCTTGTCCTATATCTAGGGTTATGAAAGGACGTCGATCAATTATCCTATGCGAGCTTGTTCCTGCGACTTCACACATGGCCATAGGATATCCTTGATCTGCATAGTCATTCGTTCGAGGCTGATCTCTACCTTGCCTTCGTAACTTCATCCTTCTGATGCGTTCTAAAGCTTCTGCTTGAGCCTCTTCTCGAATTCGCTTTTCTTCCTCTTTGCGTTTCTTAGCAGTGTTGAGTCGACTGAGCATTTCCTCCGTGAGGGGTTCCTGATACAACTTGACTCTGCAACCGCTAATATAGTTTGGGAGAATATCACCCTCTAACGTGGCTAATTGTACTGCTCCACTCGTGGAGATCCTATTGATGATCATAGGTCCGTAGCCTCTCTTTTCTAGCTTCCTCGCGTGTTGTTTCCGTGTATAGACTAAGACTAGATCTCTTGCTTTCAAGCCTTTATCCTTCACATGGGCATCAAAGTATGCCTTCTGTCTCTTCTTAGCTGCATATATTCCTGCAGCTGCTCTCAGTCTTGTTTCTCCTAATCGTTCAAGGTCAAAGATCCGAGAGGAGAGTTCATGACCTGTCCATTCGTGCTCTTGTGCTACTCTCAACGTAGGTACTAAGAAGTCCAAAGGTAGCACGGCGTTTTGGCCAAATACCATCTGAAAGGGGGTGGCTTGGAGTACCGTCTTGTAGGCAACTCGATATGCCCAAACATCATGGTGTAGCTGTTTATCCCAATCAGAGCGTTTAGTGTTTACTAATTTCGTCAGTACATTGCATAAGATCTTATTAGTGCTCTCAGCTTGTCCATTAGCTTGAGGGTGATAAGGGGCAGACTTCTTGTGTATTACCAAGAATTCTTGGAGTAGATTTTCAATCACTTCGTTCAAGAAATGAGTACCTCTATCACTTACAAGCTCTATAGGTAGCCCATATCTCGTGAATACATTCTCAAACAAGAATTTGGCAGTTGTTTGAGCATCGTTCTTTGTCGTAGCCTTTACCTCTACCCACTTGGTGAGATAATCTGTTGCAACAATGATGTATTCCGCATGAGAACCTTTAGCTGGGGGATTAATAGGACCTACGAAGTCTATTCCCCACTTAGAGAATGCACGTCCACCCATCATAGGTTTCAGTGGCATCTCATCTTTGCGTATAGGATACTGAGTCCTCTGACAGACATCACACCGTTTCACATAGGTATGTGCATCCATGTGAAGGGTAGGCCACCAGAAACCCGCAAATAGTATTGCCTTGATCACCTGATCCGGTCCAAAGTGTCCTCCTGCTACACCTTGGTGAGTAGTTTCTAAGATCTTAAGATATTCACTTTCATGGACACATAGCCTCAGGTAACCATCTTTACCACGCTTGTATAGATTATCACCAATGAGTGAGTAGTCCAGGGCTTCTTGTTCTAGACTCCTTTTCCTAGCCAGAGTCATGTCTGGAGGGAATGCTTTCGTCCTTAGGAAGGATACTAGTGGTTCACTCCAATCTGGCACAATGGATACTTGATAAAGAGTAGCGTGTTCCACAGGTGGTTTAGTGCAGCAGATTGGGCATTCCTTGCACAACTTTTGGACATCAGCTTCCATAGTTGGCCAATGTACTCCGAGTCTCTTTAGGGTCTGTAAAGTTCGTTGTTTTGAATGGTGTTGCTCTAGTGCACCTACATGTGCTAATTGCAACCATTTAGCGTACTCATCCTCTTCTACGCAGCAAGCCAAGATCCCTTGATCTGTGTGCTTGTACATACTTCCTGCCATGATGTGGTACTTTTGGGCTTTTACAACCTCTCTATTCCGTGTGTTTACCACTGGATGGTTAGGCCCGTATGTCAATACTGGTACCAATGGCTTAGCCCAATGCGGTACAACTTCCAAATTAAACAAGTAAGCATCAGGAAGGTCATCTGACACTCCTTGTGGGGCTTCTCCCGATGTGAGCCTAGAGAGGTGATCTGCTCTCAAGTGAGTCCTCCCTTTCCTTACCACAACCTCAAAATCATATTCCATTAGCAAGAGAAACCATCTCACTAATCTTCCTGTATTGCAAGGCTTGTTTACGAGGTATAGCAATGCCTGATGATCAGTAAAAAATTTAAACTTATTTGCAAGCAAATAATGTCTAAATTTCTTAACTGCATATACCATGCCTAATCCTTCTCGCTCTGTAGTGGTGTAATTCCGTTCAGCCGCATTCAATTGTCTACTGGCATAGGCAATTGGAAGATCCATATTACCTTCACCAGTTGGTTGTGCAAGTACACATCCAATAGCATAATTGGATGCATCCACGTGAACATGGAATGGCTTATTCCAATCTGGTGTGGTCAAGATTGGTGCTGAACATAATCTTCGTTTAAGCTCCTGGAAGGAATTCTCACATTCATCCGTCCACTCAAAATTAGTCAGAAGTCCGTACATGGGCTTTGCAATGACAGCATACATGTGTATAAATCATCGGTAATAGCCACAATGCCCCATGAAAGCTTGTACTTCCTTAACATTCTTTGGCCTAGGTAGCTCTGCTATGGCTCTCACTTTCTCTTCGTCGGTAGATATGCCATTCTTTGACACTATGTGCCCTAAAATCTTGCCTTGCCTGACCATGAAAACACATTTTTCTGGGTTTAGGCAGACTTGATATTCTCTACATTTGTTAAAGATTTGTCTGAGCTCAGGGATATGGGTTTGTCTAATGTTGGAATGAGCACAAAGATCATCAACGTAGACTTCTAAACTCTTCCTCAGGAACTCCTTAAACACATGGCACATCAGCCTCTGGAAGGTAGCTGGTGCATTGGTAAGCCCAAATGGCATTACTCTAAAGGCAAAAATGCCCCATTCTGTGGCAAAGGCTGTCTTATGCTGATCCTCTGGAGCTATGGCTACTTGATTGTAACCCAAAAATCCATCAAGGAAGCTGTACACTTCCTTGCCTGCCACTCTTTCTAAGAGATGTTCTGTGATGGGAAGCGGATAGTTATCTCGAATAGTGGCTGCATTAACCTTCTTCAAGTTAATGCACACGCGCAGTTTGCCATTCTTCTTGGGCACCACTACGATGGGTGATACCCACTCAGTGTGCTCAATTTCATAGATAAATCCAGCTTCGACCAGTCTATCTATCTCTTCTTTGATCTTAGCAGCGTAATTATCGTTATATGTATAAGGCTTTTGCTTAGAGGGTTTAGCGTCTGAAGTCATGGGGATAGTGTGTGAGCATATGTCAGGGTCAACACCTTTCAAATCCTTGTAACTCCAAGCGAATACATCTCTGTATTCTCTTAGCAAGGCTATCAACGCATGCTCTTCTTCCTCTGTTAGGTCATGGCCTATGTACGTGCATCTCTCCTCTCCTTCTTCTAGGGCCACTACTATTTTCTTGGTGGTTTCTTTGTTATCATAGGCCTCTCCTGATTGTGCCTCTCGTTTAGGCATTCTTATCATGACTCTCCTGTCATCTATCTCATACTTCTTAAAATTTTCTGGGACCTCAAACAAAGATTCTTCCTCTTCTGGTGAGGCTTCTCTCTTCTTTCGTTTCTTTCCTTCTTCCTTCGGGGTCACATGTGTTGCTAATCTTACATCATTTGTAACCTCTCCATGCCTCTGGGGCTGAAATTCTACTTCATGGAAGTATTCTTCATCTGATGCAAATGGTGGGTCCATAATGATTGACTCTAGATCGGAGTCACTTGCATCCTCAAATGCATCAGGGCTAGGTTCGCATTCTTCTAGAACTGCCTCTCCCATGATTGGCTCTATGGAGAAGACTGAAATGTCATAGCCATCCTCATCACAGTGAGGTGTCCATTGTTCTTCATTGATGGCTACGTCCATTGTTGCTAAAATTTCTGCCCAACCGTGAGGTTCAAATTCTTCGTCTGGAAAAACTACAGGTGCATAGGCTGGGTCTTGAATGGGTCTATGAGTTTCGTTTGCACCTGTTTCTCTGGCCTTTTCTCTCTTCTCTTCCTCCACTGCTACTTTGCACATCCATAAGTGAGTGTCTTCATGCATCCATGAGGATCCTGACCCTATGGAATGCACAGATTCCGTATCGTCTTTGGCTCTATGGATGGGATTCCACTGGATGGGAGGGACATCTCTGTGAGAGTAATCTTTGAGATTTACTTTGGTTGTAACGCCTAAGTGTTGCAAATACAAGGAGTTGGTGCCCCAGTCTTGTACTACTTGCAACTGTCGCATAAATGGTCTTCCCAAAATCATCTCATAGGCATGATTTTTGCTGAAGTCACATATAGCAAATGTATGCTCAAACTCGACACCACAAGTGGTGAGAGTTATTCCTTCTAGCAATCCTAAGGGTCTCTCAATATGACCATCGGCCATCTGCAATTTCATCCTCGTTGGCGTGAGTGCTGGCTTGCCCCAACGCTTCCATAAGGAGGTGGTGGCAATTGCAACTCCTGCACCTGAGTCCAAAATTGCCTTGGTGGTGTACTCCTGGTAGGTGATGGGAAGATAGGTGTTCCCTTCTTCACCTTCACACATATCTCCTATCTTATCCAAGGGAATTTCTGGCACTGTCCTATGGGACCCTACCCGGGAACGAGGTTCTGCAACTTCAGTTACTTGACTGGCTACATATTTCCGCGCTTTTGGTCTATCCTTAGGCGGTTCTTCCAAAGTGAGATCGCGCTGCACCTCGGTGTTCTTTACTACCTCCGTGTTCCTAGGTATTACTGAGTCGTCGTTCCTTACCATGACTGTGGGTGCTCTCATACACGTGGACTTTGCTTCCCATGGGCCTGTGAAATGGGGTAGCTCTTGTATGGAATTAGACTCAAAGTCCAATCTCTCGTGAGACTGAGTACTCTCATGTTCCCCGTAAATAGATGGGATGTCTTGTGGGAATTGGTCGTGTGCATCATCCACAAGTTCAAAGGGAGGGGCGACTTCACTTTCGTTATCCCATTTGTCTTCTTGAATCTCTCGTAGGAAGTCTGGTGCAAACCGATTCATAGAAGAAGAAGTGTCTGGCTCCGTAGAATTAGGCACATAAGCAACCTGGGAAGGAGGGCTTATTCTATCGTTGACTCTCTCCTTGTTCTCATAGATGGCTGGAGCAGAAGCTTCCTGGGGAGGATTACTTATTCCATTACTCTTCTGATCAGGCTCATACACGCCCTGAGAAGGAATGTAGGCAACCTGTGGAGGTACGTAAGCTTTCAAGGGAGGCTCATCTGCCTTTTGGGGGGGAAGATAAGCTTCTTGAGGAGGCACATGGGCTTCCTGAAGAGGCTGGCTTATCCGTTCTCTTGCCCTGTCCTTTCTTTGAGGGACAGGTTCCTTTTCCGATTGTGCAATTAGCCTCTCTATTCTTTCCAGCAGTCCATCAAAATGTAACTGCGTCTTAGCTGAGCTAGAGATGTTAAAGAGGTGGCTAGCTTCGATCATGGCTTGAGCCAATTCCACCATTTTGGCACAAATTTTGGTTCGTTCTAACTCTAGTTCTGCTCTAGGGTAGCACTTTTCATGATCGGTTATGGTTGGCCCTTCTTGGATTCTGGCCTGATACGCTTTAAGCATCATGTTTAGGTCCTCGGGAGTGGGATCTGCTAGGACTGATCCTGCTTTGGGGGGTGGTGGAGTCGTATGAAGCGGGTTGGAAAGTGGTGGGTCGGATGGAGATGGGAATGGTGGTGGTGGGGTAGTGTGAGAGGGAGTTTGAGATGTGAGTTCGGTTATCCTGGCTCTTGTTTCTCTTACGCTTTCCTCGAGTTCACTCATCTTTTTTGCCCACTGCATTTTCATCCTTTCCGACTATCTTTCCAAGCTCTAGTCCTTTTCTTGGTTATGCTCTCAGTTTCACTAGCCTCTGGGCCCTTTTCCTGGCTTGCCTCTTGGTTTTGCTGCAATGCCTGAGCTCTAGTGACTACCTGCACTGGTGCAGTGGAAGTGACACTTCATGTGGAATCTACCACTAACCCAATAACGTTGATAGGCGTGATTTTTGGCATATTATTAGGATTCTTAGGGCAATCTCGTAAGAGATGCCCTTTTCCACAGTCTTGGCAAAAGCCTTGGATCGTCACGGACTGAGTTTGTGTAGGTGGAGGTAAGGGACAATCACGAATGAGGTGATCTCCTTGGCATCTGTAGCACGGTCCTCTTGGGAATGGAGGTCTTACTTGCCTAGGTTGAGGCCTAAGGTTGGGGTTTGCATACATGACGTTTGTGTAATCGGATTCCCAACTAGGTTCACTCGGTTCTTCGCTGTAATAGGACTCACCATGTTCTGGAGACTGCATGTAGTACGCCTGGGGACTATCGACATGTGTAGAATCAAGGCTATGGTCACTGAGGTCATTTCCAGAGATCAAGGGTGTCACCGGGACTATCGCTCTATTCAGGTTTTCTTCTGCAACAGCATACTTTATCGGAATCACATTAGCTGGGGCAGGTGGTTGTTGAGCTAGCACTGGCTGAGGCCTTTGCTGGTTTTGATAGGGTTGCTGATAAGGTTGTTGTGGCCTGCCATATGGTTGTGGAGGGTACGGGTTCTGGTATCTTCCTTGCTGCGGGTATGGCTGAGGGTAGGGTTGCGTAACTGCCTGCTTGTTGTATGGGCAATCTTGTGCGGTGTGATTGGTGTATCTCTGTTCTATGGTGCAGTACTGGCTACTAGGATTTACTTGGGGCTGAGCCATAATGGGGCAGACATTCGCCATGTGGTCACCACCACAAGTGTAGCACCTTTTCACAGGGGCAAACCTTGGGATTTGTTTACTAGTTACCCCTAATTTCTGAGCTACTTTCTCTGCGAGTTCCTCAATTGATGTGGATTGTGTGGAAGAGTGACTAGATGCACTATCTGAATCTTTGTAGATTTTGGAAAGCTCTAGTTCTTCCCCTAGGTTATCTTCAATGTCAATGCACATGCGTACACACTCTTCTATAGTCCTAGGGTCTTTCAGATACACATAGGATCTCAATTTCGTACTCAGCAATCCATCAAGGAATAAGGCTACTTGTTTGGCAGATGTGGGTAGCTCGGAAACAGGACATCTTTCGAGGTATTGCCTAAATCTTCTTCCTGCAAGTCTCACAGTCTCTTGAGGGGTTTGCTTGAAGCTGTGAATCAGTGAGGAGGTATTGTGTCTTATGCCACTCTTGGAGAATTCAATAATAAATGCTTCTAGGAGTTGGTCTATGCTCCTGAACTGGCGCTCATCCAATGGCTGAAACCATGTAAGTGCTGTGTTCCTAAGGGTTAGACCGAAGGCATTGTACTGCGTGAATAGATCCTCCACTTGTTCAGCTCTCAAGACTTGCTTGAACTCCGCCACATGATCATAGGGATCTCCTGTGCCATCAAAGTAATTCTTCATGGACTTAACTAGCTGGGTTGGTCTCAACGTTCTTGTGTGCTCTCTAGGTCTCGGCAGAGGAAATCCATCCACATTTCTTTGGTTCCTGTGAGCTCTAAGCATCTCAGGTTCTACCCTATTCGTCTCCGTCCTCGTTCTTTCTCTGCCCACTGGGTTGGCAAAACTTACTTCTGGTCTATCTCTACTTCTGTCTCTTTGCATACCATGAGCTTGGGATGTTCCAGCCCCGGGATGACCATAGGATACATTTGATCTTGGTTGGGGGAAAATGAATTCACCCTTCCAAGTGTAAGCATGCCTATCATTTTCTGTCACCACAAAGATCCTTTCCGAAGTGTGATCTAAGTAGGTCACTCTACCTGGGCTATCCGGATCCTTAAACTCATAGATCATGATAGTTCCTATATCAGTTGGCTGATTAGCTTTATACCTCCAAAAGGCTTCTTCAGTTTCTCGATTGAGGAGCAACTCTATGCTCTTATTATCCTGGGGAATCCATTCCGGTGTGATAATCCTAGTGAGAACTGATTTACCTCGAGGGGTTCTAGGTTCCACACCCATGTTCCCTTGTTCCAAGTCACCTAAATCCGCCTCTGAGATTACATTCCCAAATTCATCTGTCCTGTCTGGGTGACTGGTGACTACGTATATGGTTCCTTCTTTGTCCAGGTATGCACCGTTTTCAAACTTGACTGCTGGGTGCTCGAGTCCAATGGATTGATCAGGATTCTTAATCTATATCACAGATCTTCCTAAGCCGTCCTCATAGATGCTGGCACCTAATCGGTTGGTCCTAAGGTACTCCAACTGTGTTTTGTAAGGGCCTTCTACCCTGTACAAGTAAGGCACTCCTGAACTTCCCGTAGGTCTGTCCATGCCTTGAGACATCTCTGACTCACTGGTCTCAGAGCTAGGGTAGTACGAGTGGTGGCTCAACTGCTAGGCCCAAGACCTAGCAGTGTGGTTAACACTAGCCTCTGAAGACCTAAGGCTTTGTCTCTCCCTTGCTAGATGTCGTCCTGATCTAAGGTTCATATGCCTATCTAAGTAGTCCAATTCTTTGCCCAGAGTACAACCTCGTTGCTGGTTACTTTATATTAGTCACTTGATTCTTTTTAGTTATTTCTCGTGTTTAAGGTCTTGTCTGATATTACGTCGTCAGGAATACTTGAATGTTCTTCGTGCTTTTAGGTTGATCGTTCCACGTTAGGTTCTTTTCCTTTATGTTACCGACAGTACAGAGATTAGGTTTTTAGCTTGAACTTGAGTTTTTAGGTGGTCTTCAACTTGATACCTGCTTATCGTCGCTCTGACTTACTCCTACCTCTCGTCGTTCTTAGCCTAAGCTAGGAATTGATAAAGGGAGTTGAGAATTTCCAACCTTTTGCTTCCTTCTTGGTTGCCTTGACTGCCCAGGAAGTGTGTTCCCAAGCCTGCACTTACTCTTGCTTAGAACGCCTTTGGATGCTCTCAAAAGATCTGTAAAAGTTCCAAAGTTAGCTTAAAGATTTAAATTCCAAAGACAGAACCAATGATTTTCATTCATGTAGCACACACACTAGCTTGCATAGTGATTTTTAAGAGAACAATTCTAAAGACCCCTGACTTTGATCCCCCTGGGTATGGTCAACTTCAAAATACCCTATCTGAAAATCAATGCATTATCTTTATAAAAAACAGTTGAGGGCGTGTAGTATATGCCACGAGCTTTCCAACAAGCCCTAGAGCTCAAAAAATGGATTTCGTATGAAAAAGTTGTAACCGTTCAGGGTTCTAGGGTTACGACAGGGTTCAAACAGGATCACTGTGCAACAGGTTTTCCCCAAGTTGCTTTCCTAAGGCTTCCTCATGTGCTCAAGAGTACAATATTTGTGCCCAAAATTAGCCCAACTCTTCAATTAACAATCCCTAAAAAATTTGGCTAAAATTGGCTGTCAATCGCGATGGACAGGGCTGTCAATCGCGATGGACACTCAGTCAATCGCGATGGACAGAGAGTTCAGTCAATCGCGATGGACACCCAATCAATCGCGATGGACAGAGAGTTCAGTCAATCGAGATGGACACCCAATCAATCGCGATGGACAGAGGGTTCAGTCAATCGCGATGGACACCCAATCAATCGCGATGGACTGAGAGTTCAGTCAATCGCGATGGACACCCAATCAATCGCGATGGACAGAGAGTTCAGTCAATCGCGATGGACACCCAATCAATCGCGATGGACAGAGAGTTCAGTCAATCGCGATGGACACCCAATCAATCGCGATGGATAGAGAGTTCAGTCAATCGCGATGGACACCCAATCAATCGCGATGGACAGAGGGTTCAGTCAATCGCGATGGACAGGCAGTCAGTCGCGATGGACAGAGCTATCAATCGCGATGGACAGGGCTGTCAATCGCGATGGACTGAAATTTTGCAAGATTTTCAAAAATTTTGGTGGACAGGTGGTGTGCAGGGTCTCTAGTCCACTGTGGTGCACTCAGATTTACCAAAAGGTGAGATTTTCTGTCAATCGCGATCGACAGGAGTCGGCGACTGCGAGACAGTTCTGCACATTTCCGTACCTGCGCGACGTGCTGGAGGGGATGATGATGCTGAAACCTGCAAGACACTCCAAGAACATGTAGAAAATAGCACACAACAGTTCGCTCTCTCGCTCTCTCTCACAAGTGAAATGAGGGAAATGAGGTGGAGAAGGTGATATAATCAAAAAACTGAAATTTTTGCGATGATGGTAGTGGAGGTGGAAGATGGTGAAGATGATGATGGTGATGATGGTGGTGAAGTAAGAAAGAGGAAAAATAGGAAAAATAAAGAAATTACCTACAACTCCAACGCGTCAACTCTACGTCTTACCATCACACGCTCGTCCTCAAAGCTCGATCCCCGGCAACGGCGCCAAAATTTGGTGTAGCTCAGTGATGAGTAGCACCTCCTTTAATGTCAATCTGGGAAGACGTGAGGATGGTATGAAGACCTCGAGCAAGTGGCGGCACAAGTGCGTGAGTGAGAAGCACACTAGCATGCACACACATACACACACATGCGCACACTAGGCAAGACAAAGAGTGAGAATCAATGGAGTTCTTCAATTACTTTCAAAATGCTCTTACAAGTTCGTTTCAATTGAGTAGCACCTCCTTTAATGTCAATCCGGGAAGACGTGAGGATGGTATGAAGACCTCGAGCAAGTGGCGGCACAAGTGCGTGAGTGAGAAGCACACTAGCATGCACACACATACACACACATGCGCACACCAGGCAAGACAAAGAGTGAGAATCAATGGAGTTCTTCAATTACTTTCAAAATTCTCTTACAAGTTCGTTTCAATTACAATCTCCCCCCAAAAATGAGCTCTCTAGCTCCTTTTATAGTTTTTGACTAGCTTTGGCCCTGTTCAGACCTAGTGTCCGGCCTAGTTAAAAATTAGGTTCCAGGGCTTATTTGAGGGCTCAAACGAGATCTAAAAAATATGAAAATTGGTACGATGGTACTTCTAATACTCCTCGGCTTGAACAAAGTAGAGTTACTAAAAATAGATAATGGTATTTACAATGGTTTTTAGTGATGAAAATCACTATTTTTGTAGGGGATTCTTCTGAAAATTTGACATACACTTCTTGGAGCTCCCTACTTGCTCCCTTTCCTTGTGTGTCCACCTTTTGATGTGCTTCCATGCTTTGTCCTTGACTTTGAGCTTCAACAACGACTTATCTTTCTACATCTCTAGTAATACATTCAGTATTGTGTGTTGTGATCCAAGCTTCTTCTTCTTCCTTGTGTTGTTCGCATGTTTCCGCAGACGTCTAACTCCAACACTTCCTAGCTTTAGTACTTGAAGAGAAGAAAGCTTCAAGTGCATCCCACACTTCCTGAGATGTCTTACAACTTCTAATGTGAGGCAACAAAAAATCTGAGATAGAGTTGAGGAGATAAGACCTTGCAAGTGCATCTTTGGAGCACCATGTGCTCAATCTTTCTTGCTCTTCTTGTGTTGGTTGACTTTTGTTCCTGAAACTTGGCATGACTTCATCTCTAGCCACATAACCATATAAACTTCTACCTTGGAGATACGCTTCCATTCTTAATGACCAAGCTGAGTAATTACCTCTGTCCAATTTGTCAATTGATGAAGGAAGTCCATCTACCATCCTTGCTCTGATACCACAGTGAAGAGATGGATAGGTATGTGCTTGAAGATGAAGATGTGTTGCAAACTCCTTGATCTTGTTAAATGTTGGTCGATAATGACTCAATCCAACTTTCGGACGAGTATTATCGGGTCCTTGGGTTCTTGGGAGTGGTAGGGGTCTGTTAGACAGAGGCCCTGTACTATTTTCCCAATCCTTTACACAATCACCAGCAATTGCTCACTTCTTAATACAGTGGTTGAGTTGAATACTACCTATTTCACGGTATGATAAACACTGGAATGTTTGGCTCTGAATATACTATGGTAATAGCACAGTGATTCTGTCAAAACTCACAATTACGAAAATACGTGTTTTCTCAAAATACCCCACAATAAGACGATTTCATGTGATGACTAAATACACCGAACGAAATGCACAGACGACTCCGATCGAGATTATATTAGACTTTTCATATACTCATTCAGATCACAGATTTATACCGCAATTAATGATTCACTACGACTTCTGTCCACACACACAGATCTTTGTCGAATATTCAATGATCACCGTTTACTATATAAAACCCTGATTACTTGACCGAAAAGGTACTAAATGCTGTTCTTATACAGTCTCACGCCTGACAATCAATACACAATCTCACAATCGCGAACTATAGAGTCATATATAGCTATTCAGCAAATAGACTCACAGCATCACGAACTTTTCAATGAGAATCGATTCAACTAAAGAATAGCAGAATGATTGAATATGAATAGAACGAAACAGTATTCAATATCCTCAATAGAACCTCATTCACAGCCTTCTAAAATATATTACTCGTGGTTTCCGAACACTTCAGTTACGATGTGATCAATCCTCATCACTACAGCGCGCAACAGAACAGAGACGTATCTATCTTTCTGTCTCTCTAACATACATTCATATTAACTATCACCTCAAGGGTCTGTTTAACACAGGAAACTCTGCTCCACAGTTTGAACGAAACGATGATGCAACGACTGAACTCTTTACTCTTCGATCATCGAACTCTTTTCTCTTTCTGTTTTCTGCTTTTTATTACTTCCGCATTCTTCATTTACCGCCTCTTGCGAAATTTCCTACCTCTCCGTTATTTCAGCCACCAATCTTGTTTATCCTTCGTTTGCGGTTGCGGTTGTCTCGCTCTATTAGCCTTGTAACAATCTACACGAGCCAAATGAACTCTAGGAGTATGTGGTGGGCCCTTTGAGATTGCCAATGGATGTATTAGACACCCTATGTACCTTGGAAGATCACTCTCAAAAAGATAGATCAAAACATATAAGTTGGAGTTAGCTCAGAGGTGAAGAACTTGCTATTTTGGTTCATACACCTGTCCAATGTTTTGCATAATTCTCTGAGCACAGCAGCAATTAGCTTAATTCCTTTTGGGGAAGTCTATTTAACTTAAGGAGCTAACTTTCAAGAGTAATCTCATGAAAAATAAAGAACCACACACTGAGAATGATGTTTAACAAGTGATGACATCATCTTGGTTTTCACAGGCTGCTATACAGTGAGTAGTACACTTCACAAGAACATTGAAATATGAACTCAAATGATCATGAAAATGAAAGTATATTGATTTTACAACACAATGGGCTTACTGACACATATGTGTGTCTTGAAACCACACCTTGATATGGCATAACACTCAGCTCTTCAAGGTCTTCTCTGAGGTCTCTCTAACCACCACTAAAGCTGCCATCTATTTATAGTTGAGCTTGGGAGGCTAACTTCCGTCAATCACTCTCCAGTAAATTAGTGATTGATTTGATTCTCTATCTACCACAAATCAGGAATTCGTGGCTCCTCTTTCCCTTTTTTATCAAGTGGACTCAACCACTTAAGATCCTTTCACTTTTACATTAAGTAAAGTCTTCAAGAGTTACAAGAGGTAGTTCACAAGTGCTTTACATTGTCTTCATTTTAAGGCTTCTTCTTTGAATTTGTGGGACTCAAGCCAATACTTAGGCTTGTCATAGACTTGCTCCAACAACATATGAGTTGAGTTTCTTTGCAGACCATAGAAAGCCACCACATGACGGTGTGAAAGCAAAACAATGGAAACAACTCATGATACGTGAAGCAAATCTACTTAATGAGAGAGAGCAAAAAGTATATAAAACATACTCCTGGCGAATTCCAAAGCTTGTCGGGGACGACAAAGTTCAAGAGGGGGTAGTGTTGAAGGAGAGTCCAACAAAAAGAAAAGAAGAAGAAAACCAAGAAAGAAGCTTCGCTAAGAAGAATATATCTAAAGACATATCTCTGTAAAAAGCCCCGCAGGGGCACACATCACCCGCCTCTGCACAGAGCCCCGCAGGGGCACGCATTAGGCAACAACACCAAAGAACCAGGTCCTGAGTGATGGAGAGTTTTAATCTCCAAAAGAACAAGTTATCCTTGATGTTAGAGCACCTCTATATCAAGAACAACTCAAAAAATTTACCAATTTGGAGGATCAATACTCAGTTATCAAAATCTTGAACAAACTGTGAAGAGAATTAGTACTCAGAAAGTGTGCTGCACATAATTCATTCATTGACTGATAAAATGTTTTAAGTTTTTGATAAAATTTTGCATAAGGTGTCGTCTAGTTTTGTGCACCATCTCCAAGTTAAATCATTCCAAAAGATTTAGTAGATCTTGAGAAATGATTCTCACAATTCACCTATGTCTAAAACTAAACTTTTCTACAATCGACTTTAATACCTGTAACTTCTTAAGCATGATTCTCTCAAACTACAACCCCTTTAGTCAAACGCTTTTAGCCATAGGTATCTTACCTTGTAGCTTAAAGAATGAGTGCTTACTTGCTCAAAACTTTACACTGTGGAAGGAGAATTGACCAAAACATTAGCATCAAATTTTGCACCTGTTTCAGAAGACACTCAATAGTTCTTCACATACAAATGTTCCTACTGACAATTCTCTCAACCTGTTTACAATTAGGCTCTCAAACTTTAACCATAGACTCATTAACTATGGAATTAGACATCTACAAAAGGATTCTTGAAATGATCAAGCACAGAAGGAGAACACTTAGAAATATCGGGTGCAACATTTCTTCATTTGTGGAGAAAACTTACATCTAAATGATGAGAGAGTTATTCCTCACAATTTTCATGTGTCTAATGACCATTCTAACTTCTAATTCATTTCATCTCATGCTTTATCATCTCTCTCATATTTGCACCAACTTTTTACTTGTATATATAGGCATATATGTACAAGATCATGACTATACAAAAGATATATGTGAGCTAACTACAACTAATGTACATATGTATACAAATCTTCATCTTCTGAACATGTACTAATTTCTTTATACTTCATAAATTAATCTTTTCTTCAATCCATGACTTCAATCCTTCATCAAAACTTCAACTGGTGATTGATTTGCACCAACAGCTCCCCCTCAATCATCAATTGAGGTTTTCTCTATCTTCTTTATACCTGCCATGTCTTTGAATCTCTGTAGCTTTGGTCCATCCAAGCTTGGTTAGCATATCAGCAATCTCATCTTTTGTTGAAGTCTGTATGACTTCAATCTCCTTATCCATCACCTTCTCTCTTAAAAAGTGATACTGAATCTCAACATGTTTAGTCATGGCATGAAAAAGAGGGTTAGCAGCTAGATACAATGAACTCATGTTATCTCCATGAATACTGGGTGTACTCTGAATGATGTCAAAACTCTTCATAAAAGTCTTTAGCCATATGACTTCCTTTGCAGCTTCAACCACACCTTTATACTCTACTTCTGTAGATGATAAAGCAACTGTGTGTTGCTTCTTAGAGCACCAAGAGATTAACTTATCTCCCACATAACAAAAGTATCCATATGTTGATCTCCTATCGTCAGGATTACCTGCCCAATCTGTATCACTAAATATTTTGATGTTTGTATCTGATGTAAAACCATAATACAGACCTTCTTTGAGTGTACCCTTAATGTACCTCAACACCCTTTGTCCTGCAACCCAATGTTCTTTCCTAGGACAATGCATGTATTGAGACAACACTCCAATTGCATATGACAAATCAGGCCTAGTTAATGTAGCATAGATAAGACTACCAACCAAAATTTGATACAATTTCATATCCTTAAATTCTTCTCCTCCATATCTTCTCAATTTTTGATTCACCTCCATTGGAGTAGGTCCTACCCGGCAATCTTCCATTTTAAACTTGATCAACAAATTCTTCAAATACTTTCTTGAGTTACATACACTCCATGTTGAGTATATGAGATCTCCATGCCCAAGAAATATGACAAGTCTCCCAAGTCACTAATCTTGAACTCTTTCTCCATTTGCTTCTTTAGGCTTTGTATGCCCTTCTCATCTGTACCTGTAAGAATTATATCATCAACATATATGCACATGTAAATGAACCCATCATCACTTGTTTTGACAAGCAAGCTACTATCTGCTTTAGATACTTGAAAACCAAGTTCCTTTAAGAACTTCACGTCTATAATTCCATGCCCTTGGGGCCTGCTTCAAACCATACAAAGATCTCTTGAGCTTACATACATAATCTGGATACCTCTCATCTCTGAATCCTTGTGGTTGCTCCATGAAAACATCATCTGAAATATAACCATTTAAAAAAGCACTCTTCACATCCAATTGACATAATTTCCAACCTTTACATGCAACAATGGCTATGAGTGTCCTGATGGTTGTCATCTTTGCCATAGGATTATAGGTCTCATCATAGTCTATGCCATATGTCTGAGCGAACTCTTTCACAACAAGTCTAGCTTTATACCTAGACACACTTCCATCTGCATACCTCTTTGTCTTGTAGACCCATTTGGATCCAATGATCTTCTGACTATTTGGTTTAGGAACCAAATCCCATGACTCATTCTCCATCAATGCATCATACTCTTCCTGCATAGCTTTCTCCCAATTCTCCTTACCTTTTGCCTCTTCATATGTAGAAGGGTCTTCATCTGCTTTCATCATGTAAGCATAATCCTTGATAGCCAAAAAAGAAGTGTCATAGCTATACCTTGTAGGTTGCCATTTATGTCTTGATGACCTTCTGAGTTCTCCACTTCTTGAAGTTTTTGGTTCATCAGCTTCTGGATCAAACCTTGGCATTTGTTCAACTTCAACCTGTACTTCATTGTTCTCTTCTTCATCAAATATTTGAACCTTTGATTTTCCTTTCTTTTGATTCATAATTTCTTCATCACCTGCATGAATATTGATTGTACCTGCATACCAAGTACCTTGCTCATCAAATGTAACATCCTTTGATACAAGGAATTGTTTTGTGGATGGACTCCACAACCTATATCCCATCTGCTTATCATCATATCCAATGAACACATACTTTTCAACTTTAGGTTCCAATCTATGCCTCAATTGAGATGGCACATATGCATAGGTTAAACATCCAAATACTTTGCAATTATCTAAGGTAAGTCTCTTATCCCACCATGCCTCATATGGTGTCATACCCTGCAAAGATTTACATGGTAACCTATTGACCAAATATGTGGCTGTATTTATAGCCTCAACCCAAAAATAATTTGGGCAATTTTTCTCCTTCATCATGGATCTTGCAAACTCAACAAGAGTTCTATTTCTCCTTTCTGCTACACCATTTTGTTGAGGAGAGTACCTGCAAGTCACTTCCCTTTTTATACCTGCATTGCATAAGTAATCACTGAACTCATTAGAGAAATACTCTCCCCCTCCATCTGACCTTAGTCTCTTCACCTTTTGACCTGTAATTCTTTCTGCATACACATGATAATGTTTGAATGTATTGAATACTTTTGATTTATCTTTGATCACATATATACACTACAATAGATCAATGGTATACCGAGGTTTTTACTGAGGAAAATGAACGGGGCTTTATTTGCCGTGACGCCGGTGTAAAGGTCGGTATGCGCGTTGCTACCAAAGTGTCGGTATATGCATCGGTATAAGCGTCGGTAATACTAGCGCCTATACCAGCGCCCATACCGAGGTCTGTGCTGGGTATACCGTCGCGTATACCGTCACCTGTTGGGTGTACCGACGCTTATTCCGATGACATTGCTGGGAGTACCGTCGCGTATATCGACGACCATACCTGCAAATTTTTTTTGGCAACCAACTACATGTGATGTGTACTCTAATGTCAACCGAAATATGATTTCATGAAATAGAGTATTATTGGACACGAAAGAGATAATCAGAATGAACCATGAACCATGTACAAAAGAAGTTATATATTTTAATAATGAAGCATGTACAAGAGTGTGGCAAACCACTATCATATATGACGCTTTTACAAAATGTGGCAAAGCAATGCATTGCCATATGAAAATCAAATACAAAATTTTGGTGTTCCACTGCCATACACATGCAAAGAACATTCCATATCAACAGTCTTGCAACAAAGAACATTAATGGAATGAGATAAATTCACATGAAAATAAACAACAAGTAAAAACCAAGTTTATAAATTAATTACCTCATCACAAATGCTCCCATGAAACGATTGCACCGCGTCCCTCCAAGTCCTCCAATAGTGCAATCAACCCATGACGATATCCGTAAGACTCCTCCGTTCGTGTTGGAGGACGACCCATTGCCAGCTCCTGAAACAAATATATAAAAGATTAGAGGAACATACATGAGAAATTTAACACAAATAAATTCAATAAATGAAATGGTACTTACAAACTCATGACGCATCGTGTCATATCCACCGCTGCCCAAATATGAAGGTCCAACCGTACCTAAATGTGTGGCTCCAGCATCTTGCTGCTGGCGATATCGATCAAGAGTCTGCTGCTGCTCGTCACGAATCACGTCCCACTCCTTAGCATCTAACCATACAGGCTTTGGTAAGCCTGCTCTGAAAGCATCACGAGCCTCGGATTGTCGATGGGACATAACCTCAGGTGCGGTGTGCAGAATCCACTTTGAACTGACAAGAGACTGTCCATCGGCTGGTTGGAACTCCTGATAAATTGTCTGTGTGATATAATTCTTCCGATCTTTATCATGCTCACTCCATTTCAGCATAATAGAGTGTCCAGACTGGATGGAGCAAAGCTGTCGTATGCATGCACGCATTGCTTTGCCAGCCGCATCCATCACCGAAGCTCCATCTTCGATACTATACACCTTAGAGTCATCATGGTCATGAGCACCCCAAGGTGTACGTGGTGTTCCATGTGGTGTTCCACGTGGTGTACTGTGTGGCGCACCTACATCTGAGGTACTCGTCCTAGGAGTAGAAGCAGGCGACACAACATCCGTCGCACTATCTCCACAAAAACCGCCTCCTCCGCCTCCAGACCTACCTGTAGATCCACTCCTAGAACCTCCTTCTCTAGAGCATGACCTCGATCTACGAGATGGGCTAGAACCTGTATCGCACTGAGGTGTTGAATGCACATGTCTACTATTAGACCCAGTAGGAGATGGCTGAAAAGATGGTCGTGGTGGAGTCACAAAGCTAGGAGACATACCTCCTACGGGAGTAGCACCACCCGTAGGAGTGACACCGGCAGGAGTGACACCGGTGGGAGTGACACCGGTGGGAGTGACACCGGGGGGAGTGAGGTCGGCAGGAGTAAGGCCTCTAGGAGTGAGGCCGGGAGGAGTGCTACCACGAGCGATCCAATACTGTGATGCATCGGCCATATACGCGGGAACCTGAGAGATGAACTCCAAAAACGGCTCCTCTGTCATGGAATGTGGAGTGACTGGAGAACTGTCTCCCATCGTGCTCTGTTATAAAAGAACTCAAATAATTAGCATGCGATAATAAAAGTAATATAGAGAATAAACCAAAAAAAAAACAAAAATTAGTACTTATAAGTGTTTTATTCAAAATTCCTCTAGTCTAGCATCCTCTTGAAGATCTGATGCACCGAGAATATCTATCTCTATATTGATGGCTTCTAAATCGCTTGCTATGATGGTTTCTTCCTAATCATCGTCTATTGCTTCGTCTTCTCGAACAATGACCTCTTCTTCTCGAACAATGATCTCTTCCTCCTTGACTATCGAATGAATCTCTGAGTCCACTAGAGATGGACTTTCTTCTACATCTATGTTCTCAAAATTTGTCTACTACGTGGATCGACTTGTAAAACAAATAGCCACTCTGGTTCTTTTGAATCTGGTATAAAAACAACTTGCTCACAGTGTTCGGGAAGTACAAATGTATCCCTTTCAACTGTCCATAATCTTGTAGAGTCGACTTGAAGCAAACCGCTTTTATCCCGTCTCATTGTTGCGTTTCTTCTAGAGGTGACTACTTTGAACCATTTCACATAAAAAACAAAGTAATCAAACTTTCTGAAAGATAGTTTCAAGATGTCTTGAATCACACCACAATAATCTAGCTCGCCTTCTAGAGCATTATCATCTCTTGCATTCGCTCTACTTTTTGGCAAAAAATTCACCATCACTCTACTATCAAAAGTAGACCTATTTTGATCGATTCGTGCGATTCGAAAGTGTCGTCCATGAGACCATAGTGCACCGTATTTAATATACTCCCAATCACATCCTTTTGCGAGTTCTTCTTCTTCTTCTTCAGAGATATCTTCACCCGCTGCCTTTGCTTGTGAAACCGCTGTATCTAGCCATCTGCTCATTGGAAAAGGTGGAAGAGGTCGAAGACTTTCTGGAAGAGGCAAAAATCTAGTGGAACGATTTCTTTGAAACTGAGCTCTTTCCTTTGCGTTAGTTTCCTTGGCAAGCTCATACCTTTCTAACCACTTCTGCATAGGTTCAGAGTTAACTATGCGAAACTTCATTGCCTTCTCTCTGAAAGCTGCATCCATTTTTCTTTGCAATCCTTTACCTTGTGGTTCATCGCCTACGAGATGAACATCTTCATCATCGCTCCATAAGCGAGGCATTTCGGGATCCGACATACATAGAAACTCAGTTATGAATACAAGAGATTCTTGTACAAGCCATCCCTCTGCCATGCTACCCTCTGGACGTGCTCTCTGTCGAACAAACCCTTTTAATGTCTTCATAAAGCGCTCTAAGAAGAACATCCATCGACTATGGACAGTTCCTGCTATTGCAACTTCATCTACCACATGAACTAGTAAATGAAGTTGAATAGTGAAAATACTTGTGGGAAAGTATTTCTCTACCATACAAACAACCTCCATAGCATTGAGTTTTGCACTCTCTATGCTATCTCTATTTATCTCTTTAGAAGATATCCACCGTACTAAAGAACTAATTTTATAAATGGTTCTTCGTACATCCTCTGAAAGACAATCTTTTAGGGCTACAGGGAGCAAAAACTGTAAAAACTTGTGCCAATCATGAGACTTGAGTACTGCAAGATCGTCGTTTTGTGTGAAAGCAGTCTCTAGACACCTCATGCATCCAGTAGGTGTTCGAAACTTTGAAATTGTTTTCTTCACTTGTTGCTCTTCCATCCTGCGAAGCACCCAATGAGCTCTTGGTAATGATACTGTTCCGTTGGGCTCAGTAATTGCCCACAACTCTCGCATATGACCTCTCTCTTCTAAGTCCTCCCTTTGTGCTTTGCTTTCTTTCTTTCCGATCAAAGTTTTCCAAAGAATCTCTCCCACATTCTTAAAAATATGCACCGGGTCCACCAAATGATTGATCAACAATTCACTCCAATAAGGGAGTTCATGAAAAATGGACAACCGTTTCATGCCAGCAATTGGATTTTCTGAATCCCACAGTTGTTTCCAATCGCTAGCTTTATTTGGCGTTGTGCTTGTCGACCAATTTGTCCATGTAAAACATGTCCATCAGGCAAATATCTATGATGTCCTTCATAGACAGTTTTACATAGTGCTTTGGAATAGCATGCTTCGAGTCGTGGTCCGCATAAAGGACAACCATGGTAACCTGAAATCGATAAACCTGAACATTCACCATATTTCCAGGCCAATCATGGATTGTCCACATAAGTATGCCTTGCACTCACACGTCTTGTCTTCTTATAGGTTGAGACATGTCACACACAGTAATCCCATTCCATAAAATGCGAAGTTCTTCCACAAGTGGTGCAAGATATACATCCATGTTTTTTACCTTATACTTACCTGGTACAATAAGAGCTAATTATAAATGAACTTTCTTTGTGGTCAACCATGGTGGGATATTATAATTGACCAAACATATAGGCCATGTGCTCCATGAAGAATTGCGTAATCCAAATGGATTCACTCCATCCATAGCTAGCCCTAGACGTATGGACCGAGGCTCACTAGCAAACTCTAGCCACTTACTATCTATGTGCTTCCAAGCATCAGAGTCAGTAGGCACTCTCATTACATTATCAGTAGACCTACTCTTTGTATGCCATGACATTAACTCAGCTATAGATTTGCATCTAAACATGTTCTTAATTCGTGGAATGATAGGAAAGCGGCAAAGAACCTTTGCGGGGATTACTTCGCCTACAACATCTTCTCTAAATCTATTTGCTCCACACTTTGAACATACGTGGAGATGCTCATACTCATTCCGAAAGAGAATGCAATCATTCGGACAAGCATGAGTTTTAGTATAATCCATTCCAATGGACTGTAAAAGTTTTTTCACATCTCCACACGTTGGAGGCATGTCATTGCCCTCTAGCAAAAATTGATCTTTAAGAAGCTTTTAATAAGCAATTAAAAGGATATTAGTAAATAAAGTTATTGTGATACAACAATGAAAGCCAATTTGTTCTCCACTTACCTGAACAATTCAGTGACACTACTATCTAACCATCCATAAATGGATTGCAGATTGAGCATCACGAGTGACACACATAGTACAGATATCTTTGCTCCATTGTAAAGTGGTAAACGGGCTAGTCTTCGCATGTTTTCATATTCTTCATCGACTTCTGATCGTGGAATATCTGTTGTGTCCATGAAACTCTCGACACCTTCTCCACCATCATGATCTTCCTCCATCTCATAAAATGCTTCAAGCATCTCTTCCATATGTTCATTCTTTGTAATATTATTAGTACTTGCTTGTACGTCTAAGTCCTTTTTTGCTCTCTTTTGTCCACGAGAGGTTACCGGTGCAATGTCGTTTGGATCCATCTGCTCACCTGGGGGACCATGCGAATGATAGTGTAGGTTCTCTAGTCGACTCCTATCAAAGGATCCATACTCTCTAACATGTGCAGTACAAATCTGTCATTTCCGATAAATTTGATACTTGCACTGTGTGCAAGGACATGCCATTCTCTCTTCAGGATCCAAAGAAGCCATCTACTACAATATGGACATTTTAGAACATTTGTTTTTTTATTAAACCTAAAAATCATACTCTTAAAGACTTAAACCTCAAATACTAAACCTAAATACTTAAATACCTAAGAAAACTTAAAACCCTAATTTTAAAACCCTAATCTATATAACTATCCTATTTTATCTATATATTCAGATTTTTTCATAATTGATACTATTTTATATATATATTTATTTATTTATTCACATTTGTTTCCTCTTAATTGAGTTATATGTATGCCTAAACCCTAAAACCCTAATTTTAAAGATCTAGACCTAAATTATATATATTTCTATACACATGTGTATATACATGTATATATGTATTATATGTGTATGTGTATGTGTGTATATATGTTATGTAGGTGTTATAACCCTAAAACCCTAATCAAAATGACCTAGACCTAAAACATGTATATATATGTATGCATGTGTATATGTATATATATGTGAATATAGATAGGTGTATAAGTATGTGTGTATGTGTATGTGTATATATATTCACTCTATTTAAATTGATTAAAATTAAACCTATTTTTATATATTTAATCATATATATTTCATTTATTTATTTAGAACACTAGTTCTTATCATATTTTATTATCTATATAATTATCCTACTTTATATATATATATATATATTATTTATATATTCAGATTTTTTTCTTAATTAATCCTATTTTTATATATTTTATTATATATATATTTATTAAATTATTTAAAACACTATTTCTTTTTATATTTATTTATGTATATAATTATCTTATTTTATATATATATTCAGATTTTTTCCTTACTTAATCCTATTTTTATATATTTAATTTTATATATTTAATTATATATATTTAATTAAATTATTTAAACACTAGTTCTTTTTATATTTATTTATGTATATAATGATCTTATTTTATATATATATTTATTTATATATTCAGATTTTTCCTTATGTAATCCTATTTTTATATATATTTAATTATATAAATTTAATTAAAACCCTAATCTTAAAAATCTAGACCTAAAATATGTATATTTTTGTATGCATGTGTATGTACATGTATATATGTATTATATGTGTATGTGTATGTGTGTATATATGTTATGTGAGTGTTAAAACCCTAAAACCCTAATCTTAAAGATTTAGACCTAAAATATCTATATTTCTGTATGCATGTGTATCTACATGTATGTATGTATTATATGTATACGTGTATGTGTGTATATATATTATGTAGGTGTTAAAACCCTAAAACCCTAATCTTAAAGATTTAGACCTAAAATATCTATATTTCTATATGCATGCGTATCTACATGTATGTATGTATTATATGTATATGTGTGTTTGTGTATATATCTTATGTAGGTATTAAAACCCTAAAACCCTAATAAAAAAGACTTAGACTTAAATCTGAAATACTAAAACACCTATAAAAATCTAAACCCCTAATCCTAAAACCCTAATCATATTTTATATATATATTTATTTATATATTCAATTTTTTTTCTTATTTTTCTTTATATCTTTTCTTAATATAAATATAATTGAGTTATATGTATGCCTAAACCCTAAAACCCTAATCTTAAAGATCTAGACCTAAAATATGTATATTTTTGTATGCATGTGTATATACATGTATATATGTATTATATGTTTATGTGTATGTGTATGTGTGTATATATGTTATGTAGGTGTTAAAACCCTAAAACCTAAATCTTAAAGATTTAAACCTAAAATATGTATATTTCTGTATGCATGTGTATCTACATGTATGTATGTATTATATGTATATGTGTGTTTGTGTATATATGTTATGTAGGTATTCAAACCCTAAAACCCTAATCAGAAAGACTAGACTTAAATCTAAAATACTAAAACCTAAATACTCAAACACCTATAAAAATCTAAACCCCTAATCATATTTTTTTATATATATTTATCTATATATTCAGATTTTTTCCTTACTTAATTTTATTTTTATATATTTAATTTTATATATTTAATTATATATATTTAATTAAATTATTTAAAACACTAGTTCTTTTTATATTTATTTATGTATATAATTATCTTATTTTATATATTTATTTATTTATATATTCAGATTTTTTCCTTATGTAATCCTATTTTTATATATTTAATTATATATATTTGATTATATATATTTAATTAAAACCCTAATCTTAAAAATTTAGACCTAAAATATTTATATTTTTGTATGCATGTGTATGTACATGTATATATGTATTATATGTGTATGTGTATGTGTGTATATATGTTATGTAGGTGTTAAAACCCTAAAACCCTAATGTTAAAGATTTAGACCTAAAATATCTATATTTCTGTATGCATGTGTATCTACATGTATGTATGTATTATATGTATATGTGTATGTGTGTATATATGTTATGTAGGTGTTAAAACCCTAAAACCCTAATGTAGGTGTTAAAACCCTAAAACCCTAATGTAGGTGTTAAAACCCTAAAACCCTAATCTTAAAGATTTAGAACTAAAATATGTATATTTTTGTATGCATGTGTATATACATGTATATATGTATTATATGTGTATGTGTATGTGTATGTGTGTATATGTTATGTAGGTGTTAAAACCCTAAAACCTAAATCTTAAAGATTTAAACCTAAAATATGTATATTTCTGTATGCATGTGTATCTACATGTATGTATGTATTATATGTATATGTGTGTTTTTCTATATATGTTATGTAGGTATTAAAAACCTAAAACCCTAATCAGAAAGACTTAGACTTAAATCTGAAATACTAAAACCTAAATACTTAAACACCTATAAAAATCTAAACCCCTAATCATATTTTATATACATATTTATTTATATATTCAGATTTGTTTCCTTATTTTTCTCTATATTTATTTTGAATATAAATATAATTGAGTTATATGTATGCCTAAACCCTAAAACCCTAATTTTAAATATCTAGACCTAAAATATGTATATTTCTGTATACATGTGTATATACATGTATATATATATTATATGTGTATGTGTATGTATGTGTAAATAGCATAAGAACCCTAATCCTATTTTTATATATTTGATGTAAAAAAAACTTCAAAATAAAAAATTTATATTATTAATTAAAACACTAGCTTATGTGTGTGTATATATGTGCATGTGTATGTATGTGTGTGTGTGAATGTATGCATGTGTGTATATGTGTATGTGTGTCTATGTATGCATGTGTGAGTATATGAGTATGTATGTATATATGTGTGTGTATGTATGCATGTGTGTACATGTGTGTGTGTATGTATACATGCATGTGTGTATATGTGTGTATGTATGCATGTGTGTATATATGTGTGTGTATGTATACATGTGTACATGTGTGTGTATGTGTATGTGTGTGTATGTATGCATGCATGTGTGTGTATGTATGCATGCATGTGTGTGTATGTGTATGTTTGTGTATGTATGCATGCATGTGTGTATATGTGTGTATGTATGTGTGTATACATATGTGTATATATGTGTGTGTATGTA
This sequence comes from Ceratopteris richardii, assembly GCA_020310875.1. NCBI lineage: Eukaryota > Viridiplantae > Streptophyta > Polypodiopsida > Polypodiales > Pteridaceae > Ceratopteris > Ceratopteris richardii. The sequence continues at coordinate 4,257,219 of CM035414.1, forward strand.
TGTGTGTATGCATGTGTGTGTATGTATGCATGTGTGTATATGTGTATATGTGTGTATGCATGCATGTGTGTATATGTGTGTGTATGTATGCATGCATATGTGTATATATGTGTGTGTGTATGTATGTGTCTATATGTGTGTGTATATGTATGTATGCATATATGTATATATGTGTGTGTATGTATGTGTGTATGCATGTGTGTGTATGTATGCATGTGTGTAAATTTGTATGTGTGTGTATGCATGCATGTGTGTATATGTGTGTATGTAAGCATGCATGTGTGTATAGGTGTGTGTATGTAAGTATGCATGTGTGTACATGTATGTGTGTAGGTATGCATGTGTAAATATGTAAATGTGTGTGTAAATGTGTGTAGGTATGCATGTGTAAATGTGTAAATGTGTGTGTGTATGTATGCTCTATTTTCCTATCTCTATCTTCCTTTCTTTCATTATTCTTTATCTCTCAATTTCTCTCTCTCTCTCTCTCTCTCGTCTCTCTCTCTTTCTCTCTCTCTCTCTCTCTCTCTCTCTTCTCTCTCTCTCTCTCTCTCTCTCTCTCTCTCTCTCCTTCTCTCAATAGAGAATAAAACAATCACTTACAAGTATGTCCCTCTTTTGGATCGTTGTCGTCAAAGCATAATGTATGTTGCCTATCGTCCAATTCCAAACAGTTGATGCCAAAGAACTTCTACAAAATCAAAGAAAAGAGAAATTATAAAACCTAAAGCATAGAGAAACACAAATGCTAACAATACACACAGCACTTACCAAGATGTGAGATCTAAGCTGAGAGAGAGTGTGTGTGTGTAGAGAGAGAGAGAGATCTGTGTGTGTGTGCACAAGACAATGCAGGTCGCAATTCGGTTCGTGTGCACAAGTTTGACAAAAGACAAACAATACTCAAACACACACAAAAATGTGAAGTTTTGCTCTCGGGTTCGTGGTATGTTTAAAAGTCGGCCTCGGTATATGCGTCGGTAAGAGCGTTGGTATACGCGTCGGTAACTTCATGTAAATTACCGACCCTTATACTGACGCTTATACCGATGCATATACCGACGCATATACCGACGGCTGCGGGCCACACCGATGATGCATTTAAAACGGTCATACCGACAGTCCCTTGACCACCGGTATCTCTAAGTGACATTTTCCAACGCCCATATTGATGCCGAGTGTGACCGTCAGTATATGCAGCGTCGGTATGCCCCTCATATGTTGTAGTGATAGTGATCCACCTGGTAGCATCATCAACATAAATCACATAATACCTTGAACCATTTATACTAAAATCTTTTGATGGTCCCCACACATCTGTATGTACCAATTCAAGCTTCTCTAAATACATGAAACCATGCTTGGAATAAGATTGCTTATGAGCCTTACCTAATTGACATGCCTCACATATGTATGTCATATGTTGACCTGCAACATTAGGCAATCCAAGCAATGAACCATTGTTAACCATATCTTTAATACCTCTTTCATTAAAATGTCCAAGCCTCTTGTGCCAAAGATCTAACTTAGAGATCGTATGTCCTCCATAAGTCAACAAGGCATGACCAACATTACCTTGAATCTTCAATGTGAAAAGTATTCCTAGTTTCTTCCTTGAAACAATTTGTTTATACCCATTGCTAAGGTCTTCCACAAAAACTCCATCATTAGTGAACCTTACTTCATAACCTTTTTCAACAATTTGTCCTACACTTATCAGATTCTTTGGAATTGTAGGAACATACAAGACCTTACTTAGAAGAGTACTTCCATCCTTGGCTTTCATTGATCCTATTGACTTCACATTGTCCTTTGTATTGTTACCTGTTTGAACTACATGATTAGTTACCTTATTTTCCAAATCATTCATCAAGGCTATGTTACCACTCAGGTGATTGCTACATCCTGAGTCAATGTAAAAGACTCTTTGGTCTTCACTTTGCCTTTCACAAGTTGCATTCATAATCAAGGTTGAATCCTCCTTCTAATCTGATGCATAATTGTAGTAGATATTGTTGTAGGATTGACTTTGGAATCCTCTACCTGCATTTCTTCCAAAGTAACCTCTACTACCTCTACCTCTGAAACTACCTCTTTGATTTCTGCCACCTCTTCCTCTTGAATTAAAGTTCTGATTATATCCACCATTATTCTGATTATTATGCCAACAATTATGAGCTAAGTGATTTGTCTTACCACATATCTAGCAAGATTTGGCTCCATCTTTATTGCTTCTACCTCTTCCTCTATCTTTGCCACCTCCTCTTCCTCTTAGGAAGTTAGCTTGACTAGTTGTACCTTCATCTTCATTTGCTTGTTGCTTCCCTTTGCTATTCTTCTTCTTATCCTTTGAATACATTGCTTGACCTACACTTTTATCACCATCACCTTTGACATCCTGCTCAAAGGTTAGCATGTGTCCTAGCAACTGATTTAAATAAGGAGTGAAATGATCTAGTGACAACTCAGTAGACAAAATGAATGGACATCACCTCTCAAACCTGTAAGGATTTGCCTTACCAATTTATCCTCCTCAATATCTTCATCAAGTGCTCCTAATGCATCTGCAATGTCCTTCATCCTTGTTACATAATCAGAGATGGATTGAGAAGCCTTCTTCTTGAATGTGGTAAATTCTACCCATAAGGATGCCTTCCTTGACTTTGTAGTATTTTGGAAATGCTCCTCTAAAGCATTCCATATATCACTTGCACTTTCAAGACCTGTAATATGAGGTAGCAAGTAGTCATTGACTCCCATGTAGATAATGCTCCTTGCTTGAGCATCCTTCTTCATCCAAGTCTTTAAATCTGATAACTCATCCCTAGTTGGAACACTAGGATCTCCGAACTATGGCTTTTCTTCTTCACCTGTAATGTAACCTATCAAATCTTTGCTCATGAGATGAGCTTCCATCCTCATTGACCAAGCTGGATAGTTTTCTCTATCCAATTTCTCTATTTGAAGAGAATCTCCCATCCTTTCTTCACCTGTGTATTGAATTCTTCAACCTTTAAGAGGAATAAGGTTACCTTTACTTTGAATGAAGTTTCTTCTGATCTTCTTGATAACTTCTGGTCCCCTTCTCAAGCTTTTCCTTCAAGCTTTCACCTTTTGAACATGCAAGTGTTGATTTCTTTATGACTGCAGTAGTGGTGGTCCTCCTTTCTTCAATTTTGATGATTCGGCCTCTGATACCACTGATTGAGAGTGTTAATCTCCAAAAGAACAAGTTATCCTTGATGTTAGAGCACCTCTATATCAAGAACAACTCAAAAACTTTACCAATTTAGAGGATCAATTCTCAGTTATCAAAATCTTGAACAAACTATGAAGAGAATTAGTACTCAGAAAGTCTGCTGCACATAATTCATTCATTGACTTATAAAATATGTAAAGGTTTTTATAAAACTTTGCACAAGGTGTTTCCTAATGTTTACAGACCTTATCCAAGTTAAATAATTCCAAAATATTCAATAGATTATGAGAAATGATCTTCACAATTCACCTATGTCTAAAACTGAACTTTTCTAGAGTCGACTTTGACACTTGTAACTTCTTAAGCATGATTCTCTCAAACTACAGAATGAGTGCTTATTTGCTCAATAATTTACACTATGGAAGGAGAACTGACCAAAACATTAGCATCGAATTTTGCACCTGTTTCAGAAGACACTCAACAGTTCTTCACATACAAATGTTCCTACTGACAATTCTCTCAATCTGTTTAAAATTAGGCTCTCAAACTTTAACCATAGACTCATTAAATATGGAATTAGACATCTACAAGAGGATGCTTGAAATGATCAAGCACAGAAGGAGAACACTCAAAAATATCGGGTGCAACATTTCTTCATTTCTGGAGACAGTACACAAAGGATTCTTCATCGGATAAGATAAGTAATTGTCTGAGAATTCTAGACGCTTCTCCGTCCACTAGATGCGTGCAATGGAAAGAAATACATCAGGTTCCAGAGGATGACAAAGAAGAGTTAAGAATAGGACCTTTAAAACAAAATGTTGACTTAGAAGAGAGCAAAGGCCTACAAAGTAAGGTGTGCAATGGGAAAAAGTAAAGAGGCTCCAAGCAATACAACGAGGTCAGATGTACAAGAACAAAGCAATATCTGAGGACCAAAAGTTAGAAAGAGGTAAAGGCTGAGAAGCGGAAATGCATGACTAAGAATATCACATTCTTAGCCATTGATGGCGTGTGTGACAACCCTCTTAATACAACAACCTAGAGTTATCAATATAAGGAATACCAAGGGGATTTTAGAAACAAAAGACTAAGCTCGGATAAAGTAACAAATTGTCTGACAATCTTTATTGCTTTGCCGGCCACTGAGTGTGTGTACTAAGGAGCCACAAGCAAGCTACAGACAAGAAGCAAAGCCTGTCAAGGGACGATAGAGACAAAGAGGGGGAGACTGTTCCAAAGCAAAGAGGAGCAAACTTGCAGAGAAAAAGAAGGGCCCCAAAATTTTTCCGATTTGGACATTTTGTTTTTGTACCATAGTCATTTTGTAATATATATTTTTCGATGTTAGTGCACTAGAGGAGCCCTCTAGATGCATAGCCATAAAGATTTGTCTCATTACCCTTGTAAACTAGTAGGGAATTAGTCTTTTAGTCAATAAAGTGCTATTCTCATGTGTGAAAGGACCAATTCCAGGGCACATGTATATAACTCATTTTCTGTCTCTTTGTAAAGACTTTTTGCCATTGTGAGAATCAAGAGCATAGAATTTCGAATTTGTGTCTTCTCCTCTCTGTATCTTCTTCCTTGTGAGCTTGCATGCATGTGTGATTCTTGAAAAGAGTGCTTAGAAGTGTTGTCTATCCACGGAAGTGCTTGTTTGCTGTTGGTAATGCGTGTGTTGAGTGTAGGAAGTACTAAAGTTTAGGAAGATCAGTCTTGTGGCTCAGTATTTTGCTCATAACGTGAAGTAGGAGCATCAAAATCGAGTGACCATTGAATGCCTCTTCTCAAGAGCTTGTAAATGAACTCGCTATTTGCTATATTTGGATTTTGGAGCAGAGAGAAAAGCTCGATTTACTGTTGACTGCTGCTCCAAGTGTCGTGATGCCATAACTGACCTTGAAAGCTTGAATGTGATGGATTTATACTTGCATGTACTTTGTTAGATCTCATTTGCATTGAACACCATTTGAATGCAAGTCTTCATACACTCGGCTAGGTTTTGACACTCCTTGGATTGATAATTAAAGCGTGAATCCCCACTATATGCACTTGAGGGGGATTGAGGTATAGTCGCTTTCTCCTCAAGTCTCTAAGTCGTTACTCAGGTACACATTATCACTAGCCAAGGATGCCTGTTTAGCAGGACCCCATACGTCCATGTGTATACGATCTAGCAAACCATTTCTTACATAGCTTGAATGCTTGAAAGATTTTCTACTCTGCTTACCCATTTGACATGCATCACAAAGATGCACCATATGTTGCTTGGTAAGATCAGGTAATCGTTCAACAATCCTCTTCTTTGATAGCTCCTTTAACCTATGTATATTCATGTGGCCAATCCTTTTGTGCCATAGATCAAGCTCTACTAATCTATGCATACCATAAGAGAATAGTTTGTATGATTTGGGTTTACCTTGAATGTAAACAATCTACCTTGTTTTTGACCTCTAGTAATTAACCTCCTTTGCTTTGGATCCTCAATAAAGCAACCTCCATAATTAAATCTTATTTGCAAACCTTTTTCTACCATTTGACCAACCGACATCAAATTCTTAGTGATCATTGGCACACAAAATACATCCTTCAAACAATTCGTGTTGCACGTATCCTGCATAACAACATCTCAAACTTGCATAATCTTATGTGTTGTATCATCTCTTGTTTCAACATGACCTTTACATCAAGAATTATGCATATTTGAAAACCATGAAGCATCATGTGACATATGGTTAGAGCAACCACTATCTACATACCATACATCACTACTTCCATTCATCTTAGTTTCTACATTCATCATGAGAAGAGAATCATAATAATCATGTTTACCTTCAACTGCATATTTTCCTTGTTGTTTACCTCTTCTTGAATAGCCTCCTCTTCGATTACCACCTTGATTGTTCTCATTTTGATAGCAATATTTGGCATAGTGTCCATAGTATCCACATCTGTAGCAATTGTTGTTATCTTCACTCCTTTGTCTTTGATTGTAGTTGTAGTAGCTCTTGTACCTCTAGTGCTTAATCTTCCTCTTCCTTGTGTGGAAGAAGCCAATTGAAGTCCCTTGATCATCCCTCCTTCTTCCTCGACCTCTATTTGAACATCTTCTACCTCTTTTTCCACCTCTTGATGATCCTACATAAAGAGCTTTTCCTTGAGATGATTTGAATAAGAGCTATTTAGATTCATCTCCTCCATGACCATGAGAGCACCAAGTTGATCAAAGTTTGGTAATTCTCCTCTAACATAAACTGAAGTAATGAATGGTTTCCATCTCTCATTGTCCTTGAGTCCATTGAGAGTATGTGCAACCAAGTCCTCGTTCTCCACATGATCTTGAATTGATCCTAGTTGATCTTCAATCTCTTTAACCTTCAACAAGTAATCATTACACGATGTCCTGTATCTTTCTTTATGTTGTTAAACTCATTTTTGGGGTGAATCTTTCTTGCTCTTGTACTTGTAGCATACAACCTTTCCAATGCAAGCCAAACATCCCTACTTGTGTCTAGATCTTTTATGTGTCCTACCATTGAATCTTGAATATTTTGTGATAAAATGAATATGAACCTTTGTCTCTGTCATTCCAAAGTCTAAACTCCTTCAATTGTTTTTCATTTGGATCCTTTGGTAATATAGGTCTGATATCTCTTCCATCAACCAAACCATACAAGCCTCTATCTTGCAAGTATGCTGTGATTCTAAATCACCATGCTTGATGGTTGTTCTTATCAAGCTTCTCTATTTGTGCATGTTGATCGCCAATTGTGTAAATACTGAAATTCCTCCTTTAACCCTCCTTTTGGATATGTGTGATAAGAAGAAGTATAACATTTACCTTTGTAATGAAGTTTATGCAACTTTCTTTGCTTGGATGTTGCTTGAGATGACTCCTTTCTACCTCCTTCTACCTTTGTGTAGTATCGATGATGAACTTCTACTACAATAGCTTCAAATTCTTCTTCAAGGTATTACAACCTTCTCCAAGTATCAATTCCTTGCTTTGATACCAATGTTTGAACTTATTGACCTCCAAATTATAGCTAGAAGTAGTTGGAACCCCCTAGTCTCACAAACTTCTTTGTAGAAACGAGTCATGCTTGCAGAGCTTGTTGTTCGCTATTCACTTACAAATTTTTACAACTCTTTTAATTACATATACTTGACACACAGCTTTCCAATGAGCTAAAAAACACTCAATTTGGATAAATACACAAGGAGATATGACCTCTGCAATTTTGAGGTTTAATGGATACCTTTAGAAGAGGTGAACCCGAGAACACACACTACTTGTAGAGAATACTACACTCAACTCACAAACCCAATGATTATGAAAATTGATATATGAAAACAAAAAGTAAGAGCTTTCAAATGAGCCATGAAACGTGTAATTTGGATATATAACGAGGGAGCTACAAGCTCAGCAATCTGTGTTTACAAACTACAACAATGTAGAGATACACATATGACTCTCTTAGACTTCCCACAAGATCATGACTTCTCCCCTCTTCTTATAGCATGGAATACTAATCCAAAACCTTCCTAATACATCTAAACTTGTGGTAGACACTTGTATGAAGATTTTAAATGATGGAGGTAATCAAATAATTAGAATATTGATGGACTCTGAGAATTAGCCACATCGACCTTCCACTAGGACACCACTGCAACTCTCTTGTGATGACTCATTATGTTCTAGAACTCACGTGGTATTTTGGCTATATTTTATCAATAATATAAGCTGTTTTGAAGTATTTGAAGACCTCCCAAAGGTATTTTCATAGTTTGGAACTTGTATCCTCACCTATACATAAAAAAATGTTCTCAACGGATGCTACATGAGACAACCACAAAAATACCCTCTACTTTCCTCCTTGTACCCCTTCAATAGTAATTTTATGCAAGGACTCCATGTGGCATCCTTGCAATATAGGCCTTACGGGATGATTCAGCCTTCATAAGTCATATTATGTGACATTTCCTTCCCATTATTTACATTTTTGCCCTCAAAAATGTAAATGAAATGCTTGTAATGGTAGAAAAAAGTGATCCGACTCCCATGAAATCCATGTACTCCTAGCACATGTTCATCTATATGTGTTGCTTCCCCATATCCTTCCCCTTAAGAAGTCTCATAAGAGAACAACTCAAAAGTGTGTTGCTTCCCCGTTTCATATCTCTTCTATGGAATAATAATATGAAAGAAAGTATAGAGTGGCAAGATATATAAGGTTGATCATACCACAATCAAGATAATGAGCCATATATTCCTCTAAATTATAGAACAAATTACCATAAGAAATTTTAATTTTAAGCCCATTTTGAACTAACCTGATAGAATTTCCCTCATGTTACTCTTGGTGATCCTAACCTTGAGTTTACTCACAAGTGATAGATTTTAGCTAAACTATCCTTGTGTCTAATGCACATCAATAGTCCTAGTTCATATATAAGAAATTCTAGTAGCAGAATGAAATATCTACATCCTACCAACCAAGAGGTCCTTGGTTTGTCATGCATGAATTGGACTAACTTCTATTGGAAGATTCATGGCAATGGTGCAAACTCAAGCATTTTCTCTTTTTCTTAGTTTGTCATATGAATTCAGAAAACTTCCTTCTTGAGATCTAGATAATATAAAAGTAACAATCCTCCTAATTGATGCTCAATCATCATCCTCATGAAAAGGCACCAACTAGAAGTTTGATAACCCAAGAGGTCAAATTGGTTCCTACCTCTTAGAAACCCTAAAAAGAAAAGTCATCATTGATCCCGAGTGTCTCTAATGCTGAGAACTAGGGCTCCTCATCTAAACAAAGACCATCACTGTAACTAGCAACTTCTCTCATACAGTCATCAAGTTTCAAGTGAGACTCACTTTAACCACTATGAATATCGAATCTCCCTATTGCCTATAATAGGATAGTTCCACTCCTATCCACACAATTTAAAGAGTATCTAGAATCTCTCTATCACATCTAAGGAATAGGGCTCTAGAAGTGGATTGTTTTCCACTTTCCCTTTTCCTTTAAAGAGATTCTGATGAGTCCGTTTGCTCTACTCATCCAACAATGAGGACACATACATAGGTTATCTATATTTCCTTTCCTAAATCATGAAGAATCAAAATCCCATATAAAGAAACAAATCTCCCATAAAAAATGAAGGATTAGCTAGTGAAGAGTAGAGAAAGTGAATTCCTTTCTAGGTCCAAATTTCGCCTCTGAAGTGGTCACTAATCATGTGAAAAGATACAATAATCTAAAACATGTGTATCCGTAGTAAATAAAATATCTGTAATGTCCATTTCCTAACATGAATCTATGAGATCCCTTCACTCAAATGTAATCATCCTTCCCAAAAGTATAATTTGTGTTTCATATCTATGGAGCTAAAATCTCCCATCACACTCCATTGGAAGAACAAATCTTCCCTAAGCTAGAAGGATAACTCCAAGTCCTAATGTGATGCATGCTAAGAGCTCTTCTTTGATCGAGTGATAGGCCCCCATGAAAAATGAGTCCTTTTCTCCCTTGACATAGAAGAAGAGTGCACAAAGTGAAATTGTTTCCACCATCCCATACCATTGGATCCTTCTTGCAATCCATGGTGTAGCATTTACACTAGATCAAATGTAACTTCCATATATATATAATGGAAAAAGATATACAATATCTAAATTGGTTCCAATGAATCCCATACCTTCAAAAGTAGTATAGATTGGTTCTAATAAATACATGATAGTGGATATCCCCTTCTGCTCTAATCTCATCAATTGCTAGGTACCAAGACTATGTCTAAATACCTATCTCTAGATCTTGATGTATTTAAAGGGTACAAAAAATATTCCTTACATAGGGATCTAGGCCCTATATCATAGAGGTAGTATCAAAACTATGGCCTTACCAACCATCACTTGTATCTCATTAGCACCTATCTATGATCTCTCATGAAACCCATCTTTATGATCCCCTCTAGTTGGTTTCCTTAGTAGTTTAGCAAGGAATGGTTCAATACTTTACTCAAGAAATTTTGTAGAATGAGATTAGTCACTCATTGGGAATACATAATGATGGTCTTCTAATCATATTGTGAGACTCTCTTGAAGGTGTATAAACCTTCACTACCTCAGAGATGGTCCTACCTATTTCCCATCCTTACACCAAAGGTACATGATATTGTACATATATAACAAAATAACCTATGCAACTTCCTAAATCCTACAGGACTACTTGTGCACAATCTTGATTGTGAAGGTCTAGGTCCTTCCCTTTAGCAATAATATAGAATAAATCCATAAGGATTATTTGCTAGGATCTAACAATTAATGAATTTGCTTTAACTACGTGTTTTAAAGAATTTTTTTATCTCTTTTACTTCATTTCTTGTCATAGATAAGATCAAATTTACTCAAATACATTACTTATAATTCCTTAAGGTCAAAGAGATTGTGTCCTGTTCTCACTTCATTATGTGTATAGGAGTGGATGTTTAAAATGAAGTTCTAGTGATCTAAGTTAAAGCTAAAACCCATCATTTTCATGCTTAGAAGCATGCTTATAATCTTTTGATGTTTACAATAAACATCAAATACAAGTGCATATTACCATGTCATCAAGTACTAAATATCATATAGTTTTTGAATGCATGTTTTCCTAAGCACGCACTCCTTTTGCAACTTACGTATTTGTGCATATATAATGGTATGAGAATGGAAAAATTTCCATGGTTTCCCAAACAAATGGAGCTCCAAAAAATTAAACATGTACTAAAATGTAAATGCTTTATAATCCTATGACATGCATGCCATCAACAATAACATAGGGCTCTATAAGTCCATGGCATACAATCATAAACTGAACTTTTTTTCACATCATACATATGTGGGGGATTTTTCTATGGGCTGAATGCCACATGGTATGATATGAGTACACGCCTATTGAGATATAGAGGAAAGATAGACTCTGGATGGACTCAAATAGGAATGTGCTTGGATGTTGGTTAGGTGGAGAGAACTTTGGACCTCTCTATGTGTGTTCAAGGGGTCTTTTATGAGAGCACTTTGTCATGGATCCAGGTCAAAAGGTGATCTATCTATCACTAGTATCAGAGCTATAAGGTCCTAAAACTATGAGCTAGAGGTGTTTATTATGCAACAATGATTTATATATATCGACTTTTTGGCACATAGGGGTTGTTTGTCGTATACCACACACAAACCTTCTAAGAACATGAGAGTGTAGGTGCTCATGGAAGAGGAAAAATGCTAGCATCCACACAAACAAGCTCGCCTATGGGTTCAAAAGATCAACTATGCTATTTATAAACTTCTGTTGCCTTATAAGGCATCCGTGCAAAGAGGATTCATCAGTACAACTTCAATCAAGGTAAAGTGTCATCCCTTTGCATGGCAGTGGACAAGAAGAAGGTAATACTCCTGAGAGTTCGTCTAGAATTGAGGTGGATACAAAGTGTGAAGGTTTGATTGCACTCGTATGAATGAAGAAGGGTGAAATTAGTAGCTCATATGTAGAGATTCATACATGGGGATGAAAGAATAGTGGTAGGAAAAAAAAACAAACAAAAGAGAAACTACTCTTGCACCTACTATATGGGAAAATTCCAATTCATGGAGATAGGAAAAGAAGCTACTTGGCTACTCTCTATAGGTACTAAATAATCAAATACCATCCCATAGTAATATTTTCCTTTCCTTTATCTCTTTTAAGTAAGCGAATATAATGTGAGATCTCTCCCCACTTTCCTCTTTCCTTAAAAGAGATATTAGCGAATTTAATTTCTTCTATCTTCCAGGAATAAGAGCATATGCATAAGCTCTCAATGAATCCTTCCATATATTATACAATACATCTCCTATACAAAATCAAGGAATAACTAGCGAAGAGTGGAGAAAATAAATTCCTTTCTGGAGCCATAGCCCTCCTCTAAAATAGTCAATAGTCACGTGAAAGGATACCATAATAAACAAGTGTGTATCGATACTAAACAAAAACTTTATTCAATATCCATTCCCTTAGCATGAATCCATAAGATCTATTCACTCAACTATATACATAATATGTAGGTGGATTCTAGCGAATCCCATGTCTTGAAAACTATAGTTTGGTTCTAGTGAAAATATAATAGTGGATTTCCATTTCTATTCCAAACTAAGTAGTTCCTAGGTATTGAGACTATGTCTAAGTACTTTCTATACATCACAATATGTATATGATTGGTACCCCAAATGTTCCTCATCTATATCATAGAGATAGTGACATAACTATGGCCTTGTTAATGATCACTTGAATTTCAATAACGCCCATTGATGATCTCTCATAAAACCTATCTTCATGACCCCCTCCACTTCCTTAGGAAGTTAGCAAGAGATGATTCGCTAATTTTCTCAAGTGATGTACAATAGTGAAACTAGTCACACTCTTTAGGCATAGCTCATGATGCACCATAGTCTTCTAACAATATCCTCACACTCATTTGATGGTGTATAAACCTTCACTACATTGGATAAGATCATATATACATCTCTTATAATCCTCATGCACAATCTTGATTGTAATGGCCTACATCCTTCCCCTTAGCAATCCTATAGTCTAAATCCATAAGGATTATTCATTGAGATCCAATTACTAATGAAGTTGACCTAAACATGAAGTTTTAATGGTCATACGTGCATAATGTTCATGCTTAAAAGCATGCTTACAACTTTATGATGTTTGTAGTGAACATGAAAATAAAAGTGCATGTTTCCATGCCTTGAAGTTTTGAATATCATATAGTCAATGAATTCATGTTTTCGTGAAAGATCTCAAATCGGATCCTATTACTTGAAAGAGGTAAAGGAAAGGAAAAGATTATAATGGGATGGTAGTTGAGTATGTTTTACTCATAGAGGGTAGTCAACTAGCTTCTGATAATGTCATTATGAGAGTGATAGTTTGTAATTTTGGTATACATGGGAGATAGTAGGCAACCCACAGATAGTTTCTCATCTTTGAGATGATCACTTATGAGGATTCTTAAGGGGAAGCATATGGGGAAAAAACACACAGCATGACCATGTACATAGAGTACAAGGGATTCTAATCACGTTTTTCTACCATATACGAAAATTTTATCCGATTTTTTAGGAAAAAAATGTTGTTAAGTGGAAGGAAATGATGATAGAACAAATCTGTGTGTGTGTGTGTTTAATGGGTCTTCTGTGAGAGCAGTTTTGTCATGGATCCATACCAAAAGGGAATTTATCTATCACTTTCATGCTCCAAAACCTACAAAGAACACAATATTTTTGCAAGAATGTGTTTTTTGCATATCCTTATGACTTTCTGCAAACATATATATATATTTATCCATTCTTCCTTATAATGCGTTTCAACTATGCATCCATAAATTGTAACTCATAAAAACAAAATGAAATTTAAATCCAATCAAATGGTTTATGATTTCTTCCTATTCATGCATGCACATGCATAGTGTTGAAACACGTGCATATATGCCAATTACATATCTAGAAAGCCAAAAGAATGTAAAAAAGAGTTTAAGTTTCTTCACTTACTCCATCTCGATGAAGCATCAAAATCATTAAACTCTTGAATTTTTTCCACAATCTAGTTCTCACCTTCTCTCCATGTCCAAATCCATGGCATGCTCAATTTGGATGGCCTATAAGTATTCATATACAAAATGTGCATATAAAAGTGCTCCAAATGTTCTTAAACAAAATTTACAAAATGTAGCCATATAGATAGGCTCCTAGTGGCTATTTTCCATTCCAATACATCATATAAAAACCTAATACAAGTATTACATACATAATTAAAATCATTTTACAAGTGGAATCAAGTGATTTGGAGATCGGGAGAGTCTCCAACTATCTTCGATTAATATTCCATAAACCTACTCGAAACTAAATGAGTGTGCAAAAAAATAGTTATAAAATCAAATCCAATGATCTTATAGTCATTTTAAATTTCTACTTACAACTCTATAACAAGCTAAAAATCATCCAAATTGGAAGATTGGATAGAGAGATATGCCCCCTGAAGACAAGTAGTCCAATGTTGGAAGTCAACCAATCAAAATTTTAACTTTGCAAACTTTCATGATCTCCTCACTACTCCTTTTTAGCAGTCTAGAAGTTCACAAGCATGTATGCACATCCTTGGGCATTCATATAAAGATATGGTGTAACATTTGGATGGGTGATCCTCTCGAAATGGTCTTTAAGATAGGTTAACTGCCTCCTCATCATAGATTGCAATGGAGAGGATAGTTTTCTAAGCTGACCTACAAATTTTACTATGAATGGAGAGATATTGAAAGTGGATTCACAATACCCAATTTTGGAGTGAAGAGATATGCCTTCTTGAAGATGCGTGTGTCACCTTAGGTGGCCGGTGTGGAAATATCTCTTTCCCTTGCCACAAAGATGACTTTGCAAAGCTCAAATCCTCCATAGGTGATGCAAATCTCTCCATCCCTTGATACATTATGGACATAGACGTGCCATACTACCCACTTATCAATCTTTATTCACATATACCTCTGGAAGCATCCTTAAATTCTCCCTTAAAAATGGACTTGTCCAAATATGCACCATAAAAAGTCATACAAAATTATAAAGGGAGGGTTTTGAAGATATGTACAACTTCACTCTCAATCTCTTCCAAATGACCTCTTTTCAATGCCTCAAAAAGTAGAGCTTTGCCTAGAAACTCAAATGTTCATATACCTATGTTGGACATCCTTGGATGAAGTCATCCTACATATATGTTATAAATTTGTTCTATCTTTCACAAATGGTTGGAGCAGCAAAGGTCTCAACTTCCTATCCATGGATGCAAGCATTGGGAAGGAGAGCGATGCTTTGAAAGAACCAATAAAATTCCGGAGATGCCATGCCCTAGATGCTACATGAAAGAACCAAGAAAATTCCCTCTCCTTTATTCCTTCTCCCCTTCAATAGTAAGTGCCTACAAGTATGCCATGTGACATCCTTGTCACATAGGCCTTAACGGATGATGCACCCCTCATGAGTTATAGTATGTGACAATATGCCTTAATAAGCACCATTCTTTAAAGTCAAATCTATGATTCAAGTCAATGTACTCAATTATGATCCAATGTCTTCTACCTTGTTTCAAGAGGTGTTTCCACATACCAAAGCCTTTGTTCCAGAGCCTCTTAACGCTTTTGAGGACCTCAAACTCTAGTATCATGGTACGCCTTATCCTGTTACTAAAGGCTATTTCTTGCCTTGAATTTCGACATCCCAAAGTTTGGATTACTTCCTCCTAGCCATGTTCAATACAAAAGATAGTAATTATAATGGAGAAGGCAATGAATACAAGCCCTCAAAATAGAGAGCTCAAAGTGAATAGAAACAAAGGATGAGAACTTCACTTTAATTTGTAGGAAGAATAGATTAAGTCTAGAAATTTCCCATAGAAATGCAACTCAAAGTAAAGAAACTTTCCCATTTTGAAGAAAAAAATACTGTTTAGACTACCTTGGTGACTTTAACCAAGTTCAAAACACAGAGGTATCATATGAAGACAATGGTCAGGAAGAATACAACATAGCAAAGAAGATAACTCAAATAGCAAAAGATCCATCATTGGATGTGGAGCCCTAAACACATTTGAGACAAAATAAGTGAATCTAAAGAGAAGACCGCTTGATAAGTCCAATTGAATGGAAATTAAAATCAAAGTGGTTTTTGTGGCACAATTATAAAGAAGGACAAAAAGAAAGAAATCATGAGACACAAGAGACACTAGATTCTAATATGTTACACTCGAGAAAATTAATTTCTTCCTTGCATGACTTAATAAAACTGCTATCATGAAGACTTGTTCCTTCATAATGGGGGCGTCCCATCAAAATCATGTGTTGTATGTACACAAATGACAAGAACCCCCATATCTAATCTTATCTTGCCACATGGCCTATGACCTTGGTCATAATGCATTCCAAGGAAGGTAGCACATATGAAAAGCATTGTGGTAAATACTTCCTTTTTTAATTTGGCTTTGCATGATCATCTCCAAGTCCATCCTCTTTTGGAACTAATACTAAAGAATCATCCTCGGGTATGAATTAATCATTTTTGGTTTTTAACCAGTCCAAACAACATGGAGATGATGAAGACTTTGAGCACCCATCCTGCCTTTTCTATGTTTTAGAACACATACCTTTCTTTGGCTTTAAACTCTATGGGAAAAGACAGGAGATCGTGTTTTGAAATGTGAGGGCAGAATTTCATAGCAATGATATAACTTTGCAATTTTAACTATCTATTCATGATGTTATGTGTTCAAAGTGCTTACACACCAATATTGACCTGTATATATCCTTTAAAATCTTGCCATCATTTTCATGTAGTTTAAGATTCCCTTTAAATCTAATGGAGATCATATTTTATTCTCAGTCAATGTACAAGAAATGATATTTTATTTTTTATCTCTTACACAAATAGTATATTTTATTCATGGACATGAGATGAGATATTTTAATTTCTTATTTTCTCAAGGATGAGATAGTATATTTTATTACTGTGCTCAACCAAATGCAATATTTTATGTAGCATTGTCTGCAAGAAAACAATATTCTATTCCATTGATTTTTCTCTTTTCCAAAAATGGGTTGTAATGTAACATTGGATTTACTTTCATTGCATGAACTTTTCACCTATTTTTTTAAGACTTAAAAGGCCCAAAAAAGAGCTCTGAAATTCCCGAATGGATTACCATCTAGCACAGATATCCCATGCCTGGAGTAAATGATATGCTTAATGCTCTAGGTGGAATTTAGTAGAATAGATTTAGAAAGTGACCACCACCAGATTAGAGTTAGAGACTATGACGTATATAAGATAGCTTTTAGGACCCGATTTAGTCATTATGATTACCTAGTTATGAATTTTTTCTTTACTAATGCACTTGCCAATATTGTATAGTGAGTCTATGCATAAGCATGAAAGTCAACTTAGATTAGTATTGAATAAATTAAGAGAAGATGATGTGTTTGTAAAAATCTCAACATAACTCAATTATTTCTTCCAAAGATAGAGTATCTAAGGCATGTAATTTTGACCAATGGTTTCAAGATAGATCCGGAAAAGGTCTCATTCATATTAGAACGGAAAACTCCTCAAGGTGAGGGGAAGCTTTGGTTATTTCTAGGATTTTTTGATTTTATAAGAAAAATATTTCATCTTATTCATCCATATCAGTGCCTTTGATGAATTTTCGTTAAGCAAAAAATCCATTTGCATGAAAGCAAGAACAACAAGATACCTTTTGTACTCTAAAGCAAGCTATTTGAAAGGCTCATGTACTCAAAGCCATGGATCCATAGAAGTCATTTGAATTGGAGATAGATGCTAGTCGCATAGCCATAAGGGCTATTTTGAGCCAAGATGGAAGAGCTATAGCTTTTGAAAGTAAGAAAATGAGTCGTGCATAGATCTAGATAGTTATTTTCCATTAGAAGAGCTTTAAAATAACATTAGGCCTCATCAAGTGAATGCAATGTCTCATTTTTAGATACGTTATGGCATGAACCTCACTGCTTTGAGTACCATAGGAATTCCAAAGAAATATCCTAGTGCTATGGAGTTCTTAGAAAACCTCTAAGAAATTTGAGAAATAGCTAAATCCAAGAGGTAATAAGAAGTTGATAAGGCTAAAGAACATGCTAAAAAGAAGATATCTCCTCAATTCTTGAGTAAGGAGATAGAGATTTTGTTCAACTCCTAGCAAGGTCAACTTCGTTATCCATAAGGAAGTGCACTATATCTTTCATCAAGGTTTTGTGGACCTTGGAAGATAGTTAAAAAGCTTGGTTATGTTGCATATGGACTAGAGCTTTCTCAAAATTGTAGAGTCCATCTTGTGTTTCACGTGAGTAAACTTAGAAAACCCTATTGATTTTTTGAGAGCTCTTTCACCTACATGATCTAATCTCTTATGCCAAATTTCTAACTCTAATAGAGTTTGGATGCCATAGTTGAGCAATGCAATGTTCTTGGTGTGCTTACAGTTCAAAGGTGAAAAATCGACCTGATTTTTATCCCTTTGCTATCTTCTTGAATCTTTGATGTGGGTTATCAAGAAATGCTCCATTCTTGATGAATCTAACCTGCAATTTCTTCTCAAAAATTTTTCCTACACTACTCAGATTCTTGGTAATAGTATGTACATAGAGTGACCTCCTTAATTGTTAAAAGTTAAGCTTCTGTTGGAGGAGATGGTGGATAGTCTTCAAAGATGAAGTGATGTTGCTAAAACCTGCATCACAACAACCAAGAACAAGTGATGGAGAGTGTAGTGGGCTTCTTTAGCTTGCTAATAATCATAAATAATAACATATGTCATTTGGAACATGATCCACTAATCAATCAATCAAAACAAATGAGTAGGAAATTAATACAAGTTCATAGACTTGCTATTTTAGTATCTACACCTTTTCAGTATAATGAATAGTGCGTTGAGCCTGGTAGCAATTAGCATAATTCCTTTTGATGGTGTCTAATTAACTTAGATAGCTACAATCATGAGTGATTTCAATAAAAAAGATGAACTACATGCTATTATGTTTAGAAAATCATCCGACTTCCCCGACATTTTCAGGATGCATCTGAGTACAGACCAGAGAGTAAAGATATGGTGATATCTCACGATTGAGAGAACCAATGATAATGAGATTTTGTAGCTATAACCTAGACAATATATTGAATCTATGATGCTTTAAATCATGACAAATGATCTATCATACACTGAGAACAAGCTGTGAGAAAATCACTCTACTGATGTAGTCATAGTAGAGAAGTAAGGTAGAGATATAATCAAAGTGTATGTACATATCACATAGAAATATAATGTCATTGGAAATAATCTATTGCACAATGTGAGGGTAGTGATTGAGCTATGGAGTGAGCTCTCAAATCACATAGGATCCCTCTCTTTTGCTCTCCAAAAAGTCAGGCTATCACACGAGTCTTTTGGTCCACCTTTATAGTTGAATTTGGAGCCAATCTTGAATTCAAATGTTCACCTAAACATAAATCCTAAATATAGGATATATTCTCTCATCAATCATCTACCAAATAAATCGAGGTTTGATGCTTCCTAACTCCACATAAAAGTAAGGTACTTTTTACAAAGGTAAAGGGTAACCAATTTTACAAGAGATTGATCATGTATGACTCCATGAGTTATATGCTAATCATCCAAGTATGTGAGCTTGGATTCTCTTGCACCAACAGCTCCCCTCAAGCCTAACATGCTTGGTCTTTTATTTCTCTTTTATTTCCTATAAATCAATCATCAGTTTGAACCTGTTCATCTTAGTTCCATCTAAAGACTTTGTGAGTATATCTGCACATTACAATTGAGTTGATACATAGGACAATTGAATGTCCTTGCTAAGTAGTTTCTCCATTATATAATGATAGTGCACTTCAATGTGGTTAGTCCTTGCATGATATATAGGATTAGTATCCAAATGAAGTGAACTAGTGTTGTCTCCAAAACTCATTGGAGTGTAAGAATGTAATCCCAAATCTGTGTAGAGTTGCTCGAGCCACATAGCCTCTTGTGTTGCATTTGCTAAACCTCTATATTCTGCCTCTATAGATGACAAGGCCACAGTTGGTTGCTTTTTAGATGACCATGATATTAGTTTTGAACCTATAAAATACAAGTATCCTGAGGTGCTCCTCCTATCATCCTTGGAGCCAGCCCAATCTGCATCAGAATACATCTTTATGTCCAAATCAGAAGTGAATGGGTAAAACAACCCTTCATTTATGGTACCCTTTAGATACTTTAGTACCATCTTGCCAGCTTCCATGTGAGGCTTTCTTGGTGCATGCATAAATTGGCTTAATGTACTTACTCCATAAGCAATGTCTACTCTTGTTAGGGTTGCATAGTTGAGACGCCCAACAAGTTTTTGGTAACATGTAACATCATCAAGCAGTTCTCCTTCATGAGAACTAAGCTTCTGATTGAGTTCCATGGGTGTACCTGGAATTTTGGTGTTTTCCATATTGAATTTTCTCAAGACATCATGAATATACTTCCTATGAGTAATGAACACACCAGAATCTATATATACAAGTTCTAAGCCAAGAAAGTAGGCTAACAAACCAAGATCACTGATTTTAAACTCTTCTATTAGTTGAGCTTTAACCTGCTTGATTTCATTAGCATCATTCCTTGTAATGATAATGTCATCCACATAGACACATAAGTAAATGACTTCTAAGTTTGTCTTCTTTATGAATAAAGAAGAGTCTGATTTGCTAGCAACAAGTCCTTGATCCTACAAATAAGTAACAAGTCTATGGTTCCAAGCTCTAGGAGCTTGCTTTAGGCCATAGAGTGCCTTCCTTAGCTTTCATACAAAACTTGGTTTATCCTTATCTTCATACCCTAGTGGTTGGGCCATATATACTTCTTCTAGGATCCATCCATTTAGGAATGCATTCTTAAGATCTAACTGATATAAGTTCCAATTTTTGGAAGCAGTAATGCTTACCAAAACTCTAATGGTTGGCATGTTAGCCACAGGTGAAAACGTTTCTTCATAGTCCACTCTATGGGTTTGAGCAAAACCCTTTGCCACTAAGATTGCCTTTTACCTATTTATAGAACCATCTGAATTCTTCTTGATTTTATATATCCACCTGGATCTTATTACCTTCATACTTGGCTTCTTGGGAACCAAATCCCAAGTATTGTTTACCTAAAGTGCTTCAACTTCGTCTTGCACGGCTTCTCTCCATTCTTTCTTTGCATTGGATTTTTCAAGAGAAGAAGGTTCTTCTATCATAGAGTCTTTGATGATGTACACAGAATGTTTGGTGACTAGTGATGTGTCATAGCCATACCTTATTGGTTTTTTACTCTCCCTTTGAGATCTTCTGAGTGCTTGGTTGGAGAACTCTCAAATGGCTTCCAATTGCTTGAACTTGGTCTTGCCCCTTGACTTCCAAGCCTTGAAGTCAATCTACTCTTCATCCTCTGAATTGACATCTTCTAGTACTTATTGATCTTCTTGATTGAGAGTTGGAAAATCACTTTCCAATCATAAGGTAACTTGATCTTCCTGCAATCACCTTCAAACCATGAATTATTTTCATCAAATACTACATCCCTACTAGCTATAAATCCTTTGTTAGTGGGATTGTATAGCCTATATCCCTTCTCGTTTTGGTCATAGCCAATGAAAAAACACTTTTGAGCTTTAGGATCAAGCTTCCCTCTAATTTGTGAGGGTATATGTGCATAAGAAATGCACCAAAAGATTTTGGTATGGTCCAATGAAGGTCTCCTGCCATTCCATGCCTCATAGGGTGTCATTCCACCCAAGGATTTGGATGGGAGCCTGTTAACCAAGTATGTGGCTGTGGAAATAGCCTCTACCCATAGGTAATTGGGTAGTTTCTTCTCATTCAACATTGAGCTTGCAGCTTCTACTATCAATTTGTTGCTCCTCTCTGCTACTCCATTTAGTTCAGGAGTATATCTTGTTGTGATCTCTCTCTTTATACCTCTATTCTATACAAATGAATCAAATTCATGTGAGAAGTACTCACCACCTCCATCAGATCTGATCCTCTTCAAGCTTCTACCTGTTTGGTTCTCAACCAATGCCAAATACTTTTTGAAGCATGTAAATACTTCATCCTTATGCTTCATGAAGTAAAGAATTTTCCATCTACTGTAATCATCTATAAATGCAACATAGTACCTTGAACCTGAGATTGATGGCTCTGTGCTAGGACCCCACACATCAGTGTGCACAAGCTCCAAGTAGTCTTCATACATGTACCCCTTTCTGTTGAATGGTTGCCTATGAGCTTTGCCAATTTGGCATGCTCCACATTTGTATATCATGTGTTGTTTGGACACATTTGGGATGTGGAGCACACTTTGATCCCTGCATATTTGCTTTAATGTTCTTTCTCCTATACGATCTAGCCTTTTATGCCATATTTCTAGTTCAGATAGGGTTTGATCTTTGTAATTGAAGACTACAATTTTTTTAGTTTCTTCAATCTCAAATGTAAATTGTCTACCAGATTTCTCACCTTTTGCAATCTTCTTGAAGCCTTGTTGAGGGTCTTCAACATATGCTCCATTTCTTGTGAATCTGACCTCTAAGCCTTTCTCAAAATATATCCAACATTGATTAGGTTTTTTGTTATAGTTGGTACAAACAAAACCTTACTTAAGAGGTTCATGTTACCATCAAAAGCCTTGGCATTTCCAATTTTCTTAACAGAGTGTATAGTGTCATCATCTGTCTGCACTTCATGCTTCCCTTTGGGTTCTTCAAGGTCAGATAGCAATGCCACATTTCCAGCCACATGATTGGAACAACCTGAATCAATATAGAAAAGATGCTCATCATCTTTACCTTGCTTGGATGTCATGTTCATGATGAGTAGAGAATCCTCTTGGTCTTCGGCTCTTCTTCCTTTGAAACCTCCTTGATAATTGTTGTTGTTGTAGCCTTGGTTGTAATTGTGATTGTAATTGCTTCCTCCATTGTTGAACTTGCCTTTGGATTGTCCATAGCTCCCTCTATGGAAGCTTCTTCCCCTTTGATTCCTTGCGTTCTTGAAGCATTCTTCTATGTGGTTGGTTAGGCCACAAATGTTGCAAGGTGGAATGTTGTAGGATCTCCCCCTGCCTTGCTTTCTTCTAGTACCTCTTCCTCTGCCTGTGAAGTTCACTTGAGAGGTACTAGCCTCTTCTTCATTCTTTTTGCTTTTATCTTTATCCTTACTTTTATTTCTATCTGTATAAAGGGCAGAAGATTGATTACCTCTAGAGTTGTAACCATTCTTGTTGAGCTTTGTCTCATGGGTGAAGAGTTTCTCCATTAAGGTGTTGAGCTTAGGTATCTGCATATCCATATAAAGGTCCATTGTTGTGGCGAAGGACTCCCACTTATCATCAGCTTTGATGCCATTTATGAGCTGCCTTACTATGTGTTCTTCTTCTATCTCCTCTCTAGTGCTTGCAAGTTGATCAACCACATCCTTCATCTTGGTCCCATAATCAACTATAATTTGTTTTGGTTGCTTTTTTAGGGTTGTAAACTCCATCCATAGCTGATTCTTCCTAGCTCTTGTATTTGATGAGAAGTATGAAGAAAGTACTTCCCAAGTCTCTTGGGAGGTCTCGCAATTCCTAATGTGAGGTAATAAGAAATCAGATATACCATGTGGTCAACCTTTCTTATTCTTCCCTTGTGGGTTGATGTTTGCTCCTCGTTGGAGCAAGTCTATAACAAGCCTAAGTATTGGCTTGAGTCCCACAAAGTCATAGAAGAAGCCTTAAAATGAAGACTATGTAAAGTTCACTTGTGAACTACCTCTTGTAACTTTTGAAGACTTTATTTAATGTAAAAGTGAAAGAATCTTAAGTGGTTGAGTCCACTTGATCAAAAAGGGAAAGAGGAGCCATGAATTCGTGATTTGTGGTAGGTAGAGAATCAAATCAATCACTAATTGATTGGAGAGTGATTGAGGGAAGTTAGCCTCCCAAGCTCAACTATAAATAGATGGCAGTTTTAGTCGTGGTCAGAGAGACCTATGTGAAGACCTCCAAGAGCTAAGCTTTATGCCATATCAAGGTGTGCTTCCAAGGCACACATATGTATCAGTAAGTCCGTTGTATTGTACAAGCAATATACTTTCATTTTCATGATCATTTGAGTTCATATTTCCATGTTCTTGTGAAGTGTACTACTCACTGCCATATCTCTCAGTTTTCTTAGTCAGATTGCAGAGATGGTTTCTCTGCGCTTGGTGCATCATTTTCTGTGGTTTAACTTGGTAACGTTAGCTCTATAATTCTACTATATGCTCACCAAGTTTCATTGCTTTTGGGTGTTTCAATCTTTAGTTGACGTCAACAGTGTCTGTTCATTTTCACTTCTTTATCAGGTACCCGACTTTTTTACTCATCTTGTCAGAGTTGTTTCTCAGTGTATACTTACCCAAATTCAATGCTTTAAAGCTTTTTGGATTGACATACCGTCTAGTATACGCATACAAATTTCCATAATCATTAGATTCTTAAATCTGGAGTTATGTTCATTTTTCTGCTCATTGGTCTCATTACTGTAGCAGCCTGAAAAAATCGGGATGATGTCATCACTTGTTAAACATCTTTCTCAGTGTGTGGTTCATTATTTTTTATGAGATTACTCTTGAAAGTTAGCTCTTTAGGTTAACTACCCAAGAGGAAGTAAGCTATTTTCTGCTGTGCTTAGAGAATTATGCAAAACACTCGACAGGTGTATGAACCAAAATAGCAAGTTCTTCACCTCTGAGCTAACTCCAACTTATCTGTTTTGATCTCTCTTTTTGAGAGTGATCTTCCAAGGTACATAGGGTGTCTAATACATCCATTGGCAAGATAAAAGGGTCCACTATATACTCCTGGAGTTCATTTGGCTGGTGTAGATCAAGGATTTTGCAAGACCTCTTCATCTTCAAGCACATACCTATCCATCTCTTCACAATGGTATCAGAGCAAGGTTGGACAACATGGCAGATGAATTTCCTTCATCAATTGATAAATTGGATAGAGGTAATTACTCAGCTTGGTCATTAATAATGGAAGCTTATCTCCAAGGTAGAAGTTTATATGGTTATGTGGCTGGAGATGAAGTTACGCCAAGTTTCAGGAACAAAAGTCAACCAACACAAGAAGAGCAAGAAAGATTGAGCACATGGTGCTCCAAGGATGCACTTGCAAGGTCTTATCTCCTCAACTCTATCTCAATTTTTTTTTTGCCTCACATTAGAAGTTGTAAGAAATCTCAGGAAGTGTGGGATGCACTTGAAGCCTTCTTCTCTTCAAGTACCAAAGCTAGGAAGCATCAACTATGGCTGGATTTCACAACTCTCAAGAAGGCTCCCAAACAAAATGTGACTGATTTTGTCACAAAGCTCAAGGACATAGCAGATTAGTTGGGAAGCATTGGAGAGGTAATAGATGAAGAGCAAATTGTAAGGCAGGTCATCAATGGCTTGAAGGCAGATGACAAGTGGGAAGCATTCACCACAGCTATGGATTTGTACATGGACATGCATGTACCTGATTTCAATACACTCATTGGACAACTACTTACTCAAGAGGCAAAGCTTATCAAAAATGGAGAAAGCTCTAAAGGTAATTAATCTTCAGCTTTATACACTGATAAAAGCAAGTCCAAAGATAACAAAGGAAAGGCAAAGAAAGTGGATGATGAAGCAAGTACATATCAAGCTAACTATGCAGGTAGAGGAAGACATGGCAGAGGTAGAGGAAGAGGAGGTAGACAAGGCAGGGGGAGATCCCAAGACTCCAACTCATGTTCTATTTGTGGACTAACTAATCATACAACTGAAAATTGCTTTAGGAATTCAAGGAATCAAAGAGGCAGAGGATACAATAGAGGAAGTTATGGCTACTCAAGAGCAAGGTTCAACAATTATCATGGCAACTACAACAACTACAATCATTCAAACTATCAAGGAGGCTACAAAGGAAGGAGAGACTTTAATAGCTACACAGAAGACTCAAACAAAGAGGATTCATTATTGATCATGAACATGGCTATGCCACAAGGTAAATCTGATGAGCATGTTTTCTACATAGATTCAGGTTGTTCAAATCATGTGGCAGGAAATGTGGCACTCCTATCAGATTTAAAAGATCCAAGGAATAAGCATGAGGTACAAACAGGAGATGACACAAAACATCCTGTGGAGAAAATAGGCAATGTCAAAGCACCTGATGGAAACATCAACCTACTCAGTAAGGTACTCTATGTCCCTACCATTACAAAGAATTTGATAAGTGTTGGGCAGATAGTAGAGAAAGGGTTGCAAGTCAGGTTTACAAAAGCATGAGCATTTGTTGAAGATCCCAGTCAAGGATTCAGAAGAATTGCAAAAGGTGAAAAAACAGGTAGATTGTTCACATTTGAATTACAAGACACTAGAAACATTGCTCTCTTTAATTATGGTAGTCAGACACTCACAAAATTGGAAGTATGGCACAAAAGTTTAGCACATATTGGTGAAAGGTCATTAAAACAAATTTGCAGGGACCAAAGTGTACTTGGACTTCCTAACTTGTCAAAACAACATATGATTTATAAGTGTAGTGCATGTCAATTTGGAAAGTCTCACAGGTTACCATTCATGAAGAAAGGTTATATACATGGAGATCTTCAGGAGTTGGTTCATACAGATGTATGGGGACCTAGCAAGGAAGCTTCAATATCTAGATCAAGGTATTATGTCTCCTTTATTGATGATTGCAGCAGATGGACTATCCTATTCTTTATGAAACACAAAGATGAAGTTTTTTCATGTTTCAAAAGATATTTGGCTCTTGTGGAGAATCAAACAGGTAAATCTCTAAAAAGGAGGTCAGATGGAGGGGAAGAATACTTCTCCCATGAGTTTGATTCTTTTCTTCAAGAAAGAGGAATCAAAAGAGAGGTAACTATAAGGTACACTCCTAAGAAAAATGGAGTGACAGAAAGGAGGAATAGGACAATTGTTGACTCGCTGCAAGGTCCATGTTAAATGAAAAGCATTTGCCTAATTATCTATGGGCTGAGGCTGTATCTACAACCACTTACTTGATTAACAGGTTGCCTTCAAATTCCCTTGATGGGATGACTCCATATGAGGCTTGGAATGGAAGAAGACCAAGCTTAGATCATTGTAAAATTTTTGGATGTATTGCTTTTGCTCATGTTCCTTCACAGGGCAAGATGGATCCAAAGGCAGAAAGGTGTGTATTTATTGGATATGACAACAATCAAAAGGGCTACAGGTTATACAACCCTACCAACAAAAGATTCTTGGTAAGCAGAGATGTAGTTTTTGATGAAAACAATTCATGGTATGAAGATTCATGCAGGAAGGTCAATTTACCATATGATCTTGAAGAAGATTTTCCAAATCTTGGTAGAGAACAACCAAAGATTGAAGAACAAGACACCTTGGAGGATGATGAAGAATCTCAGATGGAAAAGATCAAAGCATGGAAGTCTAAAGGTAAAGAAAAATTGCAGGAACTTGGACATGAGGCAGAATCATCACATTATGGCCTAAGAAGATCTATGAGGGAAAAGAAAAAACCAAAAAGGTATGTGTTTGACACCTCATTAGTAACTAAACATTCTATCTACATAGCACAGGACATAAACCAAGAGGAGCCATCATCATTTGAAGAGGCCAAAGCAAAAATAGAATGGAAGCATGCAATGAAGGAAGAGACTGAAGCACTTGAGGAAAACAACACTTGGGATTTGGTGCCCAAGACTTCATCCATGAAGGTAATAGGCTCAAGATGGGTCTATAAACTCAAGAAGAATTCTGATGGTTCCATTAACAGGTATAAGGCAAGGCTTGTAGCAAAAGGCTTTGCACAAACTCAAGGAATTGATTATGAGGAGACCTTCTCTCTTGTGGCAAAGATGCCTACTATTAGGGTTTTGCTTAGTATTACCTCTTCCAAGAATTGGAAGATACTTCAACTAGATGTAAAGAATGCATTCTTGAATGGTTGGATAACAGAAGAGGTATATATGGCACAACCACCTAGTTTTGAGAATCAAGTTTATCCTGATTATGTGTGTAAACTTAACAAAGCATTGTATGGTCTCAAGCAAGCTCCAAGAGCTTGGAATTTCAGGCTTGTTTCATTCTTGTAGGACAAAGGCTTTCAACCAAGCTAGGTAGAGCCTTCACTCTTTATTAAAAAGAGTAATTCTGAGATCATCTACCTATGTGTATATGTGGATGATATTATATTGACAGGAAATGATGCAGATGGTATGAAGAAGATCAGAGATTAGATGAGAGAAGAGTTCAAGATAAGTGATTTGGGTTCACTTACCTTCTTCCTAGGTTTGGAAGTTGTCTACAAAGATCATGGTTTGTTTCTCACTCAAAGAAAGTACATTAAGGACATGTTGGCAAAATTCAAGATGGAAGATTGTAAGATTGCAGGTACTCCAATGGAGGTCAATCACAAATTGAGCTCACATGAAGGTGAACTCATAGAGGACATCACATCATATCAAAGTCTAGTGGGTAGTCTCAACTATGCCACATTGACAAGAGTAGATATATATTATAGTGTGAGTGTGCTAAGTCAATTTATGCACACACCAAGGAAACCACATATGGATGCTGCCAAAAGGATTCTCAAGTATCTCAAAGGAACCATAAATGAAGGACTTTATTATCCTTATGTATCTGATTTAGGTTTGAAGCTATTTTCTGATGCAGATTGGGCTGGCTCCAAAGAAGATAGAAGGAGCACTTCAGGTTATCTTACCTTTGCAGGTTCAAAGCTTATTTCATGGTCATCCAAGAAGTAACCCACAGTTGCTCTCTCTTCTATTGAAGCTGAATATAGAGGTCTTGCCATAGCTACACAAGAAGCTATGTGGATGAAGACATTATTCAAAGATCTTGGATTGGAGTTTGGAACTCCAACTATTTATGGTGACAATATGAGTTCTATTCATTTGGCTGCTAATCCTATTTTTCATGCAAGGATGAAACATATTGAAGTTCATTATCACTATGTAAGAGAGAAGGTTCTAAGCAAAGAGATTCAAATATCATATGTGTCCACTCATCAAATATGTGCAGATATTCTAACCAAAGCATTGGATGGTACAAAGCTCTACAAGTTCAAAGCCATGATTGGTTTGCAGGTAATCTTGGAAGATTGAAGACCTCAAGCATACTTGGCTTGAGGGGGAGTTGGTGGAGCAAGTCTATGACAAGCCTAAGTATTGGCTTGAGTCCCACAAAGTCATAGAAGAAGCCTTAAAATGAAGACTATGTAAAGTTCACTTGTGGACTACCTCTTGTAACTTTTGAAGACTTTACTTAATGTAAAAGTTAAAGAATCTTAAGTGGATGAGTCCACTTGATCAAAAAGGGAAAGAGGAGCCACGAATTTGTGATTTGTGGTAGGTAGAGAATCAAATCAATCACTAATTGATTGGAGAGTGATTGAGGGAAGTTAGCCTCCCAAGCTCAACTATAAATAGATGGCAGTTTTAGTCGTCGTCAGAGAGACCTATGTGAAGACCTCCAAGAGCTGAGCTATATGCCATATCAAGGTGTGATTCCAAGGCACACATATGTATCAGTAAATCCATTGTATTGTACAAGCAATATACTTTCATTTTCATGATCATTTGAGTTCATATTTCCATGTTCTTGTAAAGTGTACTACTCACTGCCATATCTCCCAGTTTTCTCAGTCTGATTGCAGAGATGGTTTCTCTGCGCGTGGTGCATCATTTTCAGTGATTTAACTTGATAAAGTTAGTTCTATAATTCTACTATATGCTCACCAAGTGTCATTTCATTTGGGTGTTTCAATATTCACTTATGTTTAGTTGAAGTCAACAGTGTCTGTTCATTTTCACTTCTCTCTCAAGTACCCGACTTTTCTACTCATCTTGTTAGAGCTGTTTCGCAGTGTGTACTTACCCAAATTCAATGCTTTAAAGCTTGTTGAGATTTAACATAATGTCTAGTATAACCATAAAAGGTTTTGTAATTATTAGATTCTTAAATCTGGAGTTATGTTCATTTTTCTGCTCACTGGTCTCATTACTATAGCAGCCCGTGAAAATCGGGATGATGTCATCACTTGTTAAACATCTTTCTCAGTGTGTGGTTCATTATTTTTTATGCGATTACTCTTGAAAGCTATATCTTTAAGTTAACTAGACTTCCCCAAGAGGAATTAAGCTAATTGCTAGTGTGCTCAGAGAATTATGCAAAACACTGGACAGGTGTATGAACCAAAATAGCAAGTTCTTCACCTCTGAGCTAACTCCAACTTATTTGTTTTGATCTATCTTCTTGAGAGTGATCTTCCAAGGTACATAGGGTGTCTAATACATCCATTGGCAAGATAAAAGGTCCCACTATATACTCCTGGAGTTCATTTGGCTGGTAAAGATCAAGGATTTTGCAACACCTCTTCATCTTCAAGCACATACCTATCCATCTCTTCACACTCCTTAATGTTGGAATCTCTTCATCTCCTGAGATGTATCCATATAGACTTCTTCCTTGGAGATAGGCTTGTATCCTTAGCGACCATGCTGGGTAGTTGCTTCTATCCAATTTTTCAATGAATGATGGAAATCCATCCCCCATCTTGCTTGTTGTTGCTCGGATGCCACTATTGGAGGATGTTGGGGTTCAGGATCAACACATCTCTACTAACTTTAATCAAACTCACGTAGAAAGGAAACTTGGCGTTGATCTTTCTCACATAGAGTGAATAAGCACACATAGAAATTCAGATTCACCACTTTATGTTTTAGACAATGCTAAATAAGAGAACTGCACAAGTGTAGATAACATTCGCACACTTGTGCTGAATAATTATAAGGAAAATGCTTCATTAAGTCTTTGAAAGCTACAGAGAATACATTATGGATTGATCAATTTCTGCTTCTACAAGAGTTTTCTTCAGTACAGATCACATATCAGACTACGAACACCTGAACTTCTTGTTCCTGAGAGAAACACTTCTTCTTTTCTTTCCTCTTCTTCCTAGAGATGCTTCTTCTTCCTTCTCCTCCTCGTATGAACAAAATATAAAAAATATATTCACGTGACATTGGTACCTAACTAAATTGTAACTGTTTGTTAAAAATCCGACTCAGCAAAACACAGATTCAGCAACACTCCGATGCAGCATACTTCTGATATAGCATACTTGTGATACAATATATTCCGACTGATCACCTTACCCCTCAACACCTGGCACTACCCAGTGGGGAATTTTTATCAAGAATTGAACTTGTTCCCATAATCCCTTGATCATACACAACAATTTCCAACTCGCTATGATGGGCTTCTGTTTCTTGTTCAACTGCCTCTTTCACCTATACCTAATTTTGACATGTCTCTATTGGTTCATTCTTCTCATCCAATACTGAATCTGATATTATCTCTTGTTGTTGTTGTACCAATTTATCCAACTCTTTTGCTACACCTTGCTGCACCAACTTCTCTTTAAGCTCTTTAATAATTTGCAACATTTCTTCATTCTCCACCTTATACTTTTATTTGGCCTGAATCAATTCATTTTCATACATAGAAACAAATCCGTCCTGCAATTTCTCATAAGGAAATCAAATTAGAGCCTGTAATCTCTCCTTAATGACATCCCATAAATCTTGTACATACTTATGTATTTGCTGCTTTATCATGCTCATGTCCATTTCTGACATTAAAACTGCATCTAGCTCAACTTCTTCGTTCTTAGGAGTCTGTCTCCCAAATCTAAACGAAAGGACTAAAATCTCCATTTGCAAGCTTGAATTCAGAGTTGAAAAATTTTTCATCTCAGATTCTACCTTTTCCTGCATTTGAACTGTCTATAACTCAAATTCCTCCAATGACGTTTTTACCTTCGAGATTTCAACCGCCTGCTGCTGCTTACATTGAGTACTTATCTGCTCATACTCTTGACTTTTCTTTTGTAATTCCTCTTGAAGACTCAGAACCTATACCTTTAATACTTGATGTTCTTCAATACTTATTTTATCTGCACGCTGCTTCTATTGGGTCAGTTGTTCTTCTTGCTTATGTAAGAACCTAGAGACTTCCTCCAACTTCATGTGCATCATCTTCACTTCTGAACCAATTTCAGTCTTTGATTGTTCACTCTGCTTACCTATAGATTTATGCACGATTGTTTGCAACTTAGGCTCTAACCTCCTTTTCTTTGATAGCTTGAATGTCCTTCCAACTACCCTTGGTTGCTCCTCATTGTCCAAAATATGGACTAATGACTCCTAAAAAATTAATCCCTTAGAAGATTCGCCTTTTAACTTTTGAGCAACTGAGACTATTTCTTCTGTCTTGTAGCCAAATTTAAATGAGTCACTGTATACATCATCATGCTACTTATCTCCTTGCCAAACACCTATTCTTGATTTTTATCCACTAATGCATCCAATTGACTTATACTCTCTTTTGGAAATACCACTTCGTGCTTGTCAACCTGTTTAACAAATTGAAACAAAGCAGCCAAGTACACTGCCATCCTACTATTTATGAGCATTTTCCATCTATCCCCAGCAAAAATCCCACTATGCATTCTCTCGTACACCCAATGTGCCCAATTGACTCTCCCTCCTACTTCTACGCATGCTAATGGAGGAAAATTTTACTTCGACATATAGTCATACTTAATGATGAAACATAGATGTTTTAAATACCACTTTAATTGCTCACATCATGCATATGTAGCATTCTTTAACATGTAATACTTCTGACCACCCTCACGTGATCCAAAATCATTCTTTAACATCTCCTCTGAACACTTGGGAATTACAACTTCCTTATGCAAAGGTAATTTAAACACTTCAGCAACAAGCTCTTGAGAAAATTTTAACTGCATAGGAAGTTGGCCTTTTGTCTTCTTGATGATCTCCAATTGGCTCTTCACATAGTAGTTACATCGCCATGTTGACCAAGGAAGCAATGCAAACTCAAAGAGAGAAACACGCTCGAACCATATTACATTCAGAGGTGCATTGACATCAATCTCCAATTTGAAATCCATGAAGGGGTCCATCAATGATTGCATAAACTTGCTAGCTAGAGTTGGTGTCAAAATTTCCTCCACTTCCGCTTGTAGCAGACTATCGCTTTCCCTCCGAAGTGGACTCATCTTTCCCTTGGCCTCTCATTTCTGCTGTAGTGCTAGTCGGAGCAATAGAGGTAACACTTACTGTCTTCCTTCTCGGCATGAAGTAGTGTTCAATAAATACAAAACAAAAGTGCCAAACTTCAATTCGTCTCTCAAGTACCTGTTTGGCACCACCTTGCTCACACGTAACAGTGACTGTTGATAATGCCTATCTATAAGTGAGATTTAAATCTAATAATTTCACATCTTCCCGCAAAATAATGAAGTCATTTAAAAAGTGTTTACTCGTGCATTTTTCCTTGAACACTTTAGTGCGTGAAACTATTCCAAAAAAGTAGCATCATGACAAACTTTCTCCAAACTCATCCTTTCCGATCCAGCAAACTCTGAGAGGGGAAACTCTTACAGCGCAAAGTTGGATTCCATCTGCTATGAACTAACAAATTCCGAGCCGTGAACAATGGACTGAGCAAAATCTGATTTGATGATATCCGATCGGTAAAACTTTGACCAAGCAAAATTATTCTATTCTTGTGCAACAAAATTTGACTAAGCCAAACGTTTTGGAAACCATCTCTACTAATATACCCCAACTTCTGAAGTTATCATAAGAGCACCAACATAATCTTACAAAGCTACTTAGTGACACTTTGAAAGAACCATTCTTCAGAAAACATACCATTACTGATCTGAATGTAGCAAAATAAGTTTTCTTGCAACGATGATCTAAAAGGGTGCCCAATTGCACATCTGGATTCATTAAAATCTGAACAAAATTTGATGATAACCAATCTATATGAGGTGGATTCCCCTAAAATGTTTTTAGATAAAATCCATTGATTGGTTTTTCCATTCTTGTGCCAAACACATCGGCTAGTAAAAAAAGTTCCTTGACCTAAGTCCTGCACAATTTGATAAGGACCTTTATATCTCAATGTAAGCTTTCTTGGATGAGGCCCTAACTTGGAGTTGTACACCATCACCCAACCTCCTTCTTGAAATAACTTGAATTTCACATTCATATTGACCCAAGATCATCTACTTCTTTGAATTACTTATGTTATGTATGCACTAACTAAACGATCCTCCTCCATTTGAAGAAGATACTTACTTCTATGCTTAACTGAAACTTCAAGAGACATCTTTTCAACAGTTACTTTCAAACTTGGGACCACAAACTCCATGGGAACTACATCTTCCAATCCATAAACCAATCTGAATGGTGTCATACTAGTTGTCACTTTGAAAGCTATTCGAAACGACCGTAATGCTAAATCAAGTAACAAATCCCAATTTTTCTGAGTATCATGCACTAACGTTTTAAGAATACACATCAAAGTTTTGTTGGTACTTTTTGCTTGACCATTTTTCTGTGGATGATATGCTTTAGCTTTTTTATGCATAATCAAATGAGTTCTTGTTAATTGTGAAATCACTTCATTGAGAAAGTGAGCACCTCTATCACTTACTAACTCTACTGGACAACCAAACCTATTCATAATATTGTGGTAGAGGAACTTTGCCACACTTGCTGCCTTGTTGTCCTTCAATGCTATTGCTTCTACCCACTTCGTACAATAATCTGTAGCAACTAAAATATATTTATTACCATGTTGATTAATGGGCTTAGTAGGTCCAACAAAATCCATACCCCACTTATGAAATGGATCCAATGGTAAAACAAGATGATCAGACATCTGATCTGAATTATTTGGTTAGCTTGTTTTTTGACAAATCACACACCTTTTAGCAAGCTCATGAGCATCTTTTAATACCGAAGGCCACCAAAATCCTGCTTGTAACACCTTTTTCCCTGTAATATCTCTTGACAAGTGTCCTCCTTCTGGACCTAAATGTGCTTCTTGCAAAACAACTCATTGTTCCAAATCTGGTACACACCAGCTAATGACCTTATCCACCCCTTTCTTATACAATGCACCAGCTATAACCAAATATGGTCAACTTTTGAGAGAAAACTTCCTCCTTTGATCAGGTGTAAAATGTGAAGGTAATACTCCATCTGTCAAAAACACTCTTAATTGATCATACCAAGAATCAAAATCAGCAATTTGTGCATTAAATGTCTCCGCATCCAAAAATTCATCATTTACACCTGTAGGTGCTTCACCTGATTCCAATCTACTAAAGTAATCTACCATTGCATGCTCCTTCCCTAGAGTATGAATAATAAAAAAATCAAATTCTTGCAATAGAAGCATCCACCTAGGCAACCTTCCTATCAATAAAGGCTTCTTGATCAAATACACCAAAGCCTGATGATCAACATGAAAAATCACTTTATTACCCAATAAATATTGTCTAAACTTGTTAACAGCATACAACATTGCTAAAGTTTCTCTTTCAATCATCGGATAGTTTTGTTCAGCTGCACACAACACCCTACTAGCATAATATATTGGTCTATACCATCCTTTTTCCTTCTGCTGCATCAAAACTACTCCCACGACCACATCCGATGCATCAATAAATAGATGGAATGGCAATGACCAATCAGGCGACTGCAAAATTGGTGCAATTGAAACCATCTTCTTCAATAACTAAAATGCTTTTTCTTGAGCTTCAGCCCATACAAATGGAACATCCTTCTTTGTCAAATGTGTGAGTGGTAAAGAAATGTTGACCACCTTAAAGACCTAGCATGCCACTTAATCTGACAAACAAACCTCATTACTTCCTTGACATTTGTGGTAGCTTTTACAGTCCTAATAGCATCAATCTTCTTAACATCTATAGCCATTCCTTCTTGAGAAACGACATGTCCCAATAAAATACCACTCTTTACTACAATGACGCTCTTGAACGGATTGAGCACCATCCTGAATTTCCTGCATCTGTTAAAACAAGATTTCAGATGCAGCATGTGTTGTACCTTTTCTCCAAATACTGAAAAAGTCATCCACAAAGACTTGCATGAAATCTTGCAATTAAGGTTCAAACACTTTATGCGCCACATAATTGAACGAGGGTGGTCCATTCTTCAATCCAAAACTCATGACTGTAAACACATAAGCACAAAATTCTATAATGAATGCAGTTTTATGATGATCCTCCTCAGCAACACAAATTTGATTGTACCTTGGAGATCCATCCAAAAAACTATATATCTCGTGTCTAGCTACTGCATCCAATACTGCATCACCAAACGGCATAGGGAAGGGATCTATAATTGTTACTGCATTTAACTTTCTATAATCAACACAAATTGTCAACTTCCCATTCTTTTTAGGGACCACTATAATAGGAGACAACCATGTGAGCTGATTAACTGGTTTGATAAATCCTATCAGCAATAACTTATCAATTTCTTCCTTAACCTGCTTAGCAAAATTAAGATTCATCCGATATCTTTTCTCCACAACCAGAACTGCATCCTTCTTTAAATTTATGTGATGTTGATGTAGATCAGGGTCTATACCTTTCAATTGTGAGTAATCCAATGCAAAAGCATCCACATATTCCTTTAATAAGCAAATCAAGTCTTCCATGAGCTGAACCTCTAATTCTTTGCTTACTCTCATCATCTTCGGTTGAGTCTCTATGCCCAAATTAATTTCTTGAAGTTTGTCCTCTTATTGCTCCAGTTTTTGCTGCATAGGAATTTCTAGATTTTGTTCAAATATCCGTCTCAATTGTGTACCCTCCAATGCATCACCTGGAACTGGCTCACTTGTCTTCTCCACTAGTTCTTCATCCTTTGCTAACACACCTTCCACATCTACTTCCAAAACTAGTACAACAATTGGGTTTGCCTTCAGAAATTCTTCCTCCTCATCATCTTCTATCTCATCTACCAAACTAATGGACTGAGCCATCAATGGTTTCTCTCGTACCGACATGTTTCTTCTACCTTTCATGGGAATTGTCACCTGCCTTTTACCTTTTTTAATCACCACCACATTCAATCCCCAATCCTTCTTAACCTTAGCCAACCTGAACCAAGGTCTTCCTAACAACATTTCATACAGGTATGTAGACTCAGACATTCTAATAACCCCAAAGTTTACCATGAATGACATCCCTGAAATTATGATTTGTTGCTGTTTCAAAATGCCCAATGGTTGAACTCTAGTTTGATCCGCCATTTTTACTTGAAAAGGCACTGGAGCCAAAGCCCCATTCCCCATTTTGTTAAAAATATGCTCAGGTAATATATTCACTCCTGAGCCACCATCAAACAACACTTCATCAAATTGCCTTTGATTATACTCTACCTGAATTACTGTCACAACAAAATCCACATCAGGAGGATCAATATTATTAGCTGATGTTGAAGGTACCTGCATAGATGGTGGCTCTGACTGCTATCCAACAAGCTTCTTCAATAAGTTGTCTCTAAAAGTGGATACCAAAGATAATAACTGATCTAAGGAAAATCGTAAAGGAGAGTTAATGATACCTCAAACCAGTCATTATCCAAATCTTGCTTGGATTTAATCTTATCCTCCTTCTTCATTGTTTGTAAGAATACTGCATCATCCTGCTCTTGAGATGAACTTGGAAATTGCACTTGTTTTTGTTGATCCTGGTGGATCCATTTCTGAACTTGGTCTCTTATATGTCTTTGTTCCTACCAATCGATGTGATCTTTATTTTTAGACCTTGTAACTGCCAAGACATCCACTTCTTTGTTCTTACCACATTTCTTGTAATCACAATTCCACTGATTTTCGTGATTTTAATGTAGACTTCCTGATGTACTGGCACCTACATCATTACGACACTCCTGATCTGATAAAACTATAACTATAGCATTGGCCTGAGCGGCCTATTGAGCCTGTTTTTGCTGCTACCCCTGTTGATTATTTTGATAATAATGAACCACTATATACCCATTTCTTCTCTATGCTTCACCCATAAAGGACAATACCCACAAGGCATCACCCTAGGTGATCTACCCTGCTGATTTCCTTATTGGTTATTTCCCTGATGGTTCGCTTGT
The DNA here is from genome assembly GCA_020310875.1 of Ceratopteris richardii. NCBI lineage: Eukaryota > Viridiplantae > Streptophyta > Polypodiopsida > Polypodiales > Pteridaceae > Ceratopteris > Ceratopteris richardii. The sequence goes on from CM035414.1 coordinate 4,295,140, forward strand.
TATCTCCATGGAGGCTGTCCTTGCTGCTTCCTTTGAAAATTACCTCGTGCCTGAATTGGAATAGCCTAATTGGCAGCCACTTCATTATTATTTCTATTGTCCTACCTTGAACTTCGCCCTCTATGCTTGGGGTTATACCAACATTGATTTGTTGTGTGTCCATGTTTATCACAAATGTCACAAAATCTTTTCTCTTTCGAAGCTATTATAGAATATCCATGTTACTTTAACTTATTAATCAAAGCTTCCTCTTTACTTTGTTTACCTTTATGCTTGCGGTGGTAGAGGGATTTCCACATCCAAATAAACATCCAAAAAAATAAAAAAAGTTTTGTTTCCAGACTCATTAACTATTATCTTTCTCAAATCTTTTTGATGCATTTACTTGATTTGACTAATCTTTTCTCTTGAGTACCTACAGGCAAAAGAAGATGAGAATGAGTTTTGGACACAGAATGATGGAAGAGATATTTGAATCCTCATTTGGACCCTCAATGTTATCTCTATATAAACCCTTATCTGCACCCTCTAAAGATATAATCATTCTTAATTCCTCTATGAGCAGTATGAATGATTTTAAATGTGAACCATAGAGGTACATGTGATCTAAATGTGTGTAACTATGTGTGTGTATATGTATCAACTTATATGCTTAAGTGCCTATGTGCAATTTGTGTTTTGTGAGCATATATGTATGTGAATGTGTTTGTGGGTTGAATGTGCATTTATGAATATGTGTGTGAAAGTAAGTGTGTGTGTTTGTGTTATATGTGCACGTGGATGTATCATTTTATGTGTATAAGAGTATTTATTATGTGCTTATGTATGTTTGTAACTAGGTAAGAATATGCATTTGTGCTTGTGTGTATGCATTGGCCTAAGAATCTATATGTGTTCTAATGCATCTGTGATTGCCTATTGACTTTTTGGTGTGTTCATTGAAGCATGTGCACATGTCTTAACTTGTGTGCTTATATGTGAGACCATCTATGTACTTCATGTGGAAGTATGAAACCCTATGGATAAGTGTGATACCTTATGCAGTTACTCTAAGTGTAACTTACCTTAACTATATGTATTTGTGCTACCTATGTATTCATGTGCCTAAGCCATGTTAATCATGATTATTATTTGACTTAAACCATAACCTAAATGAAACCCTATGAGTGTAACTATTTATATATATGGAAGTAAATCGTGAGCCTATCTATATACGTGGGGGCGAGTGTCATCGTATGTGCAGTTAAGTATGGGTGAGGTGTGTAAGTGGAGAGTGAGTGAACTAAAGTAGGAAAGGCGTATGCATGAGAGCGTGTTAGTTTAGGTTGAGTTAAATGTTAGTATGCATGTGAATTACTATAGTTATATATATCTATTTGTGTGTGTTTATTTCCATAATGTTATTTCTTGTAGGTACGTGTGCGCGGCAAAGAGAGAGAGAGAGAGGGAGAGAGAGAGCTTTCTTGCTTCTTCCCACCTCCTTCCGACAGATAGGCATACCTGCGTGCGACCGAAAGAGAGAGAGAGCTTTCTTGTTCCCCTTTCCTTCCGACAGATGCTCAGAACGACAGCAGAGAGAGAGAGAAAGAGAGAGAGAGAGAGAGAGAGAGTAATCCATAGCTTATGTGGCAAAGAGGGGCAGAGAGATGCACGATGGGCGTTGGCTGCGTATTGCAGAGGTGGAAGAGAGAGAGAGTGATACAAAAATTATGTTCTCCTGCTGTGCTTCACAATGAGGAAAGAGAAACATGACAGTCGGCGAGCATAAAGACGTTTGGGGAGATTGTAGAGAGAGAATCTGGGCACAGTAGAGCATCATGGTAGAAGACTCACAGAGAGAAAGTTGGGCGTCTGTTGGCTATGCATCACGTGGAGAGAGAGAGATGGATAGAGAGAGAGAGTGAGAGACTAGGGAGTGATTACTGACAAGCACGCAAGAGGTATCCTAGAGCACGGCAAAGAGAGAGAGATTCTTCTCTTCTTCTCCCCCCTCCTCCACCCGGCGGCAGTACGCAGACAGTGAAGGGAGAGAGAGAGAGAGAGAGAGAGAGAGAGAGAGAGAGAGAGAGAGAGAGAGAGAGAGGGAGGGAGGGAGAGAGAGAGAGAGAGAGAGAGAGAGAGAGAGAGAGAGGGAGGGAGAGAGGGAGGGAGGGAGGGAGAGAGAGAGGGAGAGAGGGAGGGAGGAAGAGAGGGAGGGAGAGAGAGAGAGAGAGAGAGAGAGAGAGAGAGAGAGAGAGAGAGAGGTACCAAGAGAGGGAGAGAGGTACCGAGAGAGAGAGAGAGAGATGGTTCATTTTTGTTTAAGTCCTTTTATGTGTTATGATTTAAATCCTAATGTGTTAGTTAATAGTTAGAAAAAGTATGATTGATAATCTAAATGCTAATTTAAGTAGTTGGCCAATGATAATTATTTTAATCAATTAGTTAATCAACATCCAATCTAATTAATTAAGTTAGTGTAAGTGTTTTATATTAATGAGCATGTATAGGTGAGTGCATGTGTATGTAAGTGAATATGCATGTGTGTATGTATGAATGCATACATATAGATAAATGCACAAATGTATGCATATGTGAGTGTGCATACATGCATGTGAGTATGAGAGCATGATTATGCATGAATGTTGTATGTATGAACGCATGAGCATAAGTATGCATGAATGCATGTAAGTATGAATGTATGCATATGCATGAGTCTCGAATGAGTATGTGCATGCTAGATATATGTATGCATGTATGAATGTGAATAAGAGTACATGTGCATGAGAGAGAGGGTGTATGCATAAATATATGTAAGAGATTATGAGCACGCATATTTGTGAGTGTGATTAGTGCATGTGCGTTTATGAACATGCATATGTGTGTGAGAATGTATGCATGTACATGAGTGCAAGTATATAAGAATATGAATGTATGAGAATGAAGCATGCACATGTATGTATGCATATGTGTGAGTGCATGTATGCACACGTGAAGTGTAAGCATGCATATGAGAGTGTGAGTGCATGTTAGCATGTGTTGGAGAAACAATCACTAATTGGACATATATTTGAGGGTCAAAGCTTCAGAAGAAAACCACATGCCTATGTGAAGGGACAAATTCACAAGTGTATTATATTTGTAAAGTTAGTTCACTTTAGTTCTAGAAGTTTTTTAAAAATCACGAGAATGAGAAAATCTATATAAGTTAGTTTGTATCAACTGGCGCAGAGAGAGAAGAAGTGGAAGAGAGTGATAGAATCTAAGAAGGAGTTCATTTTGTATGACTGAATATAGTCGGGCTTCTCTGAGTGAGAAAGCATCTATAAAACTTATGAGTTTTTCATAGTTATGAGAAGAAATAGTTAAATTTCTGTGTATGAGACTCTCTCTATCATCTCCATGTTTGTCTTCTGTGAAATGATTTCAAAAGTTGAAGTTTTCCGAGCAAGTCTATGCCTCGCATCGAGTTTGTGTTGATAAGTTCGTGTTTTATTCTCTGACTGTTATGTATTGCTAGAACTTCTTAAAAACATGAGGTTTGTGGAGCAACTCGATGTCTGGCATCGAGTTTCAGCATAAAGTCGATGCCTGGCATCGACTTCCCACATAAAAGTGATCTTGTTCATGTGTGTGTTCAAGGGGGTAGTTCTGGCGCTGAAAAAGTGGCTAAAAAAGCTGAAAGTCGATGCCATGCATCGACTTTTGGTTGCAAGTCGATGCTAGGCATCGAATTTTCATTTTTAGACACTCAGGATTACTAAAACAGGCAAAATTTCCACTTTTGGAAGTCATACAGGGCATCTTGTGAAGGCCATAACTTGAGTTCTAGAGATTCGTTTCAAGCATATCATAGCTTGTTGGAAAGCTCTACTCTTCTAGTTTCATCCACTAAAAGATCATGGAGAAATAATATTTGAGCTAAGAGAAATAAGCAAAATACTGAAGGTATGTCATTTCAGTGACTAGGAATTTCTATAGAAGCAAAGTTCTCACTTTAGGCTATCATTTCTCAAAGTTTGGAGTGGCAATGAGTTAATGGTGACCATAGAGGTGTTCTAGTATCACATTAATTCATTTCGTGTGGTGTTTTACACATCAATAAGTGGTATCAGAGCAGAAAGGTCATAAAGAGCAGAAGGCGGCAAAGGTACAAGAACTTTCGGAAAGTTTTCCATTAAAGTTTGAAAGGTGAAGCATTCGAAGACACAAGGCATCAAAAGATTACTTTTGAAGTATCCTCATACACAAAGAACTTCAAAAGGTATTATCCTTTATCCTTTAAGCTCACAGGTTGCAGCACAAGGGAAGGAGTATGGCAGATCATATCTCCACTAACAAACTGGACAGAGATAATTACCCCGCATGGGTAATGAGAATGGAAGCCTTACTTATGAGTAAGGATCTCATGGTATATGTAACAAGTGAAGAAGAGAAGCCAGTATTTGAATATGAAAGCCGACCAAAGAAAGAGGAACTTGATGTTTTAAAGCATTGGCAGAAGAAGGATGCAAGTGCAAAAGCTTACATCTACAATACAATCTGTGATCATTTGCTACCACATATCAGAGGATTGGAATGATCTGAAGATATTTGGAATGCATTGGAGTATCATTTCCAAAGCACTACTAAAGCAAGGAAAGCAAGTCTATGGTCAGAGTTTACAACATTCAAGAAGAAGCGAAGTCAAAGTATTAGTGATTATGTCACTAAGATGAAGGATCTAGCAGATAGTCTTAAATCCATAGATGAAGATGTTGAAGATCACAGATTGATTGCTCAACTACTTGCAGGATTGAGAGGGGATGGAAGGTGGAAAGCTTTTGTCTTATCAACAGAACTTTCATTAAATCATTATGTTCCAGATTTGAATCAATTACTTGGTTTGATGCTCACATATGAGCAAGACTTGAAGGGAGATGGAGATAAAGGACAAAGTTCTGCAATGTACATGAAGAATAAGAAGAAAGGAGATAAAGGTAAAGCAAAGGATGAAGAAGAGTCAACTTCTCAAGTTTATTATGCAAGAGGTAAAGGCACTGGCAGAGGAAGACCAAGAGCTTTTGGAAGAGGTAGAGGTAATCAGAATAACAACAAGATGGCTTGTTGGATCTGTGGATTGAGTAATCATTTGGCTCATGACTGTTGGCACAATCAACAAGGATCAAACCAGAATCAAAACAACAATAGTAGAGGTCGAGGTGGAAGATATCAAAGTAATTTTCAAAGAGGTAGACAAAATCCAAGAGGAGGCTATGGTAGAGGTGAAGGAAGAAGTTGGGGACAGAGTCAATCCTACAACACCACCTACTACAGTTATGCAAATGACACACAGAATGAAGGTCATACATCATTGATGATGAATTCAATTAGCACATCAGATAAAGAAGATCTAAAGGTATTTTACATTGACTCTGGATGTTCTAATCATTTGTCAGGAAACATAGAATTGATGTCAAAATTGGAAAAAGGCATTTCTAGTCATAGTGTTCAAACAGGTGATAATACAAGACATAGTGTACATTCAATTGGAAAAGTGAAATGCAAGAGTCGAGCAGATTTGCTGACCAATGTTTTGTATGTTCCTACAATACCTAAAAACTTGATTAGTGTGGGACAGATAGTTGAAAAAGGTTTTCAAGTCAGGTTTACAAATGAAGGAGTATTTGTTGAAGATCCAGAGAATGGATATAATCAGATTGTCTCTGGTAAGAAAGAAGGTAGACTCTTTACTTTAAGAGTACAAGGGAACATTGGTCAAGCTTTGCTCACACATGGTGAAGGAGTGATTACGGAACTTGATCTCTAGCATAAGAGATTAGGTCACTTCAATGAAAGAGGAATTAAAGCTATGGTTGCTAATCAGTCGGTACTAGGATTACCAAATGTGCAGAGTCAACATATGGTTTATAAATGTGAAGCATGTCAAATGGGTAAAGCACATAGGTTACCATTTCAGAAGAAAGGATTCAAACATGATGGATTACTAGAGCTCATTCATACAGATGTATGGGGACCAACAAAAGAAGGATCTATCAGTGGCTCAAGGTATTATGTTCTTTTCATTGATGATGCCACAAGATGGATAACTTTATATGTTTTGAAGGAAAGATCAGAAGTGTTTGGAGCTTTTAAGCATTTTCATGCATACGCAGAGAGAGTCACAGGTCAAAAGCTTAAAAGACTGAGGTCTGATGGAGGGGGATAATACTTCTCCCAAGAGTTCAATGATTATCTTTGGAATGCAGGTATTAAGAGAGAAATAACTTGCAGGTATACACCACAACAAAATGGTGTAGCAGAAAGGAGAAACAGGACTTTGGTTGAGTTTGCTAGAGCTATGCTAAAGGAGAAGAATTGTCCAAATTATCTTTGGGTTGAGGCTGTGAATACAGCTACATATCTTGTGAATAGATTACCATGTGCAGCTCTAAATGGAATGACTCCATATGAAGCTTGGTGGGGTAAGAAACCAACACTAGATCATTGTAGAGTGTTTGGATCAATTGCATACGCTTATGTGCGATCACAACTTAGGCATAAACTTGAACCAAAGGCAAAAAAATATGTGTTCATTGGTTGCAGATGGGTTACAGGTTGTGGAATTCTCTAACAAAACAATTTCTTGTTTCTAGATATGTTACATTTGATGAACAGAAAAGTTGGTATGCATATCAAAGTCATACAGCTGAAGAATTTGAAGAAGAGGTAAGAAGATGTGAGAAAGGAGAATCAATTGTGCAGGTAAATAGAGATGAAGACTATATGCAAGCAAGTACATCCAGAAGTGGATTAACAAGAAGGAATGAAGAAGCTCCTATATTTGATGAAGAGGTATATCCAGACACTTATGAAGAATGTGAACCAAGAAGGTCAAGCAGGACAAGAAGACAACTAGAAAGGTATTCTTATGATACTTCTTACATAACTCAGAAGAACTATGCATATATGGTCAAAGATGATGAAGAACCTCAGAACTATGATGAAGCAAAAGGTAAGAAGCAATGGGAAGAAGCAATGAAGGAAGAATTCAATGCACTAGAGGAGAACAAGACATGGCAACTTGTTCCTAAACCAAATGGTAAGAAAGTAATTGGAAATAAATGGGTTTATAAAGTGAAGAAGCTTGCAGATGGAAGTATAGCCAGATACAAAGCTAGACTGGTGGTGAAAGGCTATGCCCAAACCTATGGCATAGATTATGATGAGACATTCAGTCCTGTAGGTAAGATGTCAACTATAAGGACAATCATTGCTATTACAACTTCAAAAGGATGGACCCTAAGTCAAATGGATATAAAGAATGCATTCTTGAATGGATACATATTAGATGAGGTATACATGGAACAACCTCAAGGTTTTATAGATTCCAGGTATCCAAGTTTTGTTTGCAGGTTGAGAAGAGCAATCTATGGGTTGAAGCAAGCTCCAAGAGCATGGAACTATAGACGGGTGAAGTATCAATGATCTTGGATATCAAAGTTCAAAAGCAGATCCAAGTCTACTCATCAAAAGAACAGAGGAAGGTACAATCTACATTTGTATTTATGTAGATGACATTACAATCACAGGTACTTCAGATGAAGGAATCAAGGAGGTAAAGAGATTACTTGAGAAAGAGTTTAAGATCAGTGACCTAGGAAAGTTGTCATACTTTCTTGGAATGGAAGTCACTTATAGAGATCATGGCATATATGTATCGCAAGAAAGGTATCTTCTGAATCTATTGAAGAAGTTTGATATGGAAAATTGCAGAGAAGCTTCAACTCCACTTGAAGTTAATCACAAGCTTAGTAAATATGATGGTGCAGAATACAAAGATATGAGGAAGTATCAATCTCTTGTGGGTAGTTTGATTTATGCTACACTAACAAGACCTGATCTTAGTTATGTAGTGGGAGTTTTGTCACAATTCATGCATTGTCCAAAGGACCCACATTGGATTGCAGGTCAAAGAGTTCTCATATATATCAAAGGAACTATAAAGGAAGGACATCAGATTTGAAGTTGAGAGCCTATAGTGACTCAGACTGGGTAGGTAACCAGGACGACAGAAGATTAACTCATGGTTACATGATATACATTGGTGTGAAGCTTCTAAGTTGATGTTCAAAGAAACAACATACAGTAGCATTATCATCAACTGAAGCTGAGTACAAAGGACTTGTGGAAGCAGTTAAGGAGGTCATATGGATGCAGACACTATTCAAAAGCTTGGGCATTGATCAAGGTATACCTAGAATACATGGAGATAATATGAGTTCACTTTATCTTGCAGCAAATCCAGTATTTCATGCAAGAACAAAACATATAGAGATACATTATCATTTCCTGAGAGAAAAGGTAATGGAGAAAGAAATAGAAGTGGAGTATAGGAAACATAACATACATTCCTCTTTTATTTTAGAGACTCTTTTACCTGCTCTTATAGAGAATTCTACTACACAAACCAATGAGAACAAATTGAACGATGAATTAGTAGAAGAATTAGTTAAAGATTGTGTTGTAGATGAAACTTTACACTCTCTAGAATATGATCGTTGCTTATCTAGACTTTTACCTTGGATTTCAATCGTATAACCTGAACCTGAAAACAGTGAGGATTTGTTTCCTCCAACCTTAAATAGGAACAGTCAATCTATTGAAATTGAAAACGACATGGTTGACCTCATTAAAGATCGTATCACTGATGAACAATTAGTCTTGCAAGCGTGTCGAGATGATATTGCAAGGTATAGAGCTACACTTCCTTACGGATCTTAAATATACAGGCTAAACTTAAATAGAGTATTAAACTATAGCTAATAACTCCCTACACATTGAAAACACATCCTATTTCCTAAAGTACACAATGAAACACCCAGCGTGTAGTCACTTCGAGAGGCTAACGCGAGTCAGTTCTGATGAGTGGCTGCCTCCTTTCATACCCCTTGACAGCGGTGTCTTCTCACCATCACTTCTTCATCTTGAGTATCAAAATCAAAATCAGTTGTCCCTTTCTCTGATTCCATTTCTAAATCCAATTCAAGATCTGAACTAGAATCACTATATCTATTTTTTGATTTGCCAAATCTTCTTTCCACTCTTGTAGCTGCTAACACTAATACATCAAAACCATTAGCTATATCCACACTTGCAACTGCATGCTTGATGCTGCTCCTCAATCCTTTTAGGAAGTAACCTGCCAACATCTTGTTGGTAGGTGTCTCGTTACCCTATAATCTTTCAATTAAAGTTCTAAATTTGTGAGCATAGTCTTCTAGTAACATGGTCCTTTGTCTAATTGCTCTCAACTTCCATAACACATGAGAGGGAGTTTTTTCTTTCCTAAATCTTTGTAAGAATGTTGTTTTTAATGCATCATATGTAGCAAAATGAGTAATACTGTATTGACTAAACAAGCTCATTGCTCTTCCTTCCAATGTAGTGGCAAATTGTTGGAGTTTGATGTCATCACCATATATGGATGGATATCCATTGGCAGTCCACTTCATCACGAATTGAGAAACATGACAATCAACATCTTCTTTAGAGCCTCCTCTAAATTGGGCTTCTTTGACCTTGGGATTTGGAGGCACTTGCACCATTGGTTGTGGTTGAGGTGTATGTCTAGTTCTTTGATCGGTCGTCCCTACAAGTGGGTCGAAATGGAGTCGTCTTCTAACTCCTACAATTGCTTCTGTTAGGAATAATTCTCTTAGTATACCACCCACTAGCCTTGCCTCTGCTGCACCTGTTCCACCTTGCTCCTCTTCACTTTCCAAATTTGATTCCTCTTGTGCTTCGTACCAATTGTACTGATCAGAAGATGACTCTACGTTACCTAATTGCGCTTGTGGTCTTATATAATAGACCTTACTGAACCTTCCTCTTCTTCCCGTCATTCATCTCTTGCTTCATTAGCAACACAGTAGGATCAGCAAATGTGTTGGGGTTTGGGATCAACACATCTCTATTGACTTTAATCGAACTCACATAGAAAAAAAACTTGGCACTGATCTTTCTCACACAGAGCGAATAAGTACACACAAAAATTCAAATTCACCACTTTTTGTTTTAGGCAACACTAAATAAGACAATTGCACAAGTATAGATAACATTCGCACACTTGCACTGAATAATTATAAGGAAAATGCTTCATTAATTCTTCGAAAACTATAGAGAATACATTATGGATTGAGCAATTTTTGCTTCTACAAGAGTTTTCTTCAGTACAGATTATAGATCAGACTACAACGCCAGAACTTCTTCTTCCTGAGAGAAACACTTCTTCTTTCCTTTCATCTTCTTCCTCGAGACGCTTCTTCTTCCTTCTCCTCCTTGTATGAACAAAATATAATGAATATATTCATGCGACATCGGTACCTAACTAAATTGTAACTTTTTGTTAAAAATCTGACTCAACAAAACACGGATTCAGCAACACTTTGATGCAACAAACTTCCAATAGAGCATACTTTTGATACAACATATTTTGACTCGTCACTTTACCCCTCAACAGAGGAGATGGTGGGCAGTCTTTAGAGATGAAGTGGTGTTGCTAAAACTTGCTTCACACTAGCCAAGAACAAGTGATGGAGAGTGTATTGGGCTTCTTCACTCCATGTGGAAGTAAGTGTTGGTGCAAGTCAACCACCAATTGATGTTTTGGATAAAGACTTGAAGTCAAAGGATGAAGAAAAGATCAACAACTGAAGACTGAAGATAGAGTATGTTTAGGAAATGAAGACTTGTATATAGATGAGAAAAACTAGAAGTTGTAATAGTCATTAGACACTTAAGAAGTGAGGAATCTCTCTCTCATCATTCAAATGTAAAATTTCTCAGAGAAGAAGAAAAATTGTGCCCGATCTTTTGCTGAGTACTCCTTCTTTGTTTAATCTTTTGTGAAATGCTTTTGTACAAGTCTAAGTCTATAGTTGGTTGAACTCTGTACAAATTTTAAGATCCTTATTGTGATCAAGCTGAGAGAATTGAGAGTAGGCGCATTTACATATGTAAATGTGAAGACGTGAAGTTGCAACAGGTGCAAAATTTGATGCTAATGTTTTGGTCAGTTCTCCTTCCAGAGTGTAAAATTTTGAGCAACAAAGCACTCATTCTTTAAGTTGGAAGGTAAGCTACCTATAGCTAAAAGCATTTGAATAAATGGGTTGTAGTTTGAGAGAACTATGCATTTAAAGTTACAGGTCTCAAAGTCGTCTGTAGAAAAGTATAGTTTTAGACATAGGTGAATTGTTTGGATCATTTCTCAAGATCTACTAAATCTTTGAGATGCTTTAACTTGGATAAGGTGTGCAATCTTTAGGGGACACCTTGTACAAAGTTTTGTAAAAAACTTTAGACATTTGATTAGTCAATGAGTGAGTTATGTGCAATAGAGTTTTTGAGTAGTGACTCTCTTCACAGTTAGTTCAAAATTTTGATAATTTGATATTGATCCTCCAAATTGCTAAAGTTTTGAGTTATTCTTGATATAGAGGTGCTCTAACATCAAGCATAACTTGTTCTTTTGGAGATTAACACTCTCCATCAGTGGTATCAGAGTAGGAATCATCAAAATAGAAGAAAGGAGGACCCCGACTGCTACAGTCATATAGATATCAACATTTGAAGGTTCAAAAGGTGAAAGTTTAAAGAGAAAGCTTGACAAGGAGTCTGAAGCTATCAAGAAGATCAAAAGAAACTTCATTTGAAGTAAAACGTGAAGAATGTAATACACAGGTGAAGAAAGGATGGGAGATTCTCTTCAGATAGAGAAATTTGATAGAGAAAACTATCCAACTTGGTCAATGAGGATGGAAGCTCATCTCATGAGCAAAGATCTGGTAGGCTACATCACAGGTGAAGAAGAAAATCCACAATTTAGAGATCCTAATGTTCCAACTAGAACTCGAAGGATGCTCAAGCAAGGAGCATTATCTACATGGGAGTCAATGACTACTTGCTACCTCATATTAGAGGACTTGAAAGTGCAAGTGACATATGGAATGCTTTGGAGGAGCATTTCCAAAACACTACAAAGTCAAGGAATGCATCTTTATGGGCAGAGTTCACTACATTTAAGAAGAAGGCTTCTCAATCCATTTCTGATTATGTAACAAGGATGAAGGACATTGTAGATGCATTAGGAGCAACTGATGAAGATATTGAGGAGGATAAATTGGTAAGGCAAATCCTCACACGTTTGAGAGGAGATGAGAAATGGAATCCATTCATTTTGTCTACTAAATTGTCACTATATCATTTCACTCCTGATTTAAATCAGTTGCTAGGACACATGCTAACTTTTGAGCAGGATGTCAAAGGTGATGGTGATAAGAGTGCAGTTCAAGCAATGTATTCAATAATAGCAAAGGCAAACAACAATTAAATGAAGAAGAAGGTACAACTAGCCAAGCCAAATTCCTAAGAGGAAGAGGAGGCGGCTGTTGGCATAATAATTAAAATAATGGAGGATATAGTCAGAATTTTAATTCAAGAGGAAGAGGTGGTAGAAATCAAAGAGGTAATTTCAGAGGTAGAGGTTACTTTGGAAGAAATGCAGGTAGAGGATTCCAAAGTCAATCCTACAACAATACCTACTACAATTATGCTTCAGATCAGAAGGAGGATTCAACCTTGATTATGAATGCAACTTGTGAAAGGAAAAGTGAAGACCAAAGAGTCTTCTACATTGACTCAGGGTGTAGCAATCACCTGAGTGGTAATATAGCTTTGATGGGTGATTGGGAGAATAAGGTAACTAATCATGTAGTTCAAACAGGAGATAATACAAAGCATAATGTGAAGTCAATTGGATCAGTGAAGGCCAAGGATGGAAGTACTCTTCTGAGTAAGGTCTTGTATGTTCTTACAATTCCAAAGAATCTGATAAGTGTAGGGAAATTGTTGAAAAAGCTTATGAAGTAAGGTTCACTAATGATGGAGTTTTTGTGGAAGACCCTAGCAATGGGTATAAACAAATTGTTTCAAGAAAGAAAGAAGGAAGACTCTTCACATTGAAGATTCAAGGTAATATTGGTCATGCCTTGTTTACTTATGGAGGACATAAGATCTCTGAGTTAGATCTTTGGCATAAAAGACTTGGACATTTCAATGAAAGAGGTATTAAGGATATGGTTAACAATGGTTCAATGCTTGGAGTGCCTAATGTTGCAGGTCAACATATGACATACAGATGTGAGGCATGACAGTTAGGTAAGGCTCATAAGCAATCATATTCCAAGCATGGTTTCATGTATTCAGAGAAGCTTGAATTGGTACACACAGATGTGTGGGGATCATCAAAGGATATCAGTATTAATGGTTCAAGATATCATGTGATTTATGTTAATGATGCTACCCGATGAATCACTATATATGTGATCAAAGATAAATCAGAGGTATTCAATACATTTAAATATTATCATGTGTATGCAGAAAGAATCACAGGTCAAAAGTTGAAGAGACTAAGGTGAGATGGAGGGGGAGAGTATTTCTCTAATGAGTTCAGTGATTACTTATGGAATGCAGGTATAAAAAGGGAAGTTACTTGCAGGTACTCTCCTCAACAAAATGGTGTAGCATAAAGGAGAAATAGAACTCTTGTTGAGTTTGCAAGATCAATGATGAAGGAGAAAAATCGTCCAAATTATTTGTGGGTTGAGGCTGTAAATATAGCTACATATTTGGACAATAGATTACCATGTAAAGCTTTGCAATATATGACACCATATGAAGCTTGGTGGGGTAAGAGACCTATGTTAGATCATTAAAGTGTTTGGATGTTTGGATTATGCATATGTGCCATCTTAGTTGAGGCATAAATTGGAACCTAAAGCTAAAAAGTATGTGTTTATTGGATATGATGATAAGCAGATAGGTTATAGATTGTGGAGTCCATCCACAAAGCAATTTCTTGTATCAAAGGATGTTACATTTGATGAGCAAGGTACTTGGTATGCAAGTACAATCAATAATCATGCAGGTGATGAAGAAGTTTTGAATCAAAAGAAAAGTAAATCAAAGGTTCAGATATTTGATGAAGAAGAGAAGAATGAAGTACAAGTTGAAGGTGAAGAAGTGCCAAGGTTTGATCCATAATGTGCAGAACCAGAAACTTCAAGAAGTGGAGAACTCAGAAGGTCATCAAGACACGAATGGCAACCTACAAGGTATAGCTATGAAACTTCTTTTTTGACTACTAAAGACTATGCTTACATGGTGAAAGTAGATGAAGATCCTTCTACATATGAAGAGGCAAACGGTAAGGAAAATTGGGAGAAAGCTATACAGGAAGATTATGATGCATTGATGGAGAATGAGACATGGGATTTGGTTCCTGAACCAAATAGTTAGAAGATCATTGGATGCAAATGGGTCTACAAGACAAAGAGGTATGCAGATGGAAGTGTGTCTAGATATAGAGCTAGACTTGTTGTGAAAGGATATGCTCAAACATATGGTATAGATTATGATGAGACCTATAGTCCTGTGGCAAAGATGGCAACCATCAGGACACTCATAGCCATTGCTGCATGTAAAGGTTGGAGATTATGTCAATTAGATGTGAAAAATGCTTTTCTTAATGGGTATATTTCAGATGATGTTTTCATGAAGCAACCACAAGGGTTCAGAGATAAAGGGTATTCAGAATATTTATGTAAGCTCAAGAGAGCTTTGTATGGTTTGAAGAAATCCCCAAGGGCATGGAACTATAGACTTGTTAAGTTCTTAAAGGAACTTGGTTTCCAAGTATCTAAAGCAGATAGTAGCTTGCTTGTTAAAGCAAGTGATGATGGGTTCATTTATATGTGCATATATGGTGATGACATAATCCTTACAGGTATAGATGAGAAGGGCATACAAAGCCTCAAGAAGCAAATGGAGAAAGAGTTCAAGATTAGTGACTTGGGAGACTTGTCATATTTCTTGGGCATGGAGATCTCATATGCTCAACATGGAGTGTATGTGACTCAAGACAGGTATTTGAAGAACTTGTTGATCAAGTTTAAAATGGAGGATTGCAGGGTAGCATCTACTCCAATGGAGGTGAATCACAAATTGAGCAGATATGGAGGAGAAGAATACAAGGATATTAAGCTATATCAAAGTCTAATTGGTAGTCTAATCTATGCTACATTAACTAGGCCTAGTTTGTCATATGTAGTTGGAGTGTTGTCTCAATTCATGCATTGTCCAAGGAAAGAATATTGGATTGCAGGACAAAGGGTGTTGAGATACATTAAAGGTACACTCAAGGAAGGTTTGTATTATGGTTTTACATCAGATACAAACATTAAGATATACAGTGATACAAATTGGGCAGGTAATCCTGATGATAGGAGATCAACTTATGGGTATTTGTGTTATGTGGGAGATAAGCTAATATCTTGGTGTTCTAAGAAGCAACATACAATTGCTTTATCATCTATAGAGTCAGAATATAAAGGAATGGTTGAAGCTGCAAAGGAGGTCATATGGTTGAAAACTCTCATGAAGAGTTTTGACATCATTCAGAGTACACCCACTATTCATGGAGATAATATGAGTTCATTGTATCTAGCTGCTAACCCTAGTTTTAATGCCACGACGAAGCACATTGAGATTCAGTATCACTTCTTAAGAGAGAAGGTGATTGATAAGGAGATTGAAGTCATACATACTTCAACAAAAGATCATATTGCAAATATGCTAAACCAAAGCTTGGATGGACCAAAGCTACAAAGATTTAAAGACATGGTAGGTATAAAGAAGATAGAGAAAACCTCAATTGATGATTGAGGGGGAGCTATTGGTGCAATTCAACCACCAATTGATGTTTTGGATAAAGACTTGAAGTCAAAGGATGAAGAAAAGATCAACACTTGAAGAATGAAGATAGAGTATGTTCAAGAAATGAAGACTTGTATACATATGTACATTAATTTGTAGTTAGCTCACTTATACCTTTTGTATGGTCATGATCTTGTACATATATGCCTATATAAACAAGTAAAAAGTCGGAAGAAGTATGAGATGAGAAGAATTAGAATTTGTAATGGTCATTAGACACTTTAGAAGTGAGGAATCTCTCTCTCATCATTCAGATGTAAAATTTTTCAGAGAAGAAGAAAAATTGTGCCCGATCTTTTGCTGATTACTCCTTTTGTGTTTAATCTTTTGTGAAATACTTTGTAAAACTCTAAGTCTATAGTTGATTGACCTGTGTACAAGTTTTTAGATCCTAATTGTGATCAGGTTGAGAGAATTGAGAGTAGGAACATTTACATATGTAAATGTGAAGAAGTGAAGTTGCAATAGAGGCAAAATGTGATGCTAATATTTTGGTCAGTTCTCCTTCCACAGTGTAAAGTTTTGAGCAACCAAGCACTCATTCTTTAGCTGGAAAGTAAGCTACCTATGGCTAAAAGCATTTGAATAAATGGGTTGCAGTTTGAGAGAATTATGCATTTAAAGTTCCAGGTGTCAAAGTTGACTGTAGAAAAGTACAATTTTAGACATAGGTAAATTGTTTGGATCATTTCTCAAGATCTACTGAATCTTTTGAGATGATTTAGCTTGGAGAAGGTGTGCAATCTTTAGGCAACACCTTATACAAATTTGTATAAAAAACTTTACACATTTGATTAGTCAATGAGTGAGTTATGTGCAACAGACTTTCTGAGTAGTGACTCTCTTCATAGTTAGTTCAAAATTTTGCTAATTTGATATTGATCCTCCATATTGGTAAAGGTTTTGAGTTATTATTGATATACAAGTGCTCTAACATCAAGTATAACTTGTTCTTTTGGCGATTAATGTGAAGAGATGGATAGGTATGTGCTTGAAGATGAAGAGGTGTTGCAAAATCCTTGATCTACACCAGCCAAATGAACTCCAAGAGTATATGGTGGGCCCTTTTAGCTTGTCAATGGATGTATTAGACACCCTATGTACCTTGGAAGATCACTCTCAAAAAGATAGATCAAAACAGATAAGTTGGAGTTAGCTCAGAGGTGAAGAACTTGCTATTCTTGGTACATACACCTGTCCAGTGTTTTGCATAATTCTCTGAGCACAGCAGCAATTAACTTAATTCCTCTTGGGGAAGTCTAGACAACTTACAGAGCTAACTTTCGAGAGTAATCTCATCAAAAATAATGAACCACACACTGAGAATGATTTTTAGCAACTGATGACATCATCCCGATTTTCACGGGCTGCTATAGTTTGAGGCCAGGGAGTAGAAAAATAAACCTAACTCCAAATTTAGGACTCCAATGATTTTGAAAATTTGTATGGTTATACTAGCCAGTACGCGAAATCCAACAAGCTTTAAATCACTCCATTTGGGTAAGTAACCACGGAGAAATGACTCTAACAAGGTGAGTGAAAAAATCGGGTACCTGACAGAGAAGTGAAGATGAACAGACCCTCTTGACTTCAAATGAACATAACTGAAGATTGCAACATCCAAATGACATGAAAATTTGTGAGAATATAGTAGACTTATAGAGATAACTTTACCACATTAAATTACTGAAAATGATGCACCAAGCTCAGAGAAAACAACTCTGCAATCTGACTGAGAAAACTGAGAGTAAAGGCAGTGAGTAGTACACTTCACAAGAACATGGAAATATGAACCCAAATGATAATGAAAATGAAAGTATATTGCTTGTACAATACAATGGGCTTACTGATACATATGTGTGCCTTGTAATCACACCTTGATATGGCATAAAGCTCAGCTCTTGGAGGTCTTCACATAGGTCTCTCTAACCACGACTAAAACTGCCATCTATTTATAGTTGAGTTTGGGAGGCTTGTCTTAGACTTGCTCCAACAGCTCCCCCTCAAGCCAAGTATGCTTGAGGTCTTCAATCTTCCAAGATTACCTGCAAACCAATCATAGCCTTGAATTTGCAAAGCTTTGTACCATCCAATGCTTTGGTTAGAATATCTGCACATTGTTGATGAGTGGACACATATGATATTTGAATCTCTTTGCTTAGAACCTTCTCTCGTACATAGTGATAATGAACTTCAATATGTTTAGTACTTGCATGAAAGATAGGATTATAAGCCAAATTAATAGAACTCATATTGTCACCAAAAATAGTTGGAGTTCCAAACTCCAATCCAAGATCTTTGAATAATGTCTTCATCCACATAGCTTCCTGAGTAGCTATGGCAAGACCTCTATATTCAGCTTCAGTAGAAGAGAGAGAAAATGTGGGTTGCTTCTTGGATGACCATGAAGTAAGCTTTGAACCTGCAAAGGTAAGATAACCTGAAGTGCTCCTTCTATCTTCCTTGGAGCCACCCCAATCTGCATCAGAAAATAGCTTCAAACCTAAATCAGATACATAAGGATAATAAAGTCCTTCATTTATGGTTCCTTTGAGATAATTGAGAATCCTTTTGGTAGGATCCATATGTGGTTTCCTTGGTGTGTGCATAAATTGACTTAGCACACTCACAGTGTAACATATATCTACTCTTGTCAATGTGGCATAATTGAGACTACCCACTAGACTTTGATATGATGTGATGTCCTCTATGAGTTCACCTTCATGTGAGTTCAATTTGTGATTGACCTCCATTGGAGTACCTGCAATCTTACAATCTTGCATCTTGAATTTTGCCAACATGTCCTTAATGTACTTTCTTTGAGTGAGAAACAAACCATGATCTTTGTAGACAACTTCCAAACCTAGGAAGTAGGTAAGTGAACCCAAATCACTTATCTTGAACTCTTCTCTAATCTGATCTTTGATCTTCTTCATACCATCTGCATCATTCCCTGTCAATATAATATCATCTACATATACACATAGGTAGATGACCTCAAAATTACTCTTTTTAATAAAGAGTGAAGGATCTGCCTTGCTTGGTTGAAAGCCTTTGTCCTGCAAGAATGAACAAGCCTGAAATTCCAAGCTCTTGGAGCTTGCTTGAGACCATACAATGCTTTGTTAAGTTTACACACATAATGAGGATAAACTTGATTCTCAAAACCTGGTGGTTGTGCCATATATACCTCTTCTGTTATCCAACCATTCAAGGATGCATTCTTTACATCTAGTTGAAGTATCTTCCAATTCTTGGAAGAGGCAATACTAAGCAAAACCCTAATAGTAGGCATCTTTGCCACAGGAGAGAAGGTCTCCTCATAATCAATTCCATGTGTTTGTGCAAAGCCTTTTGCTACAAGCCTTGCCTTATACATGTTAATGGAACCATCAGAATTCTTCTTGAGTTTATAGACCCATCTTGAGCCTATTACCTTCATGGATGAAGTCTTGGGCACCAAATCCCAATTGTGGTTTTCCTAAAGTGCTTCAATCTCTTCCTTCATTGCATGCTTCCATTCTGTTTTTGCTTTGGCCTCTTCAAATGATGATGGCTCCTCTTGGTTTATGTCCTGTGCTATGTAGATAGAATGTTTAGTTACTAATTAGGTGTCAAACCCATACCTTTCTGGTTTTTTCTTTTCCCTCATAGATCTTCTTAGGCCATGATGTGATGATTCTGCCTCATGTCCAAGTTCCTGCAATTTGGCTTTACCTTTAGACTTCCATGCTTTGATCTTTTCCATATGAGATTCTTCATCATCCTCTGAGGTGTCTTGTTCTTCAATCTTTGGTTGTTCTCTACTAACCTTTGGAAAATATTCTTCAAGATCATATGGTAAATTGACCTTCCTGCATGAATCTTCATACCATGAATTGTTCTCATCAAAAACTACATCTCTGCTTACCAAGAATCCTTTGTTGGTAGGGTTGTATAACCTGTAACTCTTTTGATTGTTGTCATATCCAATAAATACACACCTTTCTGACTTTAGATCCATCTTGCCTCTAACCTGTGAAGGAACATGAGCAAAAGCAATACATCCAAAAATTTTACAATGATCTAAACTTGGTCTTCTTCCATTCCAAGCCTCATATGGAGTCATCCCATCAAGAGATTTTGAAGGCAACCTGTTAATCAAGTAAGTGGCTGTAGATACAGCCTCAGCCCATAAGTAATTAGGTAAATGCTTTTCATTTAACATAGACCTTGCAGCTTCAACAATTGTCCTATTCCTCCTTTCTGCCACTACATTTTTCTCAGGAGTGTACCTTGTAGTTACCTCTTTTGATTCCTCTTTCTTGAAGAAAAGAATCAAACTCATGGGAGAAGTATTCTCCCCCTCCATCTAACCTTAGCCTTTTTAGTGATTTACCTGTTTGATTCTCCACAAGAGCCAAATATCTTTTGAAACATGAAAAAACTTCATCTTTGTGTTTCATAAAGAATAGGATAGTCCATCTGCTGCAATCATCAATAAAGGAGACATAATACCTTGATCCAGATATTGAAGCTTCCTTGCTGGGTCCCCGTACATCTGTATGAACCAACTCCAAGAGATCTCCATGCATATAACCTTTCTTCATGAATGGTAACCTGTGAGACTTTCCAAATTGACATGCACTACACTTATAAATCATATGTTGTTTTGACAAATTAGGGAGTCCAAGTACACTTTGGTCCTTGCAAATTTGCTTTGATGACCTTTCACCAATATGTACTAACCTTTTGTGCCATACTTCCAATTCTGTGAGTGTCTGACTACCATAATTAAAGAGAGCAATGTTTCTAGTGTCTTGTAATTCAAATGTGAACAATCTACCCGTCTTTTCACCTTTTGCAATTTTTCTGAGTCCTTGACTTGGATCTTCAACAAATGCTCCTGCTTTTGTGAACCTGACTTGCAACCCTCTCTCTACTATCTGCCCAACACTTCTCAAATTCTTTGTAATGGTAGGGACATATAGTACCTTACTGAGTAGGTCGATGTTTCCATCAGGTGCCTTGACATTGCCTATTTTCTCCACAGGATGTTTTGTATCATCTCCTGTTTGTACCTCATGCTTATTCCTTGGATCTTCTAAATCTGATAGGAGTGCCACATTTCTTGCCACATGATTTGAACAACCTGAATCTATGTAGAAAACATGCTCATTAGATTTATCTTGTGGCATAGCCATGTTCATGATCAATAATGAATCCTCTTTGTTTGAGTCTTCTGTGTAGTTATTGTAGTCTCTCCTTCCTTTGTAGCCTCCTTGATAGTTTGAATGATTGTAGTTGTTGTAGCTGCCATGATAATTGTTGAACCTTCCTCTTGAGTAGCCATAACTTCCTCTTCCTCTTTGATTCCTGGAATTCCTAAAGCAATTTTCAGTTGTATGATTAGTTAATCCACAAATAGAACATGAGTTGGAGTCTTGGGATCTCCCCCACCCTTGTCTACCTCCTCTTCCTCTACCTCTGCCATGACTTCCTCTACCTGCATAGTTAGCTTGATATGTACCTGCTTCATCATCCACTTTCTTTGCCTTTCCTTTGTTATCTTTGGACTTGCTTTTATCAGTGTATAAAGCTGAAGATTGATTACCTTTAGAGCTTTCTCAATTTTTGATAAGCTTTGCCTCTTGAGTAAGTAGTTGTCCAATGAGTGTATTGAAATCAGGTACATGCATGTCCATGTACAAATCCATAGCTATGGTGAATGCTTCCCACTTGTCATCTGCCTTCAAGCCATTGATGACCTGCCTTACAATTTGCTCTTCATCTATTACCTCTCCAATGCTTCCCAACTGATCTGCTATGTCCTTGAGCTTTGTGACAAAATCAGTCACCTTTTGTTTGGGAGCCTTCTTGAGAGTTGTGAAATCCAGCCATAGTTGATGCTTCCTAGCTTTGGTACTTGAAGAAAAGAAAGCTTCAAGTGCATCCCACACTTCTTGAGATGTCTTACAACTTCTAATGTGAGGCAACAAAAAATCTGAGATAGAGTTGAGGAGATAAGACCTTGCAAGTGCATCCTTGGAGCACCATGTGCTCAATCTTTCTTGCTCTTCTTGTGTTGGTTGACTTTTTCCTGAAACTTGGCATAACTTCATCTCCAGCCACATAACCATATAAACTTCTACCTTGGAGACAAGCTTCCATTCTTAATGACCAAGCTGAGTAGTTACCTCTGTCCAATTTGTCAATTGATGAAGGAAAGCCATCTGCCATGTTGTCCAACCTTGCTCTGATACCACTGTGAAGAGATGGATAGGTATGTGCTTGAAGATGAAGAGGTGTTGCAAAATCCTTGATCTACACCAGCCAAATGAACTCCAGGACTATATGGTGGGCCCTTTTAGCTTGCCAATGGATGTATTAGACACCCTATGTACCTTGGAAGATCACTCTCGAAAAGATAGATCAAAGTAGATAAGTTGGAGTTAGCTCAGAGGTGAAGAACTTGATATTCTTGGTACATACACCTGTCCAGTGTTTTGCATAATTCTCTGAGCACAGCAGCAATTAACTTAATTCCTCTTGGGGAAGTCTAGAAAACTTATAGAGCTAACTTTCAAGAGTAATCTCATAAAAAATAATGAACCACACACTGAGAATGATGTTTAGCAATTGATGACATCATCCCGATTTTCACGGGCTGCTATAGTTTGAGACCAGTGAGCAGAAAAATAAACCTAGATCAAAATTTAGGAACCAATGATCATGAAAATGTGTATGGTTATACTAGACAGTAAGCGGAATCCAACAAGTTTTAAATCACGGAATTTGGATAAGTAACCACTGAGAAATGGCTCTGACAAGGTGAGTGAAAAAATCGGGTACCTGACAGAGAAGTGAAGATGAACAGACCCTGTTGACTTCAAATGAACATAACTGAAGATTGCAACATCCAAATGACATGAAACTTTGTGAGCATATAGTAGACTTATAGATCTAACTTTATCAAGTTAAATTACTGAGAACGATGCACCAAGCTCATAGAAAACATCTCTGCAATCTGACTGAGAAAACTGAGAGTAATGGGAGTGAGTAGTACACTTCACAAGAACATGGAAATATGAACCCAAATGATAATGAAAATGAAAGTATATTGCTTGTACAATACAATGGACTTATTGATACATATGTGTGCCTTGTAATCACACCTTGATATGGCATAAAGCTCAGCTCTTGGAGGTCTTCACATAGGTCTCTCTAACCACGACTAAAACTACCATCTATTTATAGTTGAGTTTGGGAGGCTAACTTCCCTCAATCACTCTCCAATCAATCAATGATTGATTTGATTCTCTACCTACCACAAATCACAAATTCGTGGCTCCTCTTTCCATTCTTGATCAAGTGGACTCAACCACTTAAGATTCTTTCACTTTTACATTAAGTAAACTCTTCAAAAGTTACAAGAGGTAGTTCACAAGTGAACTTTACATAGTCTTCATTTTAAAGCTTTTTTCATGACTTTGTGGGACTCAAGCCAATACTTAGGCTTGTCTCAGACTTGCTCCAACAATTAACACTCTCCATCAGTAAGGTACTTTTTACAAAGGTAAAGGGTAATAGATTTTACAAGAGATTGATCATATATGAATCCATGAGATATATGCTAATCATCCAAGTATGTGGGCTTGGAGTCTCTTGCACCAATAGCTTCATGCTAAAAATTTGTGGAAAATAAATCATGGACATGTGGAGAAATCAAAGGAATCCAAAAGCCACAAGATTCAATCAAGAAAAGGCACTCAACCAATCCCCAAGTCATCTCAACTAAGTCCTCCAATTTAGGAGGCTAATTTCGAAAGTTAGCTCCTAGATTTTAGGGAGATAGTTCTCACTATAAAAGGAGCATGTATCCCGACTTCTTTTGGGCCATCTTCTTGGATTTTTAGTTCTTGTAAAGTGAGAACTAAGTGTTGGAGTTGTAATAAGCAAGTAGCTTGCTTAAGCAAGCCCCTTGCTTGCTTGTTTGTTTTCTTTGAGCATGCATATCTATGTGTGTGCGCAGGCAATGTTGCAACTCTCTACCCTCGAGTTATTAGAATTGGTTCTCCCTCCTTATGTACCCATTTGATGTAATTCTTGTCTCATTGGGTAGCTATTGGAGTCTAGTTTAAGCTTACCAAGTCTCTAGAGCATTCTTTGAGTATTTTGGGAGAAACATACATTTTACTAAAGTTGAGTGATTGATATCTCTCTTTGTCTGTAGGCTTTGTTGGAACTATTTTTCTTTGCATTGTAAGGGCAGGTTCTCCTTATTTGTTTATGCATTTGATATGCTTTTTGTATCATTGGGTATCTATTAGATTGCTCTAAGGGTAGCCCCAACAATGGTATTAGAGCATTTTGAAATCTTGGAGGCATCAACTACAAGCAAGAAGACCTCTTGGAGTTGGTGTTTGAAGATGTTCATCAACAAAACCTTGCTGGAGGTAGCTCATATCACATGGGAGCTATTCTACTCAAACTTTCAAGTGTGCAAGGTGTGCATCTAAGGAAAGCTTTGGATTAAGGTAACTTCAAAGACTCTTTTGAATTTTACACACATTAGAGCATTAGCCAAGGGCTAGATCAAGTAGCAAAGACCAGAGATGTGTTGGAAATGAGATAGGCCCTTGGCTCTTGGCTCATGTCACAGGTCCGTGGTTCCATAGTTCCAGCATATACAACATTAATTCCAGCATTCTTCAATATTGACAAAACATGAACATACCACAACTTAATCATACAAATGATGAGACAAAGATAGAGAAAAAATAGACGACATGTGTAAGGTGTTATGTAAGCCATCACTTACTAATAGTATCATATATACCAATGTTCAATGTACAATGTGGGAGCAAAACTCTCAACCACTCTATGTGATGAGAAATAGATGAATGAGTGAATGTACAAATGTAACAAACATATTCAGATGTATGGGCAGTAATCTGAATATACATGAGATGTGTGACCTTATAGGTTATAGAAGAGTGAATATGAGTGACTGAAAGAGGAAGGATCAGTGTGAAACTAATAATCAACAAACCCTCATCTGAACTTAGGCTATGGAAGACCCTTAGTCAGATACGTGTGTGAAAAGATCACATACTTAAAAAGTAGCATAGGATGCTAACAAGTTTGCTGCCGGAAATCCTCAAACTCATGTGAACACACCTTCTCAAACACCTCATCAAAATATGCATAAAGCATATATGTACTGATTCTCTTGTACCTATGTCGAATAGGACTCCTCCTAATATGGATGCTACTGCCTCCATAAACTTCAAGTAGTACCTATGTGCATAAAGAGAATATGTACCTAAATACTTAACATAAGATCTAAATCTTATGTTAACAACCATCCAATGTCTTTAAAGTAGCCCGACATCTTCTTGTAGAAGACAATCTTCAACCTGATATCTTCTTGTAGAAGACAATCTTCAAATACACCATGTAGATGGCCGATCCTCACCATCAAGCTGCTAAAGACGAAGTCTTCTTTCCATGAACAAGAGATAACCTCCTCTCCATTATCTAGAGTGTGAGCACACCCTTCATCTTCTCCAAGAAGAATCACCAAGAAGAACCCCATGGCTGCTCCTCAACATGCTTCAATGTAGCACCATGGCTGCCCCATGTGCTAGAAGAAACACCACCTCTATTGAGGTCCAAGCACCAAGGCTTGTGTTGAATAATAGGTGAAGGATGAATTGATAGTGATCCAAGCTTATGTTTATACAGTATTGTGTCTCTTCCAAAAGCACTTTCAATAAAGCAAACAAAGCTCCACGATCCTACGATAACTTCTAATAAAGCACCTTCGCGAATCAATAAGCATCGGTTGTCCGAAAATCTATCACTTTTGAAAAGCTAAAAAATAACTTTTTCGTGTTGCACCGCTACTGGCCGGAATCGAACTCAGGTGGGCACATTGGGAGGACTTTGATCTATCCACGGCGCCAACTCCGTTTTCTGTTAGTAGGACTAGGCCTGAGTTCTATAGATGCTAGAAACTAGAGTATATTTTGACCAATTGAGACATTGATTCAAAGTTTTCCAAAAATCCCCCCTTCAATGTCATATCGGTACAAACTGAACTGGATCTGCAATCTGTCACAAACTGCAAACTATCACAAGCTTCAAGCTTGTACTTCCGCACTTCAGAACTTTAAAAGTCTTTTTCAAAACTGGATTTGACTTTTCTTAAAAAAAACCTGAACTTGCTGAATATGAACCATAACACTTGAGAAAATATGCAAACTAGATATCCAATAGTGTACACATCAAGCAATCACTGCTTGATAAAAATGTAGCAACCTGCTATCTCGTGTCTTCAAAAACCTGAAAACATACACTAGGATCCACATATTTGCATTTACCTTCCAAAAAGGTTTCTCAACGTACTTCTGCTGCGTCATGTAAATACACTAAACAAAATCAAGAACTGAATCCTGGAACCTCTGACTGACAACTCACAACTTAGTGTATTATGAACACTGCTGGTTCATCTCTGACTGTACTCAAGTCAAATCAACTCAACTCAATTGAAATCAACTGAAATCAACTGAAATATGAGTAAAAATATATGATGTCCTCATGTCTTCATCCTTTAAATCCTTCATATCTCTTTCCTTTAGAACCTGGTATAATCATATATGTGCGCACTTCTGAAATATACCTTTCTGAAATATCAAGCTTCTCTTCAATAGAATTTTGGAACCTTCTCCTGAAGAGGAACATCCTAATAGGAACTTTCTCCAAACATTCTTCTTCTTCCTTCTTCTTTTAAAGATGGAACATAAAGAGAACTTGAGAAAGGAAATATAGGAATACCTGAAGGTATGAATCTGCATTCTTTTATATAGGGCTGAAAATAAGTCTTCATGTTTTATCACCCCCCTGGATGATTTAACACTAGCATCCAGTATTCTTCAAATTATATCAGACTTTATGAAATCTTGGACGTCCTTCTTCATAAATCTGATCTTCACTGATCAATACCTGTATTTGAAACAAAATCTCTGAACCCTTTTTATTAGCATTGTACACATGCTAATAGCTTTCCATGTCATTCCTCAGCTTTCCAAATTGTAGAATAAGGTTAGCTGATCCTAACATAACAAAACCTTGCTGAAAGCATTTTAGGATTCATAACCTTTTGTAACATAACAAGTATCTTCTTCTATCTCTCTGCAAGACAAATCTGATAGAACTTGAATCTTTGACTTACTTCTTCCAATGTTAAGAATCTTCACAAACAAAGGATAGACAACTAACTCATAAAAAGATCATACAAGATCTATTCAAGATTAATGATCTCTCATGTGTAGAATCTGCTCTTATCAAACCTTCATGTCTGAATGTTTGATTTATTACCTGAATGTCTCTAAGTATCCATGCTTCTTAAAAAGTTGTGAAACTTTTCTTCAAACAAATCCTTCCCAAGAATTTGCACATCCTACTTGAAACATAAGTGGACAAACTTCTCACCTTGAGAACTCCAAAAGCTGCAAGTTGATACTTCATAACTTTCATATTTTACCCGGGTGAAATGTGACAGTACCTGCTTGATTTTCTTTTGGCTAACTCCACTTCTCAATCAAGTGTTAGGATCTGATGGAACACCTTTTTGAATAGAAACATGTATCCAAAAATCTAGACAATCATAGAAAGTAGATTCTCTATTGACTTGTACATCAACAAGATTTTGAATTTTCTGAAGTTTCTAAAAATGTTGAATATGAGGTAACCTTTTCCAAACATAAAACCTCAACCCAAGTCTTCAACATCTGCTACAAAAAACTCTTTTACCTTAAGGGTTAGATAAAAAAGAAATATACTTCTCTGCAACTTGTCATATACCAAGTAGCTCTGTATTGACACTCCAAGAATTCTTTGAGGGAATATATAAGCTGCCTGCTTAAAAGCTTCAACTAAAACATAACTCATACATATATGAGTCAAAACATATATCTGCTGCTTTTCTTCTCTCAATGCAATTCTTTGTCAAAATCTACTAAATCATGACCAAGTGTAATGCAAAACAAGAAACTACTTCTTCTTTAGACTACACAAGATGTTCTCGTAGACTTGTCTTTGGGTGTAGAGGATAAAATAGGAAAAGTATATGGAAAATATAAGAGAAAAGGAAGTCTTAATTTTCTTTTGGAAATGATGGACTTTCTTCTTCTGCATCTTTCTTCCACCTGATGATGTCAACATCTTCAAACTTCTCTTCCATACCTTTTGTTTTCTTCATCTTGAAATAGCAAACACTCTTTTCTTTGACTGAACTTTTCTCTTCCTCTAGTGCTAAGAGTAAGAGATAAAACAAACATGGTATATAAATGGAAGTGAATATAGAAACATGTTTTACCATCTCCTCATATCTCTGAATCAAATTTCTGCTTCAAATGTCTGAAATGACTAAATTCACCAATCTTTTGTCTGAATGATGAATTACCCTTCTAGAGTTACCTTCTCTAGATACATTTGTACCTGGATATTCAACCAACTTACAACAGAAAATTGGTTGAAAAACTCATCCCATCTTCACATTTGTCTTCTTAGATGAAATTTCTTGCCATGAAAGAGATCTCTCAAAACTCTCTAGAAAAACCTCTAGATATCGGTTTTGATGTAGCCTTTAACTTTCAAATGATGACAGCGTATAAAAGCATTCCATTGAATTTCTTCAAATCTCTTCATAACTGCTCTTCTAAGACATGACCTGCAAATAATAATCTGATAGTAAAAATTGATACCTATGATTTGATGTTGATCTGATTCCTTCATCTTCTCTAAATCATTGTTCTTCCTTGAATTTGAAGTAGTCTTCTCTTCATCAAGTCTGGGTCTTCAAACAATACTTTTGTAAAGTATTTTCATACTCTTCCAAAAATATTCAGCTGCTAACAGATCATCAACTTCATACTCCACAGTGATGAATACACATGTAACTGAATTGTCTAATTCTAAAATCTCTACTCATCTAGATTTAGTGTGTATGTCAAATGTCAAATGTTAGAAGATGCCTTTAAATCATATGTTGTAAACCTGGAAGTCTAGAAACCTGGGATTATGAATGAGCCTTAATGCATTGATGCCAAAGACCTAAAGTTCTCAAACCAAAACCTTACTGCTCTGATACCAAATGTTGGAAATGAGATAGGCCCTTGGCTCTTGGCTCATGTCACAGGTCCGTGGTTCCATAGTTCGAGCATATACAACATTAATTCCAGCATTCTTCAATATTGACAAAACATGAACATACCACAACTTAATCATACAAATGATGAGACAAAGATAGAGAAAAAATAGACGACATGTGTAAGGTGTTACGTAAGCCATCGCTTACTCATAGTATCATATATACCAATGTTCAATGTACAATGTGGGAGCAAAACTCTCAACCACTCTATGTGATGAGAAATAGATGAATGAGTGAATGTACAAATGTAACAAATATATTCATATGTATGGGCACTAATCTGAATATACATGAGATGTGTGACCTTATAGGTTATAGAAGAGTGAATATGAGTGACTGAAAGAGGAAGGATCAGTGTGAAACTGATAATCAACAAACCCTCATCTGAACTTAGGCTATGGAAGACCCTAAGTCATATACATGTGTGAAAAGATCACATACTTAAAAAGTAGCATAGGATGCTAACAAGTTTGCTGCCGAAAATCCTCAAACTCATGTGAACACACCTTCTCAAACACCTCATCAAAATATGCATAAAGCATATATGTACTGATTCTCTTGTACCTATGCCGAATAGGACTCCTCCTGATATGGATGCTACTGCCTCCATAAACTTCAAGTAGTACCTGTGTGCATAAAGAGAATATGTACCTGAATACTTAAGATGTAAATCTTATGTTAACCACCATCCAATATCTTTGAAGTAGCCCGACATCTTCTTGTAGAAGACAATCTTCAACCTGATATCTTCTTGTAGAAGACAATCTTCAAATACACCATGTAGATGGCCGATCCTCACCATCAAGCTGCTAAAGACCAAGTCTTCTTTCCATGAACAAGAGATAACCTCCTCTCCATGATCTAGAGTGTGAGCACACCCTTCATCTTCTCCAAGAAGAATCACCAAGAAGAACCCCATAGCTGCTCCTCAACATGCTTCAATGTAGCACCATGGCTGCCCCATGTGCTAGAAGAAACACCACCTCTATTGAGGTCCAAGCACCAAGGCTTGTGTTGAATAATAGGTGAAGGATGAATTGATACTGATCCAAGCTTATGTTTATATAGTATTGTGTCTCTTCCAAAAGCACTTTCAATAAAGCAAACAAAGCTCCACGATCCTATGATCGCTTCTAATAAAGCACCTTCGCGAATCAATAAGCATCGGCTGTCCGAAAATCTATCGCTTTTGAAAAGCTAAAAATTAACTTTTTTCGCACTGCGCCGCTACTGGCCGGAATCGAACTCAAGTGGACACGATGGGAGGACTTTGATCTATCCAAAGCGCCAACTCCATTTGCTATTAGGAGGAGTAGGCCTGAGTTTTATACATCCTAGAAACTAGAGTATATTTTGACCAATTGAGACATTGATTCAAAGTTTTCCAATAAGATGGGAGACCTCAACACTTAAATTCAAAAGTTAGATAAGGAGAACTATCAACCATGGAGATTTAGGGTCTCCAACTACCTTATGGGCAAGGTCCTTTGGGGATTTATTAGTGGAAGTGAACCAAGACCTAGATTGGATGAAAATCAAACTAATGACAAGAAAAGGGCCTTTAGGGAATGGAATGAAGGAGACAAGAGGGTTATCTTTATCCTTTCCCAACACATTTG
Source organism: Ceratopteris richardii (assembly GCA_020310875.1). Taxonomy (NCBI): domain Eukaryota; kingdom Viridiplantae; phylum Streptophyta; class Polypodiopsida; order Polypodiales; family Pteridaceae; genus Ceratopteris; species Ceratopteris richardii. Next base: position 4,325,749 of record CM035414.1, read on the forward strand.
CAATAACATGATCGACCATATCCAAGACTTGGAATCACGCATCAAGGTATGGGAGACACATGAGAGGCTTTATTCAACAAGCACCAAAGCAAGGAAGATCCAACTGAAGAATGAGCTCAACAAGATTAGAAAGAGCTTAGGGATTAGCATAAATGACTACATAGTTAAAGTCAAGGAATTGTCAGATGCGTTGGGATCCATTGGAAGCCACATAGATGATGATGATCTTCTGGCTTATACTCTCAATGGATTGAGGGATAATGAGAAGTGGAAATCCTTTACCACTTCAGTATATGCAAGGGATAATCTTCCTTAATTTGAGCAATTGGTTGTTCTCATTGTCACAAAAGAGATGAAGGTGGAAGTTCAACTAGAACAAAGGATGCACAAGTTTTTAATGCAGGTAATCAAAGGGGCTAAGGGAGACAAGGACAAGGTAGGGGAAAAGGAAGGTTTGGAGGAAGGCAAGGCCACTCAAGAAATCAAGGACATGACCAAGTCACCTCATCAAAAAGAGGTAGAGGAAGAACAAGAGGAAGAGGAGGAAGGCATCAACAAAAGAGGAATCAAGATGGCAAAGGACGTTACATATGTGGCAAGTTTTGCCACTATGATAGAGATTGCTACAAGGAGGAAACCAAGGAGCTATAATAAAGTTTCTTCATACAAAGGCCAAGGTAATTATGCTTCTACAAGCTCAGAAAATGACAATCTCGTGATGATGCACATGAATGGGAATTCAAGCAAAGTAGATAAAACTTGGTATATTGATAGTGGATGTAGTAACCACATGAGTTGCAATGTTTCTTGATTTATTAATCTACATCCTCCCAAAGGTAAAGGACATGTAGAAACATGTGATGATACAACCGATGAGATCTCCCATGTTGGAGATGTAGCTTTGGATGACAAGGAGGAAGGAAGATGTCTCAAGGATGTCTTGCATGTACCTACCATCACAAAGAAATTGATGTCCGTAGGGAAAATGGTTGAAAGAGGCTATCAAGTAAGGTTCAAAAAAGGTGGATGCTTTGGGGAGAACCATAAGCAAGGGTACAAGTTCATAACAAGAGGAAGAAAGCAAGGGAGACTCTTCACCTTCGAGGTAAAATTCTCATTTCCACTCAACATGTCTACTTCACATATGGAAATAAGAAGATTTTTGAGTTGGACTTGTGGCACAAGAGGATAGGTCAAATCAACATACAAAGAATGAAGGAAATGCAATTCAAAAGGCTGGTTTAAGGGCTTCCCAACTTCCAATGACAAGGTATGAAACATTTATATGAATCTTGTCAATTAGGGAAGCAAGTGAGACTTTCATTCAAGAAGAGTGGCTGCATAAGCCAACATCCATTGGAGTTGATACATATAGATGTGTGAGGGCCAACCAAAGGGAAATCCATTGGAGGTAACAAGTACTTTGTCACTTTTATAGATGATTCCACAATGATGGTTTGGGTTTCTTTCTTAAAAAAGAAATCAAATGTGTTTAGATGTGTCAAAGCATTCAAGGCAATGGTAGAGAAGGAAATAGGTACATATATCAAGAAGCTAAGATCTGATGGAGGGGGAGGTTATTTCTCCAATGAGTATTTTGATTTCTTATGGGATGAGTGCATCAAGACAAGAGTAAAATGTAGGTACACACACCAAAAAAATGGGTTATCAAAGAGAAAGAATAGATACATTATGGAGATCACGAGATCAATGCTTAACGAGATGAATGTACCTAACATGTTTTGGACTAATGCAGCAAATACTACGGTGTATCTTATGAATAGGACTCCTACTTCAGGAATCCATGGCTTGACACCATATCAAGACTATTATGGTTAGAAACCTAATCTTTTTGACTCGAAGATATTTGGATGTACTTTTTATGTACATGTGCCAAGTGAATTGAGGCACAAGCTATAACCAAAGGCAAAAAAGTGTGTGTTTCTAGGATATTCAAATGATCATAAAGGTTACAGGTGCTTCAACCCAAACACAAAGTACTTGAGGATATCAAGAGATGTAGCATTTGATGAGCTACTCCCTTGGTATAAGAAGTATGATTGTATGCAAGAATATGAAGAAGAAAAACATGGACATGATGAAGAACAAATCGACTTATAGCTAAGCGGCCCAAGGTGTTCCATCAATGAAGATAGTTCAAGCATGATGAACTCACCATGGAGAGGAAGATCTTCATCAATCTATGAAGCACAATCAATCATTAAAGGCAAAGCAACATTTGTGGAGTTGGATGATGAAGGTAATGAAGTTGAAGAAGATGAGGGACACATGAGGGAGAAAGAAGCCACATCAAAGAAAGAGATCAAGTACCCAAGGCAAAGGAGGTTTATTCCTCCAAAAGGTGAAGAAAGGAAATCATCTAAGGTTACGTATCCAATGCAAAGGTTTACTTATGATTCTTACATGGCAACTCATTATGCATATATGAACAAAGTAGTAGAAGATCATGAGCCCGATTGTTATGAAGATGCAGGACGGTACATGAAATGGAAAGAGGCAATGCAAGAAGAGATTGAGGCACTTGAGGAGAATTAAACATAGAATCTAGTGCCCAATAAGGACAATCTGAAGGTAATAGTTATAAGTGGGTGTATAAAGTAAAGAGGAACTCAGATGGATCTATTTCTAGGTTCAAAGCAAAATTGGTGGCCAAGGGTTAGTGGACTTTGGAGAGACATTCAACCCCGTGGAAAAGATGAGCACAATTAGGAAACTCATTGCAATGGCTGCAAGAAAAGGATGGAAGCTCTTCCAATTGGATATCAAGAATGCCTTTCTCAATGGAGATTTGGAGGAAGAGGTATACATGGAGCAACCACTAGGTTTTGTTCGTAAAAAGTTTCCACATCATGTTTCTAGGTTGAAGAAGAAACTTTAAGTCCTAAAGCAAGCTCCAAGGGCTTGGAAACAATAGTAATTCGGGCATATTTTTTGCCGCCTCTATATTAGTTGTCTCATTTACAAGTGCATCATGTAAATCTACATTAAAAATGGAATGATTAGCATCATCGTGTGATCTTCTTAGTACATGAAATTAATGGCTGAATTGCACCCTCCACAAAAACAAAATGACGACTAACCAAGATGCATTTATCTTGTGGATGATATAGATGATAGCCTTTGCTTTGAGAATTGTATCCAACAAAAATACATTTCACTACTTTGGCGTCCAATTTTATGCATTGTTGTTCAAGCACTAATGCATATGCTAGAAGACCAAAGACACACAGATGACCAACATATGACTTGCAACCATGCCAAGCCTCATATGGAGTGATAGATTGTAGTGCTTTGGTGGGACACCTGTTAAGTACATATGATGCACACATACAAGCCTCAAGCAAGAAGCTATGTGGTAAAGCCTAACTTTTGACCAATAACTTTACACCTCACCATCTCCATGAAAGACCTGTTATTTCTTTCAAGAAGTCCAATCTGTTGAGGTGTATACGACACTGTACAGTAACCTTTTATCCCATATTGAGCTAGAAATGCATTAAAATTTGAAGACATGTATCCCCCCTTGATCAAAATAGAGGGTGCCCATTTTATATGCTAACATATTTTCAACCAAAACCAAAACCTCTTTGAAGCACATAAACATTTTAGACCTTTTTCAGTGGATACACCCATGCATGCCAAGAAAAAATAATCAATAAAGGTCATGAAGTAAAGGTAATTCCCAAAAGAAGGTGTCTGCATAAGACAACAGAGATCACCAACTTGCAATTCATGAGTATCTAAAACTGAACCATCTTTTGGGAAGGAGGAACACTACATTTCACACAAAATAGAGCCTTCACAAACATCTTTACAAGGTGCCTCAAGTATGGGCAAAGAGGACACCATTTCAAATTTTTGTAGACATAGTAAACTAGAAAAATTTAGATTACCAAAGCATGAATGCCAAAGATTTGCATCAAAGATAGCCTGAGAATCATCTATTGCACATGTTGAATCATTCATAGTTTTTGCATAGTCTATGAGCTTATACAACCCATGACATAAAATGCTACAAGCAATAATAAAATCACCATTTGATAGATCATGAACTGTACATCTATCATCAACAAATTTGATAACCAATCCGATCTTGGCTAATGCTGAAACTAACAAGAAATTTTTCTTGATCCCTGACACAAATAAAGCATCCAAAAATGTGAAACAACTACCATCGATAGTAGTTAGAATGATCTTACCAACTCCCATTTTAGGATAAGAGGAGTTGTTAGCACATGTGATAGTATTCCCTATAGGGGTAGACTCAATTGAATTGAAGAAACTACATTGATTCAATGGAAATTAGTTAAGAGATATATCTTTAGACATCAAGAAGTTTTGCAGGTTATTAAACCTTGTACCATTGTTTTTTTGGATTTGCAAATTTGAAAAAAGCAAATTGGGTGCCAAAACATGCTTTCCTATTCTTGTGTTTGCTCCACAAAAATTGGCGATAGATTTTAGAGTTTGTTTTTCTTTTTGAAGTTTCTTTCAGGATCTCATAGTCCTATATAATCAAGGCTAAGGATCATTATTTAGTATCTTCTCAAGGAGTTCATCAACTCAAGCTCTAGCAAGCTAAGGAGGAGATCAAGGAGGTCCTCTACATGAGAAAGAGTTCCTACACTCTTGGAGGAGGTGTGCTCTACATCAAGAGTATTTGGAGGAGTTTGTATCAGCCAACCATCAACATCAATTATTGAGTTACTATGAGTAATTATTCTATTTTTGTTCTCACTTGTTCATTCACTAGTTTTTTATTTAAGTTAATCGGAATTCAGGTTTGTTGTAAAATAGTTCTAAACGCATCATATTCTTGATATTCTCTCTCTCTCTCACACACACACTCTTCATACCTCTTAGGCACTTTTCACACAATTTCTTGTATCTAGTCCCTATTTCTCCCTAGATTCAGATATTGTCAGTTTGTATCATATTCATGCATTGTAATTTTACATTGGAATATAAGTTAGCATAGGTGAGAATCCTAGCTTATTGTACACTTTGAAACATCTTGTCTATTCTGTTTCTATCTCACACTCATCATCATTTTGAGTATTAAGGTGTGTATGCTAAGGTTCATGTGTTGGAAGATCCTGTAAACCTATGACTAATTGTATTGTGGTCCACCCCACTTCCAACAAAAGAGTCCAATGTCAAGTAGTTTTTTGTCTTTGGCAGTGCTGCATGTGGGTCCATACCCAAAGAGGATTGGTACAATCTTCCTTCAAAGTCAAAGAAGCATCTTCATATTGGATATATTGATCAATCCAAAGACTATTGATTGTATGACCTTGAACATCATGGAACCACCATTTCCAAGGATATTGAGTATTCTTAGTACTCTAGCAAAAATCCATGTTAAAGTTCATGTCCATCAATTTGCACTTTAGAAAATATTCCAAAGATCAAATTTGCATTAAAAAGTTCATAACAACCTAGAAGGTCCTAAAGAATTCTTGACAAATAGCAAAAAGAGCAAAATCATTATGTCAACTATGCACCCATGCATCAACTTCAATAAATTCCATAACCTTTTCCATTTAGAGAAGCTCGACGCCAATCTAAATGGGAATAAGCAAGTTGAAATGGATGATGCTTGTTCCTTAGCCATCACATCAATAATTCCTAGGAACAAAATGGGTTTACAAAGTTAATTATCAATCAGATGGTGCCTAAAGCTCTATATTCAGGTTTTGTGGAAGATAGAGCAATTATAGGTTGCTAGCTCACCAATTCTTCGAGCCTCCTTTGCATAGGTGTTTAATATGTGTGTTGACCTGAGTGTCCAGAGTGACTCACATACTAGCTTGTTTCCACACCAAACACTAAAGTCAAATAAGGAGCCACAATAGCTTAATTATATTTAAAACTATGTTAGGTATACCATCTATACGAATATCTAAGATTTTATTCATGCTTATGAAAGTGGCCTACTAATAAATTACTTATTTCATCAACAAGGGAAAATCAAGGGTATGACCCTTATAGGGAGTTTTCCTTTATCTTGAGAAGATCTATTTAAGTTTTGGATTAGTAGATATCCTTATCGTTCTTGGACTCACCAGATAATCGAGAAGATAAGAGGAGAAATTGAAATGCAGATTGGAAATTCTTTGTGATAAGTAAAAAATATAACATCTTTATTTCTAAAAGAGAAATATATTCTTTAGTTATTTTCCTTGAACAAGTGATACATGCTTCTCATTACTTTTTCCAATCCAAAATTCTCTAATGGAAGCAAGGGCACTAAGCAATGACACTAGTAGTAACAAGTTACTCTTCCTACCTAAAAGAAACTTTCATGTTGATGATTTAGTTAGCATTTAGTAGGAAGATGGTGATCCGATTTCACCATGGATCACTCCATCAAAATGATTTATTTGTTTATCAATACCCTTCTATCATTTGTTATGTCTTTAGCAAACTCTCTCTCACAATAGAATTCCAAAAGAAAAGTAAAATCAAATGTGACAATGGAAACATACTTTCAACAAAATCCCAACTTGAATCATACAAAATACCACCACAATTTAATTTACAATGAGAAATTGCAAAGAACTTATGAATATGCATGCATGTGTGTATCATACACATAGATTTAGTAGCAATAGAGAAAATGTATGCGGATGGATTGTCCATACACAATTAGAAACTCCATGTGAGAAGAATCAAAGACATTATTAATATGTATGCATCTATGTATCATACACATATAGTGATTATCAATAGGAAAAAATGTATATTGGAATTATGAATTGGGCAAGCTCATCAACCTTAGAGCAAAGGAAGGGTGTTGGAAAAGCTAAATGAGATTGAAATGGACAACAAAACATGAATCCGTATCCTTGCATGTCAAATAAAAATCCAGAAAAAAGCAAAAGTCATACGAAGTGTCAAGGGTCATACAAGGGTAGGTCAAAGGTCACAAAAAAGTCTATCCAGTCATATTCTGATGGTGAAGGTGCAACCAAGGCCATTCAAGCATGCGAAGTGAAGGGGAGGAAGGACCTGTGGAGTGATTCCAAGGAGTTCAAAGACCTATCCAATCAAAGAAGAGGACATAGAAGAAATCCAAAGTTCATAACCCTTGTAGGAAGAGTGTTTGGGAGACATTGTCCGATTCTCTTGTTCATTTCTCTCTGTGTAGATATCCATTCAATGCATATAAAATCTTGTTGGAAATCAAGTTAGATTTACCTTCTTTTTCCCAAATATCTCTACTAATTCTTCTCCATTATTTACTTTGAGCATTTCTAGTGAACCTCTATTTCTATCATAAGCTAGCTTCGTGCATAACCTAGTTTGTACAATCTTGTTACCTAACCTAAACTAGTCAATTTGGAGTGTTTGATAGCTCGTTTTGAAGCTTTTATATACATCTACTATGTGTGAAGAAAATACTACATGCCTTAGATCTAAATGCAAGGTCAAATAGGTACAAAGAGGTTGACTAGCTGTAGAAGGGGGTGAAGTAGAGGTACCTAGGAGGGCCTACTCATGTTTCTTATAACAATTTGAGAGTAAAATATCATAGTTGTTACTAGCATAGAGAGATGAGATCTACATAGGATCTGTGGAAGTAGCTTTTCACAAATGAAAAAGGATCAAGGAGTCATCAAACGTCATAAAAGGGTATCTTTTATAAAGCCTATCACATATATGGAAAATTTAGGACAAAAGGTTGAAGTTGTGGACAAAGATAACTATCACTTATGGAGATTCAGAGTGTCCAAATGTCTTATACGAAAAGGACTCTAGAATATTGTGTATGGAGATGAAGAAGGACCAAAACTTGACCCAAAGGAGGTAAAGACTACAATTCTAGAGCTAAGGGCCTTGACAGAATGTGAGGATATGAATAGGAGAGCTATCTTCTTGATATCTCAAGTAATCCCCAACACTATGGTTGGGCATATTTCAAAATTTGATCATGCTAAGGATGTATAAGAAGCCATTGAGAAGTTCTATGCTACTTCCACAAGGAGTAGAAAGATGCATCTCAAAAATGAGCTACACACACTTAAGAAAGCTCGTGGTCAATCCATACTTGGCTTAACCCTAAGAGTCCAAGAACTCATGGATGGAATTGCATGCATTGATTGCAAAGTTGATGAAGAACACATAGTGAAGATCATCTCAATGTACTTAGAGGGGAAGATCAGTAGAAGCATTTGACAACCACTATCCTTTATAGAGATCCTCTCCCATCATTGGAGGAGCTCATCCCTCATCCAGTGGTAGAAGAAGCTACAATGTGAGATGCACCAAGGAGCAAGGATACACACAACCAAGCACACTATGCCAACAAAGGCAAGGGCAAAGGAGGCAAGAAAGTAACGGTGGAAAAGGGAAAGGAAAAAAATCAAAGGAAGATGATGAAGAATTAGAATCCAACTTCAAGACCAAATCCAAGACCAACTGCAAGGGAAAGGGAAAAAATCCACATAAAGGTACGTTTTGTTATATCTGTGGTAAACCAAATCACATTGCTTCATATTGTTGGTTCAAGGATGGTAGAGGAGGTAAGAAGAAGGACCAAGGGAGTTATGCTAGCACCACTTCAAAGAATGATGGCAATGATCAACTCCTAGCCATGAGCCATTAATATGATAGGGGTTCCATGGAACAAAAATGGTAGATAGATTGTGGTTGTAGAAATCACATGTCATGCTAAGGAGGTTTTTTCTTTAATATGTAACTTGGATTCGGTAAAGGTGGCACAATGTAATTGGCAAAACTTGCTTTCTCACAAACATGTTATAACTCTTCTAAATTGAATAGGGCTTCAAAATCTTAAGAAAACAATTAAAACCTATCACAATGATGGTCAAACTCCAATTTTGACTCCCATATGTACTTGGCATTTATGAGGGGTCCAAGTAAACCTTGGAAACAATTTGATTTGACATTTATGTTTGGCCTTTAGGAGGGTCCTTAATGGGAATTTTATCCTAAAATGGGAAAATTTTGGAGGTGGAAGAAGAGGATATTTTTCAGTGGGGAGGGTTCTTCAATCAAATGGCCTTTGATTGGGCCCTAAGATTGAAGGATCTGCTACCTTCAATTTTGATTTTTAAAGACGAGTGATTTTCTATGCAAAGAAAACATATTATTATTGAAATAGACTTGATCCCAATATGGTGAGGCCTAAGTCCCTTTCCAATACTAACAAGATTCCTATGAAGCCCCTTGTGGTGTGTTGGTGCACTTGATGTACTTGTGCCTAATGCATGTCACTATACTTCCTATACACATACTTTGAGTAATGCCTGCACTCAATATGCTTTTAGAGATTCCAATTTATCTTACAATGAGGTAAGCGTTTTTTACAAGGTTGCTTATGAGAATGAGATAGAGGTCCCATTATGGGATTACATGGTGAGGTGCATGATTTACAAAATTTGTTGAGATGATACAAAAGATGGTTGGACTTTGGGTTGTTTAGGCACCCATTTCAAACTGTTCTGAGAGAGTGATTACACAATTTCACGTTTACATTGGCTTCCCTTTTAGATGAAGAGTGAAGAAAAGAAGAATTATCATTCTGTAAGGTTCATTATCTAAACGAACAAATCATGGCCTATAATCAAGTATTAGGCACCCAAATTCATAGCTAGTAGGGCATACCATCCTCAACTACTTAGGTCTCCAAATCTATCAAACTATTGACAATTGATCTCCTTCCTTCATGGTCAATTTTTGGATTTGGTTTGGATTACGCTTCTACTCTCTTGGCACTGGTTTTGATGAAACAATTGGATGTTCACCTTTCTTCACTCCATACCTACTTAAATCTTGGAATAGATTGCTTTGTGCATTAGTTGGCATATAGGGTTGTAGGTGAGCATCACTTCTTATGGTCATTGTGTAGTTGTTCCTTACACTATTGTGGTTGTCATCCTAAATAGACTCTTCTTTAGAAACGAAGGGGGCCCCATCACTTGCATCACCTATCCATCAGGAAAGGAGGCATTGTGCACAACATACTTAGGGGTACATGCTTAGTGAGTGGATGTTGAACTAGAGGAATCATGGGTCCCAAGTTCAACTACGATGCATTGCGTATTGACCCAAATATGAAGAAGACATTTTCTAAGTTTGGAATTGACTTGATGATGATGGATCCAATTCTAGCCCAATATCAAAGGTTTTTCTAGATCTTCATCATGGAAAAATAATAGCTTTATTATCAAGGGGACCTCTTTTATGAGGATATGAACTTTTGCCTCATTGATGCAAGGAGTTTCCATGCCTCCAGAAGAAAATGGCTAATTCTACCACACCTAATTGAAAGACTATTGATAATTATTAATCATAGGTCCATAACCAAGTTTTTCTAGCTTACAATCATGTTGTCTCAAAGTATAAACCAATAGTAAAGTGCCAAATTTTAAGTGTTTTTCTTTCACATGTGCATTGAAGTAAGCCTTTTTTTTTGTTTCTTTGTTGTGTATATTCCTACTGCCCTTACCCTTGTCTCTCCTAGAAATTCTAAATCCATTATCCTTGAAGGTTGCTCATGGCCCATCCATTGATGCTCTTGTGCTACTTTTACCATGGGAATCAAGAAATCTATTGGTAGCACTACATTCTAGCCAAATATGATCTGAAAGGGAGTACCATTTTATAGGACACTCAATATGCCCAAACAACATGATGTAGCTATTTGTCTCAATTATAATGTTTATTGTCTACAACCTACATCAATATGTTACATAAGACCTTGTTAGTACTTTTCACTTTTCCATTTGCTTGTGGGTGATATGGTGCTGATCTCTTATGTATCACCATAAAATCTTGTAATAGGTATTCAATCATTTCATTCAGAAAGTGGGTTCCTCTATTGCTCACTAGCTCTTTGGGAAGTCCATATGTTGTGAAAACATTTTCAAATAAAAATCTTTCTATGGTTTATGCATCGTTCTTTCTTGTAGACCTAACTCCTACCTATTTGTGAGTGAGCGTGTGGTGACAATGATGAATTCTATGTGGGAGCTTCTAGCTAGGGGGTTATTGGGACCTACATCTATACACCACTTGGAGAATGCACGTCCTCCCATCATGGGTATTAGTGGCATTTGTGAAGTATTTCACTATCGATGCACAATAGTGCACTCTCCTTTTCGAGAGGTCCATGATGATATACTTGGAGTAGAAAATTGAGCTCCTAGGGCCACACATGGTACTCTACACAAAGGCTGCAGAATACGCTGAAGACAAACCTCTTAGGTCTTACAAATGCAGTCAAACTTACAGACTATGGCTAACCAAGCCACTATATGTTTTATTAAAGAACATATACAAAGAAGTGTTTGGCGGCCATTTGGCTTTTCACATGGACATTAACAATTACAATCTACCACTAAAGGTCAATATGGCCAAAGTAACTATGGGAGAAAAGTAAAGAATGATAAAGAATGAGAAAAAAACTATACCTCCCACCTGATGGGCATGTTACAGAGTTACAAGGGACTGTGTAAGATCATGAATCAAGTAACCCCCATCAAGTGACAACATTGTTGAAAGCTATCTTGTGGTAGAGATTTAGTCAAAGCATATGTAGCATTATCTCGAGTGCAAACCTTCTCAAGAATAATGTGCTCAATGGCTAAGCAATCTCTAATGAAGTGATACCTCACTTCAATGTGCTTGGTCTTTGTATGATACATTGTATTCTTAGCCAAAGCAATGGCACTCTGACTATCACTGAGCAAACAAGGTACATGCTGAGGTAAACCCATATCACAAGAAAGACAAGAAAGCCACAATGCTTCATTACATGCCTCACTTGTTGCAACATACTCTACTTCTATGGTGGAAATAGCTATACATTGTTAAAGACAAGATCTCTAAGAGATAGCACCTCCAACAAAACAAAAAATGTACCCTGATGTAGACTTACGATTGTCTACACAACCAGCATAGTAAGAATCTGTGTGACCAATAACGGTGGTCATGAATTCCTTTTCCTCATCTGATTTGGGGCAATTATCCTTGCCCAATTTCACATATGTGGGTAAAGGTGTACTCAATGTGTTTCCACCCTACATATTGAACCTGTGAAGTACTTTGGATATGTACTCACTTTGAGAAAAGTATATGCAACTTTTACTCCTATCACGAGTAATGTGCATGTCAAGAATATGTTTGGCATACCCCAAATCCTTCATATCAAATGTCTAACTCAACTACCTTTTGAGAATTGACTGTTGGTGCAAAGTCCAAGCCTACACATTTGGCTTGAAGTTCATACACATATAAAGCTCCATGGAAACCATTGCTAGGAAGAGTTTCATCTTTACCATTTGTAAAAGTCATTCCTTTTTTGACTTGAGAATATTTGTAATCACCTACCAAAAACTCGTGGATTTTTTAGTTAGAAAAGTAACTACTTCATTGAGGGAATATTTCCTAGATTGAAGGATCACTTTTAGAGAGAGCCAAAAGCTGAATTCAAATTCAAATTTGAATGTAACACTTATATAAAGTGACTTGAAATAGTCACGGTTAGTAGCTTCATTATCGGCGCTCTCCATTGCCATTGAGTAAGATTGTGAGGCCTACATTGTAGCCTACACTAATCTCTACAATCATGCTATGATTATCAAGCCTATGATCTTGTACAACATTGTTCATTAATACAATACATCTACATTGTTCATCTATTATATCTCTATTATAGTCATTCCTAACTATCAATGTGTGCTGCCCATATCTCGGTCCATTCTTCACCAAATTCAATGATCTATACCTTGTTGGAATCAGCTCGACGTTATCTACATGCTAACAAATTTTGAAAAAAATCCATTCAGCCAATTTGGAGCAAAGCGTGTCGAAGCACTCACTAGTCAAACTCTGCAGAGGTCCTAAAATATATGGGGTAATGATTTATTTGTTAAATTGATAGCTCTATGTATAGTGCATCATTTCAAGTGATTTTACTTGGAATCATTAGCTTGCTAAGCTAATTAGATACCTCTAAAAGGAAGTTTTCTAGTTCCTACTGTACTAGTAGCACTGAGCATTACAACCAGCAGGTGTGTGATAAAAAATAGAGGGTTTTCTTGAATTCTTCTATTTGGAAGTAGTCTCTTTTGATTCAACCTTTTCATACATCATTTCCAAAGTCCATAGGCAGTTGTATAGTGTCTTTGGAAAGCTAAGAGGGCCAACATATCATCTCTGAAGTTACAAAGGGCTGGTACTAAGCACCATTTGGCTGTACCTATTCATTTCTTGAAGTGTCCATCCATCTATCCCAACATTGACAAGGCATAAGAGGACTTCCTCGCAATCAACATATCATCAACATAAAGTATTAAGCATATCAAGCTACCATTTGAGCATCTCTTTGTGTAGAGACAATGATCCTAATTGCTTCGAGAATAGCCTTGGGACTTCATAAAAGCATCAAACTATTGGTACCATTGTCTAGGGGCAGTTTAAGTCCATAGAAGCTCTTCTTGAGCTTACAAACTAGAATTTCCTTTCCAGGAACTACATAACCCTCTGGTTGTTCCATATAGATCTCATCTGTAAGATCTCCATGTAAGAAAGTAGTTTTTACATCCATTTGGACTAGCTCTAAGTCCTCCATTGCAACGAATCCAAGCAACATGCACAGGGTAGTCATCTTGAACACTAGAGAGAAGATTTCCTCAAAATCAACACCATGTTGTTGCTTAAAACCCTTTTCGATAAGTTGTGCTTTATACTTTGGAGAAGCACCATCTGATGTGAATTTCAACTTATATATCCATTTACATGGTAAAGCTTTCTTGCCCTTTGGCAAAAGTACTAAATCCCAAGTACCATTCTTGTGAATAGAACCCAATTCACTCTTCATGGCATGCTCCCACCTGACATGATCCTTTGTCTGCATAACCTCTTTGTAGCAAGAATGCTCACTGGCATCTTTTAGCATAACAAAATCTAAACCTGGAACATATCTATCAGGTGGATGTGAGACATGTGTAGAACGTCTCAATGGTTGCTGAACAAGAACATGTGCAGACTGATCTGATTGGACATTCTCTTGAGCATCCATATGTGTAACATTTTTATGCATGCTAATGTCCCTATGTCTCTTCTCGACCATATCGAAGAAAAATGCATTTCTTTGACTTATGGTCCAACTTTTTTCTGAGACTCTTGGGTATATGAACATATGCTTCACACCCAAAAACGCAAAGATGATCATAATATGGTGGCTTCGTGTGCCACTTTCAGACCTTTGGTAGTACTAGGTGAAAGGTTAATCACATGAACTGCAATCAAGACTACTTTTGACCAAGAGTCTTCTGAGAGGTTTGCATGATGCAACATAGAAACTACTCTATCTTGAATATTTCTATTCATCCTTTCAGCTACAACATTTTGTACTAGGGTATACGGAGCTGTAAACTCTCCACGAATCCTTCTAGACTGATAGAAAAAGCTAAATTCATGTGAGGTATACTCACCCCCATTATGTGAACATAAAGCCTTAAGCTTATTTCCTTTTTCAATCTCAAGTGAAGCAAGCCATTTTTTGAAAGCAGGGAATACCTCATCCTTCGATTTGATAGGATATACCTAGACTTTTCTAGTGGCATCATCTATGAAAGTGACAAAGTAAAGAGAACCACCTAAGGACCTAGTGGGCAAAGGACCACACACATCTATATGAACAAGATCTAAAGGCTGAATTGAAGAGTCAATGTGCATTTTATGCACATTTCTTGTTTGATTTCCATATTGACAATGCTCACAAAATGAAAAATCAAAGAAAGATAACACAGGTAAGTAGCCAAAATGAGAAAGATTTTCCATTCCACTACGAGATATATAGCCCAAACGACCATGCCAAATACAAGCCAAAGGTTGTTTAGTAATAGCTAACAAAGTGTTCTTTCTATGATACAAAGAAAGGATAAAGTGAGCCAACTTTGCTTCCTTTTGCAATAACCATATAGACCTTTGACATATGAAAGGATTGAGCATAGAAGATTACCTTTTAAGCAAGGTCATCAAGTTGACCAGCTCACATCAAATTGTGTGATAACTGAGGTACATGGCATACATTATGCATAGTAAATTTTGAACCATTAATAAACTGCACAACCACATCTCCAATCCCCACAACGTCACACAGGTAAGAGTCACCAAGTCTCACGGTACCAAGAGACTTTGCTGCATAATTAGAGAACCATTCCCTATGTGATGTCACATGGAAAGAAGCACCAGAATCTAACATCCATGTGTGGGAAAGATAATCAACCATAAGAGCCTGAGTTAGCACAGTACTATCAAGTGTCAACACATGAACATCATCACAAATAGAATTAATTTCTTCAATCTTCACAGTCGAAGTAGATGGTGTAGGTAACTATTTAGCATGCCCTTCAACATTCTCTCCTTTACCTTTAGCATTCTTTAATGCATAACAATTTTTCTCCATGTGTCCTTTCTTATGACAATAATGGCATTCAATATCCCTCTTCCTTGATTTACTTCTACTCTTATTCTATTGACCATTCTTTTCCTCGTTCTTGCTCCTTCCACGTTGCTCATTCTTTCCTTGGTAAGAATCACACACATTATATGCATCTCCACTCTGAGTGCCAACCATAGATTTTCTACAAATCTCCTCACTCAAGACTGCTCCACATATGTCATCATAGACAAGTTTATCACCAGGTGCACTATTGCTAATAGTTGTGCAAAATGTATCCCATGATGATGGGAGGTGCATAACAACAATACTGCTTTCATTTCATTATCCATATCCATTTTTTGAGCCTGTACGTGGGAGAATATAGCATCAAACTCATTTAGATGAATAGCAACACTATCTGTGTCCTTCATGTGAAGGTCATGTAATTTTCTCATCAGATACACTATTTGATTCTGTCTCTTTTTCATATGTATTGCATAACTTCTTCCAAAGCTCCTCTGCCCTTTCATAGTCTAACACTGTAAAGTAAGCATTATCTGCCAGGTGCAAGAAAATGGTAGATCTAGCAATTTCATCTAACTCATACCAATCATCTTCATCCATGTCAGCAGGCTTCTTTGAAATCCCATTTACTGGCTTCCATTGCCTCCTTTAAATTAGCACATCTTTAATCTCATTCTTCCATAGAGCAAAGTTTGTGCCATCAAATTTTTGGATCTCAAAATGGTCTTTTCCCTGCAAGTTATAGCTCCTCTTTCGAACACTGGCACTAGACCCTGATTCACCAGATGTGCCTGAGACCTCTAATGCCATGATGGTAGAGAACGGAATAGAATGAATGGAGCTAGAAGAGTCCAAACCCCAATGGATAAGTGTATCAAGGAGTAAGTCGACCACTGTGTAGTTGACAAAACCAAAAATCTAGAAAGAGTTTCCTTTGCAAAATGAGCGTATGACTGTTGTCAAAATGAGCGTTTGACTATTGTCAAAATTTCATAAAACTCCAAGTACTAACATGTTTATATGCATAGTGAATCACTCAGTCCACTGGATATAATCAGTTACCCAATAGAAGCCAACTAGGCTTATCGAGCACCTATGAACAACTATCATACATCTCCTATGGCAAGGCTGGGTAAGTCTTCCACCTGCATCACCGAAGAGACCCCGACATGTGGGTGTCTCCTAGTTAAGAAAACCTCACTATGACCCTCTTTATCAAACGTAAAAGGCTTTATGCAAAAAATGTAACTGCTATATCAATGACCACATGGACGTACATAAGTGGTATCCATATAAGCTTACATGATGTGTATGTGCTCAATATATGCAGTAAAATGACACTAAAAGGCTAAATGCACAACCCAAAAACTAACCAACAACACCTGCAAGTGTCTATCAACTCTGATGTTTTATGCTCAAAAAACCTACATAAATTCGGAGTGGCTGCTCCCACCAAAACTGAAAACCTTTCAAGAAACCTATAGTTTTAT
The DNA here is from genome assembly GCA_020310875.1 of Ceratopteris richardii. Classification (NCBI taxonomy): domain Eukaryota; kingdom Viridiplantae; phylum Streptophyta; class Polypodiopsida; order Polypodiales; family Pteridaceae; genus Ceratopteris; species Ceratopteris richardii. The sequence continues at coordinate 4,342,702 of CM035414.1, forward strand.
GAGTGTGGCTGAAAACATAGCCCCAAAGGTTGATATTTATTGTTGGAGATGTACAAAGAATACTCTTCTTGATTTTCTTGGACCTGTGTGAAGAAAACTATGTGCAAAAGTACTCCAAAATGGCTCCAAAAGACACCCCAAAAATGCTTGAAAAATAGGCTTTGAAAGCAAAGAATGAAGCTTTGAGGGACCAAAACATGTTCAAGGTAATGTCAACCTTATTCTTTCCCCTTCTCAGACACCACAAGGGTGTAGCTTAGTTGCAAGAGATTGCCACGATTAAGCAAGCTCGGGGGGGGGGGGGGGGGGGGGGGGAACAATACTGGGATGGGTGACCTCTCAAGAAGTACCGGAAACCTCTATCTTCCTTGGTCGTTGAGGTCCTCCCTCACGCACAGCCAACCGTGCCAACAATGACTTTGGTGACTCTGATGGCAAGGTATGCCAAGGTCTATGCCTTGGTCACTACCTTAGTTGTAAGCCTTGGAGAAAGATGGGGGGGGGGGGTGCTCGCTTCACTCGCACAAAAAGAACAAAGCTTTTGCATCAAATTGATATGATACCAGTGAAGTATTTCATTGGCGATGCACCACAATGCGCTCTCCTTCTTGAGAGCTCCAAGACAATATCCTTGGAGTACAAAACTAAGCTCCTAGGGCTGCACACGGTACTCCACATAGAGGCTGCAGAATAAGCACAAAAACAGAGTACACAGGGAACACGAAGATAGACCTCTTAGGTCTTACAAATGCGGTCAAACTTACAAACTGTGGCTGACCAAGCCACTATATGTTTTATTAAAGAACATATACAAAGAAGTGTCAAGCAACCATTTGACCTTTCACATGGACACTAATAGTAACAATTTGATCTTTTGTTATAGCTTGTTCATCTTGTTTATAGATGCTTCCTACAAGTATATGGTACATTTGATACTTAATCACTTCCTTTTCTTGTGTTCTTCCTATAGGGATCTCGGGTCCATATATCAAGATTGGCACTAATTGTTTTTCCCAATTTGGAACTACTTCAAGGTTGAACAAAAATGCATCAGGAACATCATTTGACACACCTTATAGGGATTCTCCTGAAGTACGTCACGAAAGGTGATCTGCCATCAGGTGACCAAGTAAAGTAAATCTTGATGCTATGTAAAGCATTCAAACTTATTGGCAAGCAAATAATATTGAAAAGTTTCACTACATAGACCATTCCAAATCCATCTTGTTTAGTTGTCAAGTAATTCCTTTCTATTGCGTTCAACTGTCTACTCGTGTATGCTATGGGTAAGTCTATGTTTCCTTCTCCATTTGGTTGTGCTAATACATCCAATTACAAAATCGGAGGCATCAATATGGACATGGAATGGCGTACTCCAATTTTCCATTGTTGAAATCAGGGTTGAGCACAAACATCATTTTAGATCCACAAATGACTTTTCAAAGTCATTGTTCCACTCAAAATTTGTCAAACTATTGTACAATGATTTAGCTATGATTGCATACATGTGGATGAATTGTCAATAATATTCACAATAACCCATAAATGCTTGTATTTCCTAAACTTTCCTAGGCCTTGGTAACTCTCTTATGGTTCTCACTTTATCCTCATCCGTTGATAATCTATTCCTTGACACTTTATGACCTAAGATCTTGCCTTGTTTGACCATGAATACACACTTCTTTAGGTTCAGATACACTTTCATATTATCTACATTTATCTAAGATTTGCAAGAGTTATGGGATGTGAGTTTGTCTCATGTGGGAATGAGTGCACAAATCATCCACATAGACTTCCAGGTTTTTGTACAAGAACTCTTTAAACAAATTACATATGAGTCTTGGAAATGTAGTAGGTGCATTTGTCAACTCAAGAGGCATCACATGAAATGCAAAGATACCCCGGTCGGTGGAAAAAGCCATCTTGTGTTGATCTTTCAAGGCAACTTGGTTGTAACCTAAAAATCTATCAAGGAAGCTATAAACATCCTTGCTTGCTACATGCTCCAATGAATGTTCCATGATAGGAAGCTAATAACTATCTCTTATGGTGGAAAGCAGTGGCAACTTGGTTGTAACCTAAAAATCTATCAAGGAAGCTATAAACATCCTTGCCTGCTACACGCTCCAATGAATGTTCCATGATAGGAAGCTAATAACTATCTCTTATGGTGGAAATATTATTTTTATTCAAGTTAATACACATGCATTTGACATTCTTCTTGGGCACTACCATAATGGGGGATAGCCATTCAGTATACTCAATGTCATTAATGAATCTGGCTTCTATCAACCATTCAATTTCCTCTTTTATTTTTTGCTACATACATGTCATTATAAGTGTATGGCTTTTGTTTTGTAGGCTTGGCTTCTAAAGTCATGGGGATCCTATGCAAACATATACTGGATCCACTCCTTTCTAAATATCCTTGCAAAAAACTATGTCGGTTCCCATTCTTCATCAAAATTGAGGTCATTTCCTATGTATGTACTTTGTTCTTCTCCATTCTCAATTGTTACCACAAATCTTTTTGTTTGCTCCTTGTTATCATAAGCTTCTCCCATGAGGTTATCTCATTTTGGAATTCTCAACATGATCTTTCTATCTTCAATCTCATATTTCTTGAAGTTTTCTAGTACCTCGAACAAGGATTCTTCTTCTTCTCATTTTGATTGGTTCCTTCTACATTTCTTTTTCTTGTTTTCCATCTCAACTTGTGTGGCTAATAGTAAATCATTCTTACATTTGTTCTACTCATGTGTCTTAACACCTATTAGGTACAACTATTCTTCTTTTGATTCAGGAAACAAATCCATTAATATGGATTCTAGATCCTCATCGTTCTCTTCTTTGTTACATGCGATTATACGAGGCTGTTGCAGAGCAAAGAGAGAACAAGGCAGAGAAAAAGAAGGGCCCCAAAATTTTTCCGATTTGGACACCTTATTTTTGTATCATAACCATTCTTGTAATATATTTTGCGATGTAAATGCACTAGAGGAGTCCTCTAGATGCATCCCCACAGAAGATTAGAAGCTTACCCATGTAAATTAGTAGGAAATTAGTCTTTTAGTGAATAAAATGCCGGTCTCTTGTGTGAAAGGACCATTTTTAGGGCACATGTATATAAGTCAATTTGTGACTCTTTGTAAGGACTTTTTGCCATTGTGAGAATCAAGAGCACAGAAATTCGAATTTCTGTCTTCTCCTCTCTATATCTTCTTCTTTGTGAGCTTGTATGCATGTGTGTTGCTTGGAAAGAGTGTTAGGAAGTGTTGTCTATCCATGAAAGCGTTTGTTTGCTGTGATTAAGGTGTGTGTGAAGTGTAGGAAGTGCTGAAGTGTAGGAAGGTTATTCCCGTGACTCAGTATTTTGCTCATAACTTGAAGTAGAAGCGTCAAAATTTACCGCCATTGGATGCGTCTTCTCGAGAGCTTCGAAACGCATATGCTATTTGCTATATTTTGAGCTCCGAGTTGAGAGAAAAGCTCAATTTACTATTGGCTGCTGCACTAAGTATCGTGACACCATAACTGACAGTTGAAGCTTTTTTGGAATAGTCTTTGCCTTGTTTGCACTCTTTGAGTAGCTCATTTGCATTGATCGTCGTTTGAATGCATGTCTTCATACAAGTTTTGATACTCATAGGATTGATAATTAAAGCGTGAATCCCCACTATATGCACTTGAGGGGGATTGAGGTATAGTCTCTTTCTCCACAAGTCCCTAAGTTGGTTCTTAGGTACACACGTTTTTTGGCGCCGTTGCCGGGGAGTGTCGAATCAAACCGAGGCATTCATGTGATGGTAAGTAGCTTTTTGCATTGAAGCGAGAGGAGGAGTAGTGATTTTCTCTTCTTTGGTAAGTCACTTTCATTCGCACTTACTACTTCTCACTCTTGAAGTGTGTGTAGTGAGTTATTATTCTAGGAAAGTAAGTGGAGTGAGTAGAGTAGGAGGAAGAAGAAAGTAATTAGGAAGCTAGAGTAGTTTTAATCTTAGTCTTGTTGAGTCCTTGTAGTTAGGAGAACTTCTCAAAAAGTATAAAACCCAAAAAATCGACTTTCCCAAGTTACTTGTTTTCTGAGCAAGTATCGTGAGAAGTCTTCAACCGAGTATCGCATTCTGATAAGCAAAGGGATTGGGAGCAGCGCAGAGCTAGAGAGAGTGATAGAAGATTTGGGAAAGAGCCTCTAAGGTGAGCAATTCAATCTGCTAATCATCTTCATCAATCAAAAATTAAGTATCATTGCCAAACGATCTGCGACAGGTATCATGAAGGTCTTAGAGGGTTTAAAAGGTATATCTTGGGTGATACAGAGAATGAGAAGAGGGTAGATGAGCTTGGAAAACACTTGCCTCCATTCAAAATCCAAAAAACTCTAGCAAAAATCTGAAAAATTGTCAAGTATCGTGTTCTCCCGCGGTTGAGTATCGCGATACCTGACAAGTATCGTGATCTCCTGTGGTTGAGTATCGCGATACTTCACAAGTATCGAGTATCATGTTTGCCCGATCGTGATACTTCACAAGTATCGAGTATCGTGTTTGCCCGATCGCGATACTTCACAAGTATCGTGTATCGTGTTTGCCTGATCGTGATACTTCACAAGTATCGTGTATCGTGCTATATCAAGTATCGTCTGATCAAGTATCGTGTATCGAGTATCGCATTTTTTGGAGTATCGAGTATCGTGTTGCTCAAATATCATGTATCGAGTTCTTGAACTATCGTGTATCGTCTCATCCAAGTATCGTGTATCGTCTTGTCGAAAGGTCGAGTATCATGAACTTTTTTGGCCACGTATCATGACTTGAGATTTCATAGTTAGTCCTTTCCTAGCCAAATGTTTCTAGAATTCTGACCCTTGGTGAAGAGCTCTAGAAGCCAGAGGTTGGCAAGGGCTGATCAGAGCTTTTGAGTGGATGAACCTAAGATCTGGCAGAACCCTAGGAAGCCGAAGAAGTGTGATCTCTTCTGTAGGAAGTGTAGCCGAACCAAGTAGCCGTTCACATTATTCTGAAACCTCTAGTGAGTCAAAAGAAGAAATTCCTATGGCTTCAGAGGATATGCAAAACACTGTACCAATGATTGGCATGATGTCAATTATTGAGGGAGAATATCGGACATCTTTAGAATATGTGACCACCAATCAACATGAGATACCTATCTACCTAGATGGTCTAAACAGATCGGTAGCCAGACTGAAGAAAGCTTCAGATGCTTACAAAGTGCCTAGGCCAGCAGTTAAGTATGCAGGAGGATTGTATATGGATAAAAGGGACATCCAGTATGTTGTTACAGAACATCATGAAAATATCAATGAACTTGGGCAAGAAAACACTGCTCCAAACCTTAATGAAGACGGAAATGAAGAGCAAGTGACCACACCTAGAGGGAGATCTACTGTTGTTAGGGTTTGGAGAGGAGACCTGATTCCCCAAGATGACTCCTTAATGGATGTGTATTTGATCAATGGAATGGAGCATCTCCTTAGAGCCCACTCTTCATTATGGGAAGCAGCCCCTAACCCCGTGACTGTCTATGAGTTACAAGATCCTGACTTCCCCACCATCATCACATATTTGGACAAAAACCAGAGAAGGTATTGGCCCCTAACAGATTCAAAGAGAGCCGGGTTGAAATATCAGAACATTCTAGTGTTTCCCCCGAGGGATCAAGCCACTACTTCATGAAACCCACATGGAACCTCTCAAGATAATTCATTCCAACATTCAGGACAAACGCAACAAACTCAAATCCCAGTTAGACCACATGTGCAGTTTGCTATGCTGCAAATAACTCTAATTATCGGCCTCAGCCACTTGTGGATCCAAGAAATGGAATTCCTGCCCTAGTTAGACCACTTGTAGCAAGAGGACCTGGTATACCGATAGGGAGACCTGTTTTTTGTTGTGATGCCTAGACTTCCTGAAGCAGGAAGAAGATTAAGGCCAATTCAAGTGGCCAAATGCATGAGAAATCACTATGATGGCTCTAGTGAACCTTACAACCATATAGCTGAATTCAAGCAAGTAATCAGAGCCGAACAAGTAGAAGATTTTTAAATCCAATATGAGTCTTTTGGTCTAACTCTGACAGACACAACTTTAGCTTGGTTCCAGCCATTAGATCCTAACAATTTTCAAAATATGGAACAATTCTATCAAGAAATGATTGAGGAATTCACTAAGTCTGGAATTAAAAACAACTCATCATCATTAATCCATAGCTTTAAGCAAGCTCCTACATAATCAGTGAGATTGGCAGCAAGAAGATTCAAATAGTATGTGGATAGATGCCCAATCGAAGAGAGACCCACTTAGAACAAGATGGTGTCATTGTTCCTGGAAGGATTATTGAACGGATCATTAAGATCTCTGGTGTATGTGAAAAAGAGTTCAAACTTTGCAAGAATGTATGAAAGAATGTATTGATCTAGAAGACAATCTAGCCGAGGACCTGAAAATACCTCAAGGTAGCGTGAAAAGTGAAGATTCCGTCAGCAGCACATCAAACCCTAAGAACAATGTAGAGGAAATAGCCGACTTAGTTGCAAAGAGGTTGAACGTTCAAGGACAGAGGAACTACCCCAACAACCCAATGAGAGTGCCCATGCTTAGAAGATGTATGCATTGTGGAGGTGATCATCCATCTCATTTGTGCACTAGGGGTGTAGTCCCCCCGCCTGCTTATGCTTACAATAGACCACCCGTTCCGGGCCCTCTACAATATTGCAGCATAGAACAAAAATACACAAATCACAGCACAGAAAATTGTCCTTACAATAGGCAATCAAGACCTATACAACCTGTCATGAGACCTTATGGATACCCTCAGAGAGATCTAGGAGGAGAAGCCTTTAGATATCCCACATATCAGCAACAGGCACCTGCACCACGACCATATGCTTATCAAAGTTACAATCAACCACAACCGGTGTTAGGACAACAACCACCCCATCCTCAGAATGTTGTCCCAGTGAAAATAGCTCAACCTGAAGAAAACCTAGAGAGAGCAATAGTCCCAGCCACACCATTGCCTAGTAATGAACCATATGACTCATCTTATTACCATAATCAAGGAAACTATCCCAGTTATGAGAGCTCTATGATAGAATATGGACAAATGTACGAACCATATACCTATGGCATGGAAGTGCCAGATAGTTCCTACGGATATGAGCAGGACTATGTGCCATTGATGTACACAGCCCCTAGGGCACCCATACTCCCCCGACCCATGAACAGACCACCTGTACCTAGAGGACCATGTTATAGATGCGGAGGTGATCATTATATCAGAGAATGTACATTACCAAACCCACCACCACCAGAGCGAGTCTGGGAAGGATACTGTAGTGATTGTGGTAAAGAACACCTTTTCAGAGATTGCCCCAAGAACCCCAACAAAGTTAACTCTAACGTGCAGATTAACATGATAGAAGTGATAGAATCATCAGGAAGCGATAAGGAGTTCTCTGTACCATTGAAAGCAATAACTAGAGCCAAAGCTAGAGAGACCCCAGACAAAACTGAAGAAAATGATCAAGGTGACAGAGAAATGAACATACCTACACCTCTACTAGTTGAAGACTCGAAAGAGCCTGAGAAAAGTGTTACAAGTAAACGAACACAGAGATGGAAGAACCGTAGAGATAGGATAAAGGAAAAGAAATTACTACAAAAGAAGGAAAATGAGAAGAGCAAACAAAATCCAAAAGAGAAACAGAAATTGGAAGAAGAAGATCGGAAAGGAAAGTAAAAAAAAAGAAGAGGTAGGATCAGTTTTAGGAGATCCCATGCCTGAAGAATTAGCCATGTGGATTCAGGCATACAAGGCACGAATAATAGCAGGACCTACCATCGAACAACATGAAAGAGAATATCCTAGAGGTGAACTAGAGAAGGAAAGGTTGGAGATATGCAAAAAATTAATTGAAGTGGCTCAACAGACCTTAGAAAAACCTGTCCTTCAACTACCTAGTTCACGAATTCCCGAAAAAGAATTCCAAGAGTGTGTCATCCTTAATGACCCTGAGAAAACCAAAGAAGGTGAGATACACAATGAAAATCACTGTGAGGATAAAAGGGAAGGGTCCATTATTCCCGAAGTAGAAGGGGAATGGCCTAAAGACTTGTGGGCAAGAGTCCAAGAAGACCGATGGAAAAAAGTGGAAGGAATAGAACCACCCTTTGAGGAGCTAGAAGCAGAAGGTGAAATTGAAGACTCCATACCTGAACTAAATTCAGAAGAAAAAATACCAATTCATCCTAGTAACAAAGAAAATGACATTGTAAAGGTTTTGCCAAATTACACAGGAGAGTACGAACATAATTTGGAATTATATTGTATTCCCTCGATAAGGAAAAAAGAATCAAACCCATCAATCAACACATCGGATATCATACAACATCTTAAAAAGGTAAAAATCCCTTGTAGAAGCTGACCAGCCAATTGGAGATCAAGGTGGACGAGAAGGAGATGTCTGATGAAGTAAACACAATAAAAATCCCAGTCGATAAGGTAGGAGATTTTAGTGAGGAAGATGAAGGAAACACTTGCCTTCCAATTACCTATAGGGGTTACACCACTAAAGCCATCTTAGATTTTGGAGCTGGAGTAGGAATTGCTACTAAAGAAATCTGGGAGAAATGGGGAAAACCAGCTCTAAGACCAACACGCATGAAGATACAAATGGCAGACTGACACACTGAACGACCCTTGGGATTATTGGAACGAGTAGTTTTTACCACTTGTGGAGTTGAGTTCGAGCACACCTTAGCGATATGTCAATTTGAAAGGCCTAGCAATTATGAAATGATACTTGGAAGACCTTTCATGAAAGAACTAAAGGTAGTGCAAGATTGGGGAAAAGACGTTGTATACCTACAGCATGAAGGAACCATAAGAAGGATAAATCTCCACACATATACATATCAAGATGTTCCCCACTTACAATGGAATCAGATTCATAAGGAGGAAGATAATCAGTCGATTCATAGTATAGGTTCAAGTGATCAATCATGGATGAAGGAAGACACTCATCTATGGATATGCCAAACTGCGAAAAAGGACGAGGATAGGAGGAAAGAATGGCAGCAAAGGCAAGGAGTTGCTAGATCAGTACAAGATCCAGCCTATATGCCTCAAATATTTTTAGATGAAGAATTTGAACCTCATGGTTGGATGGAGATTTTAGCCACTCTCAATGTGTGTGTAAACGAAGAAGTGATAACCATGAATGAATGCATTGATGAGGAAGGATATGACGTTAGTCTCTATGTGGTAGTTCTTCAAGAGGCTGAAGAAGGGGAAGTGATAGAAAAGGAATGGAAAGAGGATTACGAGAGCATTGAAATGGAGCAAGAGCAAATGGAAATAGAAAGTGGAATCAAGAAGTAAGTGTCATAGCTAGTGAAATAAATCAAGAACCAATACCGGAAGAGGAGCTTGGATTAGAAAAAGCAAAAAATGCTGAAGAAAACAAGCCTGAAGACCAATTTGAAGTGCCCTCCCACTTCAAAAAATATGAAGTAGAAGAGAGAAGAATTGCTATTCAAATGCCAAAACGAGAAGCACAGTCTGGAATAGCATATGACAACAAAGCACAGACCAAGAAAATAGTAGTAACCCTAGAGGAAGGAGAAGAACGATGTACTTTTATAGGACAGGATGTCTCTATGGAGGAAGAACAAGAGTTAATACGTCTCATAAGGGAATACCGGGATGTCTTTGCCTGGACCTATAAGGATTTGAAAGGAGTAGATCCATCTATATGTGCACATAGAATCCCTATGACATCTGAAGCTAAACCTTCCAAACAAAGACCATACACATATAACGATGTCTACTCAGCAAAGATAAAGGAAGAGATAGATAAGTTGTTAGATGTTGGGTTCATATATGAGATCGAACACACGAAATGGGTGTCGCCTTTGGTGGTTGTACCAAAAAAGAATGGTAAGTTAAGAGTATGCATAAATCTGAGAAAAGTGAATGCTGCCACCATAAGAGATAGTTACCCATTGCCCATTACGGATCATCTTTTGGAAAGAGTGGCAGGGAAGGAAGTTTATAGTTTTTTGGACGGATTTTCAGGGTATAATCAGGTAGCCATTGCTCCTGAGGACCAGCATAAAACAGCCTTTGCAACTGAATGGGGAGTGTACACCTTTAGGGTTATGCCTTTCGGCCTAACCAATGCCTCAGCCACTTTCCAAAGATTGATGTGCCATGTATTCAAAGAGTTCCTGAGAAAGAGTATGGAGGTATACGTGGATGATTTATGCACTTATTCATCTATATGATCAGAGCATATCCCTGAACTAGGAAAGATCTTTGCCAAATGTCGACAATATAGAGTATGCCTCAACCAAGAAAAATGTGTCTTCATGGTTCGACAAGGAAAGATATTAGGACATATTGTCTCTAAGAATGGAATTTCAACTGATGAAGACAAAATCAAAGTGATTCTGGATTTACCGAGACCTAAGACTACAAAGGAAGTCCAAGCATTTATGGGACATTATGGATACTACCAAAGATTTATACATATGTATGCCATAATTGCTAGACCTCTCTATGCATTATTGACTCAGTTTAACTGGACTGAAGAATGTGAAAAGGCCTTTAACGAATTAAAAAGTCGATTGAGTTTAGCACCAATCCTCCGAGTACCCAATTGGAATAAACCATTTCATATTCATGTGGATGCTTCCAAGTTTGCCATTGGTTGCATCTTAGCTCAACCTGCAGATACCGGAAAGTTAGACCACCCTATAGCCTATGCCAGTAGACAATTGAATCAAGCAGAACGCAATCATACCACGATTGAAAGAGAAGGCCTAGGGATGGTGTATGCAGTTAAAAAATTCTGACATTACCTTTTCGCAAACAAATTCAAATTCTTCATTGATCATCAAGCCCTACTGTACTTAGTCAATAAGCCTTGTAATACGGGACAACTAGTACAATGGTTTTTATTGTTGATGGAATTTGATTTTGAAGTAGTAGTCAAGAAAGGAAATACCCACATAAGAGCGGATCACCTATCAAGAATGACACATGGAGAACCACCCATAGGAGTACCAGATGATCTGCCAGATACGTACCTTTTTAATCTTGAAGTATGTCCCCAATGGGCAGAAAAGTTGATCCCTATACTCACTCATGGACCTAAAGATGGGATCATCTAAATGCGAACGGAACATGGCAAACACTAAGGAGATTGGGCATATATTGGCCAACCATGCAAAGGGATGCGCATAACTATGTATCATCCTGCCCAACCTGTCAAGAACGGAATCCAAAAGAGAACTCCACTCTGTGCTACTCCACCGTAGCACCAAGATGGAGCATGCCTCTGGTAAAGTTCTTAAAGACCCGAGAGTACCCAGAAGGAGCCACTTTAGCAAGAAAATGAGCACTTGTAGAACAAATCAAGGACTATGCTCTTATAGGAAAACAACTCTTTAAACGAGGAAGAGATGGTCATTTGCGAGTGTGCATTCATGAAGACGAGTATCTTGCTGTTTTAGAGATGGCACATACAAGAGCTGCAGGAGGACACTTCTCTGCAGATAAAACAACAAAAATGATCCTCTTTGCTGGAATGTGGTGGCCAACTCTACATCAAGATGCCGCAACATATGTGCAATGATGTGATACTTGTCAACGAACGAAATATCCAATTAGAAGAGATGAAATGCCATTAAAACCCATGATGAGTGCTAGAGCTTTCACTAAATGGGGAATAGACTTCATAGGACCTATTAGCCCCCCTGCTAAAGGATCCCATGCTGAATATATAATTGTAGCCACAGACTATCTAACCAAATGGGTTGAAGCCAAAGCTACCAAGAAAAATGACGCAAGAACTACGGCCAAGTTTCTCTTCGAGAATGTTTTCACTAGATTTGGATTGCCGATAGAAATTGTGAGTGATAGAGGCACACACTTTGTGAATGAAGTAATAGAAGCCCTAGTGAATGAATTCTTGGTAATTCATAAGAAATCAGCCCCTTATCACCCACAAGCCAATGGACAAGCCGAAAGTTCAAATAAAATCTTGTGCACAATTCTCACTAAAATTGTGAACAATGGTAGATCTGATTGGGATAAACAGTTACATCACACTTTATGGGCATTCAGAGTAGCTTACAAGACCGCCATAGGAACTACTCCTTTTAACTTAGTGTATGGACAAAATTCTATTTTGCCAATTGATTTCTTAATACCCACTCTCAGAGTAGCATCAACTTATGAGTGGACAAGACATGAACTCTCAGCTCAATTGGATCAAATAGAGAAGTTACATGAAACTAGGTTACAAGCAGTAGCAGGGATTTATGCTGCTAAAAGGCGACAGAAAGCATATTTTGTTGCTCATATTAAAGATAAAAATTTGAAGGAAGGAGATTTAGTTTTGGTATATACCCTGAAACAACACGCAAAGAAACTACAAAAAAGAGGATATGGCCCATTAATCATGAATCACATATCCACCAGCGGAGCCATCAGCTTAGCAACCCTAGATGGAGATGTATTACCAAACTATATCAGTGGATGTCGAGTGAAAAAATACTTAGAGACATTGATTGAAGAAATAATGTCACGACTGATAACGGGTAAAAATAGAAATCTAGAGGAAGAAAGAATACGAGAGGAAGCCAGACAGGAAGCACTAGAACGAATCAAGAAACGGAAAGAGTGGATGAGAGAGAGAGATGAGAGATATCTCCTAGGAAAGGAACTCATCCCAATGGCTAATTTTAGAGCCACTGAAAACCTAGGTCAACAAAGGACACAACCATATTTGAATTTGGGAGCCGGAAAAAAAGAATACCACTTAGTGGATGCTCTCATTGACACAGGAGCCGCTATAAGCTGCATCAAATTTTCATTGACTCAACAACTCAAGGAAGAATTGCGTCCATCAAAGGCACAGCTGATTGGAATAGGAGTAAAGATCACCAAGTGTATAGGAGAGATTATCTTGCCTCTACACTTAGGGAACAACACAATGGAACAAAAACTCTTAGTATGTCACGATCAGGATTTATTGGAAGAGCTCGTGTTAGGACAAGACTGGATATACGAATACGAAGTAACTATTCAATTGGCCTTAGGATACATTTCGGCCAAGATAGGACATCGTGAAGTATTCAGCATGCTAGACGAACGACCAATGAAAGCCGCAAGTATAGAGCCAAAAACCCGCTCAAATGAACACAGTGATGCATGTATATTCACTAGCACTATGGAAACCCCTTCATCAAGTACTTCATGTGAGGATACACAGAAGTCTACTTGCACGCCATTTTCTAATCTAGCAAGTCACAAGAGTGTCATTCTATCTGAAAACAGCCTTAGTGAAGAACCATCCACAAGAGAGACTAGTTCTCCGAGTAATCCCAAGTCTGAACCTATTAGAATATACCCCATTCCTTACACTCGACAAGCTTGGATAAGGAAGGACCAAATGGATGCATATCTTCAACAGAAGAACTACTTGCTACAGCAGAAGAACCCATAGAATCAGTATGTAAATCGCTCTGGATATTCAGTTCCACAAAGAACTGCTAAAGTATGGATTCCGAAGAAGGTGATAGCTGCTCAGCCGGCCCGAACACAAATATGGATTCCAAAATTATGTGCTCAAGTGGCAATCAACAGAAAAGTCAAACCAATGCTCAAAGAAAATCAATATGGTCTAAAAGCAAAACTACAGGACAGAGAATGAGTCTACATATGCTTCAAAAACCATTCTTAGATTCAAAAAGCAGATAAAGCAAATATACAACATGAGAAGCACTATATCCTTCAGGAGTGTTAGGAATACAACCTGCACCAACAGAGTGAAGCAGATTTGGATGCCGAAAAGCAAGATTAGCTGTATGCATCAACCAATTAATTCAAGTTGCACACATATGGAGTTACCAGAATCCAAAGTATGCATGATAGGGCCACATTACAGGCCAAGCATTCGGCACGCTATTCTTCTATTTCAGGATAGAGAAGCACATTTTCCTCTTGGGAAATAGGAGAGCACTTGTACATAATCTAAAGAAAATTACTAAAAAATTAATAACCGCTTCGGCTACGAACTAACTTTTCTGTTTTTCTTTTAGACAAAAACATAAAAATATCTAAAAGTATGAAAAATCCCAGGTATTACCTTTCTCACACCCACGGGGAAGGGACGACACCATTCACGCGGAGCACTGCCAATCTTATGAAAGACAAAGGAAGGAGGATTTTTTACAAAATGGAAAGAGTACGCCATGCTAACGTCCCTTGGATGATACAAATCCTCGGGTCAGGCGACGATGATCACATGCCACTAATTCATACTCTATATTGAGTGCAGATGGCATCTACTAATTCCGAAGTGACGCAAGAGGAAGAGGTCCAACTTCTTCCATTGGAATCAATAACAAAAGCAAGAGGCCATTGGTTTCTGGATGACCAACCAGTATCAGATCTCATTTTCATGGCCACTATCAAAATCATGGACAGGGATCACTACTTCCCTATCATGTCGCAAGACTTCAAGACTATCGTACAAGGATTACCGCGCATGACAGATGTCTGGACTCGAGCTGGAATTGATGCCTTTTTAAGACTTCCAATATATTTGCCAGATTTTCAGAGATGTACGCAAGTGATGAATACACTCCAGCCTGCATCAAATAAGATATCAGTCCCTGAGGCACGAGTACTGGATAAAGTTGGTGCCTGGAAGACAATTCAATTTAATCACGAGCTAATTAACCGAGCTTTTGGATGGAATCAAGAAGGACACACTAATGTCAAAGATGAATGTCATGATCCTAAAAAGCGATCCTTTTTGGAAATCGATAGAAGTGATATTGAAGAGGCTGTTCGCTTAGTGCACCGGCACTTTTGTTTTCCAAGCATGCATAGATATACAACACCTCAAAAGATCGTGGTGCAACTGCTTTCACATGCTATGAGGCAAGTCGGAAATCAAGTAAATATGACTCCCTATGTTCAAGAACGCCTATTTGAAGCAAAAAAGAAGTGGGGTCAGAAAAAGTTTCTGAATGGTAGTTCGGCCTTGACCCTACTTATCTATGAGGCATTGGATATGAAGAACTGCTTGCGTGTGATGCCAACATCAACAGAGTTAGCCAAATATGCCAAGTCAGCAACTGTCCCAAAGAAAAAGAAAACAGTCATCGCGGTTGAAGAAGTAGGAACCAGCTCAAAGACGCCTATGTGAGGGACTAAATGCCTAAGAGAGGAAGAAGCTCAAGTGACACCACAATCAAAGAGAACACATGTGTTACCGAAGATTCCTGGGACCCAACAACCCATTACTAAGAGAGATCTCTCTGCAGCCCTGGAAGAAACACATCAGTATATGCGGGAGCAAATAAATTTGAATATTCAAGGTCACCATTACAGACAGGCAAGCCAGGAAAAGAAACAAAAGGATAAAGCAACTCATCAAGTACTTTCCAGATACAAAGAAATAGGATTGGAGGAATCAAGCTCTAATGAAGAATCTAGCTGTGAGAAGGACACCCTGGATACAGATATACAAACAAAAACACACAATGAAGATTGGACAGAGATCAATCAAGTTGAAGTCACGCCAGACAACGAACAGAGATAAGCAAAGAGCATAGAAGAACCAACTGAACCAGAGCACGTCATTCAATTGAATGATACGTCAAAGATCAGTATCAAGGAAGCCCCAATAACTAATAAAGATGTCGTGCCACCTATCAAACAAGAAATACAAACTCCAATAGACCAGGAATTAGGCCGACAACCAAGTAAGGAGCCCATTGTGATCGAAGTACCGGATGATACACCTCAAGGCAAGACTGACCACATGGAGGCTGAGCCGAGGATCCAACTTCATATCAGGCAGCCCCATGACACCACATTACACGTGGCTCAAGGGAAAGATGTGACAACAGGAGCAGAACCTAGTATACCTACCACTTGGTTAAATGTGGATGTCACTCAATTAAAACCTGTTGTCAAAGAAATGATCCAAACGGCCATGGATACACAACAACAGATGATGGATACAGATGCAGATTACGACAAAGCCATGAGGGAAAAGAATCAGTTTCAAATTATGAGTGAACAACTATCTGCACAACTTATCCAGGCCCAGAAAGAGATTGCAGCCAAGGGAACGGAGTTACTCACAGTAAAATCACAATGTGATACATTGATGACCCAGCATCACCAACTCCAGGCACAGCTGACAAACCTACAAAGATTACATGAAGCCAGCAAGGCCGACAAAGAGAGAATGAAAGCTAGAAGCAACTTACTGGAAACACAACTAAAGGTGTATATGGAGGAAAATGACAATTTACGAAACAGAAATAAAGAATTAATGAAGTCGTTGCTATATGATCAACCTCTCGAAAAACAAGAGACAACAGATATTGACCAACAGGAAGTACGAGCTCAAATTGAGAAATATGAAGATTTGCTGAAACAAGAGCAAGCATTGAGAGAAGAATGGGAACGTAAGTACACTCACGAAACAAATGAGCTAAAAAAGCAGTTGAATACAGCCCATGGAAAACTTGCCGTAAGTTATAGTGAAAACATGGATCAGGTAGCAGAAATCGGCAATGAGTTGCTTGTGACAAAAGAAGCACTCCGAGCAGCAATGCAAGAAATAAAAGAAAAGACTGACCAGCTTACAAAATTAAACGTGAAAGTAACAGAGCCAACACCAATCGGGACACCAGTAGAGCCAAGACAAGAAAATCCTACTGACAAGGTAGAGGTACGTCCTCTATCTCCCCCGATTTATAATTCTCCAATAAAAGAGCAGATAGTGGAGCCAAATGATGATCATCCAATGCCATATGTTGCAGAAATAAGTAAGAAGGAACGGGCACTATTGGTGTCCCGGTTGACAGAACATTTTGAAGATGAAGTCATCAAAGTCATGAAAGAAGCAAAGATTAAAGGTAAAGACTTAGAAAAGATCATGAAGCCTTTCAACATTCCGTACAGACTGATGAAAGAGAAAACAAGACAATACATCAAAAAGATCACACAGAAAAATCCAGACGAACAGCTGCACTTCAAAAATGACACATTCACTTATACTCAAGAAGAATCTGAAGCGGCGCAGCCTGTTTGGAGAAGAAAATTTTTGGAGAAACATCCTACATTACGGGTGCACTGGCAAGCGGCACCATATTTATTACAGGCAAATCCTTCTTTTTTTCCAACATCTCGTAGAAGAGAAGCCAGAGAATTTTTGGAAATGCAAAAGAATGGTGCTATCAATAAACAGTGGCTAAACTATCCACTACTTCCAAGTCCACCGCATAACTATCTACCAACGGTGGATTATATGGTAAAGACCATCGAATTTTGGCTGTAGAGTTATGCAACAGTACCAGATTTAACTATCAAAATGACAAATAAAATACTCAGTATGATACTTACAGTACTGAAGGTCTTCAAACATGCGGCATATACATTTTTGAACTTCATTGGCATTAATCAGGGAACAGACATTCTTGTTTTTGATGTGTCTATTATGCCTAGCTGCCCTACCATAATGGCCTATTATTCCAGACTCATGTTTTTGCCAAGTACATCCATGCAGACGTTCCAAGAAGCCTTTTACACAGGGTTTTTTGAAATCGATTCAGAGATCTTTTTAAAGATGTCATCCAACCTGAATGCCAGATTAGTGGCATATGAGCTAAGCTTCTTCGCCGATCATAGACAACCGCCACATGATGGTGTGAAAGCTGAACAGTGGAAGCAGCTAATGATACGTGAAGCCAATCTGCTTAATGAAACAGAGCAAAAAGTGTATAGAACATACTCCCGTCGACTCTCAAAGCCTGTCGGGGACGATAGAGTTCAGGAGAGGGGCAATGTTGAGGGAGAATCAAGCAAAAAGAAGAAAAGAAGAAGACAACGAAAGAAGCTTCACTGAAAAGATCATATCCGAAGATAAATCTCTGCAAGAAGCCCCGCAGGGGCGCAACACCCATCTTTGCACAGAGCCCCGCAGGGGCACATATCAAGGAAAAAGCAGGTAGGTGGAAGGAGGAACCAGGGCCAGGAAAGTATCCATGAAGATGTGCAAGAAGATATCTAGCGGTTCCGAAACCACAAGAGGGTGCTTCAACCTCTTGATCTTTGGAAGGTCCAGATCGAAGGCTGAAGGATCACATCCTCATACCTTCCACTCGTGGCATGCGTGGCAACCTGACTTATTAGGCAAGACAAATGCATCAGGACCAGAGGATGTAAAACAAGAATTAAGAAGAGTCCATCAAAACCGAACACCTGTTTAACAAACAGGCAGAACTGACCAAGGGTTGCGGGCGATGAAAAGAAAAGAACAGGCAGCACAAATGCATCAGGCCGAGAGGATGTAAAAGAAAAAAATCAAGAACAGGGCCATTAAAACGTAACGCCAGTCCAACCAGTAGGCAGAACTGACCAAAGGATGCGTGCGGACAACAAGGGAAAGACAAGAAATAAAGCCTGTCAAGGGATGATAGAGACAAAGAGGGGGAGAGTGTTGCAGAGCAAAGAGAGCCCAAGGCAGAGAAAAAGAAGGGCCCCAAAATTTTTCCGATTTGGACACCTTATTTTTGTATCATAACCATTCTTGTAATATATTTTCCGATGTAAATGCACTAGAGGAGTCCTCTAGATGCATCCCCACAGAAGACTAGAAGCTTACCCATGTAAATTAGTAGGAAATTAGTCTTTTAGTGAATAAAGTGCCGGTCTCTTGTGTGAAAGGTCCATTTTTAGGGCACATGTATATATAAGTCAATTTGTGACTCTTTGTAAGGACTTTTTGCCATTGTAAGAATCAAGAGCACAGAAATTCGAATTTGTGTCTTGTCCTTTCTGTATCTTCTTCTTTGTGAGCTTGTATGCATGTGTGTTGCTTGGAAAGAGTGTTAGGAAGTGTTGTCTATCCATGAAAGCGTTTGTTTGCTGTGGTTAAGGTGTGTGTGAAGTGTAGGAAGTGCTGAAGTGTAGGAAGGTTATTCCCGCGACTCAGTATTTTGCTCATAACTTGAAGTAGAAGTGTCAGAATTGAGTGAAAATACCTCCATTGGATGTGTCTTCTCGAGAGCTTCGAAACACATATGGTATTCGCTATATTTGGAGCTCGGAGATGAGAGAAACGCTCAATTTATTATTGGCTGCTGCACTAAGTATCGTGACACCATAACTGATAGTTGAAGCTTGTTTGGAATAGTCTTTGCCTTGTTTGCACTCTTTGAGTAGCTCATTTGCATTGATCATCGTTTGAATGCATTTCTTCATACACCCGGCTAGGTTTTGATACTCATCGGATTGATAATTAAAGCGTGAATCCCCACTATATGCACTTGAGGAGGATTGAGGTATAGTCTCTTTCTCCACAAGTCCCTAAGTTGGTTCTTAGGTACACAGAGGCTCACATTCTTAAACTATGGGTTCACACATGAATACAAAAATTTAATAATTTTCCTCATCAAAATGGGGAGTCCATTGTTCTTCATTCACCACTATGTCCATCATTGCTAAGATTTCTACCCAACCATGGGTTTCAAACTCATTGTCTAGAAATATCATAGGTGCATAGGTTGGCTCTTGAAGTGATCTATTCTTCTCAAATGCTCCTATGTTTCTTGCTTCTAATCTTCTCTCTTCGTCTTCTTCAAGATTACACATCCATAAGTGAGTATCCCCATGCATCCATGGGGGATGTGAATCTATGGAGTTTACTAACTCAATGTCTTCTTGAGTTATGCATGGGATTCCACTATAATGGTGGTACATCTCTATGAGAGTAATCCTTGAGGTTAACCAAGGTAGTCACCCCTAAGTGTTGTAAGTACAACAAATCGGTTCCCCAATTGGAAATTTTATCATCAAGGGTCTACCCAAGATCATTTCATAAACATGATTCTTTCCAAACTTGCATATCATTAAGTGTTGGAGTTTGAGGTTTGTAGAGAATCACACAAACAACATAACGAAGAAGAAGAAGCTTGGAGAAAAACACAATATAGAATGTATTACCGAGTGAATTGTTGAGAGTCAAGGTCACACACAAGCATGGAAGCGCATCAATGAAGTGGACACACAAGAAGAAGGAGCATGTAGGGAGCTCCAAGAAGCACATGTCAAATTTTCAGAAGAAATCCCTATAAATATAGTGACTTTTGTCACTAAAAACCATTGTAAATACCATTTTCCATTTTTACAACTCCATTTTGTTCAAGCCGAGGAGTCCTTGAGCTTGAGGAGTATTAGAAGTATCATCCTATCAATTTTCATAATTTTTAGATTCCATTTGAGTCCCCAAATAAGCCTTGGAACCTAATTTTAACTAGGCGAGACACTAGGTCTGGATAGGGCCAAAACAACTCAAAAAACTATAAAAAGGGCTGGAGAGCTCATTTTAAGGGGCACCTTGTTGTAGATTTCAGCTTTGTAAGAGAGTTCTTTTGTAATTCAAGTCCTTCCATTGTTCCACTCTTTGCTCTTACCTTGTGTGCGTGTGTGTGTATGTGTGTGCATGGTTGTATGCTTTCACTCACGCACTTGTGCACTTCACTTGCTCTTGGTCTTCATATCGGTCCTCACGTCTCCGCGGATTGACGTTTATGAGGTGAAGCTCCTCACGTTGGTACTTGCCATTGTGCTAGAGTGACACCAAATTTGGCGTTGTTGCCGGGGAGAGAGCTTGGAGGACAAGCGTGTGATGGTAAGACATATAGTAGCGATGTTTGAAGGTAAAAAAATCACCATTTTCTGTTCAATTTTTGAGTTTTACTTCTTCTTCAGCATCATCATCACCACCATCTCCTCTCATCTTCACCTTCTCTGATTTTTTTCGCTTTTTTGACTGTACATTCCCTATTTTGCCTCTTTTTCTGCTTCTTGGCTATGCGAGGAGTTCAGAGATGGTTCAGAGCTTAAGCATCCTTGAAATACAGAGATTTGCGACACTAAAACACCAAAAATAGAGTAATTGTATTGCGGCATGACAAAACCTGTGTTTGGTATCATGACGGTGGTATCGTGAGTTTGGAGGGTGGTTTTGCATCTACAGGCTAATAGGAGTGACAAGGAGAACATAAGATACTCATATCTACAAAAATTTTTGAATTTGGACTCCAACAACTCCAAGTATCGTGTCCGGTTGAGTTTTGGTATCGCGATACCAGAATTCCCGTGTATCACAATACTTATCGAGGTATCGTATCGTGCATGCCCACTTGAGGTATCGCGATACCATTCTGGTATCATATTGTCAAGTGCTGGTATAGCGATCACGGTCGCCTCGACGGTATCATATCGCGGTGGTCACGGTATCGTATCCGCAACCGCATGGTATCATATCGTGGGTTTTACTCATATTGTATCGCATGATTTTTGGTATCGTATCGCCTGTCACCTTGGTATCGTATTGTGAGCCATCTAGTATCGTATCGTGTGATTTCCAGTATCGTATCGTCTAGTGGTCAGGTATCGTATCGTCCACTAATGTGGTATCCTATCGTCGAATGTAGAGGTATCGTATCATGTAAATTCTGGTATCGTATCGTTTACAGATTGATATCGTATCGAGCAAATAAGAGGTATCGTATCGTGACCACTTCCAGTATCGTATCGTGTGGATAGCAGTATCATATCGTGGAAGTTGGTATCGTGATCTTGGTCTTCCTGGTGGTATTGTATCCTCTAAAGGTGGTATCGTCTATAGTGGTATCATGTAAAATAAAGGTATCGTATCGTGAAAATCTGGTATCGTATCGTCTGTCCTGAGGTACTTCTAGAGGGATCCTATTTCCCTATTTTAACCCCCAGAACCCTGATCTGGCATAACTTTCTCATACGAAATTTGGTCGGAGTGATTTTGAAGTTGACCCTCAAATTGGACTAGGAAGCAAGGGGTTCCGCAAGATTTTGAGTCATTCAAAGGACAATTTTGGACTTGTAGACAAGGCTTATGAACCTAAGCTCAAGTTGATACTTAGGAAGAGATAGATAAAGTACCAAATCACTTGAACCTAGTGTCAACCACACAACCAAGTCGGGAACTCACAACTCAGTGGTTAGCACTACGTGTTGAGTTCACAGACGAGTGAGCCAGAAATGTCATTTAACTGGGAAAGACTCTTGGCTTCTG
The DNA here is from genome assembly GCA_020310875.1 of Ceratopteris richardii. NCBI lineage: Eukaryota > Viridiplantae > Streptophyta > Polypodiopsida > Polypodiales > Pteridaceae > Ceratopteris > Ceratopteris richardii. The sequence continues at coordinate 4,364,879 of CM035414.1, forward strand.
AAGACATGCATAGTTCACTACCTAGGGAAGGTTTTATGTCTATAGTGGAAGGGGAATATCGGATGTCTCTTCAATACATATCCATTAACTTGCAAGGAATACCAATCTACCTCGATGGTCTACACATGTCAGTAGCAAGAATAATAAACACTACAGAATCCAAAATAGTTCCAAGTCCAGCTGTTAAGTATGAAGGAAGAGTTTACATAGACAAGATGGGCCAGATATATGTAGTAAGTGAAAACCCTGATCAGTTTAATGAAAGAGGAGAGTTAGAGGGACAACAAACTTTTGGGAGAACCAACAGTGGAGATACATTGACTACCTCTAGGGGAAAGTCAGTAATGACTCAAGTATTGCAAGCAGACAAGATACCCCAAGATGACTATCTGATGGATGTGTACTTAGTACATGGATCAGAACTACTCCTACAAATTGATTCACTGACACAAGGAGAGAGCATCAGCCCAACAGCTATCTACAAGTTAAGGGATCTAGAAAATCCATCTAGAGTTACATACCTAGACCAAAATCAAAGGAGATATTGGCCTGTAGATGAAGTGGAGAGGTCTAGATTAAACTACATGGATCTGCCTATATTCCCTCCTCAAGATTAGGCAACTACCTCACAAAACCCATTCCAGACCCAACAAAGGATGGAAAGTGTGATGTTAGGACAAACGAGTCAATGTAGTATACCCAACAGAACAGAGGTGCAATCCACCATGCCAAGAATTAACTCCCACAACCAAACTAGCCAGGGAATAGGAAATATGAATAGAACCACTTTTAGGGTAGTTCCACCCCAAGGGGTAGGAGCTGGAATACACCCAGTAAAACCCGCTTTTCCCATCATAATTCGATCCCGAGAGCTTGACAGAAGACTGAGACCAATCCAATTAGCCAAATGTATGCGAAATCATTACAATGGCATAAGAGAGCCTTATGACCATATTGCAGAATTCAAGCAGGTATTGCGTGCGGAGCAAGTGGATGACTTTTTCATGCAATATGAATTCTTTGGGCTAACCATCACGGGAATAGCCTTAGCTTGGTTTCAATCCTTGGATCCAAATTCCTTTGCAATATCGAACAATTCTTCCAAGAATTTATTTGGGAATTCACTAAGCGAGGGATAAAGCACAATTCGTTATCCTTAATACATAGTTTCAAACAAGATCCTAATGAGACAGTGAAAAATGCTGCACGAAAATTTAATCAATACGTAGCCCGATGCTCTATGACAGAGAGACCTCCTCAACAGAAAATGATATCCCTATTTTTAGAAGGTCTAACGAATGGAACATAGAGAATCTTAGTATACGAAAACGAATGCAAACTCTGAGTGAGTATCTTCAAGAATGCATAGATTTGGAAGACAATTTATCTGAGGATCTCAAAATCACACAAGATCCTACCACAACAGAGGATACAAGTAGCAATGAGACTTCTAGTCCAAGTTATGTGGAGGAAGTGGCAGCATTAGTGGTCAGGAAATTAGGAGTACAAGGACAAAGGAACTACCAGAACTCCTCCTTGAGAGTGCCAATGTGGTGGAGATCATCCATCTCATGACTGCACAAGAGAGGGATTAGGGTTATCACAACCTTACCCTTATGATAGACAACCAACTCAGGAGCCTAACATGTACTCTTATAGTGCAGAAGTACCCCAACTACAACAATGAAAACGATCCAATGAATAGACAGCCACGACCGTTTGTACCACCCCCATGTAGACCACGCTGGTACCCTCCTAGAGAACAAGGCAGAGAAGTTCCTAGGCATAACCCATGTCCAAAACCACAAGGAGCAACTAGACAGTATGAACATGGAGGATATAGCCAACCTCAACCCATACCAAGACAACAACCACCCCACCCACTAGCTCCGAAACAAGGGCAGAACATCACAATACAAGTCGTTTGTCTTGAGTGTGGCAAAGAACAACTCTTGAGAGATTGTCAATGTGCATAAAAATGGTGGAACTAGCTCAAGCTATGTTCAAGGCCAATCAATCGTTCAATTAGACAAATGCTATTACACCAGGTTTGCACTTCCAGGGCTTACTAGATAGATTAGAGCAGTTGGTCAATAAAGCACAATTTTCTTTACCCCCACAGGCTCAACCAACTCTTGAAAGAGAAAGCTCATCACCAAAGAAAGTCTATGTTCTTGACTCCATAGATGATGGAGAACCTCTTTCAATTCAAAAACACTCTCAAAAGTTCTTGCGGGAAATACAAGAAGAGAAATGGGCCAAGGATGATGTTCCCCCTCCTATTCTTGAGATTGATGACCTTCATGATCAATTCCCACAAGACATTTCATCTATTTATGGAGATCAAGTAGAGCAACAAGAGGAAGAAAGTTCAGGATTTAAATCCAATTCTTTACAAGAGTCACCACAGTTCACAGGCCCATGGGAATCTGAATCTCTTCAGATCAGAGCTCCCACAATATTGGTAAGAAATGAAGACTCAGTGGTTCCAAGAAACACTGACGTCCTAAAGAACACTAAGGTTCAATTTCATCATTGTAGTCACTAGTGAAGAGAACGAAGAAAGATGTACATATATAGGAGATGACCTAAGTAAAGAAGAGGAAGTAGAGCTGGTAGCGTTGTTAAGGGAATATAGGGACGTGTTTGCATGGCACTATAGAGACTTGAAGGGAGTAGATACAAAAATTTGCTCTCATATGATCCCTATGACCACTGATGGCAAGCCCACCAAACAAAAGCCCTTCACATATAATGACACTTATGCAACTAAAATCAAAGAAGAAATTGACAGGCTGATTGAAGCTGGATTTATCTATGACATTGAGCATACGAAATGGGTGTCCTCCATTGTAGTGGTGCCCAAGAAGAATGGAAAATTACGAGTGTGTATTAACCTTAAAAAAGTTAATGTTGCTACGATTCGAGATAGTTATCCGCTTCCAATCACTGAACATCTATTGGAGTGTGTTGCAAGCAAGGAAGTTTATAGCTTCCTTGATGGGTTTTCAGGCTACAACCAAGTAGCCATTTCCACAGAAGATCAACATAAAATGGCCTTTGTCATGTCTTTAAAGAGTTCCTGCGAAAGAGCTTAGAAGTATATGTGGACGATTTATGTGCTCATTCCCAAGAAAGGAGATGTCACATCCCTGAGCTCAGATAGATCTTCAACAAGTGTAGAGACTACTGAGTGTGTCTGAACCCAGAAAAGTGTGTGTTCATGGTACATCAAGGTAAAATCTTAGGTCATATTGTTTCTAAGAATGGAATATCAACAGAGGAGGGCAAAGTAAAAGCCATAGCGGAGCTGCCGAGGCCAAGGAATGTTAAAGAGGTACAAGCTTTTGTGGGCCATTGTGGATATTACCGAAGGTTTATTCACATGTATGCAATTATAGCTAAGCCTCTTTATGACTTGTTGAAAAAGTTTGAGTGGAACGACGAATGCGAGAAGTCATTCAATGAGCTGAAGAGATGTTTGTGCACAACACCAATACTGACAACTCCTGATTGGAATAAGCCATTCCATGTATATGTGGATGCATCCACTTATGCAATAGGATGTGTGTTGTCACAACCCACAGGTGAAGGCAATCTAGATTTTCCTATAGCATATGCGAGCAGACAACTAAACACTACAGAATGAAATTATACAACAACTGAGAGAGAAGGCTTAGGCATGGTGTATGCTGTAAAGAAGTTTAGACACTACCTATTGGCCAACAAGTTCAAGTTTTTCACTGATCATCAAGCTTTACTATATTTGGTCAATAAACCGTGGAATACAGGACGCTTAGTAAGATGGTTCCTCTTACTAATAGAATATGACTTTGAAGTGGTTGTCAGGAAAGGTAAGACCCACCTCAGAGCGGATCACCTTTCTCGCATCACTTTAGGAAAGTCATCGCAAGGAGTGTCTGATGAATTGGCCGACGCTTATCTATTCAATCTAGAAGTTGTTCCTAAATGGGCAAATAAGTTGGTACTAGTCCTAACCTTTGGACCCGCAAATACGAATGTAAAAACAAACAAAGATAAAATTGTAAAATCACAAAAATATCAAATATTGGCAGGAAGCATGCACAAACAAGATACAGAAGGTGTATTAGCTTGTTGTGTCGAGGACGATGAACACAATAGTTGGTTGCAACAAGCCCATGAAGAATTTCTAGGGTATCACTATTCTATACAATGAACATTGCAAAATCTAAAACGTTTAGGAGTGTATTGGCCTAGTATGGATAAGGAAATTCATGAGTGGATCAAGAATTGTCCAGTGTGCCAGAAGAGACCCCCTGTGGAGCATGCGACTCTTTATCACGTATCATTAATTCCATATTGGAGTGCTCCATTGGTAGAATTCTTGAGATCAAGAACATTACCCAATGAGGCTAGTCTAGCAAGGAAACAAAGCATAGAGAAAGAAGCTCAAGACTATGCCCTTATAGGAGATAACCTATACCGAAGAGACAAAGATGGTTACTTAAGATTGTGCGTTCACGAATCAGACTATTTGAAAATCTTTGAAATTGCCCACAACAGTGTTGCAGGTGGAAACTTTGGGCCTGACAGAGTAATGAAGACCATTCTATTCTCAGGACTTTGGTGGCCCACTCTTCATATGGATGCACATACCTATGTGAAGAAATGTGACACATGCCAATGTGCACAATATCCGATTAGAAAAGATGAGATGCCTTTGAGGTTAATGATGGGATGACGTGCATTCTCAAAGTGGGGTATCGACTTTGTAGGACCTATTAACCCCCCGCTAGAAACTTCCATGCCAAATACATTATTCTAGCCACAGATTACCTCACAAAGTGAGTACAAGTCAAAGCCACAACAAATAATGATGCTCAAACAATGGCTAAGTTCTTATTTGAAAACGTGTTCACCAGATATGTGTTACCAATAGAGCAAAAGGCATACTTCGATGCACATATCAAAGATAAAGTCTTGAAAGAGGGCGACCTAGTGTTGGTTGCACCCCGTCACCTCCCCGCCTCCCCCCCCCTTCCCCCCCCCCACCCTCCCTCCGTGCCTCTGCCCCACACCCTGCCAGCCCCCCCCCCTTGGCCTATATAACCATTTCCATAAGTTCTATCCCCCACCCTATCCACGTGGAAAATGTTTCTGGTACGTTCCCCTGCCCCCCTTTTTTTCTTCTTATTTACGTACTTTTCTCATTTGTCCTCATGTCGACCTTGGATTCATGTAATTTTGGAGTTGTTTGTGAGGTTTTCCTACATGAGAATTTGGATTTTGGGGTTATTTTGGCTTCATTTTTTCATCTTAGGATCGTTTATAGCATTCCTTAGTGATTTAGCCTTTCAGTTACATGCTTCTTTTGCACTTTGTTTAAACTTCGTTTTCAGTCACCACTTCCCTCCCTCGCATTTCCCCTTCCCTCATTCACGTCTCCCTCATATTGATTACGGATTGTCTCCATGCTTTCAGCATTCGATCTTGCAGCCATTCGCCTCTATCTAGCAGCATGGATTCTTTTGAACCCGAGCAGACTTCCTCCAAGGCTATAGAGGAGTATTTGGAGCTCCCTCCCTCCACCCTAGGTCTCCCTCTGTCAGAGTCCTAGGTATTTCCCAACCCTGCACAGGTGACTGGACCCCACGCATGCTTTCCAGCACCAACCCCCCCTCCTAGTATTTTCTACCATCCCATCACCCCTACCTTTTTTGGGCCATCCTTATCCAACTCCTCCATCTATAGTCCTTCATGTCCTCTGCCTGATCTTCCCTTCCTAGCACCTCCCACAGGTTGCCCTGCACCTCCACATCCCCTTACTCTGCCTGCCATGAGTGAGTTAGGCTCGCCCTCTTCACATCACCTAACAGTACGGACTCTAGATTTCCTAGTTCCATCTACCTCACTTTCCCTACGTCTTCACCTCGCTCTCCCAGAGTCCTCCCTCTTTGACCTCTTCAACGAGGATTATGTAATAAAGTAAGTCTATGATCCAAGGGTGTGGCCGGTTCAGACAGATCTGAAATCCGACACCGTTTGGTCATCCATGTGTATGACCAAAGATCTCGAGTTTAGACTTACTAGGAGCTCTTGTGCTCTTGTGAACAAATGACCCACGTAGTGGTTAAGTCTCAAGGATGTGAAGGAGGAGGTCTTGGGTTCAATCCCCATGGGGGACATGGGGAGAGTATTTTGCGCAAAGAGTAGAACCTTCTAGAAGCATCCACTGAGTTAACTCGAGTTAACTGGGACACTTGGCGCACATGTAGTTACATGGCTGACACTTGGATGGTTAGTATCCACCTGCCCAAGAAGGCAGTCCCTTGGAGAGAGCTATATATAGAGGCATTTGGTTGGGAGGAGAGGCATCTCTCAAGCATGTGGTGGTCATAATCTTCATTCTCTTGCATTGGTATTAGAGCATTAGTGTATGAAATCTGAGAGGCATTAGTGTATGCTTGGACTTGAGAAAGATCTCTAAAAATCCTGCAGGTAAGCAAAGAAGCTTTAGATAGTTAGGAGATCTTAATTATAAAGTTTTATTCTTTATTTTAGTCGCAAGATCAACCAGACTTGATCAATCTTGGCCATGATTGTCCAAGTAATGTGCGATTGGAACTACTTTGTAGATTGCCCAAGTATTGGCAAAATTCCTTTTGGGATATATTCACTCAAGTTCCATTTATCCAATGGAAAAATGTGAAAAGAGAAAGCTGTTCCAAGTCTGAACAGAGTAAAGGAATTCCAAGAGTGTAGTCTGCAACCATGAGACGGTACTTAAGTCTGTGGAAGGTAAAACATAATGTTTGCCTATCCTTAAAGGGATTTTGGTACAAATCCAGAAAGCATGAGCGGATGCTTCAGACTTAAGCAGTAGAGAGATTCTTGTATAAAGTCCTTGAGGTAGGTACATAAAGCATCAATAAAGTAAGGAATCTAAAGATAAGAAGTAAAAAAAGCTTTTGTCACTACAAATTGGTCAAGGATAAACCAATTGAACTTGAATTTGAGAAAATTCAAGTACTTGGAATTCTGATTGGTTTTCATTTGAAAACCCTAGTAAAGAAGGATTGATATTCTATTAAGAGGTTTTTCAAGTTTCCAAGGTAAAGCACATGATTGTGAGACGATCATGTGAAGGGATCAAAACCTAGAATATCTAGTTAGGGGTAATGCCTAAAACTTTCAAAATTTTCATAAAGAATTGAAGCAAGAAGGTACTCTATCAAGAGATGTTTTAACTTTAGGATAAATATCATCCACACATTAATGTGAATATAAAATAGGGTGGTATGGGACACCAGATTTTATACTCAGATTGATGTAGGAAAGAGGGTATGGGACATTGGACCATGGGATGATAATTATCTTCTAGTCCTAGATTGGATCTTGAAGTTTGATCCTTTTGGGAATTAAAACTTCAAAGAAGGAGTTTTATTCAAGAAGGATAATAGTAGTATCCTACTTCAAGATAAGTTCAAGATCAAGGAAACATAAGATATGAAGTAAGTAACTTCCAAGATCTTCTTGAAACACTTCAAGATAAAGTGTTGTTAATTCGGAAATATTTCATAAATTTCTGAAAGAATTGGACTTTGATTTTGAGTTGATCTTTTCAACTAAGGATTTCATTGACTAAGTCAAGTATCAAGTTCCTAGTGTAACTTTGGTAAATTCATTCTTTTGACTCAAACAAGTGCATTCACGCTAAGGAGTCAAAAAGACTGAATATGACATGAACTTAGTCTCAAGTGAAGCATTATTAGAGTAAAAAACTCATCAAACGAACCTCAGTGGGTCGACACACTGATGGTAATTGCCACACTAATATCCTGTGGTTGGATGATGGTTTTGATTTTCTTTGCATCTTTTTGAGAATCTAGCTTATTTCTCTTAAAGATAAAGAAAATGCTTCAAATCTTTGTTGAAACAAATCTTTGAGAAGTTAAAGTCCTTGGTCATCTAGACTTTGACTCATAACAAGATTACATGTCTTCGAAGAATGAATTGGTTGTATCGAGTTTTAGTTATTTCTTTCCACTTTCCAAATCTTTTGGAATCGGCTCAGACATGGTATGTGATTCCTTTTGCAAGAGACCAGGGTTAGCTGGTTAGAACTAGATAACTAAATTGAACATTCTAGATAGATGTTCTGTACAAGAACCTTTTTAATCTTCAAAGATGATAAGTCCAAGATTGACTTATTCATTTAAGTTTTGCTTCAAGTTATAGCATAAATAATTTCCTAGAGTCCTGTATACTCTAGAATAGAGAAGTTAGGAGTTGCTCATCAGATTGACAATTCCCAAGAATTTTCAGTTAAAGTCTTTGAGAAAAGTGTCCGAAGTTGGACAATTTTCATTTTGAATTTGAATTGGTCAAGTTAGTATGGTTGACTCAACAGAAATGGTAAATTTTCTCCTACAGTGTACATAGGATTTTATAACCCATTTAGACAAAGTAGTCCTCTAAGTCGGGTGAAAAAATTAAGTAACTGTTGGATTAGAGTTAACCATTGTACAAACATCCAAGTTAGATGTTTGAGACAACCAAACTTCAAGTTCTTCAAAACAAATTCAAGTGAATCAAGAGTTCTTAAAGTCTTGCAAGGGATAAGAATCCCACCTTCATTACTAAATCCATGCACCAATCATGCCTAGCAATGGGCTAGTAAAGTTGAATCCACCCAATTCACATGTTTGTGCCTAGATCGCACATCTAGAAACTTTGAATTGGCTAGGGATGTCTTTAGATCCACCCTTATTATTCTTTCACTAGTTTGTACTTTGTTCAGCTCATCAAAGTGCAAAATGAGATAGTGTTTTGAATCATTTGGGCAGGGATGCCACCATAAAGATGAGACATATTCTTCCAGATTTAGAACATGACCATGTTCTTCCAGTTTTAGAACATGAGGCTCGGGCGTTGCCTACAGTATGTATATAGCTCTATTTTCGAGGACGAAAATCTTTTCCAAGGGGGGAAGAATATAACAAAGTAAGTCTATGATCCAAGGGTTTGGCAGGTTCAAATAGATCTGAAATCCGACACAGTTTGGTCATCCGTGTGTATGACCAAAGATCTCGAGTTTAGACTTACTAGGAGGTCTTGTGCTCTTGTGAACAAGTGACCCACTTAGCCTAGTGGTTAAGTCTCAAGGATGTGAAGGAGGAGGTCTTGGGTTCAATCCCCATGGGGGACATGGGGAGGGAATTTTTCCCAAAGAGATGTAGAACCTTCTAGAAGCATCCAATTGAGTTAACTCGAGTTAACTGGGGCACTTGGTGCACATGTAGTTACATGGCTGACACGTGGATGGTTAGTATCCACCTGCCCAAGAAGGCAATTCCCTAGAGAGAGCTATATATAGAGGCATTTGGTTGGGAGGAGAGGCATCTCTCAAGCATGTGGTGGTCGTAATCTTCATTCTCTTGCAGATTACCTACTGCAGGAAGGTATTTTTCACTTGGCCTCGATCATGTGGTTAGAGCCAGAGGGTCGTGATGTTCATTCGGCATTCACATCATTCCCCACCTTCCCTTCACGGACCCTATGGAGACAGATCCTTGTAGCCGGTATTGGTTCTTCACTGATCACATATCGCCCACCTCCATTCCTTTATTCTGATGTCTCTAAAGACGAGACTATCGCATTTTGTACTCCCATGTTTAGAGCCCCCACAACCTCCCCTAGGATGGTACAACTATTGAGAGCTTTCACGTTCCATTTCCTGTTCCGCAACCCTTCTTCTCACCACCCTCTTAGTGACATCCGTATAGCCGATCCATTGTACTGCTTTGTCCATGGGAGACCTTACCCATATGCATCCCTCATGTATGGTTCATTCTAGCTTTGTTGCCGATGCTTCCACAAAGCGCAATTATCGATCGTTTTCAGTATATTTCACCCCAGTCCTTGCTTGGCTCTACCACGTGCCAGGTCAGCTCACACCAGCCCCTCTGCTCCCCCCACGCCTTCCCCAATCCTTCTCCACATGTGTAAGACATCGCATCCACCCCTCCCATTATCCTTCCCACTCCTACTTCATCCACTCTATCCACTTGTGTTCACCCTAGGATTTCATCCTACTCCCTAGACACAACGCTCACCTATCCTCTTGTGGAGTAGCTAGCCCCCCCCCCCCATCCACCCAACCCATACCCTTGCCACCATTCCCTCCCCTTTCGGTCGACTTAGCCTCCGCTTCGCACACCCATTCCCCACCTCATCAGTCTCCATCCCAACACCCATTACTTGTCTCCTCGCAGCCCTCACCATCAATCCCTGCACATGGCGATGCGACACCACATGCATCTGATCCACCCTTCCTCCACTTACTCAGGGATGGGAGCATTGTAGCATTGGATGGAGCAGATGCTGCACGCATCTCACTAGATTCGGCTACCGCGAAGGCTGTAGTGCATCGCTAATATGCCTTTCTGATCAAGCGCATACGTGCTTCGGTAGCCGCAAAACGGTAGTCCTCTCAGGGAGCATTGAGGGAACTTGAGCAGGAGAGGGATAGATTCCAGGCTGAGGCCGATTCTGTGAATCGGGCTCTTTTGGAGATATGGCATCGAGCATCTTTGGGCATCTACGAGGGTCTTGCTTGTAGGCTGGTACGATGAGAGGGCGACCATCTGCGCCGCTATCAGAGCATGGTTGCTGCTTGTACTGAGAAAGTGGCTATCATTCCCCCGACATCACCTGACCTGACTCTGCATCGTAGTGATGCTACTTCTACGATGGGTTCTCATTCGCCACCAGCACCCATGCCCAACACCGATCCATAGTTGTCATTTTGTACTATCTCATAGTCGCAATTTCTAGCCCCTTTTTTACTACGTTTGCCTCATTTTGTTCATCGACGCTTCACATTCTCGAGTTACCTTAGTTTAGGTTGCGCCTTCTATTCTTCCCTTACCTTTCTTGCCATTCAGTGGCTCTTTCATGTACTTCAGGCCTTTTCGTGGCACTTTCATGTACTTCATGCCTTTTCAGGGCTCTCATTGTATCTCCTTTTGATATAGATATAGATATATATATATATATATATATATATATATATATATATATATATATATATATATATATATATATATATATATATATATATATATATATATATATATATATATATATATATATATATATATATATATATATATATATATATATATATATATATATATATATATATATATATATATGGGATTTTGGTTATTGGTTCTTTGAGGCATATCTTGTCTGGTTGTTTACTAGGTGTTTCTATTTCATTAGTGAAAGGAGATTGTCCATGGACTACCAAATTTCAAAGTTGCAGAAATGCAAAAGGTATGTGCAGCATGTCTATTTGGTAAACAGTCAAGAGCATTATTTCCACATGACAAGCACGTTAGTGAGAATGTACTAGAAGTAGTACATACAGATGTTTCGGGTCCAACAAAGACCACATCTATGGGTGGTTGCAAGTTTTATGTTACTTTCATGGATGACCATACACGCAAAGTATGGGTATACTTCATGAAAGAGAAGAGCGAGGTGTTTACTCACTTCTAGAATTTTAAAGTTATGGTGGAAAAGGAGACAGGGAAGTACATTCAGACATTAAGACCTGATGGAGGAGGTGAATATATGTCAAATGAGTTCAACAATTTTCTAAAAGATCATGGAATTCGGCATCAGTTTTCATGTAGGTACACAGCACAACAAAATGGCATTGTTGAACACAAAAATAGACATATTGCAGAAATAACAAGAGCCGTAATGGCTGGGAAGAATATGCTTCATTGTTATTGGGCAGAAGCTGTGCATACTATTGTATACATCATGAACAGAACTCCGATTGCTGTTGTACATCAAGTTACACCTGAAGAGAAGTTTATAGGTAAAAAGCCAAACTTATCACATCTGAAAGTTTTTGGCTGTATTGCATATGTACATGTCCCAGATGAATTGAGGATGAAGCTTGATCCAAAAGTAGAAAAGTGTGTCTTCATTGGATACTTCCTTGAGCAAAAGGGATGTAAATGTTATAACCCACTCACACGACAGGTAAAGGTGAGCAGAGATGTGGTATTTGATGAAATGTCAAGCTTCTATGAAGATGCCAAAGAAGGAATAAGTCTTGAACCAACTGACAAAGAAAATGCTGAAAAATCAAGTGCAGAATCTTAGGTTTTGAGTGGACCGGATGCATCACCAAGCAATAGTTCCAACTCAAATCCATGGAGTGGAAGATTACGTGGAAATTTCAGTCCAGCAAATTCATCAAATACATCCAATAAAGGTAAAGAAAAGCTTTCTGCTGGTCATAAAACATGTGCAAGTTTTTAAGATGTTGATGGAGATTCAAGCGGTTTAGAAAAGAGTCTTGATGAGGAACTTGGATTGCCCTCTGTGAAGACTCCAGGAGTAACAAGGGCACATGCAGATGATACAAGGAGAAGTGACCTAGGACCAAGAAGATCTGGGAGGATGAGGAATTCAGTGCAACGATTGACATATGATAGGTACATGGCTCGTCATTATGCCTACATGACGAAGGTAATACAAGATGCTAAACATTCTTGCTTTGAAGATGCGATTGGAATTGTAGATTGGGAAAACGCTATGGATGAGGAGATGGTTGCACTTTATGGAAATGATACATGGAAGCTGGTTCCATTGCCGCAAGGAAAGAAACCCATAGGCTGTAAATGGGTTTACAAGGTAAAGCATAATGCTGATGGTAGCATAAGCAGGTATAAAGCACGATTGGTAGCTAAAGGATATGCACAGACATATGGCATTGATTATGAGGAAACATTCAGCCCTGTAGCTAAAATGTCTACTGTTAGGACACTTGTTGCATTAGCTACAACAAAAGGATGGACTTTGCATCAGATGGATGTGAAGAATGCTTTCCTACATGGTGAGTTACAAGAAGAAGTATATATGGACCAGCCACAAGGATATGAAGATTCAAAGCATCCAGAATATGTTTGCAGGTTGCAAAAGGCTTTGTATGGGCTGAAGCAAGCTCCGCATGCATGGCATGCAAGGATTGTTGATAACTTAACCAGCATTGGGTTTTCTATGTGTGATGCAAATCATTCACTATATGCAAGGAAGGCTGATGATGGCATCACGATTGTGGTCATTTATGTTGATGACTTGATTGTAGGTGGCGATAATGAAGAAAGCATCAAAGAGGTAAAGCAACTTCTTATGCAGGAATTTGACATGAAAGATCTTGGTGTGCTGCGCTATTTCTTGGGCATTGAGTTTATACAGAAACAGGTATATGGATGTCACAAAGTCAATATGCCTTGAATATGCTGCAAAAGTATGGTATGGCTGGTTGTAAGCCAATTTCTATGCCATTAGATCACAATTTGAAGTTGGATACTACATCAGGTGAAGCATTGGAAAATGCTACTATGTACAGGAAAATTGTGGGGAGTCTTATATATCTTATAGTTACAAGGCCTGATTTAAGCTATACTGTTGGACTTGAAAGTCAGTTTATGCAGGTTCCTAGGAAGCCACATTTGGATGCTCTAAGGCACACTCTACGTTATGTGAGTGCTACTTTGGATTATGCATTGTTTTATGAAGCTGGTGCAGATTTGCAGGTTCATGGATACATCCATGCAGATTGGGCTGGTAGTACTCCAGATAGAAGATCTACTAGTGGCTTTCTTTTCTCACTTGGAGGTGCAACTATTACATGGAGCAGTAAGAAGCAACCCACTATTGCTTTGTCGAGTACAGAGGTTGAGTATAGAGGTGCTACAATGGCAGCATGTGAGGCATCATGGCTAGAGATGTTACTTGCAGATTTAGATGTGGAAGTGCAAAAGCCTATCACTATCTATTGTGATAATCTTAGCGAGGTACATTATCACTTCATCAGAGAGAAGGTATTAGCAGGTGATATTGATCTTGTTTATGTCAGAACACATGAGCAGGTTGCTGATATTTTCACCAAAGCACTTGAAGAAGTTTTCGAAACTTCGGAGATGCTTGGATTACATGATATGGCGTTGAACTTCAGGGGGAGTGTTGAGATATCAAGCTCAACATATGATGATCCAGGATGACACGTACCAGTTTTGCGTTTCTTTGACATGTATAGTGGTCATGCCAATATATGTCAGGGATACTTCATTGAGCTTTATTAGATTTATCTACCAAGAGTGATGGCACATTTGTTTCTTGCCAGCTCACTCATTCACGGACATTAGGTTTTTCCTTATGTACTGATCTTTATATATTGCAATTGTTGTATTCTTGTTTTTAGGTCATTCTTGTACATTCCTTTTATGTAATAGAAGAAGAAGAAGAAGATCATTCTTCCTTGCCTCAATCTCTGTGTGTGTGCTTCTCCTTGAGAGTGAGAGTGTGTGTGTGTGAGCTCTCTTCCTTATCTCCTTCCTCGTGACATTCTTAATTCTCTTGTTCTCAATCTCCATTCTCCTTCAAACACTAAGTCCCTTTCTGCACAAGAATCCCCCAACAGGATCCTACTAAAAATCCATGAAAGAAAATCATTGGATTATTTAGGTACTGTTAGAGGGCCGCCGAATCAGGACGGATGAACCCGGACAGGTGCCTTAAATGTAAAAGTGCTGGACGACCGCCGAACAAGGACAAGAGTACGAGGACAGGGAGTTTAAATGAAAAAGAGAATCTTTCAGGGAACGCGCAGGTAACTGCAGAAGAGCGCACCCTTGTAAAAAATCCCCTATTTAAGGCAATGAAAAGAAAGAGCAGGTAGTCCTTGTTTTTTGCGGGAATTGTAGCGTGTTGTCTGATTAAGTCTCAATGAGATTGCTATCACGTCTTGTGTGCGCGTATATGTTGTTGAAAGGATACGTTCTGCTTGATCTGTTCCGTCTATAGTCCTACTAGTTGATTACACTCACCATAATACGGAATGACGAATTAGTTGTATTGTGTGGCGAAGCTGTGCGGTGATGGTTAAGTATGATTCTGAGTGTGAACAAGCGTGACATGTTATTTGTTAGTTCTTCTGGGAAGTAAGTAGCGCGAAGAGTAATCGCGAATTAATTGTTTGTAGAGCCCTTGTGAGCGATTGGAGTTGTTACTACACCATATATTTGCTGTTTACCTCGACTTCGGAAGATTAGTAGCTGTAACGGTCTGAGTATGAGTAGAACAGTGGCGGTGTATGTTTGTCGAGGAGATTAACTGTTCGAATCCGCGTGACTTTAAGGCATACGGTCTAATTGGCATACCTACCTACTTTGAAGAAGTACACAGTAGGTAATTTTGTTATTGAAGTATCTTTTGCGTGTAGAGTACGTAATCGGCCGACTACCCTCAGTCCTGTAGTTCTAATTCCAATACACTGAACAGACTTCCGTTGTTCAGGGACGGATACTGAGCTAAGGACGGAACGACCGTAAGATTGTGTGTTAAATTGGGAAAATAGTACAGGGCCTCTGTCTAACAGACCCCTACCACTCCCAAGAACCCACGTGGCTAAGAGAGGGATTGCGGTTAGAAGTATTTGGAACCGATCGAACGTGAAGTATCTGAATCGAAGTAGAGTAACGCTTAAACCCATAAATCAGTATCAGTTTAATCCATAAACGAGTAGCAGTCTAACATTTAACATTTGGCGCCGTCTGTGGGAAAGTGGCAACTGTTTACCAGTCTCTGCGGTAAAGTAGCATTTGATTGCGAGTTACTTGTGAGAAAGTGGCATTAAAGTGCTAAGCGGGTTGTAAGAAGCAAACATCCAGTAACATTTGATTTACTGACAGTAGCAACAGACCCAGATTGTTGCAAACTGCTCAGATAGTATCACTGGGCAATGATACATGCCGGTTACTCGGTCTGGCGAAACGTATCCTAGGACCCAGACGACAGGAACAAGAAAAGTACAAAAAACAACTCTAGGAGAAGAAGGTATAACGCGACCTGACTCAGTGGTCGAGCAAGTTAAGGACGCTAGAATTAATTCCGGCCATATTCCGGTGGAACGATCAGTGCCTTTGGTACATGCTGGTGTCACCTCGACCCAGCCTAACCAAAGTATAGTGATTCCAGAATCTATCAATACGCCGCTAGAGATTAGACAAACTCTAGGAAAAGAAATCAGTAAAAGCGAAAAAACGCTACAGTCTGGTAGACTGTCAGCTCATTCCGGTGATATTCCGGTGATAGAAACACCAACTGGCGGTCAAGGATTAGCATTTTTTGCAGAATCCTCAGCCAGGCCCGCGTGTCTGGAAGAAAGATTTCGGATATTAGACATCCAGAAAGAAGGAGACCTATTCGAAGCTAAGGTCCGAAGTATCCTGCACAAAAACAGCACACCGGAAGGCACGCCATCCGGCGATCCAGATTCTGATAGTTCAACTAATCAACCTCAAGATACAGAAGAAGGACCGGAGACACCCACGATGAACGGACAACAACAACAACAACAGTTAGGTCAACCAAGGCCGCCTCCAACAGGAGTAACCTACACGAAATTCGGTGGATTCCCAGGAGATGACCCAGACGCTCATGTACGAACTTTTGAGATAAGTTATGCAGTTCTTAACCATCCACCAGATCAGGCGTACAAGGCCATTGTTTTTCAATCTACTCTGGTCAATGAAGCGGCTAGATGGCTTACGGAATACGACATTAATCATTTCGGTACCTATGAGGCAGTACGAGATGCCTTTCTACAACGATTCAGACTAAAGAAGAATCCTGCTGAAATCTTTGAGTATCTACAGAGCAACCGACAGAAGGCAAATCAGACTGTCCAGGAATACGCTACTCTCTTCAGAACACATTTACGGCAGATACCACAGACACATGCTAATCTACCTGATGATGTCATCACTCAGTGGTTTATCAATGGCTTAAACCCGCAATTGAAGCAGATCATGATTATCAGATGTGTCGGAGCAATGACATTGGATGCAGTCATCGCCATGGCTTTGCAACTAGAATCCAAGGTTGGTGGATTTTTAGAAGACTTGGAATGGTTAAGGACAAACAAAAATATGACTGAAGATATAACCAGGCAAGTATACTGCACCACATGCAAAAATTCAGGGCATACAAGTGCCAATTGTGCACTAAATCAAGCGTTTTGCGCTATCTGCAACTCTGCCGGACACACCACCAGAAACTGCGTTTACAACGCCAGAATACAAGGGGCAGCAACAGTCAATGCAGTCATCCAAGAACAGGTACAGCCGACGAATTACTATGTGCCTCCGCAACTAAGAAACAATCAACCCCCAGGATATCGGAACTACCGAGGAAAAAGGAACAACAATTATAATGCCAACCGATGGCAGAACGGACCACCACCGGAAAACACCAATTTACCACCGCCACGCTGTCATTTTTGTGGTGAATTCGGACACATTAGAAGATATTGCAAAGACGCAGCTGAGTATGTTCAAAGGAAGAAGGAGCGGCAAAACCCAATGGCCAACATGGTACAAATTACACCGGTGGAAACGCAAACTGCTACAGTCCAGACCCGATCAGGTAAACAACTGCAGCCAGCAGCAGAAGTATTTGAACCAGGGATACGAGAACAACATAGGATGTATAACAAGGCTAGTCACTGGACCGCCACAGAACCACCAGTGTTCCCAGAACCTATTCCGGTGACTCAGACCTCGTCAGCAAAGGAAGGAATGCAACAGAACAACCATCAGCAGTAGACATAACAGCAGATACATCGGCAACAGCAGAGACCTCAAGTCCAAAGGAGCAGGATAACCAATCTCAACAGGCCTGGGAAATTTTATCCAAGGCATCTATCACCTTACCTCTCGGCCAACTTTTGAGAAAGCAGCAGCAGAACAACCATCAGCAGTAGACATAACAGCAGATACATCGGCAACAGCAGAGACCTCAAGTCCAAAGGAGCAGGATAACCAATCTCAACAGGCCTGGGAAATTTTATCCAAGGCATCTATCACCTTACCTCTCGGCCAACTTTTGGTGTTAGTACTTGGAATCCGGCAACAGTTTCAACAACATTTTAACCCGGCACCCTCTTGCATTCCGGCAACCACCGCAGTTCAACTAGAATCTGATTCTACGGTTGATCATGCAGTGCCCTTGATTACAGTATGGTATAAGAATAAGAAGATCACGCAGGTATTAATTGACGGAGGCTCCGGCGTAAACATTGCAACCGCAGCATTATGTAAAAAGCTAGGCTGGACCGAAATCGAACCAGTTCAATTCTTTGTCAGAATGGCTGATGAATCTAGAGTCCATCCCGTAGGACTTGTACGGAATGTACCCATTACTCTACAAGGTACGATTTTCAAAATGACTTTTGTTATACTAGATCTGCCCGAATCCACCTTGGATTACAACCTTCTTTTCGGCCGACCTTGGCTGAAGCATGCAAAGGTAATACAGGACTGGTCTGTGCAAGAGCTCACATTTAAGGATGCCAATCGTAAATATGTGGTAAAACTAGATGCTATACAACCCTGCGAACTTCATGCCAGACCTTATCTTGCTGAACCAGTTCATATGTTAGATGGACTATCGGATGATGAAGAAGAACAATTTCTGAAGAATAACGCCGATTTAATGTCTCTAGGAACTGTTGATCTACAGTCCGTCATTAATAACTGGAACACTTCAGTTTGTGCAGTAGTAGCTATCACCGAAAAGTCTGAACAAGCAGATACTGCTTCACAACCACTATTCAAGCCAACAGAGGATACAGAGAACCCACAACAATTTTATGTCCCTGAAGACCAGCTGATCACGTACAATCTAGGAGACAAGGACCATCCTCGACCTGTAAAAATAAGGCAAAACTTACCAGAAATCTTTCAGGCTAATTTGATTCAGGTCCTTCGCGAATTCTCAGACGTCTTTGCATGGGATTACAAAGATATGAAAGGATTAGATCCGCGCATATATCAGCACAGAGTCATGCTGAAGCCTGAAGCTAAACCGAATAGGCAGTCCAGCTATCGGATGAATCCCAATTATGCATCTCAGGTAAAAGCCGAACTTGACAGATTACTAAAAGTAGGATTCATCGTACCAGTAGAACATGCTGAATGGATTTCACCAATTGTGATTGTGCCAAAGAAAAATAAGCAACTACGAATCTGTGTAGACTACCGGAAATTGAACGCAGCAACAGTACCAGATCCTTTCCCGATCCCCTTTTTGGATACCATGCTTGATAGGGTAGCAGGCCACGAAATGTATTCATTCTTAGACGGATATAGTGGTTACAATCAGGTTAGAATGGCTGAAGAAGATATACCAAAAACTGCTTTCATTACCAATTGGGGTGTCTTCACCTGCACCGTAATGTGGTTCGGATTAAGAAATGCACCAAGTACATTTCAGCGATGTATGCAGGAGATATTTTCTCCTTATCTCACTTCATTCATGCAAGTATATCTTGACGACTTCTCAATCTTTGGGAAGATGATAGCACATTTAAGTCATTTACGATGTTGTTTTCAGAAGTGTAGAGAATATAGACTCTGCCTTAATCCAAACAAATCCGTGTTTGCGGTCTCATGTGGCAAACTACTTGGGCATATTGTATCTGCTCAAGGTATCCGAGTAGACCCAGATAAGATTTCGGCAATTTTAGAAGCCCCGGTACCCACAACTCCAAAAGAAGTAATGCGTTTTATGGGTCAAATACGGTGGCATGGCAGACACTTACGGTGGCTTGCTCACCTTGCAGTACCACTGAACAGGCTAATCACAAAAACTCCCCGACAGTTTGAATGGACTGAAGAATGCCAAACTACGTTTGATCGGCTCAAGTATCTCCTAACACAAGCCCCAATTTTACAACCACCGGACTAGGACAATCCGTTCCATGTTTTTGTCGACGCTTCAGATATTGCAATTGGCAGTATTCTGATGCAGCAAACAGATAAGTGGTTTCGCCCTGTTTATTACGCTAGTAGAAGGCTTGCACCGGCAGAAAAGAATTATTCCACTACTGAAAGAGAATGTCTAGGATTGATTTACTCAATCAAAAGGTTCAGACATTATTTATTAGGCCGGAAATTTACCTTTCATGTGGATCATGCTGCCCTTGTCTATCTAGTAAGACAACAACATCTAGGCGGACGATTAGCCCGATGGGTGCTACTTTTACAAGAATTCGACTATGACGTCATTCACCGACCCGGAAAAGCACATGCCCTAGCAGATTTCTTATCTCGCCTAGATTCCGATGAAGCTCCGCTAGGCATAGATGACACGACTCCTACGATTTATAATGCTGAACCACTATCCGAGGAAACGGCCAACCTACAAGCACCATCTACATAC
Source organism: Ceratopteris richardii (assembly GCA_020310875.1). Classification (NCBI taxonomy): domain Eukaryota; kingdom Viridiplantae; phylum Streptophyta; class Polypodiopsida; order Polypodiales; family Pteridaceae; genus Ceratopteris; species Ceratopteris richardii. The sequence continues at coordinate 4,385,171 of CM035414.1, forward strand.
TATGATCAGATTTTAACTTTTCTCACCGAAGGATGCTTCCCATCTGAGACGACCAAGGCAGTTCGAAGGAAATTAGCAGTCCTTAGCCGCCGATTCCGGCTAGTAGCAGGAGAACTATATTATGCAGATCATACCGGAATCTTACTTCGCTGTATTCCACCTCATGAGGTTAATTCAGTTATCACTTTGGCGCACTCAATTCCTTCTGGTGGCCATTTTGCAGTAGACTTAACTCACCGGAAAATTCTGCAAGGAGGTCTCTGGTGGCCAACGATGTACAGAGATGTCGCATAGTTTATTAAACAATGTGATACTTGTCAAAGAACTGGTCAGCCTTTGCAAAGGCATCTTTTTCCTCTGCAACCCATCTTACCACTCGAACCATTTCAGAAATGGGGATTAGATTTTATCGGTCCAATCACACCCCCAGCAGTCTTCAGTAACAACAGATACATACTAACCTGTACAGACTATGTAACAAGATGGGCAGAAGCCTGGGCTTTACGATCTGCTACAGCGGTTACGGTAGCAAAATGTCTACTCACGGATGTCTTCCCACGATTTGGCTTACCCCTGGAAATTGTCTCAGATCAAGGCACTCATTTTGTGAACAATCTAATGAAGGCCCTTACACAATCATTCCAGGTCACAATCCGCCTTGGAGTTAGCCGTCCGCGAACCCGTAAACTTTGCCTCCTACTTCTTCCAAAGAATTCATAAGGAATCCGTAGCTATAGTAAAGCAACTCCAAAAGGGCACCTCTCCGCGCTCTCGCCTTCCCCACATCATTTCATTCCTCTTCCCAACCATTCTCGCCGCACAACCCCCACCCACAGGCCCAGCACTTAGGCACGAAGAATCAGCACAACCGCTCGAGGAAACTGAAGAAGACGACGAAGAGATCAATCAACTCTTCCGCACTAAGCGAATCCGGATCAGCTCTTCAGAAAGTGAAGTCCAAGGATCCGCCGGAAAGAAACAAGACGCCGAAGAAGACAAACAAGAAGAAACATACCACAACACCGCCACTTCAATACACAATGACACTTCGACAGAGCAACAAGACCAGCAAAACCAAGCAGAGACAGAGATAGTATCCACCGAAAAGGAATCCGAGCATCAACAGGACGAACCGGACTCCGCCACAAAAGCACTGGATGAACTCATCGCAGCTATCAATCATACAGAAGCTGAACAACAGACAGTTGCCAAGGTAACTACGACTGACTCTGTTCTACCCACCCCACCTGTCAACCCCGACCTCCCACCGGAACCACCCCGCCAACCCGGTTCTGAACCCACACCATCCTCCTCTTCCTCCCCTAACTACTCTCCGCCAAACTCCCAGAACCTACTCACCGATACGTCCTCTCAGCCTCGTCAGCCACCACCACCACACAACGTATTTTCCGAACTAGCCTCCATGGGGCAGTTCCTCATGCATTTATCACACCAGCTGCCAGCACAGTTTCAGGAAGCCACGGACAATCTGAAGGCAGAATACCAGTATAAGGTCGACGTACTGGAAGCGGATATCACCCCCCTCCAGGAAGAGATCGAAGCCATAAAGACTGAGAATCATCAGCTACAGACACAGTTAGCAGTACTCCAAGCCAAATTCTCGGCAGAACAGACTCTAGTAGAACAAAGAGATGCCGCCCTCGAGCAACTTGCAGCCAAAGAACGACTCCTACACGCCGCGCATGAAGAAATCCGAGCCCTGAAGACCACTCTCCACGAAAACGAAGATATCAACGCCTCTCTCAAAGAATTGATCGCAGAGACAAAGACTCAATTGCAGGAGTCCATCCAGAAGAATCAGGACCAACAGAAAGCAACCGAACAAGTCCAAGAACAGTTATGGCGAGCCGAAGAATGTGCAAATGAAGTTAACAGTATCCTAAAACGCCAGCTGATACGGGAAGGACAATACCTCAAGGATATCGACAAGACGCGCAGAGAACGAGATGCATTTAAGAAAACTCTTGATTTCCAAACCCAGCAGTTTGAACGCCAAGACAACCAAGTGCGCAACCAGAAGGAGTATATTACAGAGCTGAAGACCAAACTGACCGAAATGAAGACTTCCAGGGACGCCGCACTATCCAACGATTTCTATCTACAGGAAGCTTTTGTGCAGACCCAGGCCGAGAACGTGCTCACCGAAGCAATCGCACTTAGCTCTGTTAGAATAGATGCACAAGTTTTAGAGCCCGACACGCTAAAACAACTACTAGAAACCCTTAAGAAAAAGATAGCTCGCACATTTAGATCGGCTAGGAGTATGTATCTCGAAGGTCTCATCGAAGAATAAGTATATTCACCCATCCAAATTCATAATGTATGAATATGATAATCAACTTTTGGTTTTCTGACATTTTCGCACATGAAAAGTCTTGTTCAGTCTAGCACCAATCTACAGTGTAACACGCGGCATAATGATTTTTACTCTGATACAAATATTATCAAGGGAGGGAAGAGTCATGTCCTACTGACATACAATCAGTATAGCAAATGGCCGTTCAAGCACCGGTGTTTATAAAATGCGTATACAGAGCATAGCTTTCTTCATTAGTATTCTTCGAGATTCAGCGCTAGTTAGCAACTTCCAGCATATTCTTCTCAGCAACCCTTAACCAAGCATGTCGGAATCTGACATTCTCCGTTGGCAACTCAGAAAGCGTGCCCCTACACCGACCCACGTGGTAACGACAACAGATACTACCCTCCAAGACGATGCAGATGATGCAGTAACTTTTGCATCCCTAAGAACTCAGCATAAATTCTCCACCGAATTTAAAATCGAGCTCGACATCAAGTCGAAAAAGAATGAAGACTGGCTACGAAAGATAGGGCTCCTCCAGTTTGCCCAATTACCATGGGAGCAGTGGATTTCTAATGACGATGTAGAGGACCAATTACATAGCATGCGACAAACCAGCGGCTTCATTCTCAATCAGGTACGATTTTCGCCCCAGCTCGTCTCAGCCGTATTTAAACTACCACTCTATGATGGCGCCCGATATCTTAAATGTTCAAATGAGGATCTGAGGAAGGAATTTGGCGATTGTGAAGGCCCCCGACGGTATTACATGTTGAAAAATGCCACCTATCACCGACGAGAACAATTTAAATGGTATTTAGAAAAGCTCTGTTTACTAGTAAAATTCGACTTAATGTCGAAAGAAAATTTTTCCCCCCTATTACATGCCGAAGAAGGAGGTCCGGTTAGCTGGACACATTGGCTGTATAACCACCTCTACGCACAAATCATTGTCGAGGATAAGAGAAGATCCCACACCAACAGCAGACTAGCAGCCTATCTAGCTGCTATATTTAATTTTGTCCAATCAGTAAAAGCTAAGCAGCTACACTGGTCCCCCCCTTTTTATCCCGGTGAACATGATCGAATAGATACAGAACACCACACAGAGCCTGAGGAAGCAGCTCAACCCTCCACCTCGTCTGCATCTTTCTTCCACACAGGTAATAGCGCACAGAACCAGACCGTAGGGACGCCGTTTCGGCTGTCCATTAAATGACGAATGGCAGACAACTTGCCAACTGCCAGTCCAGAGCAAGCACCGGACGATCTCCAACCCGATTTTGTCAGAAGGATGCAAAACCAACTACAAGAGGTTTCTCAATATTTGCGGCAACAAGAACAAGCGATTCAGCACAAAAACGAGTTATTATTTGCCACGATGACTAAGTCCAATTCATTAATGACACAGATGCAAAAAGAATTGGATGGCAAAGAAGCTTTAATACAGGTGTTACAGAGTAACAACCGGCATCTAATGGCTGAATTGATCACCGCAAAAAAGTGTGTTCAAGACTTTAATCAGTGGCAGCAAACTATCCAAACACAAATTCAAGCCGAAATGTCAAGTTTTTCTACCCTGAATGCTCACCTGCAAGCCGAAAATGAAATTTTGCAGTCAAGGATACAAGTTTTGCAGGAGTTCGAAAAGCAGATATTAAAAGATGAGGGCGTAGAACTAAATGCCACATTGATGACAAATGTGGACATAGACTTATTAAAACAGCAATTGGATAGTCGTGTTCAAAATAGCTGGACACTTTTTCGCAGGAGATGGCTGGCTATACTTGTTCCGCCACTTGAACAAGTGCGGTTAGAAAGGATTGGGGAGTCAAACCCTGGCATGGACCGACAGGCAGTGCAAAAGGATGTTGAAGACAGTAATGCACCTGCGGGTTCGAGTCCACCGTGCGTGCCAGTGTTAGAGGGCCGCCGAATCAGGACGGATGAACCCGGACAGGTGCCTTAAATGTAAAAGTGTTGGACGACCGCCGAACAAGGACAAGAGTACGAGGACAGGGAGTTTAAATGAAAAAGGGAATCTTTCAGGGAACGCGCAGGTAACTGCAGAAGAGCGCACCCTTGTAAAAAATCCCCTATTTAAGGCAATGAAAAGAAAGAGCAGGCAGTCCCTGTTTTTTGCGGGAATTATAGCGTGTTGTTTGATTAAGTCTCAATGAGATTGCTATCACGTCTTGTGTGCGCGTATATGTTGTTGAAAGGATAAGTTCTGCTTGATCTGCTCCGTCTGTAGTCCTACTAGTTGATTACACTCACCATAATACGGAATGACGAATTAGTTGTATTGTGTGGCGAAGCTGTGCGGTGATGGTTAAGTATGATTCTGAGTGTGAACAAGCGTGACATGTTATTTGTTAGTTCTTCTGGGAAGTAAGTAGCGCAAAGAGTAATCGCGAATTAATTGTTTGTAGAGCCCTTGTGAGCGATTGGAGTTGTTACTACACCATATATTTGTTGTTTACCTCGACTTCGGAAGATTAGTAGCTGTAACGGTCTGAGTATGAGTAGAACAGTGGCGGTGTATGTTTGTTGAGGAGATTAACTGTTCGAATCCGCGTGACTTTAAGGCATACGGTCTAATTGGCATACCTACCTACTTTGAAGAAGTACGCAGTAGGTAATTTTGTTATTGAAGTATCTTTTGCGTGTAGAGTACGTAATCGGCCGACTACCCTCAGTCCTGTAGTTCTAATTCCAATACACTGAACAGACTTCCGTTGTTCAGGGACGGATACTGAGCTAAGGACGGAACGACCGTAAGATTGTGTGTTAAATTGGGAAAATAGTACAGGGCCTCTGTCTAACAGACCCCTACCACTCCCAAGAACCCACGTGGCTAAGAGAGGGATTGCGGTTAGAAGTATTTGGAACCGATCGAACGTGAAGTATCTGAATCGAAGTAGAGTAACGCTTAAACCCATAAATCAGTATCAGTTTAATCCATAAACGAGTAGCAGTCTAACATTTAACAGTACCTCAATAGCACCTAACCACCATATATCTTTCTCGGATTGAACATTGTATGTAAAGTGATGGGTAGGGTTTTCACTTTCATCAATAATGGCATGGACCATAGCTTCATTCATGAGTGTCACACTAAGTCTCTCTGTACGTTGTCCCTTTATGATTTGACATTCGTCTAGATTCAATATAAACTTGAGTCTGGAACCACAATCTACATCAAATAACAAATGTTATATTAATAAAAATACTATGAATGTCATTATCATAACAATAGATATACCTTGAATTTTAGATTTGTAAAATTTAACCATTTCATTTTTAAGCATCTCAAAATTGACAAATATGTTGTTAATACTTTGTGTACATGAATCCCTTCCTAGATGAATCTTTCAGCTCTTTCTTTGATGTGGTAGAATGATAAATGGATGTAGACATAAAATCTTCTATATGCAAGTAATTGCCAAGAGTATTAGCTACATCCTCATTGGCCATCTCCTTCTTAAGGGATACCTTCTAAGGGCATGGAAAAATACTTTGCAAAATACGTTTGTTTTGTAGTGTCTGCTTCAAAAGATTATACAATGCACTGTATGCTCTATTACTAACACCTGCTTCATCACATACCATCTGTACCTCCCTAGGAGTAATTATATCTTCTAAGTTGCCTACAAAATCTTTAATCACTTGGATCTTGATGTGACTTCCTATTGGTGACTCCAAAATCACAAGCACATGTTTGTTGCTTAAACAAGAATTCAGAAACTTCAATTGATCCTCTATTGTTAATGAAGCACTCGCATCTTCAAAAAATGACTTACACAATAAGAAACTCAATCTAAAAGTCTTTTAGTAGAAATAAACAAGTGAAACATGAACCTAAGTGCATAAAAAGGTTGCTTCCTTGCTCCACCATCAGTTGAAAGAACTTGAAAGGATGATAATGGTCGTTTCCTATATCTCATACGAAGTGGAGTCTCTTTTAGTTGTGTTAGGTTGGCTTTTAACTTTGTAATTGTGATCTCCTTTTCTTCCACATCTTGTTGGAGTATATTATTGCACCCTTCCAGAGATTTGAGAGCACTTTCTAAAGTGTGTATGTTCAAATGATTGTGATGACATTGTTGCATCCAATAATTTGCAATAGATGTTGAATGTCTAGACAATTGCTTGCAATAACCTAGCAGTCCAGCTTCACCGCTACCAAGGAATCATAGATATGTGGAGATAAAATGGAATCTAGGATGAAAATTAGAAATTGGATCTAAGGGATACAATGCACCATTGACCCAAAGATCAATATTCTTCTCTCGAGCTACACGTTGTTCATTTTGAGAACCTTTATCATTGCTACCTCTAGTTGTCGGTGCAAATTCTATAGGAACATGAACATGTACACTCCTTGAATGAGGAGCACGCATTGGTGCTGGTGTCATGTTTGTACTATATGAAAACACCATGATGTCCCAAAACTCAAGCACCAAATAGAAAGAAGCACAAATATGGCTGAAACGGCATGTACAATAGTTCTATTGCAAGAAAAAAGTGTGTTTTGGTATGTGAATAGGTCAAAATGACTTTTTCTAGTGTTTAAGAGTGAAAATAAAGTTTTTTTCAAACTTTCATGTTTTGGGGCAACAAAAGTTATGATTTTGATGATATGGCACTTAACTTTTGGGGGGACTTGAAAAGTATGTTTTTTAATGTGTTTTTATAAAAGCTAGACAAAAAAAAAGTATCTTCTGACATATGCATAAAAGTAGGAGCCATTTTGAATAAAGAAAAGTTGAAAATGAGACTATTTCAAGAAAATCAATTTTTTATTCATATAGATGGACGGATTTGATGAGGTGGAAAGTGGCTTTTGTCTCTCGCTTTGTGCAGAAGAGAAAGATGATCCTAGCTCAGCCTAAAAAACAGCCTACTAAAAATTGCTCTATTAAACGCACTTTGTCCCTGTAACAAAGAATAAGATTAAGCTTAATCCTTAAAAGTTAGGAATCCTTAGAAGGCCTATGTAGGGTTCACTTTTTCCCTAATGAGAGGTACTTCATTCATCATCATATTTCTTAGCTTTTTTCTTTTTGTCCTTGCCTTTGTTCTTATTTGTATGGACCGCAGATGATTGATTAACTTTCTGGTTCTCACCATTCTTCATGCGTTTGGCTTCATGTGTGAAGAGTTTCCCCATGAGTGTGTTGAAATCAAGCACTTGCATATCCATGTAGAGATTCATGGCTATAGTGAAGGCTTCCCATTTTTTATCAACATTGATCACATTGATGAATTGCCTTAAAATTTTCTCTTCATCAATGATTTCTCCAATGCCCCCAAGTTGATCTTCAATGTCCATCTTCGTGACAAAATCAGTCACACTTTGCTTGGGCATCTTCTTCAGTGTTATGAACTCCATCCATAACTGATTCTTCATAACTCTGGTAGTTGGGGAGAAGAATGCTTCCAAAGCATTCCATTTCTATTGAAAGATATTATAGTTTCTTGAGGAATATGAGGGAGTAAAAGATCATAGATAGAGTTGAGAATATATGTGAAGAGGTGATGGGTAGTATGCAGCGATGAGATGGTCTTGGAAACATCTTGATCTTGACCAGCCTTGATAACTTCCAAGACCCTTAATATACTCCCTAATCTTTACGTATATGCTATTAGACCACTATAGTACTTTGAAGCATCATTCTTAAATCTCTATTTCAAAATAGGAAAGTTGTGAATACAAAGCACTTTGAAAAAAATTCTATTTATGGAAGAAATCTCTCAATGTTTTTCTTAGTGCTCACAGCCTAGTAGCAATCATCTAGAGACCTTTTGCAGACTTTAAAATTAATTGTTAAGAAATCTGTAGATGCTTCATCTATTATTTCTAAGACTTTCGACCTAAACCTTTCATTCATCTTTATTAAGTAAAAAATACTTACCTCTATTTTAATCGACTTCAGGAGCTCCAAGGTTCCTGATTCCTTGGTTGCATAGTGTTTGTCTACCACATCAAGCTCCTTGTGCGCTCTGCTGAATTTATTTTCAGTAATATTGTTGCTACTTGTATTAAAATCCTTGTATGTATGCTCACTAGGTGTAGTGTGGACCTCCCTGGTCTTCTTTTCTTTATTGAATCTAGACGTATTAGGGTCTTGATCAACTTCCAATTGACCCTTTCCTTTGCTTCTATTTTGCACAACCAGGGTGTCAATCTCTTCTAGTTGCATAACCCTAGCAGATGGAGATGGCCTATATGCTTCTTCTATACTATCATCCTTATTTAGAGCTAACATTTGAATGTGGGGACCTGTTGTTGATGGCCTATTTTTTGGGCAGCAAGTGATATCAGTCCTCTAGGCAATTTCCTGTAGGGTGGGGCATTTTCTGGGAGTGAACATTTTCTCTCATAGTGCCCACATTCTCCACATCTAAAGCAGATAATTGGCCTTCTAGGCTCATTTCCAAAGTTTCTATGAGGCCTGGGATTATAATTGTTACCTTGAATAGGTGCTACCGCCATCACATTGGTTGGAGGTTGAATACTTGCTCCTCCATGGTTCCAATATGTTTGTGTATTCATTCCTCTGGAAGAAAAGTCTTGAGACTCATGCCTAGTTTAGCTGCATAACTGACATGGCCCTGTTTGTTGCACATGGCCCTATTTGCTACACATGGTACACCATAGCCCATTTTTTATGCCACATCAATTTAATTCTTGTAATTCCTATCAAAGTTGAGCTATTCCTTCTACTTGGGCTTCCTCTTCCTTTTGTAGTTTGAGTTCCTCGATTTCTCGCCTCAACAAGGTTACTGCATTTTCTTTTTCCTTTTGAGGTTTACTTCTTTTTAAATTCTCTAGCTCTTTCCTTAATTGAATCACTGGATCCTCAATTTTTGTAGAATAGGGTAGTTGCAAAGAACTTGCTCCATATTGTTGTCTTATTTGTTTATTGTGTAGGTGTATTGATGAACTCTTCTATGGAGGCTCTTGGCAACACTAATTCCTTGATTTTACATTGTGTAGTCACTAGAAGTGGTTTAGCTAACCATTTCTTAATAAAGAAATCATATGGAGGATCCGAAAACTTAGCCATTAGTGCCTTGGCCGTAGTTACAAACTCAGGAAACATTTCACCAGGACGTAGTCTCAAGTTTTCTAACTCCTCTATGATTATCTCTGTAGTGTTCCCATGCTGGAATTGAGTTTTGAATGCCTCTTTCATTAAATCCCATGTGGTGGAATGGTTTTCAGCAAACTGGCTGAACCATTTATCTGCTAGCCCTTCTAATGCGGCATGAAAGAGGATAAAAAAGGCATCCTCTCTTCCCATCAAACCTCTTGTTTTTCATAATTCTAAGAATCTCCTAATGTGCTCGTCTGGATCTTCCTGAGATAAGCCCTTGAAAGATGGAAATTTTATAGTTAATATAGAAAGTAGGGTTTCCAAATCTACCTGACGTGCCATGTTCTTTACTAACAATGTTGATGACAATGGATCGGGGGATCTTCTAATAGCCTTCCTTCTTGTTGCTTTCCAAGTCATCCTCAATGTTTGAGACCGGGTTATGATCATGAGTTGTTCATAATCCTCTTAGGCTGAGATAATTAATAAGAAGATTTAACTCTTAACCCAATGAAGTAGTACTATAGCACTATTGGCACTTGAATAATGCTTCTCCCACATTGAAATATTGCTTCTCCTATGCTCAAGCCTCCTTAGTGTCCCACTAGGCATGCCAAATTTTGTTGGGGGATTCTTGTGCAGAAAGGGACTTGAGTGCTTGTAGGAGATTGGAGAGTGAGAACAAGAGAATTAATGACACCAAAAGCCTTTGATCAATTAGGAAGAGAAGAATATAAGCTTGTACATAAGCCAAATGCTTTGTGCAATATGCCAAAGACTAACTAATGCTCATGAAACAAGATTACTTAGAATCTGTCGCCGATCTCTACACTAGACCTCCACCTTCTCCAAGCTTGCCCTTGTACACACCTTGCACCAAGCTTCCAATTAGGGGAGGGATGGACAACTTTTGTCGATGCGCACCTTCAATGCGACTTTCGAACTTTGCTATTCCTTGCTTCAACTTCTCTACATACAATCTAAGTCACTCTTCTTGCTCCTTGCAATGGCTCTCTGTGTCGCATGCACTCTCTCTGAATGTCTCCTCTCTCTCTCTCTCTTGCTATCTCATATCACACAATATATTGGTCCAACCAAGAATACTCCCTCCTTGGGTGTCGGTTAACGTATGCTCCTAAGCCCCATAGAATCTTGGTGCTCACTTTGATGTCCCAAGATTGTCTCCAAAAGTGGGTAGCCAACGAATCCCTGTTTTGTCCTGTAGCGACTTTGGATTAAAACAGAAATTTTAATTGCGGGGCCATACTTTCACTTTTGCGCACGCTGCCACTTCACATACCTTCATATTTTCCCTTTTCATTCTTCAAATGTGCACCTAAGAGAGGGTTCACCTGAATCTTCCAAAACACTTTAAAAACACTTTGAACCTTAGAGAAATTACAGAAGGACACTCTAGGACCTGCATCCATTTTCTACAAATATAATCTTTGTGAACAATTAATTATGTGCAACATGTGCACCTTGACACCCGAACGCTTTGACATTGCACATGTTGACCTTGACCTTGAACATGTTGACTTTGTCCCTTTGACTTTGATTGTGTTTGACTTTGACCAATGTGACTTTTATGGACTCAACAAACCCCATGGATCACAGAGGTGATAAATTTCAACTTCATGGTGAAAAAATCAATGTTGAAGGCCTAGGTGATTTTGAGGTAGAGTGGCACTTGGGTGGAGACTTAAAGACTCTCAAATGCATGTTAGAGTGCAAAAAAGGTGCATCTACTCTCTATCCTTTTCCATATTGCACATGAGGTTATAAACAAACAAAGAGAAAACAAAATAACATAGAGGATTTAATTGATGACACAGATGGATCTCCATCTAGTGAATGGGATATACCTTTAATGAGGTGTCCCATGTTAGGTTCACCTAATCATGACATATCGGATAAGGATTGGAATCCCATTATTCCATTTCCTTTAGTTTATGTTAACTTTTGCACATTACATGCCTTCATGAGAATTTTGATAGAATATTGAAGCTCCATATAGAATATGCATTTTCCATGAAGCCAACGATAAATCTGTACAAGCTATAAAAAAATTGGAGGAACTCCTTAATTCAATTGGTTTTCATGGTGGAAACGTAACCCTAGCTGTTAAAAAAGTTGGGGAATCTCAAGACAGTTTACAACAAGTGTCAATGACAGGGAATAAGGCAAGTTATTTTTTTGGAAGAGGTACTAGCACTCAAAATAATGAACATTATGACTTGTCAAAAGACCTATGCATGATTACAACACAAAATGATTGTCAAGTTGATCTTTGTAATAAGAGAAAGAAGGTCTAATCATGCTTAGATAATTTGGTAGGTTTAATGGGTCTTATTAGCTCTAGTGATATCTAACATCAATGGTTTCAAGAGACATTAGTGCAGTTCACGAAGTGTTTCATTCAATCTTGGGGATACAACAATATAACACACTACATTGTAAGTCTATTTGATCTTTAAAATTGTTCATTGAACTTACTTTTCTCCAATGTACTTAACAATTTTTAACATATTTTATTTGCACATGGAACATTTTTCATGCATCGATATGGGTCATTGGAGATTTTCAATACCCAAGGAATGGAGAAGTGACACTACAAAGCGAGAGGTGTGTACTACAAAAACACGTGACATGGTGGTGATCCAATGCAATCAAACTATATGGAGGAGATGTTTAATTGGTTTTACCCTTCTACATTTTCAAGAAAGTTTTTTGTGGAACGAGTTAGGGAAGTCATATTTGGCAAAAGTTGCGAGACAGATGCAACACAACATTGCTAGTGATAATTGGAAGCCACCATTAGGACTTCTCCATCATGCCCAATGGCGTGCTAAAAGACAACAAGAAGGCTCATCTTGGAAGTAAAGTGAACTCATTATATCTCATTATGTGGTAAATCATAGGATTAATATAATCTTGGTATCAATGTGTTATTATTTGTACTATTATATTATGTATGTTTCTGAACTTGTCTTTGTCCATTCTAGTGTGAAAAAAAAGTAAAAAAAAAAGAACTCTATAAATAGATAGAACTCACTCCATTTCACACTTTTGCAACTCAAGAGAATGGCATGAACCAAGAAAACTACAAGGAAAGACCGCATGGTCTATCCTAGCCATGTTCAAGACACTCAATGCCCACCATGGCTGCAACCCCCCTAGAGACCTCGAAGTGGTTCCCACATCGCTTCTAGGCCTTTCTCACATGATGGCACAACATCAAGGAGAAATCCATCATGAGAATATGAAGTGTCAAATAAACAAAAGGATTTGTCTCAAGGATAGTCAAATTCAACCTCTGATGATGAGCCACTAGAGAGGATACCCATCAAGGAAAGACCCAAAAAAGTGGCAAGGAGACAGGTTATATCAGAGAGTGATTCTGATGGAGAATCATCGACCAATGAAGAAAGCAGCACTCAACCACCATGTAATCGAATGCACATTCCAATGAGCCACAACATAACACATGGAGGCAAAAAACTTCTATAGGGACAATGCAAACCCCAACAGAGGAGGAAAGGGAGAAATCAACAACACTTTAGCTTGAAGTGTTTTAAGAAGATCTTGGAAGTTACTTACTTCAAATCTTCTTACGTACTTAATCTTGAAGCATCTTGAGATCAAGCTTTTATCCCCCTTGAATTCAAACTTCTCCTTGAAGTCTTTAATTTCCTTGAGGATCAGATCTAACTTCAAGATATATTCTGAGACTAAAAGATAATCATCTTCTCACGGTCCGATGTCCCATACCATCTTTCCTACATCAATCTGAGTATAAAATCTGGTGTCCCATACCACCCTATTTTATATTCACATTAATGTGTGGATGATACTTATCCTAAAGTCTAGACATCTCTTGATAGAGAACCTTCTAACTTCAAGAATTTTGAAGTTTCAGGCATTACCTCTAATTTCATATTTTAGGTTTTGATTCCTCTACACAATCGTTTCACGATCTCGTGTTTTTCATAGGAAACTTGAAAACCTTTGATAGAATATCCATTCTTCTTTACTAGGATTTTCAAAAGAAAAACCCACTATCACTCTAAGCTCTTGAATTTTATCAAATTCAAGTCTAATTGGTTATACTTGACCAATTTGTAGTGAAAAGAGCATTTCACTTCTTGTCTTTAGATTCCTTTCTAACAAAATCTTTTAAGTAGCTACCTCGAGGACTTTATAGGAATCTCTCTACTACTTAAGTCTAAGCATCCGCTCATGCTTTCTGGATTTGTACCGAAATCCCTTTAAGGATAGGTAAACTTTTACGTTACACCTTTGACAGACTTAATTACCATCGACACGGTTGCAGTCTACATTCTTGGAATATCTACTGTGGTCAAACTTGGAACAACTTATTATTTCAATTGCCAATACTTGGGTAAACTTCATAGTAGTTCCAACTGCAATTCTTGAACTAGCATGGCCCAGGTTAATCAATTCTTATTGATCATGCGATAGAATAAAGACTTGGTCTTTATCATTAAAATCTCTTGAGCTTTTCTAAGCTTTTTGGCTTACCTACAGGATTTTTAGAGATCTTTCCCCTACTCAAGTCCAAGCACATACTAATGCCTTTCAGATTCTAAAGCTAAGAATCTTTGATACACTTCTAGGTGATATCAACCATTTGGACTTTAAGTACCACTTTTGGTGGTTTGGGACAGCTAGGGAACTACTTACTAACTAAAGAGTTAAAAGAATTTCCTTCTCACTACTTGGGAGAATATTATTCTTGAACGCCTAGAGATCCATTCTAGGCCATGACATGTGTGCATCCATTCATCCATGTCCAATCATCCATGCACAGAATATCTATCTTCTTCCTTACAAAAAGTTATAAATATACATGTGCACAGGCTTGAGTGCATCCTATTTCTTTTGCAAGCAAGAAGAAAATATAAATTGTGCATGAAAACATTCTTTCGTATACGCATGCTTGTGTTTTAATGAGTGTTTCAATATGTTTATGCTCTTTCATGTAGGTTTCAAATTTGCATCAAGATTATCAAGAATTAAGTTTACTACTGTACTTCAATGATAAAAATGCATCCTACATGATAGCAGAGAATAAAAAACGAATATTGAAACCAATCATTAACTTGGAAAATACTTATCTCCTAATTAAGCTACATCCTTCCCTTGATCCTCTAGAAGAGCGATTCTTCATCTTTTGGTCCATAAGGAAAGTTACATGCTCCTCATTGAAGACCATTGCTTCCTCTTGTCTTCTTCTTTGAAGAAATGAAGCCTTCATGCTTGTCTTAATCCATACTTTGACTTCAGATGACCAATGTAACAAACTAATGATTACGACCTCCACAGGCTAGAGAGATGACTCTCCTCTCAACCAAATGCCTCTATATATAGCTCTCTCCAAGGGACTTCCTACTTGGGCAGGTGGATACTAACCATCCAAGTGTCGGCCATGTAACTGCATGTGCGCCAAGTGTCCCAATTAACTCGAGTTAACTCAAGTGGATGCTTCTAGAAGGCTCTAGATCTCTTTGGGCAAAATACTCTCCCCATGTCCCCCATGGGGATTGAACCTAAGACCTCCTCCTTCATATCCTTGAGACTTAACCACTAAGCTAAGTGGATCACTTGTTCACAAGAGCACAAGACCTCCTAGTAATTCTAAACTCGAGATCTTTGGTCATACAGACGGATGACCAAACGGTGTCCGATTTCAGATCTGTCTGAACCGACTAGATCCTTAGATCATAGACTTACTTTATTATAGGCCTTGCATGCCAAGACCCATGGCAATACCTATTTGTCCTTGTACATTTCCTCTAATGTTAACTCCTAGAGTAGTTACAACTAAAGATTTTCTAACCAAAATGACACAGTTAGTGCCTTGGTTAATTGTACTCAAACACAAAACTTTGCTCAAGGCCTTCAAGCACCCGGTCATGAAGTGCCCATCATGAATATAATCTTTATGAATAATTACAAAATCATCCTTTGGCAACTTTCCAATGTAGTTTTCCAAGGATGAGCACCAGACCTTGCTGCAAACGTTTCCACTTCAATGGCTTTTTGTTAAGCAAGAAAATGATAGTTCAAGGTCCCATCTTATTAAATGAAATTATTAATTTCTTTAATAACCACTTACATCATGAAGCTTGTGTTCTTCCTCCCCTCTTCCAAGGGCATCAAGATCTAATGTGGAGTGGCCATCCCGCTCTGCTCTGCTACTAGGGATGTAGGTACTTTTTTCTTCATTATTCTCTATCGTGCTGCATTGAACTCTTTTTGCATAGTATAATTGCTATCATTTGTTATAATATCCTCACACACCATTGCTATGGTTTCTGCATAAAATCACCAAGTGGGATAGCTTTCTTTTCAAGTAGATAAGATGTATTATCAAGTGGAACATATGACATAGCAGAGAAAAGACTAAGGCATTCATCCAGATGGAGTCCGAATGCCTTCTCAATATCACGAAGAAAAATAAACTCCTCTCCGTCCACAATGATGATGGAGGGATATTCGATTTCCACCTCTGTTAATGTGGGCTCAGAGGGGTTAAGATTTGATGGTGGGGGCTCTTCCATGCTTGATTTCTCACACAATTTGTCCTCCACACCTCTAGGGAGCTCTTGCTCGACTATGCCACTCTCCTTGGCTAAGTCTATGACATTTGGTTGAGGCTCATGTTTTTCATGAACAAATCCCCCCGTGACAAGGTTGGGGAGATCCATGGGTGCAGGCCATGTCTCCTCATTGATGATAAATATTGTTGTGGAAATTTAGGAAAGGTACTTAGTATCCATCCTCTTCTCTTTGTTAAGTTGTTTTATCAAAGGCACTATTTCATCCAACAAATGCCCTCCATGGCCAGCGATTGCCATGAAGCATTTAAGGTTCTTCATGAAAGCTTCATCACCTTTATGTTTTTAGAGAAAAAGGTCACATGGGGCTCACTTAACCTCATAAGGTGGGATATCTATGGAAAAGTGCAAGATGTAGTACTCATGGAACTCTATGATTTCATTGAGCACATCAGAGTTGAGTTGAATTATCTTGTCTAGATTAGGGACTCTAGAGACAAGGTCGTACAAGTGCGTTTGACCTTTGTACTGAGTTGATTCCAAGAACTCATTGAAGAGTTCTCACAGACGTTTGGACAGGGGGGTTGTAGAGGTTGAGGCAGTCATTGCACATAAGGGTAGTGGAATTGCTATGGGGTGCATGCTCTTGGAGTGATTATAGCTCTTCTTGGTTAAGAAAGTGAGAAATGAGAGAATCAAACTTGCTTTTATAGTAGTTTCAATATTTTCAAGTGAATGGGACCCATTTAAAGGTAAACATAATACCTACAAGTAAAAGAATCATGCACAAAACTCTCAAAAACAATTTGGCTCATAAAAAAGATTGAACGGATAATCATTTAACATAATAAGACATACCACATCTACACAATAGAAAAAATAAAATTCTTGGAAATGTAAAATTGTAATATATATTGCCATGGAAAAAATCAAAGATTTGTCAATTAGTACATCATATTGAGATAAAAAAGTTTTACATCTTTGATTTGTGGCATGTGCATTACATTTTAGAAGAGGAAGGATTATGAATGGTAATTTGGTTATGTGTAAACTCGAGTACTCAAATAGTTCTTGAGCTATGACAATGAAAGTTGAGTTCCATCTACACTCCATTCAGGAAGGACTTTAATTTTATCCTCCAACCTCTTGCCAATCTAAAGACAAATAAAAATATTTATAATATCATATTTGAATATAAAAAATTGTATAAATAAAAGAAAAATTACCATAAATTGTTTACCTTATGCCCTTATATTTTGAACTTCATTTGATCCAAATCCTCAAATCCCATTATTACTAGATGTTCTCTCACATTTCCAAGCGTCCAATGAGGATTCAACCAAATATCTTCCATCTCGTTGTTGGGTAGATTTACCTTAATTTCAAATGAAATTTAAAAACAGTTAGAACTTTGTAATGGTATCCATTCACCAAGTTTACACATACAATGATCATAATAGAATCTAATGTACAATGAAGTTTGGTGTTTCAAATATCGAAATCCTATGCCTCTTGCACCAATTTTACAAAGGTATCTATCCCCTTTGGTGCATCCTTTTACGAGTCCCCAATTTTCACTTAGTAAACCCTCGACCTGCTCCCTGAAATTTTTGCATTTTTGGGCCCAAGACAGTTACGAGATTCCTTTCTCTATCTAGAGGCAAAACCTGAACATAGGGGAATCTTGTCCCCTCCTCCCCCTCAACCTAGTAATTTATAGGCTATAGATTGTGTCCACCACCCTCTTCTGATTGGTCCATCGCCAATCACTCCTTAATCCAGAAGGTCCATGTAGGGTTCATTTTTTTCCCTAACAAACTAATTTTGCAGGCCGAGGTAGAGGTTCAAGAGGAAGAGCCACATGAGGTAGACAAGGTAGAGAAAGAGCTCAAAGCTCATCACCCTATGCCATATGTGGTCTATCAAATCAAATCATAGAAAAGTTCTTTGGGAATCCAAGGAATCAGAGAGGAGGCTATTATTGGAGTTTGAGGTCTATTGAAGCACACAAATAACATAAGGAAGAAGAAGAAGATTGGAGCACAACACAACACTACATGAATTACCAAGTGAATTTACAAGCATGATTAAAATATAAGGGTAATATGAAGTTTTTCTTTAGTAATGCATGGTGGTAGACTCTCCTTCTCAAGAGCTTTGCAATGATACCCTTGCTGTAGAAACCTCGAACTCCGACACTGCACATAGTACTTTGCACAGGGGTGTAGAATACACATAAAATACATAGTACACAGACCAAAAACATAGATTTCTAAGGTCATACAAATGTGGTTGAACTTTGAGTATGTTGATGACTAGGCCACTATATCTTTTATTAAAGAATATATACAAAAGTTTCCAATGGCCATTTGGCCTTTCACATGGACATTAACGGTAACAATCTCCCACTAAAGGCCAATATGGCCAAAGTATGGGAGAAAAATAAAGAATGATAAAGAATACCTGAGTGTAAGTATACAAAATATACCTCCCACCTCATGGGCATATTACATAGTATACAAGTAACTCTATAAGATCATGAATCAAGTAACCCCCATCAAGTGACAACAATGTTGAAAGCTATCTTGTGGTAGAGCTTTAGTCAAAGCATCTGCAACATTATCTCCTGTATGAAACATCTCAAGAATAATGTGATTAGTGTCTAAGCAATCTCTCATGAAGTGATATGACACATCAATGTGCTTGGTCTTTGCATGATGGAGTGCCTTCTTAGCCAATGCAATGGCACTCTGACTATCATTCAACAAACAAGGTACATGTTGAGATAAACCCATATCACAAGCAAGACAAGAAAGCCACAATGCATTATTTGCTGCAACATAATCTGCTTCTATGGTGGAAATAGCTATACATTCTTGAAGATGAGATGCAGGAGATAGCACCTCCAACAATATAAAAAATGTACCTTGATGTAGACTTATGATTGTCTACACAACCAGCATAGTTAGAATCTGTGTAACCAAAAATGGATGCTTTCCCTCTACCTAAGCATAACTACTTGTCCTTAGTGCCACTTAGATATCTCAAAATCATCTTGATTGCTTCACAATGCTTCTTGCCAAGATTAGACATATATTTGCTCACAACGCCCATTGGAAATGCAATGTCTCATCTCATAGTTAGCATATAATACATGAGACTACCAATTGTAGAGTGATAATGAATTTTGGTCATGAATTCCTTTTCCTCATCTGATTTGGGGCAATAATCCTTGCTCAATTTCACATATGTGGGTAAAGGTGTACTTAATGCCTTTTCACCCTACATATTGAACCTATGAATTACCTTGGATATGTAATCATTTTGAGACAAGTATATGCATCTTTGACTCCTATCAAAAGTAATGTGCATGCCAAGAATATGTTTGGCATCCCCCAAATCCTTCATTTCAAATGTCTAACTCAACTTCATTTTGAGAATTGACAAGTCATAAGAGGCCTTCCAAACAATCAACATGTCATGGACATAAAGTATCAAGCATATTAAGATTCCATATGAGCATCTCTTTGTGTAGAGACAATGATCCTCATTGCTTTGAGAATAGCCTTAAGACTTCATAAAAGCATCAAAATTTTGGTACCATTTTCCTGGGGATTATTTAAGACCATATAAGCTCTTCTTCAACTTAGAAACTAGACTTTCCTTGCCAAGAACTACATAACCCTCTGGTTGTTCCATATAGATCTCATCTATAAGATCTCCATGCAAGAAAGTAGTTTGCGCATCCATTTGGACTAGCTCTAAGTCCTCCATTACAACGAATCCAAGAAATATTTGTAGGGTAGTCATCTTGACCTTTAGAGAGAAAATCTCCTTGAGATCAACACCATGTTGTTGCTCAAAACCCTTTGCAAAAAGTCATGATTTATAATTTGGAGAAGGACTATCTGACGTGAATTTTAGCGTATATACCCATTTATATGGTGAAGATTTAGTGCCCTTTGGAAAAGGTGCTGAATTCCAAGTACTATTCTTGTGAATAGAATCCAACTCACTCTTCATGGCATGCTCCCACTTGACATGATCCTTTGTTTGCATATCATTTTTGTAGAAAGGAGGACACCAACATCTGGTAGCATAACAAAATCCAAATGTAGAATATATCTATCAGGTGGATGTGAGACACTTGCATAGTGTCTCAATGGTTGATGAACATGAACACTGCAAATCGATTTGATCAGTCGTTCTCTTGAACATCCCTATGCATAGCATTTTTTATCCATGCTAAATGGCGGACTAGTATCCTCAAACACCACTCTTCTTACTTCAACCTCCTTAATGGGCTCTTTGTGCATCTTAGATACATTGAAAATGACATCACTACTTATGATAACTCATTGTGGTTTCAAGATCCCATAAGCAATATTCAAATTTTCCATCTCGACCATATCCAAGAAAAATGCATTTCTTTGAGATATGGTCCACCTTTTGTCTAAGATTCTTGCATATATGTATATATTCTTCTAAGAGCCTTAGTGGGCATGGTACTATCAAGTTTCAACACATCAGTATCATTAGAAATAACATTAATTTCTTCAATCTTCACAGTCAAAGAAGATGGTGCAGGTAGTTGTTTAACATGCCCATCAACATTTTTTTTTTAAATAAAGGAAGTTCGGCCTTAGCCTACTCTCTCGGACTTGAATTAATTAAAAGAAAAGTACAAGAGAAGGGGACTAGCCCCAAATCCCACAAAGTGGGGGTAGCTTTTACAGAGTTTAGATGGTATTACACAGAGGTAAATCACCCTCTCATCACCCGCATGCGTGGCCCACATGGGTATATGCTTGTTGTTGATCAGAAGGAGCACTTGATGATGTCTAAAGGGGGTCTCTTATAAATAGCAATCCCTTTGCCAAGGAGGAATAGTGATTTCTCAATGGACCATTCTTTGGGGGAGTCACCAAAGTAGAGAACCTAGCTTTCCCGCCAGATCTTCCATAAGACCTTCCCTCTGATGGCATTCGAGAGAGAAGAGGTAACCGATCACTTCTCCCAACAGAGCTTGCTTCCAAGTGATATGTTTTTGAAGTCTAATTTTCTTTTTGAGCCTTCATGGAAGACTTTGCAACATTTACATGAAGTTATAGAGGAGGTTGATAAACCTCGCATCCCCATCGTGCGGCGCCCACTTGGTTTTAAGCTTATTGTTGACATATTGTAGCTCTTTGTGATGTGTGAAGGGGGGGGGTTTCTTATAGTTAGCAATTCTTTTGCCAAGAAGGAATAGGGACTTCTTGAGTGACCATTCCTTGGGGGTATTGCCAAAGTTGTGAGTGCACCTTTCCCGCCAAATCTTCCAAAGGATCTCTCCCCTGATTGCATTCCATAATGACATAGAGCAACCAATTGCTTCACCAATAAGGGCTTGCTTCCAAGTGATATGTTCTTCGAGTCCTAGAGACTGACCAAGGACCCTCCATAACCGAAGGGATTTAGGGAAAGCAAAGAACAGGTGGCCAATATCCTCTTTGCTATGGCAACATCGCTTGCACAAGGGCAGAACACCACAGATCTTGTTAGCTTTTGCATTGGTATATATTCCACGGTGTAAAATTTGCCATAGGAGGACCGACCTTTTGTTTTCAATGAGAGGGTGCCAGATAGACATAAATTTTAAATCCCAACAAAGTCGCGTCCAGTTGAGACACCATTTCTTATTGAGACTGATGTGAATGTCATTGTGAGCTTCAACATATGGAAGCTTGGAGAGGTGATTACCATTATACCATTTAAGGCCCCTTAGGTTCGGAGCGTCCTATCCCATAAGTAGTCGGATCATAGAGTGGTCCCAAGCATGGTGTCTACTCAATAAAACATTCCATTCCTCATACATGACCGTAGCACTACGGTCAAGGTCCTCAAAGTCCACCCATCTGTTCGTGTCCTGTTTCCAGAGGTGCTTCCATTGTTTGAATCCCTTGTTCGAGAGTCTCTTGGCACTTAAGACATTCCAAGGCTCCACGTTTCTTATTCCTTGGATGGGGAACCAAATAGAGTCATTTTGTCTTATACCTGCGGCCCACTTCCAATCTTCATTGATTCTGATGTAAGGTTTGAATCTGTTCCAACTCAACGTTCGTGTTTCTGAAAATTAGTGTGGCCCAAGCGAAATCTTTGTTGCACCAAGCCTTAATCATCCACTTTGCCGCAAGTTTATTGGCCATGCTGCCAATGTCCATAATACCCATACCTGCACTCTCCTTTTGGCTAGTGCATATGGACCATTTGATTTTAGGCACTCCCCTCCTGTTATGGTCCCCAATCCAGAGAAAGTTCCTACAAATACTTTCCAATTTGGCTTTGGCTAATTCTTGATCCTTCATTCTCCGGTAAGAGAGAAAGTATATGATTGAGGATATGAGGAACGTGTTGATCACCATGGCCTGGCCAGCAAGATTTATTTGTAATCCCCTCCAATAGTTAAGTTTATTATTAAGTCTGGAGAGAACCCAAGCCCAGTTTTGTTCCATAGTAACACCGAATCCCATGGGAATACCAAGAATGCGAATGACCTAACCCGATTGAATGCTTTGGCATCCCTGCATAGTGAGGAGATTGGGTTGATTCCCTTTGATAACCCTGAACGCAGGACTTGGAATGGTTACTACGGGACCCAAAAGCCTCACAAAAAGTATCGAGGCACCACCAAAAGGTTTCCAGACTGGTATCGTCATTGTGAACAAAGGCATTTGTGTCGTCCGCAAATAGCCTCATGGTCATTTGCCCAGAGTTATGTGGCAAAGTGATGCCTCTTATGCGACCAAGCTGCATTTGATGCTCTACAAGTCGGCTAAGTCCTTGTGTGGTGATGGTGAAGAGTAGTGGGGCCAACGGGCAACCTTGTTTGATGGATCGTTTCAATTTGATTGCCTTTGAAAGTTGTCCGTTGACATTGACTTTGGTCCAAGCATTACCAAGGAGAGTGGAGATCATCCTGAGGAATCTCTGACTACATCCAAGGTCTTTTAGCGATTGCAAAATATAGTGCCATTCCAATCTGTCCCAGGCTTTGTCAAAGTCAATCTTGAGGAAGACAATGTCCTGATTAGATTCTTCAGTGAAGTCTAGACCTTCCCAGATATCAATGATGGCTTCCAGTATTGACCTTCCCTTAATGAAGCCTTTTTGGTCTTTGCTAAGCCACTAGTCTAAATGGGAGGATATCCTGTTGGCAATGACTTTAGCAAGAATCTTATATCCGGTTTGAAGCATTGTGATAGGTCTCCAGTTCTCAATTCTATTCTTCTCCCCTTTTTTATGAATAAGTTTGATGATGCCATTGTTGAGACAAGCTGGAAGGGCACCAAACTAGAGTGCCTCAAGCCAAACCAGACGCAAAAGGGTGGCCACCACATATTTGAATGATTTAAAGAACTCATTAGTGAGTCCATCAGGCCCCAGGCTCTTGCCGTTCGGAAGCGAATCAATAACTTCAAGGATCTCTTGTTTCAAAATGGTGGCGTCTAGCAAAGCGCTCAAGGTGCATGGGATTCTATGCAAGGAAGTCCAAGAGATGGTGGCCATGCAATCCCGCCTATGGGGGGAGAGGGGACAAGCACCACCCAAGAGACTCGTGAAGTGTGCTTCTATAATGTTAATGTTCTCTTCCTCTGTCTTACATTCCACCCCATTCTTGTCAAGCAGTAGCCGGATCTCTTCTCTAATTTTTTTTCTTTTGAGAATCTTGCACATCTCTTTGGAAGGTCAATCTGCCTTATCAGCCCACCATTCCTTAAAATAAATTTGTAGATTTTTCCTTTTGATCTCCTCCTCATATCTTAATCTTCCTCTGATGTTTTGGAGTCCCTTCTGAGATTGAATCTTCCCTTTATTAACTTCTTCTTCGAGTCTCCAAAGCCGACAATATAGGTTTGGCAGATGGTTTTGAGAGCCTTTGTGGTCCTAATCAAGATCTGACGAGACTTTTCCATCGTGTTTCTCCAACACTTGGCCGGAGAGGTGCATACGATGAAGGTCTCAAGCCAAGCGTTAGTGATTTCTTGCTAGATAGAGGGGAGTGAGAAGACTACAGACTGGCGTGAAACCAAGGTGCCTTACGAGTTTTAGATAGAGGGGGGAATGTGAGCACCATTGGGTAATGGTCTGAGATGGTGAATCATTTCGTTGCGCTAGGGTAGGAGGGCCCCATTGATGGATGAGATTCTACGAAATGTAGCATCTGTCTAGTCTCGCTTTCCTCAAGTTCTCACCCAATTGAAGATTGGACCAAGAAAAACCATTCGAGTCCTTGACTTTGACTAGATCCAAAAATAGTTTGGTTTGGTTCCATGTGTCTTTCTCCTGGCCATCAATGATGCGTCCCTTGTTGTTCCACCTATGAGAGGGGTCTTCCACCATATTGAAGTCACCGCAAATCATGACATTATGAGAAAAAAATTCCAAGGAGGACCAAGTATCGATCCTCGCAGCATCCTCATTTGGAGCATACATCGAGATCAGGGAGAATTGAAAGGGGGTGTTGAATGAAACTGCCAGCCACCAATGATTTCTGTCTTCGCTAGTGTAGTCAAGTTTATTAGCCCAGAAGTGATTGATACCAATGGCAGTTCCACCAGAACCACCCTGATGGGTTGTGGAAAACCACACATGGGACTGAGAGATGCCCTTAAGTCTTTTTTGAAGGTCTTCTCCTTCAATTTTGATCTCCTGA
Organism: Ceratopteris richardii; assembly: GCA_020310875.1. NCBI lineage: Eukaryota > Viridiplantae > Streptophyta > Polypodiopsida > Polypodiales > Pteridaceae > Ceratopteris > Ceratopteris richardii. The sequence goes on from CM035414.1 coordinate 4,409,873, forward strand.
AGACAAATGAAATCCATGTTTAAGCTTATGTCACGGAGCCATTGACCAATAATGATAGCTCTTGTGGGGTTAATTAGCCCCCTAGTGTTAAGTGACACGATGATCATTTTCTTGCACTTCCCTCGTTTTGAGGGTGGGACTTCTCTTTTTTCGTCTTGGAGTCTTCTTTCTTTCTTGAGGGGGATGGTCCCGACCATGTGCCTTCGATTTAAGGGGTGTGCCAAAGATGCATTAGCAAGGCCATACTTACTTAAATCTATCTCTGACTTCCTTCTTCCACATTAGGAACTGTAAAACATTCCAAGAGACTTGGGATACATTGTCTTCATATTTTTTTCCAACACAAGGGCTAGGAAGAACCAATTGTGGATTGAGTTCACCACTCAAAGGAAGCAACCTAGCAAAGTGCTTCCGAATATGTGACCAAGGTCAAGGATGTGTCTGACCAATAGGCAAGCATAGGAGAGGAGATTTAAGAGGAGCAAATTATGAGATAAGTAATCAATGGTATAAAGGCAGATGACAAATGTGAAAGCTTCACAACTGCTATGGACTTATACATGGACATGCAGATTCCAGATCTTATCACACTCATGGGGTAACTCCTTACCCATGAAGCCAAGCTCAACTAAAATGGAGATTCATCAAGAGGTAACAGCTCTTCTGCCCTATACATAGATAAAGGCAAGTCTAAAGAGAAAGAGAAAAATAAAAAGAGTGAACATGAAGGTACTACTTCTCAAGCCAATTATGCAGGTAGAGGTAGGAACTCAAGAGGTAGGGGCAAAGTAGGTAAGCAAGGTAGGGGGAGATCGTTCAACTCTTCCCCATGCAATATTTGTGGTACCATACCACAAATGAGTGTTACATGAACTTCCAAAATCAGAGAGGTAGAGGTTTCCAAAGAGGTGGCTACACACAATCAAGAGGAAGGTTCAACCATCATCAAGGTTACAACAACAATTACAACAACAATTACAACAAAAATTTCAACATCTACCAAGGAGGCTACAACTCAAGGAGAGACTATAACAATTACATAGAGGATCAAGAGGATTCCCTTTTGATTATGAACATGGCTTCAAAGCAAGGTACGAATGATGACCATCTCTTCTACATTGACTTAGCATGTTCAAATCATGTGGCAGGCAATGTAGCTCTTCTCTCTAACCTTGAGGAACCCAAGGGAAAGCACCAAGTGCAAATAGGTGATGACACCAAGCATTCAGTGATCAAGGTAGGAAATGGTAAAACCTCTAATGGAAATAGAAATCTGTTGAGCATGGTTCTATATGTACCTACAATTACCAAGAACTTGATGAGTGTTGGACAGATTGTGGAAAAAGGTTTGCAGGTTAGGTTCAATAAATATAGAGCATTTGTGGAGGATCGCCAACATGGATTCAATAATATTTCCAAAGGACAAAACACAGGTAGATTATTTACATTTGAACTTGAAGATACAAGGAATATTGCACTTTATAATTACAAAGATCAAACATTGTTAGAGCTTGAGATTCGGCATAAAAGATTAGGACATATTGGTGAGAGAACCTTAAAGAAACTATGCAGAGATGAATGTGTGGTTGGGATACGTAATCTATCCAAGCAACACATGATCTATAAGAGTGGTGCTTGTAAGTTTGGAAAATCTCACAAGTTACCCTTCTCAAAGAAAGGCTACATGCATGAAGATTACTTGGAGCTTGTCCACACAGATGTGTGGGGACCAAGTAAGGATCCCTCAATTTCTGGATCAAGGTGTTATGTATCTTTCATTGATGATTTTAGTAGGTGGACTATCTTATATTTTCTGAAGCACAAAGATGAAGTGTTCAATTGCTTTAAGAAGTATCTTGCCGTTGTGGAAAACCAAACAAGCAGAAGCCTAAAAAGACTAAGGTTAGATGGAGGAGGTGAGAACTTCTCAAATGAATTTGATGCATTCTTACACGACAGAGGAATCAAAAGGGAAATTACAACAAGGTATACCCCTGAGCAAAATGGGGTGGCAGAGAGGAGAAATAGGTTGATTGTTGAAACAACTAGATCAATGCTAAATGAGAAAAAGCTATCTAATTATTTGTGGCGAGAGAGTGTATCTACTGCCACTTATCTTGTTAACAAGTTCCTATCCAAATCACTTGATGGGATGACCCCATGTGAAGCATGGCATGGTAGAAGATCATTACTTGGTCATTGCAAGATCTCTTGATGTGTTGCATATGTGCATATCACATCTCAAATTAGAGGTAAGCTAGACCCTAAGGCAGAGAAGTGCATCTTCATGTTGGGATAGATGGATGGATGCTCCAAGAGACTGAGTAGGTACTGCTAACCCTGCTTTGTACCAACCCTCTTTTGCTTCAGATTTGATAAGTAGACCTTCTTAGCTTTCCAGTAACACCAAAAAATGGCCTATGTACTTTGGAAGTGATGTGTGTAATGACTGAACCAAAACAGATAACTTTGAAGTTCACAAACTCAAGAAAACCTTCTATTTATGTCTTGACACCTGTTGGATGTTTTACTCAGTGTGACCAGCACAATAGAAATTGATAAAATTCCTTCTAGGGGTATTTAATTAGCTTAGTAAGCTACCATTTTCAAGTGGAATGATGTAAAAAGATAAACTATGCTAAGAGAAATCAATTTAGCAAGTTTAGCTATACCCTCGACTTTTTAGAATTGTAGTAGAAAATGACCAGAGTTCACCTCGACACAGATTTCTCTAAAATACCATCGCACTCCTAACCGGGAGGTTGTGAGTTCAATTACCAACATTGGTATCAGAGCCTAGTTGAGACATTGGGCGAGATGGAGGTTCGCGCCTCATTTGTGGGCACTTGGGAAAAGCGCTTATCCATGGTGAGTGTGAAACTGGCCTTGGATGAAGGCGCATGGGCATTCGGGCACCCACAGAGGGTGGAATAGGTCCAAATTTGGTCCATGTGTTGGAGTTTGAGGTTGGTGGAAGAGCTCATGCATGGAAAGTAGGTCCAAGAGTTAGAAGGGTCCACAAGTGAGCATTGAGGAAAATGCTTAGTCTAAGGGGGAAGGAATGTCAGATAATCCTAGTAGGAGATGGTTGAACCACGCCATAAGAGAGAGGATTAGGAAGTAATCCTCAACCATGGCTTTTGGGGCAAGTGGTTAGCCCATCGCACTCCTAACCGGGAGGTTGTGAGTTCAATTCCCAACATTTCGCATCTTTTGAATATATTTTCCTGGTCTTGTAGATGATCTACTCTCTGATTAGCAAAAGTGCATAAATCATCTACATAATTTTCCATTAGGATTCTTAGAAAATCTCTAAATTCATGATACATCAACCTTTGGAATGTGGCTGGTGCATTTGTTAAGCTGAAAGCATAACTCTAAATACATAGACACCCCATTCAATTGCAAAGGTAGTCTTGTGTTGATCTTCTAATGCAATAGGTATCTTGTTATAGCTTGAAAATCCATCCAAAAAGTTATACACTTATTTTCTAGAAACTCTCTATAGCACTGATCTGTTATTGACAGTGGGTAACTACCTCTGAAAGTTGCAACATTAACTCTTTTAAGATTTATGCAAACCCTAAGTTTTCCATTTTTCTTTGGAACCACAAATATTGGAGATGTCCATTCTATGTACTCAATTTTATACATGAAATTGGCAGTAAAAAATTTATCTATTTCCTCTTTAATCTTTGCAGAGTATTTATCATTATATGTATAATTCCTTTCTTTACTAGGTTTTGCTAGTGCAATGGGTATTTTATGCACATAGATATTGGGATCTATTCCTTTGAAATCCTCTTGTTCTTTTTCCATATCAATTGCTATCACTATCTGTCTGTCTTCTTCCCCCTCTCGAGCTATCATAAACTTTTTTGTTTCTTCTTGGTTACCATATGATTATCCTTTTTTCTTGTCTCTCCTAGGTTTCAAATTGAGCAATGATCTCTCCTGAATTTCATTATTCTTGAAATTAGGTGGAACATAAATTTTTCCTTCTTCTTCCTCCTTAAATTCTAGTTTTTCATGTTTTGAATTTGTTTGGGAATTGTGTTGTTTTGGCTCCTCTTGGTGTTTGAAATTATTATATTTTCCTAAAATTGTAACTCTGATCACATCCCTAGCTTTTACTTCCTCTAAATATGAGGTTTTGTTGCTAACTTCTTGGATATGTTTGTCTATTTTGGATGCAAATTTTCCTCCCTCAATTCTTATCATTCTTAATCCTATATAGAAAATATCGTACCCTTCATCATTATGAAAGTTTATTCCCACATGTTCTTCATTTGCTACATCTAAAGTTGACAAGATCTGACCCCATCCATATGGTTCCAAATCTTCATCATTAAAATTTTGTGGTATGTACCTTGTATCTTCTATCTTTCTCTCATTTAAACAATACCTTTTTATCATTCAAAATATTTTTGGTAATTTTCTATTTGTGGAAACACATGTCCAAATTGGTGCTTCATTATCACTGCTCTCATTAGACTCAATCACACTACCATGTTCATGATGTACTTTGTTAATTCTCTTGGGGATATGTTGTAATAACATCCTCTTCTCATATGAAATTTGGTAATATTCCCTTGATTTTGGAGATAAAGACAATCTTGTCTATTGCTGAAAATTTAGCAAATGTAAAGAATGATGAAGCTAACATGGCTCAAGATTTTTGGGCATGTGTTGTTACATGTCATTATGATGCTTCTTTGCATTCTAAATGTATGGTTGTGAGTGAGGCTGATTAGGATTGGTTCTTTGATAGTGGTGCTTCAAAGGACATAACATCATGCAAAAGATTTTTTGCCTCTTTGAAAGATGCACCTAAGGGAGGACATGTGGTGTGTGCAAACAATGCCTCTTATCCTATCATTGGAGTAGGAGAAATTGAGCTTACGGCTGCAAATGGAGGTGTGATTCTCTTGAAAAATGCATTGTAGGTGCCCCGTATCAAGTAGAACTTAATTTCAGTTCTGTTGATTGCCAAAGCTCGAATTCATGTACACTTTGTTGATGATAACTGTATGGTTCATGATTTCAACAATGGCGATGTTATCGTGATGTCCCGTACATTATGTAATGGTTTGTATCACATGGATACATACAAGAGGGCTGCCTCGAATGCCTTGGTTGCTCATACTTCTTCCATGGCTGAAATGGAGCTTTGGCATGCTTGTTTTGGTCACTTGAACTTCAATAGTTTGCTTTACTTGCAAAAGAAGGACATGGTTATTGGTTTGCCTACACTTGAGTCCATTGAAAAGCATGCATGTGAAGGTTGCATTCTTGAAAAAATGCATCATGCTTCTTTTCCAAAAGATAGTCATACACACACTACAAGAAAAATGCAACTTGTTCATAGTGATGTATGTGGTCCCGTCAAGACTCCATCTTTTGGGAAGCATGTATATTTTGTTACCTTCATTGATGATGCTACTCGCAATACATGGGTGTATCCTATGAAAGCAAAGAAAATGAGGTATTTTCTTGCTTCAAAGCATTTTTAGCTATGGCTGAAAAGTTTTCTTCACAAAAGCTTTTGACTCTACGCACAGATCGTGGTGGTGAATACATGTCACATGAGTTTAATGCTTTTCTTTGTGAAAGAAGTATTTCACACCAATGTATGGTGCCATATACCCCTCAGCAAAATGCTGTTGCCGAGCATAAAAATAAAACTCTACTTGAAATGACACGATGTATGGTTAAAGGAAAGCATCTTCTTGATACGTTTTGGATGGAAGTGGTCATGTGTGCAAATTATGTGTTGAATCGTTGCCCTACAAAAGCATTGAGAGTCATCACTCCTTATGAGGCTTGGAATGGTCATAAGCCTATGGTTAGTCATATGGGTGTGTTTGGTTGTTTGGTATATGCTCTTGTGCCATCACAACAACATCACGAACTTAATGACAAGGCACAAAAATGTATATTTGTTGGTTATAGTGCTGAGAGTAAGGGATATCGTTTGTACCATCCATTGACGAACACATTTATTGTGAGTCGAGATGTGGTATTTGCTGAAAATTCAGTTTTCCCTCTACTTGAGTGCAAAAAAAATAGCAAACAATTAGCTCACAAGATGTGTTCAATACACTCATGCTTTTGTTCCAAAATGGTGCGCTTGACTATGGCCATGTAAGAACAGCCAACTGAGGTTCGAAGGGCTGAAAAATTCCAACCAAATAGGGCTGAAAATGTAGAGAATCTCCAGCCAAACATGGCTGAAACATTTTAGCCAAAAATTATCAAAATTGCTAGAAATTTCTAGCCACATATGGCTGAACATTTGCGTCAAAATGTGGCTGAAAATGAGCATGAAATTCAGCCCACGCATGATGTACATATTGAAGATGTTTTAGATAATGAACGCATGTCTATCAAGAGTGCACAAACTATGCCAAAGTGGCTGAAACAAACTTTGTAGGATAGCGAATTGAGTGCACCTTTACTTGGTAGAACAAGATCAAGCTCTCACCATGCATCAAGTAATTTTGTGGATTATTCACTTATTGCTATATCATGTAATGAAGAGCCACTTTCTTTTGAAGATGCATGTGAGGATCCACAATGGATGAGTGCTATGCAATCAAAAATGGATTCCATACATAGGAATGGTACTTGGGAGTTATATGAATTGGCAAAAGGAAAGAATGCCATTGGTACAAAGTGGGTTTACAAGATTAAGAGAAAATCTAATGGTAGCATTGATTGCTACAAAGCTAGATTGGTTGCCAAAGAATATGCACAACAATATGGCATTGACTATGAGGAAACATTTGCACCTACTTCATGCATGACTACCATTCGTACTGTGGTTGCATTGGCTGCCCATCGAGGTTGGAAAGTGCATCAATCGGACATAAAAACAACCTTCTTGAATGGTGATTTGCAAGAGAGGTTTATGTGAAGCAACCTCCTAGATTTTCTATGAAAGGGAAAGAGCATATGGTTTGTCGCTTGCATAAAGCCTTGTATGGTCTCAAGCAAGCTCCATGTGCATGGTATGACAAAATACATAAGCACTTGATTGCTCTTGGCTTCACATGTAGTCTGATTGAAAGCACACTCTATGTACGCAAAAATGGGGGTGATCTTATAGTGCTTGTTCTTTATGTCGATGACATACTCTTGACTGGGTCATGTACTTGATATTCTTATGGATGATTTGCAGCATACTTTTGATGTCACTTATCTTGATCTTTTGAGCTACTATCTTGGCATCCAATTTGTATCCGTTGAGGGGGGGATTGCTATGCATCAAGAAAAGTATGTTGAAAAACTACTTCAACATTTTGACTTTGAGGATTGCAAGCCAGTTTCCACACCAGTTGAGACAGGATTTAAATTCTCAGTTGAGGATTCCAGTGATGCATTTGACACTTCTCTTTATCAGCAAGCTGTGTGATGTCTTATATATGCATGCAACACAAGGTCAGATATACAGTATGCAATTTCCCAGTTGAGTCAATTCATGCATAGCCCTGGCAGTAAGCATTGGCAAACGGTGAAACATGTGTTTAGATATCTTCGAGGCACTTTGAGCTTAGGTCTCTTTTACAAAAGAGATATTCAGCCATGCTTGCATGCTTTTACAGATAGTGATTGGGCTGGTTGTTATGATACTCGCGTGTCCACTAGTGGTAATTGCTTTTTCCATGGAGACTCATGCATATCTTGGTTGAGTAAGAAGCAACCTAGAGTGGCAACTTCAAGTTGTGAAGCTAAGTACAGGGCACTTTTCAGAGCTACAGTGGAGTGTTGATCTTAATTTAACCGTAACTCCCCGCGAGCTTTCCAACAAAACAGAAATCACGGCAAACGGATTTCGTATATGTGCCTACACAAGATAATGTGGCAGACATATTCACCAAAGCTCTTCCAGGGGAAAGTTTTGAAGCTTTTCGCAAAGCTTTAGGCTTGTTACCTTGTGGGGGTTGATCTATCACTCCCTGTATGTGTTCACATCATTCGCTCTAGGGGGGTTTGTTACACTTATGTGTTCCTCGAGTAGCTTTGATGTGAACCTTTTCCGTATACATGGACACTTTTTACTCTAGTGCTGGCTAGAGGTTTTTTCCCCATGTTACCACATACTTGATACTCTCATATGTGGTGGTACTTTGTACTTAGGGATATTATTCAGCTCTTACTTTAGTTTAGTTCATTGTCAATAGAGAGAGCTATTCCAGCCATCATCTTCTTCGTGTGTCTTGCTATGTTTGTGCTCCTTGTGTGTGCTTCTCGTGTGTCTCTCACACTTCTACACACACCCAACACCCTTGAATTGGCTCTAAGATTCAAAGGTTTAGGCTTATTGGCAAAAGTCAAGGCGGCATTGTATTTGGGTTCTCTTGATATCCAATGGATTAGATTAGTTGCATCCTCACAAAGGTGCCTTTCAATGTGTGCCCTTGGATTTGTTTGAGATCCAATGGTTGAGATGTGTAGCCTTCTTTAGAAGGTGCTTAAGATCAGGATCCTTGGATCTTAGCTTGATCTAAAGGCCAAAAATGATGCCTCCCAATGCAAATGTGCCTTTTGATCTCTCCCCTTTGATTTAGCTAGAATCCAACATCTCTCATCACACCCAAAAATAGGATCAGCCCCAAATGTGGGAGTCCATTGGATTGGCATAGATATAAGGGCTTTAAACACATTAAGATATGAGATCAAAACCAAACGAGGGGTCCATTCGATTAGATTCCATTGGAGGCCTCAAAAATCTGTAGAGGATGTCTAGGATTATGCACGAGCTTCTCATTACTCCCATGCATCTCAAGGAACATCTCTCTCTTGCCTCTAATCTAATTCCATCTAAGACATTAATTTCAACTATCAAAGGGCTACAAATTACTCCCTTTAAAAATACAAATTCATTCATGTATCAAACATTATTTTAATGGAGAATACCACTAGTGGTTTCATATGCACCCTTAGTCTCTTTGCTTGTCTTTTTAATCCCTAAAAATTAGGACTCCTTACAAGGCCCATGCACAGCTCATTATCCCCCTAATGATATCCACTTGTACTTCTCCCATATTCTTTGGATCCAGCCCAAACAACAACTCTATATGCTTTCACATAAACATAATCTTCAAAAGGATAGAAAAGAACTTCATTCAAAGTTCCTTTGAGGTATCTAAGCACTCTTGTAGATTCATATAAGTGACGGACTCTAGGTGTGTTCATGAGTTAAGATAGCACACTACTATATATGCTTGGCCAAGTATAGTGATAGTGCCATACTTCAAAGATCCCACTATGGATCTATATAAGAGTGCTTCCTTAACTTCATCACCTTCAATTGAAGTTAATCTTGTGTTGACTTCCATTGGATTACTCAATGGTTTGCAACTTGTAAGTCCGTAATTCTTTAGTACATTCCAGATGTATTTCCTTTGCATGATCCACATACCATTGATATGTCTTTGTATATGACTATATTACCTAGAAAGTATCTAAGATGTTCAAGGTTTAAGTCCTTGAACTCCTTCTCATGTCTTTACTTCATGATTTGATTCCTTCTTCATGCTCACATGCAATGATTAAGTCATCTACATACACATAAGTAAGAAGATGCTTCACCTTATCTTTTGAAGAATAATGAAGCATCAACCTTGTACTTTTGTAACTACAACTGATCAAGTAGTCCACGCCTTTGATTCCATGCTGTTAGGGTTTTGTTGAGACCATATTATGCCTTCTTTAATGTGCAAAGAGAATCAATTTTTATTTTATCTTCAAACCCTAATGGTTGGTCCATGTAGATGCTTCACCTTCTCTTTTGAAGAATAATGAAGCATCAACCTTGCATTTTTGTAACTTTAACTGATCAAGTAGTCCATGCCTTTGATTCCATGTTGTTAGGTTTTTCTCGAGACCATATTATATTAACATGCAAAGAGAATCAATTTTGATTTTATCTTCAAACCCTAATGGTTGGTCCATGTAGAACACCTCGTCTAGCTCTCCATTTAGGAAAGCATTCTTCACATCACATTGGTACATCCTCCAATGCTTGCAGCTTCAATTGCAATGATTATTCTCGTGGTAGTAATCTTTATTAGAATAATAAATTTCTCTTCATAGTCTAGTCCATATGTTTGAGCAAACCCTTTAGCTACATGTGTTTCTTTATACCTAGAAATGCTCCCATCTTAGTGCTTCTTTACCTCATAGGCCTACTTATTTCCAGTAATCCTCATGCCTTTCTTCTTTAGATCGAATGTCAAAGTGTCGTCCTCCAAATTTTTCATCTTTTCCTCTATAGTCTCTTGTCGTTCCCTACATGTATTTTCTTCCTCAAAGCATATGGGTTCTTCAATAACTTTTCTTATATATGGAAAGTGAATAGCCATGAATGAGTCTTACGTAAGCCTCTCAACTGGATGCCTTACCATATCACACTTTCTTTCTTCACCTTTACATTGATCTAGATGCTTGTTGTATGCCTTTGAGGTCCCCCCCTTATTTTTATGTTGCATGATGGTCTGCATTGCGTTCTATCCACAGGACTTCATCTTCTTTAATCTCTATGATCTTAGCCTTGATTTTGTTCCTTTCATCATTTTGTTGACTTGATGTAGTATAATTTCCATTCCATGATGATTTTCTACTTGATTCCTTTGGTCCATTACAAACCATGCGCTCTAGTTCTTCATTGCTCTTGAATTCTTTCCTTCATCGTCTTCATTTGCATGCATATATATGTCAAGGTAAAATCTCATCAAATTTGACATCCCTTGATACTTTTAGCTCCATGGTTGTGGGATTGTAGAATATATACCCTTTACTTCACTTTACTACCCTATGAATACACATCTTTGTGATCTATCATCGAGTTCACTTCTTAATTCACTTTGTATTAGGACATAGCGAGTACCACAAAACACTCTCAAGTGTGATACATCATTTCCTATTATATCAAGCTTGAAATGGTGTTGAAGTACTTAAATATGGGTACATTTTATGAATATAAATATCATCTAATGAATGAGCATTCTCAGATTCAATGTATTCATTCTTTACAATTTTCAATTTTGATGTAACTCTCTAGCTACATATATGGATGAGACCATTCAGGGTATCAAAGATCTTTGTTTTAGTTTTCCCACTAGAAAAATGTAATGCATCAAAGAATAATTAGGAAATGAAACATGAAATCATTAAAATATGCACTTGATGTGACTATTTAGAGCATGCCTACACGTTGTGTGAACTCTTAAAAGAAGCTAAAGCTAGGAATCTTGTGCAATGGAGTGATAGAAATATTTTCTTTTGTGGTACTAGAAAGCCAGTACCTACAAGATTTGAAAAATGAGGGACGAGGATATATTTTTAGGCTTTGGCTAGACATATTTCTTATAATGCATCAAGCTTGTTATTCCAATTTTCACATGAATGTGAAATGGGAACATAAAATATTTAGGAGTAGTTTGAATACATTTTGGAAGGCAAAGTTACCATTACAATGGAGAGTAAGGTTGGAAACACGACTTGATTATAAACTAATTAGAACTCAATTGTAGATTCTTTCACTAGGTACACATATGACGTTAATGTTGAGGAAAATAGATGAAGAAGATCACTGACCAAGAGCTAGTGACAAGGAAAAGAGAGAAAGAAGTGAGAATAGAAGAACCCACTCAAGTGGAAACTAGTAAAGAACGTGAGGAGATGGATAGGTGGCTCTAGAGATGAGGTGGTGTTGCACAAAACCTGATCTACACCTTCCACGTTAACTTCAAGGATGCTTAATATACTCCTTTAGCATCACGATGATGCATTTGGAACCATTAAATTCTTTGGAACATCATTCCTAAATGTTTGCATCAAAACAGATAACTTGCATATACAAGAAATGCAAAGAAACCTTCTATTTTGGGAATAGAAGTGTTTAGGATTATGCTCAAAGCTCACAACCTGGTATTAGTTGAACATAGAGATTTTTGACACATCTAATTGGAATGTATAGGTAACTAAATCAAGTTATTTAATCAATTTACTTGTACCATACACTACGAAACAATTCTAATAAGTTGGGGGGGTCATCTAGACATTTCAGGATTTAGAAGGTATGCAGGTATAGTCACCTTCTATGATTCATATCTCATGATCCTCTAAACCAAACTTCATAAGAATGAATATGCACGTAGTAGACACGTCAATCAAACTAACCCAAGTTAAACTATAACAAATCAGTGAGTACAGGTAGAGAAATCAATTCCACAAAATCACTATTATGGTGAAGATGCAGTAGAGAATAGTAGACATAGATGTAGTTGAAGAAATGTTTCAGAATGTATATGCTAATGAACATATGATACAAGGGAAGTGTAATGGGCTGAGGTGAGTGCAATGCATATTCTAATGAACATATGATACAAGGGAAGTGTAGTGGACTGAAGTGGCTCAATGTCTCTTAGACTGGCTGTAATATACTATGACTAAAAGTATGATTATTTATAATCATAGTTTGAGTTTGAATTTGAATTTTCCCTCACATAAAAGTGATCCTACACTTTTAGGGATGATTTGAATTGATTCTTCCTACCACATGAGTCGTGGCGTTCCCTAACTTCATGATATTCCTTACTCTCTTTCTTTTACAATTCTCCAAAGTAATTATGCCCAAAATGACTAGCACAGGTTCACATGTAGTTCTTTCTTGTGAAGGGATAAATGGATGAGTAGTCCTAAGGCTTTCAAAATGCACTAAGGATTTCTAATTGCACCAATAGCTCCCCCCCAATCCTAAGATGCTTTAGTCTTCAATCGTTCATGATCTGCTATAATCCAATCATTGATTTGAACCTATTGTCCATCCAATGCCTTTGTCATTATTTCTACACATAGTTGATGTGTAGATACATATGAGAGTTGGGTGAAAGGCCCAACCATGTACCTAAAGCGCATGAAAAAAAAAGAAACTTTTTTTTTATATAAAGGAAGTTCGACCTTGGCCTATTCTCTCGGACTTTAATTAAAATAAAGGAGAAAAGTTACAAGTGAATGAGACTAGTGCCCATGGGATCCCGCAAATCCCACAATGGAGGGGACAAGCTCGGTAAGCTAGAGTGCATTACAAATGAGGCAGACAAGTCTATCACCTCCCTCATGTGGGACCCATTTGGGTTTTAACTTGTTATTTTTGAGTAGATAAATACAGTGATGTCTAAATGGTGGAGATCTCTTATCTCGGGACATTCTTTTACCTAGAAGAAACAAGGATTTCTTAGTCGACCATCACTTTGGAGTTTGGCCAAAATTGACAATACATCGCTCCCTCCAAATCTTACAAAGAGTCTCACCCTTGATGGCATTCCTCAACCTTGATGAGCAGCCAACCGCCTCACCCAACAACGCCTGTTGCCAGTTGATTTGGTTCGTGAGTCTCAATACCCGTGTCATGTGATGCCAGATAACACGAGACTTGGGGCAATCAAAGAAAAGGTGAACTAAATCTTCGATGCATCGATGACAATGCTTGCACCATGGAGGCACACCACAAATTTTGTTAGCCTTGCATTGGACCAGATACCCTTATGCAAGATTTGCCACATGAGAATGGACTTTTTGATCTCAATTAGGGGGTGCCAAATAGACATGAACTTTAGTTCCCATAGAAGTTTGGTCCAAGGAAGGCACCACATCTTGTTAATGGTGTGATGAACATCTAAGTTCTCTTTGAAGTTTGGAATTCTAGATAGTTTCTTACCTTTGCTCCATTTGAGGCTCTCCAAGCAAGGAAGATCCTACCCATAGAGAAGGTGGGTAGTTGAGCGGTCCCATGCTAAACACCTGGCTTGAAGAAGAGTCCATTCCTCGAAGGTAACTCTATGTCTCAGGTCTAAGTCTTCGAACTTGATCCACTGGCCTCTCTCTTGTTTCGAGAGCTTTTTCCACTCTTTGAACCCCTTGTCCCATAACCCCTTCGCAGTTTGGAGGTTTCAAGGCTCCACTCCCCTAATGCGGATGATCGGGAATCAGATAGACTCATTTTGTCTTATCCAAGCCACCCACTTCCACTCATCACTGATTCTAATGAATTTTTTGGCCTTGTTCCAACTCTTCCATAAGGGACACATGAGGCTAGAGCCTTTAGAGGACACCAGGTGGGGGGAGAGCAGAAGCGTGAGGATCCCTATGTCCTTCCAGCTAGGATGGCCAACTAAGGTAAGGTCTTTCATGTTTCTGAAGATCAATTTAGCCCAAGAGGACTCACTATTGCTCCACGCCTTGATAAACCACTTTGCGGACAACTTGTCAGCCAACCCAACGATATCCAAAATACCCAAGCCCCTCGAGTCTTTCGAGCTAATGCAAGTTTCCCATTTCATTTTGGGAATCCCCCTCCTATTGGGATTTGAAGTCCATAGGAAGTTTATGGAGATTCTTTCCACTTTGGCCAACTCTTTCTCCTTAGGTCTCCAACATGAGATAAAGTAAATAGTCGTAGAAAGCATAAATCTATTAACAACCATTGCACGCCCTGCCAAGTTAACTTGCATACCTTTCCAATGATTTAGTTTGATGTCCAGTCTCGATAGCACCCAGTTGCACTGTTGGTCCATTGAGATGTCGAAGCCCATCGGAATACCAAGGAGACGGAAGACGTGACCTCTAGGGATAACTTGAAACCCCTGATCTAACAACAATTGGGGTGGAGGTCCACGGATTGCTCTAAAAGTAGTTTTAGCATGGTTGTTTTTTGAACCTGATGCCACACAAAAGGTGTCAAGGAAACTCTATAACACCCCAATGCTGTTCATATCGTTATGTACAAAGGCATTCATGTCATCGGCAAAGAGTCTCCCAATCATTTGGCCATGATCTAGAGGTAGGAAATACCCTTGAGATTGCCATCGTCCATGTGATGCTTTAATAGGCCACTGAGGCCATCTGAGGCGATAGCAAAGAGTAGTGGAGCCAGTGGGCAGCCTTTCTTGATAGATCTTTTTAAATGTATGGGCTCAAAGAGCTTATCGTTGATATTTATTCTCGTTGAAGCGTTTTCGAGTAGATTGGAAACCATCTTCGTGAACTTTTGGCTACATCGAAGGGTTTTCAGTGATTGAAGAATAAAGTCCCATTCCAATCTGTCATACGCTTTGTCGAAGTCGATCTTAATGAATACCAGATCTTGTGCAGACTCCTCAACAAATGCAAGGCCTTCCCAAATATCAACAATTGCTTCAAGGATATATCTACCTTTGATAAACCCTTTCTGGTCCTCACAAAGCCATGACTTTAAATGACAAGAGATTGTGTTGGCGATAAATTTGGAAATTTTCTTGTATCTAGTTTGGAGCATGGTAATCGGCCGCTAGTTTTCAATTTTGTTCTTATCTCCCCTTTTGTGAATTAACTTGATGACACCATTTTTAAGACACTCAGGGAGGGCATAGAAGGAGAGAGCCTCTTGCCACACCAGACGCAGTGGGGTGGCCACCACATGCTTGGACTTGAAAAATGCATTGGTGAGGCCATCAGGACCCGGATTTTTTCCATTGGGAAGAGCATCAATAACCTCGATAATTTTGTTCTCTGAAATGTTAGAATCCAACAGAGAATTCATGTTCTATGGGATTCTAGATTGAGCAACCCTTGAGATGGTTGCCATGCAGTCACGCCTATGCGGGGAAAGAGGAGTAGAGATCCCGAGAAGATGGGTAAAGTGCTCGATGATGATAAATCTATTCTCAACTTTTATGCTACATTTGATCCCATTGTTATCGACCAACAAGGGGATGGATTCCCTAGCTTGTTTCCTTTTGAGGATGTTACACATCTCTTTCGATGGTTTGTGAGCCTTCCTGCCCACCAATCTTTGAAGAATATTTGAAGATTTTTCCTTTGAACCTCCTCCTCGAATCTTAGTCTTCCCTTGATTTTTAGAAGACCTTGTTGGCATAGCAAGTTACCTTTGTTCACTTCTTCTTCAAGCTGTGAGAGCCTCCGGTACACCATTTCTCTTCTTTTTTTTTTGGATATCTCTTATAGTCTTTTGGGTCCTGATCAAAATTTGTCAAGTCCTTTCAACCACACTTCTGTAGCACTTGGCTAGTTCATTAGAGTAGGTAAAGGCCTCCGCCCACACAACGAAAATTTCTTGGTGGACAAAGGGGATGGAAAATGATGTCTGACAAACATGAAATCAAGGAGCTTCTAGAGCTTGGGAATCGGTTTGAAAGACAGAGTAATCGGCTAGTGGTCCAAGATAGTTAGGTCCGTGTGTTGCAAAATCGAAGGAATACCCCACTGAAGGATGGTGTTTTGGTCGATGTAACATCTATCGAGTCTTTCTTTCCTTAGAGAGTCCCCCAATTGGAGATAAGACCAGGAGAATCCCTTCGCATCTTTCACCTCAAGAAGGTCAAGATGGAGCTTGATTTTATTCCATATCTCTTTCTCACGACCATCAATAATTTTCCCCTTGTTATTCCATCGGTCCTTTGGAAACTCAACCATGTTGAAATCTCCACAAATCAAAACATTGTGTGAGAGAGAGTCGAGGGAAGTCCACATATCCATTCTATCCGCCTCTCCATTAGGGGCATAAATTGAGACCACAATGAACTAATTAGGGAACCCGATAGAGGCAACAATCCAACGATGATTCCGATCTGCACAAGTTGAGGTCAATCTGTCGAACCAGGAGTGACTAATACCAATCACAGCGCCCCCTACCCCCCAAGGGTGCGAAGTGGAGAACCAAAGGTGGTTCGGACAATTGCATTTAAGCCATTTCTGGAGATCCTCTATGTCGATTTTAATCTCTTGTAAGCAGATAAAGTCGGGGTTGAGGCACTTGTCTTTGAACCATTAACCAAGAATCGCTCCTCTTGAGGGGTCAGACAAACTCTTGATGTTTAGCGATGTGATTTTCATTATTGATGGTTGCCCTCTTTGAGGGGAGGGACCCAATCTTTTTTTTTATTGTGATCTTCTTTTCCTTTCAGCTTCTTGACTTAGGATCCTACTCTTGAGGGGGCTCTTCCAAGGCATGCCGGACGGTTGTTTCCCTTTAAGCTTTGACTTTTGTTGCGGTAAGCTTGGCATGCAAACCAGAAGAGTAGGACCAAGGAAGGAGCTTTCACTGTCTGGGTTGTCTTCATTGCTAGTAGTGAAGCCTTCCTCTTTAGTCGTGGTGTAACCTTCTTGGTTGTCTTCTTTGCTGGTAGAGCACCCAAAGGTATTATGAGCAGGGTCTTCTTCATAATGGTTATCCCCTAGGAGGTTGACCTCATTAATCTCCTTTTCTAGGTTATAGCACATGTTGTTGGAAGGAGCAATGGTGGTAACATTCCTTGCTACTCATCTTTGAGGGCTAACTTTCCTCCTACGTCTTACTTCCGTGAATCCTTCTGAATCCGTCTCTACATCAAGAGAGACCTCTTCTTCCTCCATCCGAGGGGATGATCCCAAGTGCCAATTTGAGGGAAAGGATCTGGGGCCCCATCTGGTTTAAGCTTGTTTTTATTGGTATTTCCCTTCAAGGTCAATCTTTGATCCTATGACCTTGGTGCCCACAACAGAAGCATGCATTGGACATATTATAACCTCCTATACCCAGACCTTACCATCCCCACAGTTTATGGAGATCTTTGAGGGGAAGGCCTAGTTCAAGTCTGTTTGAACGCAGATTTGGGGGTGCCATCATGCGTTGAAAGAATATTGAGCTCCATCATAGGTTAACCCCCCAACATCCTCTCTTGAGGCCATTGAGTGACCGATCGCTGAAACGATTTCTCGAAGAAATCCATACAAGAAATACGGCAGATTGGGAAGCTCCACCCATAGTGGGTAACGAAGAGGCTTTGACTTGTTCGAAACAAAGTTTGCACTCTACTTAAATAGACATAAGGTGGACCGGCCCACTTGCCAGGAAACGACTTGCAAGGCTTGGAAGGCCATCTCTTCATTCTGAAACTCTAGAAGCAGGTGATTCGCCGACAGGAATTGACATTTGCACACAATTAGACCACGCGGGAACCACTCCTTGCGCAACCAAATTCTCACATTTTCTAGAGGGGGCCTAGGGTCAAATACTTGACCAATCAGACAAATTTTTTCATCAGTTCTTCTTGACTTACCGCCACAAACTCGTTGCACAAAGAGACCACTGGAGGTGCGACATCCGATGGGACAAAATCCATCTCAAAGTGGCACTGGAACTGAGGAGAGCCATATTGCTCAGGACCAATGAAAGAAAAAAGGTCAACATTGAGGTGAGAACGAACCAAAGCTAACTAAATTGATTTCTAAACTCTGAACTAAACAGAACTCTTCATTTTCCTATTTCTTGATTCTCTATAATTTTTTTTCCTCCTTCAGTTGAATCTAACGTTGCTTGACATCATTAACCAACTAGCTTGTTAAGATGTACAATAAAGATAACTATTTCCTGAAAGAAACTTGCATAGATATGTGTACGAATCTGTAAAACTTGTGAAGGCATCTTTTGTAACACGAATATTATATCCTCCGTCACAATCATGAGTATTATATTATATGTTAAGAAAGCTTTTGATGTTCCGACCGATCTGAATCCTGAGGAGTTGCCTATCTGTCACATCGAGTATGCATAACCTTCTTCCTTTTAGCAGCATCGTAAGGAAAACATTGCCATGGCAATAATGCCTGGGTACACGTCCTCTCAGAAAACGCCCACAAACAACTTCTCTCGCTCATGTCATACGCGCTATCACAATGAAGCTTTGCGTGGACTTCCTCATAGAAGCGGCCCACAAACAACACCTCATTTGGTAGCTACGTCTGCACGTAGCCTCAATGAGGATCACAACAGCCCTGTGGAGTGAATAGAACTCGGCAGCAGGTTATGGCTTTCAAGGGCATCTTTGCCGTGTCTTCTCCACTCAAACTTTGAACGCTCTCTCAGCATCTTTAGACAGAAATATGCTTTTCTCAGTGACTGTACTACGATTATGTAAGCACACCCATCATGGAGAAACCCGATAGAGGAAGTAATCCAATGATGATTCCGATCTTCACAAGTCGAGGTCAATTTGCCAAACTAGGAGTGATTAATACCAATTGCAGCATCCCCTGTCCCCACCAGGGTGCGAAGTGGAGAACCAAAGGTGGTTCGGAGAAATGCATTTAAGTCATTTGTGGAGATCCTCTGCATCGATTTAAATCTCTTGTCAGCAGATAAAGTCGAGGTTGAGGCACTTGTCTTTGAACCATTGACCAAGATCACCCCCCTTGACGAGTCAGACAAAACCCTAACGTTTAGTG
This sequence comes from Ceratopteris richardii, assembly GCA_020310875.1. NCBI lineage: Eukaryota > Viridiplantae > Streptophyta > Polypodiopsida > Polypodiales > Pteridaceae > Ceratopteris > Ceratopteris richardii. Next base: position 4,429,142 of record CM035414.1, read on the forward strand.
ATGTGATTTTCATTATTGATGGTTGCCCTCTTTGAGGGGAGGAACCGGATCTTATTTTTTTCTTGTGATCTTCTTTTTTCCTTCCACCTTCTTGACTTAGGATCCTACTCTTGAGGGGGCTCTTCCAAGGCATGCCCGATGGTTGTTTCCCTTTAAGCTTTGACTTTTGTTGCGGTAAGCTTGGCATGGAAACCAGAAGAGTAGGACCAAGGAAGGAGCTTTCACTGTCTGGGTTGTCTTCATTGCTAGTAGTGAAGCCTTCCTCTTTAGTCATGGTGTAACCTTCTTGATTGTCTTCTTTGCTGATAGAGCACCCAAGGGTACTATCAGCAGGTTCTTCATAATGCTTATCCCCTAGGAGGTCGACCTCATTAATCTCCTTTTCTAGGTTACAGTACATGTTATTGGAAGGAGCAATGGTTGTAACATTCCTTGCTACTCATCTTTGAGGGCTAACTTTCCTCCTACGTCTTACTTTTGTGAATCCTTTTGAATCCATCTCTGCAACACGAGAGCCCTCTTCTTCCTCCATCGGAGGGGGATGACCCCGAGTGCCAACTTGAGAGAAAGGATATGGGGCCCCATCTGGTTTAAGCTTGTTTTTATTGGTATTTGCCTTCAAGGGCCAATCTTTGATCTTATGACCTTGGTGCCCGCAAAGGAAGCACGCATTGGGCAGATTCTTGTAAGTAAGCTCCTGTACCCAAATCTTACCATCTACATAGTTTATGGAGATCTTCGAGGGGAAAGCCTGGTTCAAGTCTGTTTCAATGCAGATTTGTGGGTGCCATCGTGCATTGAAAGAATATTGAGCTCCATCATAGATTAACCCCCCAACATCCTCTCTTGTGGCCATCTGGTGATTGATCGGTGAAACAATTTCTGGAAGAAATCCATACAGGAAATACGACAAATTGGGAAGCTCCACCCATAGCGAGTAACGAAGAGGCTTTGACTTGATTGGAACAAAGTGTGGGATCCACTTAAATAGACATAAGCTCGATCGGCCCACTTGCCAGGAACTGGCTTGCAAGGCTTGGAAGGCCATCTCTTCATTCTCAAACACTAGAAGTAGGTGATTCGCCAGCAAGAATTGACATTTGCACACAATTAGACCACGCGGGAACCACTCCTTGCGCAACCAAATTCTCACATTTTCTAGAGGGGGTCAAATACTTGACCAATCAGACAAGTTTTCATCAGCTCTTCTTGCTTTGCTGCCACAAACTCCTTGTACAAAGAGACCATTGGAGGTGCGACGTCCGATGGGATGGAATCCATCTCAAAGGGGCACTGCAACTCGGGAGGAGCCACATTGCCCAGGACCAAGGAGGGAAAAAAGGTCAACATTGAGGCAAAAACAAACAAAAGCTAACTAAATTGATTTCTAAACTCTCAATTAAACAGAATTTTTAATTTCCTATTTCTTGGTTCGCTATGATTTCTTTTCCTGCTTCAGTTGAATCTATCTTTGCTTCACATCATTAACCAACTAGCTTGTTAAGATGTCCAATAAAGATAGCTATTTTCTGAAAGAAACTTGCATAGATATGTGTACGAATCTGTAAAACTTGTGATGGCATCTTTTTTAACACGAATATTATATCCTCGGTCACAATCATGAGTATTACATTATATGTTAAGAAAGCTTTTGATGTTCCGACCGATCTGAATCCTGAAGAGTTGCCTATCTGTCACATCGAGTATGCATAACCTTCTTCCTCTTAGGAGCATCGTAAGGAAAACACTGCGATGGCAATAATGCCTGGGTACACGTCCTCTCAGAAAACGCCCACAAACAACTTTTTTCGCTCATGTCATACGAGCTATCACAATGAAGCTTTGCGTGGACTTCCTCACAGAAGCCGCCCACAAACAACACCACATTCGGTAGCTACGCCTGCACGTAGCCGCCATGAGCGTCACAACAACCCTGTGGAGTGAATAGAACTCGGTAGCAGGTTATGGTTTTCAAGGGCATCTTTGCCGAGTCTAGTCCACTCCAACTTTGAACGCTCTTTCAGAATCTTTAGACAGAAACTTCGTATGCTTTTCTGAGTGACTGTACTACGATTATGCAAGCACACCTGTCAATGGAGAAACCGAACTTCCATTGCAGCTTCATTCTCTTGTTTCCATCTTCGACTGATCGAAAAGGACCTTGTTGAAGTTGAATAAGAAATGCCTGCCCATAATCTAAAGACATGAAGCCGCATATGGATCGGCAGTTAAATCAATCTCTCTCTCTCTCTCAAGAAAGGTAAGTTAAAGCTTGAAACGGTTTATGCAAATTAAATACAGTGGATAAGATTGAGCTTAACATGGAACTTTGCAAATCTTGAAATGTTATTGGGACATCCTGATAATTGTATGTTGTTACTTTGAATATTTTATTTTTCCTTCAATGAAAAGTGTGTTAGGAGGCACACAATAAGCAACCAAAAGATTAAAGGGAACTACACACCTTGTACAAAAGTTGTCTTGCTTTGGCATGGATATCAATTAAATAAGAGCTAGATGCTCTTGCTTTCTCCTCCTTGTACCTGCAATAAAATGCTACCATCCTATTTTTACAAAAAGTGCATTAGATTGACAAGGATTTATACAAACATAGATGCATGTATCAAAAACCAATTCTTATAATGGATGCAAAAGAGGGACTAAAAATGTACGTATTGATGAGAAAACGTATCTTTGGAGTGAGGAAATCCACTTTTAGAGATATTGTAAGTGCTAAAAATAATCACAAACCACCTTTCTTGAGTTTCCAAGCTGAATTCGATCATCGTTGCATAAAAAAAAAACCTTCCATGAGGCTCCTTGACTATGAATAGTCAAATTTGAATCTTCATACAGATAATCTACCAAGGCCAAATAATATTTTTGAGGTGTTTTCTAATAGCTCTCAGAGTCAAGAATCCATAGGGTTTGAAATTGCTCCATATGTATAAGAAATTAAGGAGTTATGCCTATTTTAGTAAAGCTTGGTATAATCTTTTCTCTAAAACTAGGGGTATGTGAGGGAATCCTTCTTCAAAAATGATAAAGGGATTCATGATCTCCACACATGCCAAGAATGCATCAGATTCAAAAATCCCATATGCAAGGTAGAAGGCATGAATATTGGCTATATAACACCTAACCAAACCATCAATCTTCCAACACATGGAAGAGAAAGAGCAAATGATCTCCTCTCTCACATGATCATAGACACAAGTGCATGGGTAGTTATGACATCATTTGTGAGCATCATCCAGGCTTCCTATCCCTTTGCTGAGCACCATACACACATGGGGCTGCCTTGGGGGGAGGCTCAATGCTCCTCTAAGGGATCTCTCCCTTATTTTTTTGATGAAGGCAATCTCTAAAACTCTTGCATGCTTGCTGACATGCCTCCCAAAGATGATGATGAAAGTACTTGGAGATGATGCATATGCAGCTCAAATTTGCTAGATAGCTCGGAATCCAAATGTAGGAAATCTTCACTATGATCTCTTAAAGATTACTTGAAAAGTAAGACTCAAATTGTTCGTGTGTGCAACTCTCCTCCCATCCTTTATATCCTCTTGCACCCAAAATAGAAATGATATGAAATGCTCTAATGTGGACATGTAACCATCATGCACACTCATTCCCATTACTCTTTAGGTTCCTTAGGATATCCCCAAGCTAGGGACCTTTACTAATCTTACCTTGACCTACACAAAAATTTAAGGGTCTTTGTACAAAAATTTCTAACACAAGGCCACAAATTCTAAATAGAAAACCACTTGTAAGATGTTTTGTTCCACCCGCTAAAATTCATTTAATTCACCTACAAAAGAACAATCCACCTGCAAAAAAAAAATGTTCTACTTGCAAAACTAAACATTATACTACATGTGTATGTGTGTGTATATATGTGTGCATTTTGTTTTGTATGTGTGTATGTATGTGTATGTATGTACATGTGTGTATGTGTATTTGTATATATGTGCATGACATGTGTGTTTATGTGTGTATCGTGTGTGTCTATATATGTATATGTGTATGTATGTCTATATATGTATATCTGTATCTATGTATGCATATGTGCATGTATCTATGTATGTGTATATATGTGTGTATATATGCATATATATGTGTAGATGTGTATATGTGTGTATGTTTAATATATGTTAATGTGTGTACATTTTTGTATGGATATGTGTATGTGTATTTATGTATGTATGTATGTGTATGATTTTGTATGTGTGTATGTATATGTGTGTATGCGTGTTTGTATGGTTATGTGTGTATCTGTGTATACATATGTGTATATGTGTATGTATGTGTGTGATTTTATGTAGGTATATATGTGTGCGTACGTGTATTTACATGCTCATATGTATATGCATTCGTTAATCTATTTTATTTTTAATGAAACTTTTTAATAAAATCCATAGATTCAATGAATAAATAAACAAAAAATACAAGTTACTTGGAGGGTTCGCATAGATATGAACCTCTCTCTGTGTAAGATAGCAAGATACCAAAGCTCTATTTTTTTGTGAAAGATCAAGTGAGATGGAGTGATTGACAAGAGTGAGAAAATTCAGAAAATGAAGCTCACTTACCCCTAAAACACTATGCGCTCTCTTGAACCTGAGATTCGGGAGACGTCATGCATCGTGTTTTAGGTTTTGTTTTCAACATAATGTTTTTCGTCACTATATCATCTACTATAGATATGGATATAGCAGTCAAGTGTTTCTTTGTTGATATATTCGTCAGTATATCAAAATTACAGTATACTCCATCAGCAAAAACATAAAAGCAAAATAAAATTGTTGATATAGCCGTGGCCAAACATGAATATGGAAACCAATCTTTTCTTTCAAATAAAAAGAACACTTTCTCGTTGATTTTTATAGCGCCAAATATAGAAACATAAATATTAATCCGTTGGCCAAGCTCACGCTTTTTGTCGCAAATTATTTAGAAGATGGATATATCGATGTTTATAATTTTTAATTCATTTGCGTCCATTCAGAAACCTTGATTTTTTTCTAATGAGATTCATTTTAAATCATTAACCACTCTTTGGGAAGTTATGGATTCTTCGAAAGGGTATGGTATTTACGTTCCTAGATCCCCTTAACCCCTTTGTTTTGAAATGTGTGTTGATTACACTAATATTCTTACTAATGCCCATGCTACTTCTACTAAATGTCTCTTGCATTGTACAATATAGTTTCTCATTGTGTTGTAAATCATTCTAAAACTTACTATAAAGCTTCTAATGATATAATTCCTCATTGTGTTGATCTTATTTGATGTGAAAGGAATTGAAGATGATTGTTGCTTCTACTTCTTTGTTTACTAACAATCTTTGAAGATGATTGTTGCTCCTACTTCTTTGTTTACTAAGGATTCTTTCATCTTACACGGATCTATGCAGACTTGCGTGAATTCTTATTGGGCTAACTGCTCCATCTCCATTAAGGAACGTAAATGTTAGAAACCAGTTTCACTACTTGGAATGATTTGATAATCAATGGTATAATTATGCACGATGTTGACATCCTTGCTCTTCCTAATTTATCTTTTGGTTGCAATCAGGTGTTATCCAAGCATACGAAGATCCTAGAGATGGTCTTCGAAAGCTCAGTTTTGCAATGAACTCAAGCTTGACAGCATAGCAAAAGATATGCTCAAAGTCTTCAAGAGTAAGAAGGGCTACATTATACCCATAGTGGCCAAGTTGAATAAGAGATGGCACCCAGACTCGATTCAAGCCCAATTCAGTTGTAGATTTCAAGCCTATGGGCCTTTCGCTTCTGAATTCAACACCATATTTTTCTGTGGTCTATCATGCATGATGGCATATGGATTAGCTACTGAACCAAAAAATGTTGACATTTATGAAGGGTTTAGCAAAGTATGCATTGGGGTATAAGTTTTAAGCCATCTTTTTGCAAGCTAGCGAAGAAAGATAGGCTTTTGTCAAGTGGATTCTCTTCCAATATCTACCCTCACAAGCTTGGTTACAAAGAGATTTTCCTTAGTTGTAGCAACACACTTGATCTGGCTCTATGTAACCTGTGGAGGCCTGAAATTTTGTTGTCGATTTGGCAACATCATAACCAAGCTATCTTTAACAATATAAAAAAAATATTGATTTTCGAATGCAACCCTGACCTGAATAAGATTTGGCATTTCTCTCCTTGTACTCTTCTACCCTATTGCCCACGATCCATGCTTTATTGTGATGTATGCCCATACTATGCTTGTAACAGTAAGTTATTTTCTATTCATGTATATTGAATTGATGGTCCTCATGTAGCCACCCCTCATTAATACAACTTCTCTTGTTTGCTAAAAGAAAAACACTTTGAGAATCTTTTTGATCAATAAAAAACAGTTAAAGTTATTCCGGAACGCTGAAAAGACGAGAAAACATGTGAAATCCTGATAGTTGTACATTGTTACTTTGATAAGCATATCATTTGTTGATTTCCTTAATTAGCCTGCGAATTTTTAGCTCTGTTTCTTTCAAAAGAAGAAGAAAAAAAACATAGCCGGCAATGGGCATAGCTTAGCATCTGGGATGTCGCTGCAATATATAAAAATGTCAATATATAGTAAAACAAGCCAATCGGGCCAGTCAAAAGTAAGTGCCCTGAGATTGATTTTTTCTCTCTCTCTCTCTCTCTCGACTCTGCCTAACATGAGTCGACGCGACGAGCTTTCGCATTTGACACGCACAGTTTTCTTCTTCGATTTCATAAATGCAGTTAACAAAAGCCAAGTCCATGCTAATTTTGTTAAATGTTTCTTGGATTGCTTGATTATCCTTTTTACTAATAGTGGATCTATTCTAAATCATTCTATGACTTACTTTAAAGCTTCTAACAATATACTTCCTCACTGATTATCTTTTTTACTGATAGTGGATCTATTCTAAATCATTCTAAAACTTACTTTAAAGCTTCTAACAATATACTTCCTCATTGTGTTGATCTTATTTGATGTGAAATTATCCTTGAAGGTGTTATCTTGTGAATTTGTAACCTCGTTTTCGCTTAACGGTGGAGCTTGATTATGCTTTTTGTCATCTTAAGATGGATTGAAACTTTTTGTCATCTTAAGATGGATTGAAACTTTTTGTCATCTTAAGATGGATTGAAACTTTTTGTCATCTTAAGTGGTGATGGAAACTTTTTGTCATCTTAAGATGGATTGAAACTTCTACAAAATGTCTTGTTAGACACGTTTCTGACATGGTTTTCGGGCTATTGTGTTAAAAAGGAAAGCTCATTTGTTTATTCCTTCAAGTTATTTATTCCTTTTTCCTTACTCACAAGAGCTTGCATATCTTGTGTTATTTAATCATTTACCTTTATTAACATAAATCATACACATAAGTACGCACAAATACAGTAGGTACACATGCATGCACACAATAATGAGCACATGCACACACAAGCACACATAAAAGAGTATACACTCTTGACCTTAAATCCCTTTGATCATATATATTGATGCATACATCAAAGAGCAACTATGTCCACTAATGTGATATGATTCACATGAAACAAACCACATGGGTTCCTTGACGGAATACTTTAGGCACTCATGTTACAAACATGCTTACACGTGCACATATTTTAGCGCTTATGCAAGAACGTGCATACACTTCAATATACTTAAATGCACATATGGGTCATAGTTTACAAGTATTATTCTAGGTTTACATGATCATGGAGCAAGGAAAAGAAAAACCGCCCAATCATCAATATTAATAGGGAAGAAAAATGGATAGATGACACCTGAAAATATTCATGTTAGTAGCTTCCATTGGAATTGATTGTTGTTCATTAATTTTACCTCCATTCATTTGCTTCAGTTCGAGTATGTTCTCGAAGAACATTTCAATCGAGTTGAATATCACTTGTGAACTTACATTGATCTCTATGCATCTTCCTTCCCAAATTTAAGGCAGCAGATCTCCTTCTTATTGTTCAAACTTTTAACTTATTGCTTTTGATCACATTGTAGGCTTGTTCTTCAAATCTCGTCCACAACCGTATAGTCAGAAAACAATTTTGCACATAAGTAGGCCCTAGATTATATTGATCCGTATTATCCGTAATATTGCTTGATATGATTATTTTAATATTGCTTGATATGATTATTTATGAGTTATATGAGTATTTCAGACGGCCTTGTTTATATTCAATATTGGTTGATATGTTCGGATTGTTATGAAATGTCTCAAAACTTCCAACTAGAAAGATGCGACATTAAAATTATGAGAATGGCAAGGGACATGTTGCAATGGAAAAGGTTAGTGATTTCTTTATGGTCTAAATTTTCTTATGCTTTAACATTACAACTATACTTTTAAACAGACATAAAATATAAAAATGAAACAATCGGTAAAGTTTAATCTTGTTAACCCTTTGCTGATAAAGCACTACCCTAACTTCTAAAAACAACAGTTCTTTGGGAGGACCTTGCAATTCCGTATTGTAGCACCTTGAGAGTTGGAAAAAAAATAGCTTCAAATTTTCAATTTTACTTTGATGAGCGAAAGTGAAAAAATGGACTAAATCAATAGAACAACTTATTTGTTAAAAAGGTTGAAGATAAACAAAATCTCTGTTTTATTATCTCCATGAAATAGTCTTTGGCACTAATGGATGTACGCATGAAGAATACTTCCAAACTGAATTTTAATGAGTGTCGCGAGCACATAAAATTCTTTGCACTTTGATCCAAAAAGAATTGTTGTGGTCATTTTGTTATAAGTATCATTGGATGAACGTCCAAAAGAAGTAATTTTGGCTTGTTATAAGTATCATTGGATTATAAAACTGACCCTCAAAGACATATCCGTCTTTTTTTGAGTCTAACACTCGCTTTCCTTTCTAAAGATCATTTTCATCAATAATCAATGCTTGATCTCTCCTTGAATGGGTGTCCTCACTCTTGTATAGTCTCTTGAACCGTCTTCTTTTCAACCTTGGTCTCTTGAACCTTAGCTTTCTACTTCTTGGCTACTTTCCTACAAACTTGCCTCGCTCTCAAAATTGGTGTCTTGAGCCTTGCATTTTTGCTTCTTGGCCACTTGCTTATAGGCTGGCCTTGCTCTCAACCTTGGTATCTTGAACCTTGCCTTTTTGCTTCTTGGCCACGAGCTTATGGACTTGCCTTGCTCTCAACCTTGGTCTCTTGAACTTGGTTCTCACCCATGCGAGCTACCTCAGATCCTCAACCTAGTGCTTCTTTGAAATGCTCATTCTGAGAGCTTTCTAACAATATCTTAGATGTCTAAATCCAACCTATGGATTGAGAAATAAAGTCTAATCTTTGATGAGCTCATCTTTGAAAGCGATGCACGTGTCTTCCATTCATCTTGCCGAAGCTTACTTCTTAGGCTGTGATATCAAATGTGGAAATTGAACTCATGATGTATTGGCTAGGAGTACAATGGGCTAACCACTTCTCTCAAAAATCATGATTGAGGATTACTTCTTAATCTTCCCTCTTAAGCTGTGATTCAACCATCTCCTACCCATCATTTCTTGATTCTAACAGTAACACTCATCTAACCCCTATTATGTGAGAAACGAAAGGGTCTCAAGGTACTATGCCCATTCACCTTTTACAGTTGTTCTTTCAAAAAGGTACTATGCCCATTAACCTTTTACAGTTGTTCTTTCAAAATGAAAGTCTGGCTTCGACCTCCATTTACGAAAAAGCAAAACTTGCAAAGATATGTGTAGGAATCTGTAAAACTTGTGATGGCATCTTTACTGACACGAATATTATATCCTCCGTCACAATCATGAGTAATATATTATATGTTAAGAAAGCTTTTGATGTTCCGACAATCTGAATCCTGATGAGTTGCTTATCTGTCACATCGAGTATGCATAACCTTTTTCCTCTTAGCAGCGTCATAGGGAAAACCCAGCCATGGCAATAGTGCCCGAGTACACGTCCTCTCAGAAAATGCCCACAACCAACTTCTTTCGCTCATGTCATACGCGCTATCACAATGAAGCTTTGCGTAGACTTACAGAAGCAGCCCACAAACAACACCACATCCGGTAGCTACGCCTGCACGTAGCCTCCATGAGCGTCATAAGAATCACGACAACCCTGTGGAGTGAATAGAACTCGGCGGCAGGTTATGGCTTTCAAGGGCATCTTCCACTCAAACTTTGAACGCTCTCTCAGCATCTTTAGACAGAAACTTCGTATGCGTTTCTGAGTGACTGTACTATGATTATGCAAGCACAACCGTCATGGAGAAACCGAACTTTCATTGCAGGTTCATTCTCTTGTTTCCATCGTGGACTGATCGGAAAAGGACCTTGTTGAAGTTGAATAAGAAATGCCCTCGCTCTCTCTCTCTCTCTCTCTCTGTATATATATATATATATATATATATATATATATATATATATATATATATATATATATATATATATATATATATATATATATATATATATATATATATGTGCAGAGAAGAAAATTTTGGCATTCATATGCTTGGTAGATCACTTTGGATGCATCCGAATATACTTTTCTATCTTCTTATTAAGTGATCCGTGTTTTCTTATCATCGTGTCTTAATACCGTTCAACAAAGGAGTACACATCACTTTGAAAGAAATCTTGGACAATTGAAAGGTACAAAAGAGCACGAAAACGCGATTGCAGAAAGATGCGACCGACATACGATTATGAGAATGACAAGGTACATGCTGTAATGGTAAAGGATACTGATTTCCGTATGGTCTAAAATATGTTATGCTTCGGAACCAGATAGCCTAGAATCAACGTTCATCTCTCACAAACTAAATCAATGGCACAAGTTCAAGGTGGTGGAAGTTGAATATGCTGAAAATCTCCTAGTACTCGTATTATTCGTATGACATGTTCTTTTGGTATTGTTCATTTGCTTCTGTAGGAGCAAATGATGAGGTCTGGAAAGGCACTCTACTCCGTAATGAACTATTGTGGTGGTTTTGTTATGAGTATCATTGGATATACGTGCAAAGTAAATGATCTCGTTATCAGTATCATCACATAAGTAGAACTAAAAACGGCATTGAAAAGTGAGAAACAGATCATGCGTAGAGAATATATCCTACAGACGGGTTGTGAAAACTACTATCATGTTATTTAAATGAATTTGGCACAAAAATAGTCATTTTTCATTTTTAAAGAATAGACAAGATCGAGAATGTGAATCTATCTCACTTAGAGAAACAAAGGAAGAGCGAGGTAGATAAATAGATAGAGAGAGAATAGATAAATAGATAAATAGATACATAGATAGATCGATACATAGATAAATAGATAGAGAGAGAATATGATAAGAAGAGAATGAAACAAAAATAGTGACCAGAAATTTTAGATCCAGCTCAATTGCATCATTTTATGTCCACTAAAGGTCCTTTTTAGGAATGCAGATATTCTAATGTTGCCTTGAAAATGTTTCTCATATTCATTGATATGTGGCCAACCTGTTGACACAGGCCATGATAAAGCTAGGATACTCTAAAATATGTGTGATTCGAGAGCGTGAAAGCTCAGGTAAAGAAAATAAGGTAGACTTATCCACGAAAGCTCATTTGAAGATAATAATGCAATGATGAAACTTTACAAATCTCGAAGTCTTTTTTGGGACGTCGTTATAATTGTATTTTGTTACTTTGAATAGTTTTTTTTTTCCTTCTAATAGTTTTTTTTTTTTTTTTGAGAGTACAAGAAATTTGAAATGTCGAGCTGGGTGAGAACTTAACCCAAGCACTCTGTCCCACAACGTTCAATGTATACCTGCTACACCACACCCATTTGCAATAAATTATTATGCTGCTATATATAAAAAAATATATCATTTTGGTTTGCACGAACAATCTTATAGCTGGCACACAACAGACCAATTCGACAATTCAAAGCCAAAGAAAGTGTGGTTTACTTGTAAATATGCTTGAGTCTGTCAGAGTGCTCTCTCTCTCACAGCGCGCAAACACACACACACACACACAAGTATGTCATGACCGATCATCGCAAGTCTAGAAGCACGTCTCTGACTGACTTTCTTCTTCTCTAAGTTGGTTGCCATGTCGAAGCAGTTCGAATATAGGTTCGGATGATCAAGAAAGATAAGGTAAAGCTTGAAACGGTTTATGCAAATTAAATACCGTGGATAAGAATGAGCTTAACATGGAACTTTGCAAATCTCGAAATGTTATTGGGACATCCTGATAATTGTATGTTGTTACTTTGAATATTTTATTTTTCCTTCAATGAAAAGTGTGTTAGCAGGCACACAATAAGCAACCAAAAGATTAAAGGGAACTACACACCTTGTACAAAACTTGTCTTGCTTTTGGCATGGATATCAATTAAATAAGAGAACTAGATGCTCTTGCTTTCTCCTCCTTGTACCTGCAATAAAATCATGCTACCATCCTATTTTTACAAAAAGTGCATAGATTGACAAGGATTTATACAAACATAGATGCATGTATCAAAAACCAATTCTTATCCAAGGTGATAATGGATGCAAAAGAGGGACTAAAAATGTACGTATTGATGAGAAAAGAGTTATGCCTATTTTAGTAAAGCTTGGTATCATGTTTTCTCTAAAACTAGGGGTATGTGAGGGAATCCTTCTCCAAAAATGATAAAGGGATTCATGATCTCCATACATGCCAACTATGTACCAGATTCAAAAATCCGATATGCAAGGTAGAAGGCATGAATATTCACTACAACATATGAGGGGCATATCGACGCTGCATATACCGACGTTCATAGTCGGCGTCGGTATAGCCCTCGAAAAATCTGATTAAGAGATACCGACGGTCAAGTGACCGTCGGTATGACCATTTTAAACGAATCATCGGTGTGGCCCGCAGCCGCCGGTATAAGCGTCGGTATGACCGTCAGTATAAGCGTCGGTAATTTACTGGCATCTACCGACGCGTATACCGACGTCCATACCGGCGCCTATACCGGCGGCAAATTTTAAACATACCGCGAACCCGAGAGCAAAACTTCACATTTCTGCAGGTGTTTGAGTACTGTCGGTCTACTGTCGAACTTACGCGCGCGAACCTCCATTGTCTTGTGCACACACACACACGGATCTCTCTCTCTACACACACACACTCTCTCTCGGCTTAGATCTCACATCTTGGTAAGTGCTGCGCGTACTGTTAGCATTTGTGTTTCTCTATGCTTTAGGGTTTCTAATTTCTCTTTTCGTTGATTTTGCAGAAGTTCGTTGGCGTCGATTGTTTGGAATTGGACGAGAGATGACCTACATTACGCTCTGACGACAACGATTCAAAGAGAGACATACTTGTAAGTGATTCTTTTATTCGCTATTCATAGAGAGAGAAGGGGAGAGAGAGAGAGAGAGAGAGAGAGAGAGAGAGAGAGAGAGAGAGAGAGAGAGAGAGAGAGAGAGAGAGAGAGAGAGAGAGAGAGAGAGAGAAGAGAAAGGGGAGAGAGAGAGAGAGAGAGAGAGAAGAGAAAGGGGAGAGAGAGAGAGAGAGAGACAGAGAGAGAGAGAAAGAGAGAGAGAAGAGAAAGGAAGATACACATTAATTTACACATGCATACATACACACATACATGTACACACATGCATGCTTACATACACACACCTATACACACATGCATGCTTACATACACACACACATATACACATATGCATGCATACACACACACATAAATTTACACACATGCATGCATACACACATGCATACACACATACATACACACATATATATACACATATGCATACATACACATACACACACACATATACACACCTACATACACACACGCATATATACACACATATACACACATGCATGCATACATACACACACATATACCGGCATGCATGCATACACACATATATACACACATGCATACATACACACATATACACACATGCATGTATACATACACACACATGTATACATACACACACATGTATACACATGCATACACATACACACACATACACATACATGCATGCATACATACACACACGTACACACACATGCACACACATGCATCCCTACATACACACACATACACATACACACACATGTATACACATGTATACATACTCACACACACATGTACACATGCATACATAAACACACATATATACACACATGCATACATACACACATATAATCCTATTTTTATTTTGAAGTTTTTGTTTTACATCAAATATATAAAAATAAGATTAGGGTTTTAGGGTTAAATATTTAAGATTAGGAATTTAGGGTTTTAACACCTACATAACATATATGCACACATACACATGCACATATAATACATATATACATGTATATACACATGTATACAGAAATATACATATTTTAGCTCTAGATATTTAAGATTAGGGTTTTAGGGTTTACTATTTCAGATTTAAGTCTAAGTCTTTCTGATTAGGGTTTTAGGATTTTAATACATAGATAACATATATACACAAACACACATATACATATAATACATACATACATGTAGATACACATGCATACAAAAATATACATATTTTAGATTTAAATCTTTAAGATTAGGGTTTTAGGGTTTTAACACCTACATAACATATATGCACACATAGACATACACATATAATACATATATACATGTATATACACATGTATACAGAAATATACATATTTTAGGTCTAGATATTTAAGATTAGGATTTTAGGGTTTAGTATTTCATATTTAAGTCTAAGTCTTTCTGATTAGGGTTTTAGGATTTTAATACGTAAATAACATATATACACAAACACACATATACATATAATACATACATACATGTAGATACACATGCATACAAAAATATACATATTTTAGATTTAAATCTTTAAGATTAGGGTTTTAGGGTTATAACACCTACATAACATATATGCACACATACACATACACATATAATACATATAAACATGTATATACACATGTATACAGAAATGTACATATTTTAGGTCTAGATATTTAAGATTAGGGTTTTAGGGTTTAGTATTTCATATTTAAATCTAAGTCTTTCTGATTAGGGTTAAAGGATTTTAATACGTAGATAACATATATACACAAACACACATATACATATAATACATACATACATGTAGATACACATGCATACAACAATATACATATTTTAGATTTAAATCTTTAAGATTAGGGTTTTAGGGTTATAACACCTACATAACATATATGCACACATACACATACACATGTAATACATATATACATGTATATACACATGTATACAGAAATATACATATTTTAGGTCTAGATATTTAAGATTAGGGTTTTAGGGTTAAGTATTTCAGATTTAAGTCTAAGTCTTTTTGATTAGGGTTTTAGGATTTTAATACGTAGATAACATATATACACAAGCACACATATACATATAATACATACATACATGTAGATACACATGTATACAAAAATATACATTTTAAATCTTTAAGATTAGGGTTTTAGGGTTATAACACCTACATAAGATATATGCACACATACACATGCACATGTAATACATATAAACATGTATATACACATGTATACAAAAATATACATATTTTAGGTCTACATATTTAAGATTAGGGTTTTAGGGTTTAGTATTTCAGATTTAAGTCTAAGTCTTTCTGATTAGGGTTTTAGGATTTTAATACGTAGATTACATATATACACAAACACACATATACATATAATACATACGTACATGTAGATACACATGCATACAAAAATATACATATTGTAGATTTAAATCTTTAAGATTAGGGTTTTAGGCTTATAACACCTACATAAGATATATGCACACATACACATGCACATGTAATACATATATACATATGTATATACACATGTATACAAAAATATACATATTTTAGGTCTACATATTTAAGATTAGGGTTTTAGGGTTTAGTATTTCAGATCTAGAATTTTAAGATTAGGGTTTTAATTAAATATTTATAGTTAAATATATAAAATTAAATATATATAAATAAATATATAAAAATAGGATTATGTAAGGAAAAAAAATATGAATATATAAATAAATATATATATATAAAACAGGATAATTATATACATAAATAAATATAAAAAGAACTAGTGTTTTAAATAATTTGATTAAATATTTATAATTAAATATATAAAATAGGATTACGTAAGGGAAAAAGATCTCAATATATAAATAAATATATATATAAAATAAGATAATTATACACATAAATAAATCTAAAAAGAAATAGTGTTTTAAATAATTTAATTAAATATTTATAATTAAATATATAAAATAGGATTACATAAGGGAAAAAAATCTGAATATATAAATAAATATATATATAAAATAAGATAATTATACACATAAGTAAATATAAAAAGAACTAGTGTTTTAAATAATTTAATTAAATATATATAATTAAATATATAAAATTAAATATATAAAAATAGGATTACGTAAGGAAAAAAATCTGAATATATAAATAAATAAATATATATATATATAATAAGATAATTATATACATAAGTAAATATAAAAAGAACTAGTGTTTTAAATAATTTAATTAAATATTTATAATTAAATATATAAAATTAAATATATAAAAATAGGATTACGTAAGAAAAAAAATCTGAATATATAAATAAATATATATATATATATAATAAGATAATTATATATATAAATAAATATAGAAAGAACTAGTGTTTTAAATTATTTAATTAAATATCTATAATTAAATATAATTAAGTAAAGAAAAAATCTGAATATATAAATAAATATATGAATACACAAACACACATACGTATATACCTATCTATATTCACATATATATACATATACACATATATATACACATGCATACATATATATACATGTTTTAGTTCTAGGTCATTTGGATTAGGGTTTTAGGGTTTTAACACGTACATAACATATATACACACATACACATACACATATAATACATATATACATGTATATACACATGTGTATAGAAATATACATAATTTAGGTCTAGATCTTTAAAATTAGGGTTTTAGGGTTTAGGCATACATATAACTTAATTAAGAGGAAAAAAATCTGAATAAATAAATAAATATATATATATAAAATAGGATCAATCAAGAAAAAATCTGAATATATAGATAAAATAGGATAGCTATATAGATTAGGGTTTTAAAACTAGGATTTTAAGTTTTTTTAGGTCTTTAAGAGTTAGATTTTTAGGTTTAATAAAAAAACAAATGTTCTAAAATGTTCTAAAATGTCCATATTGTAGTAGATGGCTTCTTTGGATCCCGAAGAGAGAATGGCATGTCCTTGCACACAGTGCAAGTATCAAATTTATCGGAAATGATGGTTTGTACTGCACATGTTAGAGAGTATGGATCCTTTGATAGGAGTCAACTGGAAAACCTACGCTATCATTTGCATGGTCCCCCAGGTGAGCAGATGGACCCAAATGACATTGCACCCGTAACCTCTTGTGGACAAAAGAGAGCAAAAAAGGACTTAGACGTAGAAGCAAGCACTAATAATATTACAGAGAATGAACATATGGAAGAGATGCTTGAAGCATTTTATGAGATGGACGAAGATCATGATGGTGAAGAAGGTGTCGACGAGAGTTTCATGGACACAACAAAAATTCCACGATCAGAAGTTGATGAAGAATATGAAAACATGCGAAGATTAGCTCGTTTACCACCTTACAATGGAGCAAAGATATCTGTACTACGTGCTTCACTCGCGATGCTCAATCTGCAATCCATTTATGGATGGTCAGATAGTAGTGTCACTGAATTGTTCAGGTAAGTGGAGAACAAATTGGCTTTCATTGTTGTATCACAATAACTTCATTTACTAATATCATTTTAATTGCTTATTGCAGGATTCTTAATGATCAAATTTTGCCAGAGGGCAATGACATGCCTCCAACACGTGGAGATGCGAAAAAACTTTTACTGTCCATTGGAATGGATTATACGAAAATTCATGCTTGTCCGAATGATTGCATTCTCTTTCGGAATGAGTATGAGCATCTCCACGTATGTCCAAAGTGTGGAGCAAATAGATTTAGAGAAGACGTTATAGGCGAAGCAATCCCCGCAAAGATTCTTCGGTCTACTTTTGATAGTGGAGTGATGGTGAATTTTTTGCAAAAAAGTAGAGCGAGTGCAAGAGATGATAATGCTCTAGAAGGCGAGTTAGACTATTGTGGTGTGATTCAAGACATCTTGAAACTATCTTTTAGAAAGTTTGATTACTTTGTTTTTGATGTGAAATGGTTCAAAGAAGTCACCTCTAGAAGAAACGCAACAGTGAGACGAGATAAGAGCGGTTTGCTTCAAGTCGACTCCACAAGATTATGGACAGATGAAAGGGATACATTTGTACTTCCCGAACACTGTGAGCAAGTTAATTTTATACCAGATTCAAAAGACCCAGAGTGGCTATTTGTTTTACAAGTCGCTCCACGTAGTAGACAAATTTTTGAAAATGCAGATGTAGAAGAAAGTCCATCTCTAGTGGACTCAGAGATTCATTCGATAGTTGAGGAGGAAGAGATCATTGTTCGAGAAGAAGAGGTCATTGAAGAAGAGGTCATTGTTCGAGAAGACGAAGCAATAGACGATGATCAGGAGGAAACCAGCATAGCAAGCGATTTAGAAGCCATCAATTTAGAGATAGATATTCTCGGTGCATCGGATCTTCAAGAGGATGCTAGAATAGAGCACTTTTGAATAAAAGACTTGTACATACTAATTTTTGGTTTTTTTTTTGTTTATTCCCTATATTATTTTTCTTATCGCATGCTAATTATTTGAGTTCTTTTATTACAGAGCACGATGGAGAGACAGTCCTCCAGTCACTCCACAGTCCATGACAGAGGAGCAGTTTTTGGAGTTCATCTCTCAGGTTCCTCCTGCGTATATGGCCGCTGCATCACAGTATTGGATCGCTCGTGGTAGCACTCCTCTCGGCCTCACTCCTGGTGGCCTTACTCCTGTCGGCCTCACTCCCGCTAGCCTCACTCCCGCCGGTGTCACTCCTGCCAGTGTCACTCCTACCGGTGTCACTCCTGCCGGTGTCACTCCTGAGGATGGTGCTACTCCCATAGGAGGTATGTCTCCTAGCTTTATGACTCCACCACGACCATCTTTGCAGCCATCTCCTACAGGGTCTACTAGTAGACATGTGTGTTTGACACCTCAACGCGATACAGGGTCTGGCCCATCTCGTAGATCGAGGTCACGCTCTGGAGCAGGAGGTTCTAGGAGTGGATCTACAGGTAGGTCTGGAGGCGGAGGAGGCGGTTGTTGTGGAGGCAGTGCGACGGACGTTATGTCGCCCACTTCTACTCCTAGGACGAGTACCTCAGATGTAGGTACGCCACGCAGTACACCACGCAGTACATCACGTACACCTTGGGGTGCTCATGACCATGATGACTCCAAGGTGTATAGTATCCGAGATGGAGCTCCGATGATGGATGCGGCTGGCAAAGCAATGTGTGCACGCATACGACAGCTTTGCTCCATCCAGTTTGGACACTCCATCATGCTGAAATGGAGTGAACAGGATAAAGATCGGAAGAATTATATCACACAGACGATTTACCAGGAGTTCCGACCAGCCGATGGACAGTCGATTGTCAGTTCAGAGTGGATTCTGCACACCACACGTGAGGTCATGTCGCATCGACGATCCGAGGCTCGTGATGCATTCAGAGAAGGCTTACCAAAGCCTGTGTGGTTAGATGCTGAGGAGTGGGACATGATTCGTGATGAGCAGCAGCAGACTCCTGATCGATATCGCCAGCAGTGAAATGCCACAGCCACACGTCTAGACACGATTGGACCGTCACATTTGGGCAGCGACGGATATGACACGATGCGTCATGAGTTTGTAAGTACCATTTCATTTATTGAATTTATTTGTGTTAAATTTCTCATATATATTTCTCTAATCTTTTTATATTTGTTTCAGGAGCTGGCAATGGTTCGTCCTCCAACATGAATGGAGGAGTCTTATGGATATAGTCATGGGTTGACTGCACTATTGCAGGACTTGGAGGGACGCGGTGCGGTAGTTTCATGGGAGCGTTTGCGATGAGGTAATTAATTTATAAACTTGGTTTTTACTTGTTTGTAATTTTCATGTGAATTTATCTCATTCCATTAATGTTCTTTGTTGCAGGACTGTTGATATGGAACGTTCTTTGCATGTGTATGGCAGTGGAAGACCAATATTTTGTATTTGATTTCCATATGGCAATACATTGCTTTGCCACATTTTGTAAAAGCGTCATATATGAAAGTGGTTTGCCACACTCTTGTACATGCTTCATTATTGAAATATATAACTTCTTTTGTACATGGTTCATTGTTCATTCTGATTATCGATCTCTTTTGTGTACAATAATACTCTGTTCCATGAAATCATATTTCGGTTGTCATTAGAGTACACATCACATGTACTCGGTTTTTTTTTGGGTAGAGTGTATTCTCTTTTGTTCAGCAACATCATGGTAATGTTGCTGTAGCAAAAGACAAAACACTATGCCCAAAAAAAATTTTGCAGGTAGGGTCGTCGGTATACGCGTCGGTACTCCCAGTAGTGTCATCGGAATAATTGTCGGTACACCTAGGAGGCGATGCAGCAGAAGCCGATTACCGACGCATATACCGACGTTTATACCGATGCATATACCGACGCTTTTACCGATGCATATACCGACGTTTATACCGACACCTATACCGACTCTTTGGTACCGACGCGAAAATCGACCTTTACACCGGCGTCGCGGCAAATAAAGCCGCATTCATTTTCCTCGGTAAAAACCTTGGTATACCATCGACCTCTTGTAGTGATTGGCTATTTAAAGCCGCCATCAATGTAGCATCAAGGTCCTTTCTTTGTAATATTCTAGCAGATGTATAATGGCATTCTCCCTTATATAGGTTGCCTTGTAGCTCTGAGTAATGGTCTCTAAACCTCTGTTTGTGTGAGGAACTTGGGGCTTGAGGAACTTGGGGCTGCCCCTTGCACTTGTTGTAGCGATTTCCATTAGTTCCATTTTTAACTCTTTTTCTTTCAAAAGAAGAAGAAAAAAAGCATAGCCGGCAATGGGCATATCTTAGTCATCTGGGATGTCGCTGCAATATATAAAGTAAGTGCCAGTCAAAAGTAAGTGCCCTGATTTTGTTCTAATGAAATTCATTTTAAATTCTATAATTACTCTTTCGGAAGTTATGGATTCTTCTGAAGGATAAGATATTTATATTCTTAGATCCCCTAACCCCTTTGTTTTGCAAATGTTTGTTGATGACACTAATATCCTTAACTAATGTTCATGTTAATTTTTCTAAATGTTTCTTGGATTGCTAGATTATCTTTTTTACTGATAGTGGATCTATTCTAAATCATTCTAAAACTTACTTTATAGCTTCTAACAATATACTTCCTCATTGTGTTCATCTTATTTGATATGAAATTATCCTTGAAGGTGTTATCTTGTGACTTTGTAAGCTCATTTTCGCCTAAAGGTGGAGCTTGATTCTGCACAAGTTCAGAAAAAGTCTCTTCCATTAGTATGGTCACTAGGACGTTCTCTCTCATAGGAGTTTTATGCTTTCCAAAAGTTTTCTATGGTGAGGGAATGAGCTTATGCAAAAACTCTCAAAGTTGTCTTGGAAAATCTATTGTTTGCCGAAAGGGAGTGGGGATGGAAACTTTTTGTCATCTTAAGATGGATTGAAACTTCTACGAAATGTTTTGCTAGACAAGTTTCTCAAATGATTTTCGGGCTATTGTGTTAAAAAGGAAAGCCCTTTTGTTTATTCCTTCAACTTACGAAGCTTTTTGCGAGGGATAAGTGCTCTTTGTTTGATCAGTACTTGGAATGATTTGATAATCAACGGTATTGTTTTGCACGATGTTGACATCTTTGCTCTTCCTAATTTATCTTTTGGTTGCAATCAGGTGTTACTCGAGCATAAGAAGATCCTTGAGATAGTGTTCTACAGCCACTGTTGCAATGAAATCAAGCTTGACACCATAGCCAAAGATATGCTCAATAGGTAAACGTATTAGCCCGAAAACGTTTACTTATGGGTTCATCGAAGCGAACTACCTTTACGGGAAACTTTAGCAAGCACTAAAACTCAGTGAAAGGTATTCCGGAAAGCTCATACGACGAGAAAACACCGACATCCTGATAGCTGTGTATTGTTACTTTGATTAGTATATTATTAGTTGATTATTGATATATTTTTAGTATTTATAAATAAATATCAGTTAAAGCTAGCGGAAATCTCATAAGATGAGAAAACAGTGACATCCTGATAGGTGTATATTGTTACTTTGCTTTGTGTATTGTTCCATTCAATAAGGTTTGTGCTGTTATATTTTAAACTTTTGAGAAAATGTTATGGGTTCAAGGAACAATAGTATAGTCGGCATCAATGGAGCATCAAGATCCTTTTTTTGTAATATGCTGCCAGATCCTTCCTTTGTAATGTCCCTTCATTTTTTAATGTAACCTTGGCCTGAATAAGATTCGGCATCATTGTTTGAATGTTGTAAAAGATGCTCCTCCTAAGGCTGCTAGATCTATAATGGCATTCTCCCTTATCTAGGTTCCCTTGTAACTCTAAGTGATGATTTGTAAACCTCTATTTGTGTGAGGAACTTGGGGCCTGCCCCTTGCACTTGCACTTGTTCTAGCAATTTCCATTACTTCAATTTTAAATGTTGTTTCTGACAAAAGAAGAAGAAGAAAAAAAAAAAGAGTATTGTCGGCAATGAGCATATCCTACATTCTAATCATCTGTGATGTCGCTGCATATATTAAATGTCAATATATAGTAAAACAAGGCCAGTCAAAAGTAAGTGCCCGGAGATTGATTCTCTCTCTCGATCGACTCAGCCTAACATTAAGTCTATAAGTATTAATGAGTGGATGCGACAAGATTTGTGCATTTGACACGCACTGTTTTCTTGTTAGATTTCATAAATGCAGTTGACAAACCCGAATTCTAAGTCCTGAGCGATTACCGTTCTTTCCTTCGATCACGAAAAGGCCGCTGCTAGAGGGGTACCATCACAAGTGCATTATCAAGTGTAGAGGAGGTACTGGGGTATCCACTTTTACAGAAGTAGAGATTGAAGATTAACACATCCAGTACGTCGTCTACTCAAGGGGGGTTCTCTTTAGGGAAGTATACCCTTTAACATTTCTGTGAGCAGGTAGATAACAAGGATTGCACAGAGTGGTACGTACTTCAAAAAAAATATGAACAACCATTGACCAAGGAAGACTATACACTTCTTGATTCGATTCAAATGATTACAAGATTAGTCAAGGAAATGCTCAAAAACTAATGCTCAGAGCTTCGTGGCACTCTATGCAGATAAATACAGATCAATACAAATGGTGAAGGAATTGCTCAAGGGAATAGAGCTTAACACCAATAGTGTCTCACAAGAATGAAAGAAAATCCAAGACACTCTCTTACACTATAGTGCTCATAGCCCTCCACTGAAGAGCCTACCCTCTGTATCCACACTATAGAGTAGCTCCTGCAATAGGCTTGAAACCATCAAGTGCAAGAGAGAACTTCTGCACGTATACACGCGTCAATGTAACTCTAAAAATGTACCCCAAAAAAAAAAGTGTGTACCCAAATGAGCACAAATCCCTTGTTTTTATAGGCCTCAATAGGTCAAGAGGGCCTTGCCGATTCTTCACGTCCACCGATCACGCGCTGGTTAATCACCCAAAATTGAAGGGGTAGGTCAATTATTCCCTTGATTTGAATTAGGTCCACAAAAATAGGTAGTCGCCGTGAATGGTTGGCGGCAACATTTGTTCATCCACTTTTACTCTTGACAACACCTTTACCTTTTCACACCAAAAGAGCTTTTCAGTCCAGATTTGCTTAATTGTGTACACAAAAGCTTGCTGTGTTTAGGAATCCCCTTCTTGAAAATTGATGACCGCCTTACTAGCATCCACTGGTTTGTCCGTACCATAGTTAGAACCTCCTTATTTGTGATTCCATCCCATAGTCCATCACTTGGCAATCTCCAAAAATCCAACATCCTTGATTATTATTATTATTATTTTTTTCTTCTTTTCCTTGTGCGGTAGTGCAACCATTGACTTCAGCATCAAATGGACCTCCAAAATACTTCATATATCCCTCCTCCGCTCGCCCCATGTATAAGCATATGCCTGGATGTGTGTATATGTAGGTGTGTGTGTGTATGTGTGGTTGTGCATGTGTGTATGTGTGGGAGTGGGTGTGAGGGTATGTGTATATTCATGTGTGTGTGTGGGCTGCATGTGTGTGTGTGAGGGTATGTGTGTGCATGTGTGTGTGTACGTGTATGCGGGTGTGTGTGTGAGTGGGTGTGCAATTGCGTGTATGCATGTGAATGTGTGCATGCATGTTGTGTGCATGAGGGAGAGATGGAGAATGAGGGGGGATACGTGAGAGTGAGGGGGGGCGGGGAGTGCGGGGGCTAAGGGCGGGTGTAGGCGGGAGGGGGTGGGTGCGGGCGGAGAGAGAAGGGGCGGGGGCAGAGAGAGGAGGGGCGGGGACGGAGAGATGAGGGGGTGGAGCTGAGGGCGGAGGGGGTGGGTCTCTGCGGGGGGTGAGGGCGGGTCTCTGCGGGGGGTGAGGGCGGGTCTCTGCGGGGGGTGAGGGCGGGTCTCTACGGGGGGTGAGGGCGGGTGTAGGCGGGAGGGTGTGGGCAGAGAGATGAGGGGGTGGAGCTGAGGGCGGAGGGGGTGGGTCTCTGCGGGGGGTGAGGGCGGGTCTCTGCGGAGGGTGAGGGCGGGTCTCTGCGGGGGGTGAGGGCGGGTCTCTGCGGGGGGTGAGGGCGGGAGGGGCGGAGGCGGAGAGATGAGGGGGTGGAGCTGAGGGCGGAGGGGGTGGGTCTCTGCGGGGGGGGTGAGGGCGGGTCTCTGCGGGGGGTGAGGGCGGGTCTCTGCGGGGGTTGAGGGCGGGTGTAGGCGGGAGGGGCAGAGGCGGAGAGATGAGGGGGTGGAGCTGAGGGCGGAGGGGGTGGGTCTCTGCGGGGGGTGAGGGCGGGTCTCTGCGGGGGGTGAGGGCGGGTCTCTACGGGGGGTGAGGGCGGGTGTAGGCGGGAGGGGCGGAGGCGGAGGATTGTGGGGAAGGGAGGGGAGAGAGAGAGAGAGAAAAGGGAGAGAGGGAGGGGGGGGGGGTTCACGTGGGGGGTGGCGGGGTGTCGTGGGGGGGAATGGTGGGGGGTGGCGGGGGGTCGCGGGGGGGGAATGGTGTGGGGTGGCGGGGGGTCGCGGGTGGGAAAGGTGGGGGGTGGCGGAGGATTGCGGGGGAGGGAGGGGAGAGAGAGAGAGAGAGAGAGAGAGAGAGAGAGAGAGAGAGAGAGAGAGAGAGAGAGAGAGAGAGAGAGAGAGAGAGAGAGAGAGAGAGAGAGAGAGAGAGAGAGAGACAGAGAGAGAGAGAAAAGGGAGAGAGGGAGGGGGGTTCAGGTGCGGAGGGCGGGGGGTCGAGGGGGAATGGTGGGGGGTGGCGGGGGTCGCGGGGGGAATGGTGGGGGGGGCGGGGGGTTGCGGGGGGGAAATTGTGAGGGGTGGCGGGGGGTCGCGGGGGGGAAAGGTGGGGGGTGGCGGAGGATTGCGGGGGAGGGAGGGGAGAGAGAGAGAGAGAGAGAGAGAGAGAGAGAGAGAGAGAGAGAGAGAGAGAGAGAGAGAGAGAGAGAGAGAGAGAGAGAGAGAGAGAGAGAGAGAGAGAGAGAGAGAGAGAGAGAGAGAGATAGAGAGAGAGAGAGAGAGAGAGAGAGAGAGAGAGAGAGAGAAAGAGAGAGAGAGGGTACGTGAGGGGGCTTGTGGGGAGGGTTGAGGGGGGGTTAGAGGGGGGCTAGGTGGGGGTGGCTGAGGGGGAACTAGTGGGGGTGAGGGTGGTGCTAAATGGAGGGGGCGGGGGTGGAGCTGAATGGAGGGGGCGGGGTTGAAGAAGAGAGAAAACTAATCAAATGAAAGCAACAATTTGCCCGGAATACTGAAAGCATCAACTGCCCAGACCACATATGTCCAAGAAACGGAACGGCCACTCCCTGAATCTGCAGCCCAAGGCATCCGAGAGGTCTCCTCTCAATCTCTTTCTCTTCTATCTTCTTAGGACTAGTGGGTTCTGTCCCCTGTGCTTGGAGCCCACGGCCTCATGCCCCAAAGAGAGAGAGGGATCATAGAAGGGGCACTACAGACCCCCACAACAAGCTTTTGCACCGTCCCCGGTGCAATTTCTCCCTTATTATACTCATTTCAATGAGATCTAGTTATTCTGTAATTACTGAAAAGAAACATGGTATGTACAAGGGGTGGAATGCTTCCATTTTGACCTAATTCAGATACTTTTTTACCCTGGAGATATTGACGAGGGGAATCCTTTTACCCTGCAGATCTTCTAGATGCACTGCGCCCTGTGGAAATTCTTTGATTACCTTATAAGGTCCTATCCATTTGGGTGCCATTTTAGTTTGAATTGGTGGAACCTGATGCACTAAAACCATAGATCCTTCCTGAACTTCATTGGATCTCAGATACCTGTCATGCAATCTCTTGTGCTCTTCTTGTGTTACTTGAAGTTTTTGCATTGCTCCTTCTCTGTATTCTTCTAATGCCACCAATCTCTGAATGGGGGGTTCAATTCCAATGGTTTTGATTCCTATTTCCTTTCTGATAATGAACTCAAATGGGGCCAATGCCTCTTTTCCATAAACTAAGCGAAATGGAGTCTCGCCTATGGTTCCCCTCTTCGTGGTTCTGAAAGCCCAAGTTGCACCAATTAGTGCTAGTGGCCAAGAGCTTTGATGATCAAAAGATAATTTGCGAAGTAGTCCAATCAAAATCTTATTGGAGCTTTCTGCTTGGCCATTTGCCCTTGGCTAGTAGGCACAAGATTTTTTATGGAAGATTTTGTACCTGTCAAATATAAACTAGAGCAATTGATTTACAAAATGTGTGCCCCTATCACTAGTTATTTCCAGTGGGCAACCAAATCTTGAGAAAGTACGTTTATACATAAATTTAGCCACTGTTAAAGCCGTGCAATCCACAGTAGCTTTAGCCTCTATCCATTTAGTGGCATAGCATGTGACCATCAAAATATACTTTTTTCCTCCAGGTTGACCAGTTGGACTAATTGGTCCTATGAAATCAAGACCCCATCGTTCAAATGGGAGCCATCCTGTAGATATGACCAATGGTTGGAAATTCAATCTGGTTGGCGTGGGAGCACACCTCTGGCAGATGTGGCATTCTTTAGAAAACTTGATTGCATCCTTGAAAATATGAGGCCACCAT
Source organism: Ceratopteris richardii (assembly GCA_020310875.1). Classification (NCBI taxonomy): domain Eukaryota; kingdom Viridiplantae; phylum Streptophyta; class Polypodiopsida; order Polypodiales; family Pteridaceae; genus Ceratopteris; species Ceratopteris richardii. The sequence goes on from CM035414.1 coordinate 4,456,523, forward strand.
AAACCTTTGTGGATGATTCTATGAGCCAATTCTTCGCCCTTTAGATGTCCTTCATTGTGTGCAGCCTCTAGCAGAAGATTTACCTCCTCTGGATAGACACACCTTCTCAATATATCATCTTGACAGTATTTATATAAATTTCCATTTATAAGAGAATATGCTTTGGTTTTCAGGAGCAATCTTCTCTTTTCTACAGGTGTCAAGTGTTCTGGGATCTTTCCAGTAGTCAGAACATGGAGAATTTCATCATACCAACCAGTCCGGATTGCTACTAGAAAAAGATTGCTATCCACCAATTCATCATTAATACCTGTTGCCTTTTCGCTCATTGCCGTCCTGGACACTTGATCTGCCATGTAGTGCTCTTTTCCTGGCTTAATATGAATATCAAAATTAAATTCTTGAAATAGGAGTAACCATCTCCAAATCCTTCCAACTACTCTAGGCTTGTTTATCAAATACTTCAAGGGCTGATGATCAGAAATAACAATGAAATGTACACCAAGGAGATAATGTCGGAACTTCTGAAGGGCAAATACAATAGCCAAACCTTCTCTTTCCGTTGTACTGTAATTTCTTTCAGCTTGGTTGAGTAGTCTGCTTGCATAAGAGATAGGTCTATCCACTTTGTGAGATGATGGTTGAGCTAGAACTGCACCAACAGCATGAAGACTAGCATCTGTATGCACATGAAATTCCAATGACCAATTAGGAACACTTAAAAGGGGAGCAGTACATAGCCTCAACTTTAGTTCACAAAATGCTTTGTCAGCTTCAGCACTCCATGAGAAAGGGATCTTTTTGCTGGTAAGCCTTGACAAGGGCTTAGCAATTTCCGAATACATCCTAATGAATCTTCTGTGATACCCTGCATGGCCCAAGAAACTTTGCACTTCCTTTGGGCTTTGTGGAATTGGCATGGAAAGAATAGCTGTAACCTTTGCACGGTCAACAGTTATGCCTTCAGCAGATACTATGTGACCAAGAAGAGTGCCCTTAGTGACCAAAAAGTGACATTTATCAGGATTCAATTTCAAACCTGTTTTGAGACATTGCTCAAAAATTACTTTTAGATTTTCCAAATGGTCATGGAAATCTTGAACTATTGCCCTTCTATCTGTACCTGAAAATACTGAAAAGTCATCCATGAAAATGCGTAGAAAGGTTGTTAACCATTTGCCCAATATCAGATACATCGTTCTATTAAATGAAGCCGGTGCATTCTTCAAACCAAAAGCCATTCGAGTATAGACATAAGTGCCCCAGGGAGTGACAAAGGCTGTTTTGTCCCTATCATCAGGATGGATCACTATCTGATTGTAGCCACTAAACCATCCAAGAAACTATACAAAGTGTGACTAGCTACCTCTTCAAGTACTTGCTCTGTGAAGGGTTGAGGAAATCCATCTTGAATAGTCACTTTATTCAAAGCACGGAAATCAACACATACCCTTATTTTTCCACTATTTTTCTTCGGCACAATAACCATAGAAGAAAGCCACCTGGAATGTTCTACTGGCACAATTATACCTGCTTCTTCTAATTTTGTAATCTCTGCTTTTACCGCCTCTGCATACTTCGGATTGAGTCGATATGGCCTACTTCTTACAGGTGCAGCTCCCTCAACCAAGGGTATCCGATGTAATCCAAGCTCTTCTGGTATTCCTATTAGATCTTTGTAGGACCATGCGAAGACACTTTTGTAAGTAAAGAGCAAAGAAGTTACCTTCTGTAGTAAATTAGGATAATGCCACAACCAGGATGCCAAATGGACTACTTGAGGGTTCTCTTCATCCCCTAAATTTACTTCTTGAACCAATGTTTCAGGACTGGCCTTGTTTGATAAATCATTTCCACTATATGCAGGAGTGGAGTTTAATTTATATTCTGCAACATGTTCTTCCATCCATCCTTGAGGTATATCTGAGAAAGGAAGATCTTCTCTGCCCTTAGGTTCAAAATATTCTACCTCTGATACTTTTATCTGGGTTGCTTCCTCAAGGCTTGTGCTTTCCTGCAATTTCTCATTCTCCAACACCTTGTGGTCTTCATTGCCCTTTCTTGTAATTACCTTATCTGCAACTTCTTCCTCAATTTCATTAATCTCCACTGTGCAACACTCTGCACTTCCCATCATCCAATTTAACAATGTATCCTCTTCTTGGGGTAGAGAGGGCATTACCTGAGTGTCCACAGTATATCCAGTAGTTTTTCCTGAGTCGAATCCTTCTTCCAAATGTAGTTGCAGTTGGCTATTGGTATTTGTTGAAATCCATAGTTTATTTTTTCCCCAATCTTGCAAAGCTTTTGCTTGTCTCAGCCAAGGTCTCCCCAGGAGTAGAGGGTAAGAAGTCTCCTGTGGAAGTGCAATAACAAAAAAATCTAGAACAAAATGGCAGCCCTATACTACCATCAGTACCTTCTCAATAATGCCCAGTGGCGCAACCCGATGTTGATCTGCCAATGTAACCGTGAATGGTGCCAACTTGGTGGGGTTCAATTTCAGCTTCTTCATTGTAAAATATGGCATTAAATTGATACTAGAGCCTCCATCTATGATCACACCTGTGAGAGCTTCATCCTTTATACAAATAGATAATCTTGAGCTTTGGTAGTCTGCTAAGGGTGCAGGGGGAAAATCAACCATGAAACCATCTATACTAGGTGATTGGACCAAGTGAGCAGAGTGTATAATCTTCAGTAAGTCACTTCTTATTTTTGAATCCATCCTTATAAGTTCATATAGACTAACCTTATGATGAATACCTTTCAAGATCTGTTCAATGTTTACCTCCTGAGTGTTTTCTTGCAGACTTGTTGGTTGGCCCTTTAGAGAAGTAGTCATCTTATTATAAGCTCCTTCAATTTGTGCTTGGTCCTTCCATCCAGACTCCTTTTCTTCCTCTTTATCCTGAAATCCTTGTTGTTCATTTCTCTGGGTTGCAGCTGCTTGCCTAGCTCTAGTCATCATGGGCATTGCAGAGGATGAAACAGCATAAGTCTGAGTGGTTTTTCCTTCTTCATGTGGAGAGACTGCAATCATATGAATTGGAGCAGGACGACCTCTTGGGCAATCTTTGGTATAATGATCCTTGGCCTCTGGACAATGTTGACAAGGAGATGCATCTTCTGGGAGGGAACACCTATTTTGCATGTGGCCATATTCACCACAACGATAGCACATCAAGGGTCTATTATATCTAGGCTTTACAGGCCTATTCTCCTCTCTATTAGATGTATTTGAAGTACTAGCATAGTATGAATCCAAAGTTTGAGGGTTACCTCTCTGCTGTGTACCCTTGAGGTAATAGCAATCTCTGGCTTCATGACCATCTTTTCCACAAAATTGACAGCTTACCTTAATAGGGCAATTAGCATTGGAATGTCCATTGTTGTTACAAATTGTATACCAAATTTGTCTCCTTATATCTTGAGTGGTCTTCAAATCTTCTAACTCTCGGTGAAGTTGAGCTACTTCATCATCAGTGCGACGCAGTGGTGGCAAGACCTTCTCTTCTTGTTGATTTTGTTGCATCTTCAATGCCTCCAATTCCCTTCTTAGTTGCTCAATAGGATCCAGATCTGCAGCATACTTTTGTTGTGTATCCCCTTCAAAATGTTGCCTTGCTTCTTCAATGCGTGATGCCGCTGCAACAAAAGCATTGAGGGTCGCATCCAATCTAAGAGATTCACGAAGCTTCTGCTGAGATGACCTGGGCAGAGCCTTTTCTATCCACTTTTTGACCAAAAAGTCACCTGGAGCATGTGGCAGACGTGCAACAAGTGCTTTTGTTCTAGTGTGAAGTTCATGAAAAGATTCACCTAATCTTAGCTTCAAATTCTCTAGCTGATCTAGAGCTCTTTCCGAGGAATCGCTTGGTCGGAATGTCTGTGAGAACGCCGCCTTCAAAGCCTCCCATGTAGTGAAATGGCCATCTGCATATTGACTATACCATTTATCCGCAAGACCCTCCAATGTGGATGGAAAAAGTGCCAACATTGCATCCTCTCTATTTTGTAGACCTCTTCCACGGCATAAAGAGATGAATCTCCTCACATGATCATCAGCATCCTCATAAGCGTGTCCCTTGAAGGTAGGGAATTTGATGTTTAATCTGGAGAGCAAATGAGAGAGGTCCTCCATTTGTACTGGTGTTTCTTCGGACGTATCTGAGGAGAAGTCTAGGGTTCTCCTATACCTCTCTTTTGACAATGGTGTCGTACCCAAATCTATAGATAAATTTAGGGAAGGCAGAGGGGAGGTAGACTCACTAGCCGTGGTTATTGCTAACTTGTTAAGGCTCCTCCGAACACGAAGAGACTCCTTATCTGCTCGTGTATGGGTCATGTACCTACTTGCAAATGTAATAGGGCAAAAATACCTCTCACAAAAATGCAAAGGTCCCACCGGGCGTGCCAAACTGTAGAGGAGATACTGGGGTATCCACTTTTACAGAAGTAGAGATTGAAGATTAACACATCCAGTACGTCGTCTACTCAAGGGGGGTTCTCTTTAGGGAAGTATACCCTTTAACATTTCTGTGAGCAGGTAGATAACAAGGATTGCACAGAGTGGTACGTACTTCAAAAAAAATATGAACAACCATTGACCAAGGAAGACTATACACTTCTTGATTCGATTCAAATGCTTACAAGATTAGTCAAGGAAATGCTCAAAAACTAATGCTCAGAGCTTCGTGGCACTCTATGCAGATAAATACAGATCAATACAAATGGTGAAGGAATTGCTCAAGGGAATAGAGCTTAACACCAATAGTGTCTCACAAGAAAGAAAGAAAATCCAAGACACTCTCTTACACTATAGTGCTCATAGTCCTCCACTGAAGAGCCTACCCTGTGTATCCACACTACAGAGTAGCTCCTGCAATAGGCTTGAAACCATCAAGTGCAAGAGAGAACTTCTGCACGTATACACGCGTCAATGTAACTCTAAAAATGTACCCCAAAAAAAAAGTGTGTACCCAAATGAGCACAAATCCCTTGTTTTTATAGGCCTCAATAGGTCAAGAGGGCCTTGCCGATTCTTCACGTCCACCGATCACGCGCCGGTTAATCACCCAAAATTGGAGGGGTAGGTCAATTATTCCCTTGATTTGAATTGGGTCCACAAAAATAGGTAGTCGCCGTGAATGGTTGGCGGCAACATTTGTTCATCCACTTTTACTCTTGACAACACCTTTACCTTTTCACACCAAAAGAGCTTTTCAGTCCAGATTTGCTTAATTGTGTACACAAAAGCTTGCTGTGTTTAGGAATCCCCTTCTTGAAAATTGATGACCGCCTTACTAGCATCCATTGGTTTGTCCGTACCATAGTTAGAACCTCCTTATTTGTGATTCCATCCCATAGTCCATCACTTGGCAATCTCCAAAAATCCAACATCCTTGATTATTATTATTATTTTTTTTTCTTCTTTTCCTTGTGCGGTAGTGCAACCATTGACTTCAGCATCAAATGGACCTCCAAAATACTTCATATATCCCTCCTCCGCTCGCCCCATGTATAAGCATATGCCTGGATGTGTGTATATGTAGGTGTGTGTGTGTATGTGTTGTTGTGCATGTGTGTATGTGTGGGAGTGGGTGTGAGGGTATGTGTATATTCATGTGTGTGTGTGGGCTGCATGTGTGTGTGTGAGGGTATGTGTGTGCATGTGTGTGTGTACGTGTATGCGGGTGTGTGTGTGAGTGGGTGTGCAATTGCGTGTATGCATGTGAATGTGTGCATGCATGTTGTGTGCATGAGGGAGAGATGGAGAATGAGGGGGGATACGTGAGAGTGAGGGGGGGGCGGGGAGTGCGGGGGCTGAGGGCGGGTGTAGGCGGGAGGGGGTGGGTGCGGGCGGAGAGAGAAGGGGCGGGGGCGGAGAGAGGAGGGGCGGGGACGGAGAGATGAGGGGGTGGAGCTGAGGGCGGAGGGGGTGGGTCTCTACGGGGGGTGAGGGCAGGTCTCTGCGGGCGGTGAGGGCGGGTCTCTGCGGGGGGTGAGGGCGGGTGTAGGCGGGAGGGTGTGGGCGGAGAGATGAGGGGGTGGAGCTGAGGGCGAAGGGGGTGGGTCTCTGCGGGGGGTGAGGGCGGGTCTCTGCGGGGGGTGAGGGCGGGTCTCTGCGGGGGGTGAGGGCGGGTGTAGGCGGGAGGGGCAGAGGCGGAGAGATGAGGGGGTGGAGCTGAGGGCGGAGGGGGTGGGTCTCTGCGGGGGGGGTGAGGGCGGGTCTCTGCGGGGGGTGAGGGCGGGTCTCTGCGGGGGGTGAGGGCAGGTGTAGGCGGGAGGGGCGGAGGCGGAGAGATGAGGGGGTGGAGCTGAGGGCGGAGGGGGTGGGTCTCTGCGGGGGGTGAGGGCGGGTCTCTACGGGGGGTGAGGGCGGGTGTAGGCGGGAGGGGCGGAGGCGGAGGATTGTGGGGGAGGGAGGGGAGAGAGAGAGAGAGAGAGAGAAAAGGGAGAGAGGGAGGGGGGGGGGTTCACGTGGGGGGTGGCGGGGTGTCGTGGGGGGGAATGGTGGGGGGTGGCGGGGGGTCGCGGGGGGGGAATGGTGTGGGGTGGCGGGGGGTCGCGGGTGGGAAAGGTGGGGGGTGGCGGAGGATTGCGGGGGAGGGAGGGGAGAGAGAGAGAGAGAGAGAGAGAGAGAGAGAGAGAGAGAGAGAGAGAGAGAGAGAGAGAGAGAGAGAGAGAGAGAGAGAGAGAGAGAGAGAGAGAGAGAGAGAGAGAGAGAGAGAGAGAAGGGAGAGAGGGAGGGGGGTTCACGTGGGGAGGGCGGGGGGTCGAGGGGGAATGGTGGGGGGTGGCGGGGGGTCGCGGGGGGAATGGTGGGGGGGGCGGGGGGTTGCGGGGGGGAAATTGTGAGCGGTGGCGGGGGGTCACGGGGGGGAAAGGTGGGGGGTGGCGGAGGATTGCGGGGGAGGGAGGGGAGAGAGAGAGAGAGAGAGAGAGAGAGAGAGAGAGAGAGAGAGAGAGAGAGAGAGAGAGAGAGAGAGAGAGAGAGAGAGAGAGAGAGAGAGAGAGAGAGGGTACGTGAGGGGGCTTGTGGGGAGGGCTGAGGGGGGGTTAGAGGGGGGCTAGGCGGGGGTGGCTGAGGGGGAACTAGTGGGGGTGAGGGTGGTGCTAAATGGAGGGGGCGGGGGTGGAGCTAAATGGAGGGGGCGGGGGTGAAGAAGAGAGAAAACTAATCAAATGAAAGCAACAATCTGCCCCGAATACTGAAAGCATCAACTGCCCAGACCACATATGTCCAAGAAACGGAACGGCCACTCCCTAAAGCTGCAGTCCAAGGCATCCGAGAGCTCTCCTCTCAATCTCTTTCTCTTCTATCTTCTTAGGACTAGTGGGTTCTGTCCCCTGTGCTTGGAGCCCACGGCCTCATGCCCCAAAGAGAGAGAGGGATCATAGAAGGGGCACTACATCAAGTCTCTACCTCACTTCCTTAATTCTATCATTTTGGGCTGAAGCAGTAAATACAGCAGTATATTTGATGAATCATATGCCAACATCTACAACGCATAATGTAACTCCTTTTGAGGTTTGGTTTAATAGAAAACCTATTATTGATCACTTGTGTGTATTTGGTTGTGTTTGTTTTGCAATGGTTCCATATGCATTGAGAACCAAACTAGAGCCAAAGTCAAAAAAATGCATTTTCGTGGGTTACGCAGATAATCAGAAAGGATATAAGTGTTATAATCCTATAAGTAAGGAAATGATTATTAGTCGTGATGTACGCTTTGATGAGTTATTGTCTTGGTATACAGATCCTATTTTGTAGGTTCAAGAAGAAATGCAAGAAGAAATCGAAGATGGTTTACATGATACTACAGGAGTGAGCTCAGAAGGTGAGAATGGTTATAATGAAGAAAAATTATCACCTACATCAAAAGAGAAGGAAAGGTAAAGCAAAGCTTGTTGAGATAAGTGATGATATAGAAATTGATGAAAGTTCTAAATCTGATTTGATAAAACATGAACATGAACTTAGGAGAAGTTCAAGAGAAAGAAGGCCAACACAAAGGTATATTGAGTCTTATTGTGTTTCACATTCAGCTTTTATGTCAAAAGTTATTGAAGAATAGGAACCTACATGTTTCGAAGATGCAAATTCAAACGTTAATTGGTCAAATGCAATGCAAGAAGAGGTAGATGCATTGTATGAGAACAACACATGGCAGCTTGTACCACGAGATAATAAGATGAAGGTAATTGGAAATAAGTGGGTATTTCGTATTAAAAGAAATAGTGATGGTTCTATTTCCAGGTACAAGGCAAGGTTAGTTGCAAAAGGTTTTGCACAAACATATGGAATTGATTACGAAGAGACATTTAGCCCAGTTGCAAGAATGTCAACTATACGAACAATTTTGAGTGTTGCAGCAAGTAAATGTTGGAAGATATATCAGCTTGATGTCAAAATTGCTTTTTTGAATGGTCAATTACAAGAACAGGTTTATATGGAGCAACCAGAAGGATTTGAAGATGAAAAATATCCAAATTTTGTTTGCAAACTAACAAAAGCATTATATGGTTTGAAACAGGCACCTAGAGCTTGGAATCATCGGTTGGTAAGTTATTTGGAAGCTCAAGGATACAAACCAAGTGCTGCAGATCCTTCTTTATATGTTAAGTTTGTAACAGATCGATGTGTGTATATTTGCATTTATGTTGATGATCTTATCATTACAGGAAGCGCTATTGATGAAATTGATGAAATTAAGAAGAAACTTGGTAAGGAGTTTAAGATTTCAGATCTGGGGATTTTACGTTATGCATTGGGAATTGAAGTTATTTATGATGAACAAGGTATATGGTTGAGCCAAAAGAAGTACATTTGTGATTTACTTCAAAAGTTTGGTTTGTCAGAATGTAGAGCCTAATGTAAAATTGAGTATACATGATGGTTTTTATTTTGAAAATGTAGACATGTATAGATCGTTGATTGGATCATTATTGTATGCTATAAGTACACGACCTCATATTGGTTATGCAGTTGGAGTACTCTCACAGTTCATGCACAAGCCTACAGATGTACATTGGAATGCGGCTAAGCGTGTGCTACGCTATTTGAAAGGCACTTTGAATGAAGGTTTATTTTACTCACATGATACTAATCTTGATATTAAAGCTTTTAGTGATGCAGATTGGGCAGGAAATAAAGATCATCGACGTAGCACGAGTGGCTACCTACTAATGACGGGAAATCGACTTGTATCTTGGAGTTCAAAGAAACAACCAATAGTGGCGCTTTCGTCTACAGAAGCAGAATATCGTGTGCTTGCAGAATTGACATGTGAAGTGATGTGGTTCAAGAAGTTATTTGAAGATTTACATCTTCCTTGTATAACTCGACAAATTTATGGTGACAATATGAGTAGTATACATTTGGCAGCTAATCCAGTTTTCCATGCACGTACCAAGCATATCCAAGTTCATTACCATTATGTTCCTGAGAAGGTAGTTTCAAAAGAGATCAACATTTCTTTTATATCTTCAAAATATCAGCTTGCAGATATGATGACAAAAGCTCTTGATGGAACAAAGATACAAAGACTCAAACAATTGATTGAATTGTTAGAATATTCAAGCAAAGCTTGAGGGGGAGAATGTTGCGCATCCGTTTCAAAGCGCATCCGTTTCAGAAAAAGTTTATTTGTTTACAACCATTCTTTTTGCACTTTAATTATTATCCAGAATTTAAAAAAAAAAACATATTCAACAGTGATCATTGCTTTAGGGTTTTTAACTACAGCCATTATTTTCATAAAAAGGGTCATTAAAAGTTGACCACTCTTTTAGTGCTTTAAAATGGTATCCATTATTTTTGTGAAAAAGTTGTTGAGCAACTTTTTAGTTATTATCCATTCCTTAGTACTTTAAATATTCTTCACTACTTTTGTACAAGAAAATCATTGGCACATATTCATTCCCAAAACTCTATATAAAGAGCTTAGGAATTCATTTTTGTACAGAGTTGTTGATACTCCATCATTGTGAATATAGAGACATTTTTTGTACAGAGAACTTCTCTTGTTTTATCTAGTCTTGTGCGGCTACTCTGCTCTATCATCTTTGCAATCTATGCTATTCTCTGCTTCTCTTCATGCTTCCATTTATGCTACTTCTTGAACTTCCATTATTCTACAGTATGCCCATACCATGCTTGTAGAATCTTCTAGAAGAAAAACACTTTGAGAATCTTCCAGATCAATAAAACTCAGTGAAAGCTATTCCGGAAAGTTCATAAGACGAGAAAACACCGACATCTTGATAGTTGTGTATTGTTACATTGATTAGTATGTTATTAGTTGATTATTGATATATTTTTAGTATTTATAAATAAATATCAGTTAAAGCTAGCGGAAAGCTCATAAGATGAGAAAACAGTGACATCCTGATAGGTGTATATTGTTACTTTGCTTTGTGTATTGTTCCATTCAATAAGGTTTGTGCTGTTATATTTTAAACTTTTGAGAAAATGTTATGGGTTCAAGGAACAATAGTATAGCCGGCATCAATGGAGCATCAAGATCCTTTCTTTGTAATATGCTGCCAGATCCTTCCTTTGTAATATCCCTTCATTTTCGAATGTAACCTTGGCCTGAATAAGATTCGGCATCATTGTTTAAATGTTGTAAAAGATGCTCCTCCTAAGGCTGCTAGATCTATAATGGCATTCTCCCTTATCTAGGTCCCTTGTAACTCTAAGTGATGATCTGTAAACCTCTATTTGTGTGAGGAACTTGGGGCCTGCCCCTTGCACTTGTACTTGTTCTAGCAATTTCCATTACTTCAATTTTAAACGCTGTTTCTGACAAAAGAAGAAGAAGAAAAAAAAAAGAGTATTGCCGGCAATGAGCATATCCTACATTCTAATCATCTGTGATGTCGCTGCATATATTAAATGTCAATATATAGTAAAACAAGGCCAGTCAAAAGTAAGTGCCTGGAGATTGATTCTCTCTCTCTCGCTCGATCGACTCAGCCTAACATTAAGTCTATAAGTATTAATGAGTGGACGCGACGAGCTTTGTGCATTTGACACGCACTGATTTCTTGTTAGATTTCATAAATGCAGTTGACAAACGCGAATTCTGAGTCCTGAGCGATTACCGTTCTTTCCTTCGATCATGGAAAGGCCGTTGCTAGAGGGGTACCATCACAAGTGCATTATCAAGTCTCTGCCTCACTTCCTTAATTCTATGATTTTTCTTGCCAGATTCTCGTGCATTCGCGATTGGACAAATATCAATTGAATTTGCAAAATTCCTCCCTGAACGAATAGATTCGCTAATATCGCTCTCGCATATGGTGAATCTTTAGTCAATATTAGTCAATTCTTCTTTCTAATCTAGTTATGTTCATCGTTTCGGATTCTCGTGCATTCGCGATTGGACAAATATCAATTGAATTTGCAAAATTCCTCCCTGAACGAATAGATTCGCTAATATCGCTCCCGCATATGGTGAATCTTTAGTCAATATTAGTCAATTCTTCTTTCTAATCTAGTTATGTTCATTGACCTAGGGCATCCTAGGGGGTTTTTGTTTTCATATTTGTTTATCACTTTCGGGTTATAATGCCTGCTCTCTATGCAAACCACGACTCTAAGCATGGTAGTTCAAGGCTCTTCAAAAAACTCTATACGAAGGACATTATAGATATCCGCTTGATGTTACATGTCTTACGTGAAGGACAAATTGGGCAACAAGCACAACGACAAATGAAAGCAAGCAATTCGAAGCAGGTGTGGGATGCACGAACACCACTTGATGGCGTGAAACGATCTTGATCTTCAAGGATCTCCCTGATTGGAGTGAGTTATGATCAATCACTTGGTGTACCCAATGCATATTTTCAAGAATGTGGAAGAGATGCTTTCGAAGACATTTATCGAGAAGAAAGAAAGCAAAGTGCAAAGGGGTGACCTCAAAGATCCATGTCGAATGCACGAGTTGTGGGAAATTACCAAGCTGAATGGAAGAGTCTCGCTACCAAGAGCTCTTTGGATGCTTCGCAAGATGGAAGAACAAAAGGTGAAGAAGGTGATTTTAGAGTTTCAAACACCTGCTAGGTGAATGAGGTGTCTAAAGACTACCTTCACACAAAATGAAAGTCTTTGAGGGCTCAAGTCTAATGATTGGCACATTTGTTTTAAGTTTGTGCTTCCTTTAGCTCTAAAAGATTGTCTTTCAGAGGATGTATAAACAACCATTTACAAAATTAGCTCCTTAGTACGATGGATTTCATCTAAAGAGATAAGGAGAGATAGCATAGATAATGCCAAACTCAATGTTGTAGAGTCTATCTATATGATTGAAAAGTACTTTCCCACATGCATTCTCAAAATTCAGCTTCATTTACGAGTTCATGTGGTTGATGAAGTTGTAGTAGCAAGAACTGTCCAGAGTCAATGGATGTTCTTCTTAGAGCATTTCATGAAAACACTAAAGGTTTTTGTTTATCAGAGAGCACATCTAGAGGGCAACATGGCAAGGGCATGGCTTGTACAAGAGTATTTGGTATTCATAACATAATTTCTATGCATGTCAAAGTCAAAAATACCTTGGGTATGGAGCGAGGATGAAGATGTTTATCTCATAAGCGATGAGCCCCAAGGCCAAGGGAGCCAAAGAAAAACAAATGTATTTTTTAGAGAGAAGGCAATGATTTTTGCATTGTTCAATCGGAGCCCATGCAAAAGTGATTAGAGAGGTATGAGCTCGCTAAGGAGGAAAACACACAGGAAAGAGCCTAGTTTTGAAAAAGTCGCTCCACTCGCTCTTTGCCTCTTCCCGAAAGTCTTCAAACTCTTCCACTTTTCTAATAAGTAGATGGCTAGATGCAACCATCTCACAAGCAAAGAGAGAAGTTGAGGATATCACTGAAGAAGAGAAGGAACTTGCAAAGGGGTGTGATTTGGAGGTAACGCTCTTAAACATTGCAAATTATAAATGTGTAAATCTTATTCATGGTGAGACTTTTAGATCGCACACATCAATGAAAATAGGTCTACTTTTGATAATGGGATGATCGTCAACTTTCTCCAAAAAATTAGAGCTACTGCAAGAGATGAAAATTCCCAAGAAGGCCAACTCGAGTATTACGGAGTGATTCTGGATATTTTGAAGCTGTGAGCATGTTGTCTTTAAACTAGATCTAAAAGAACCACAGTGGCTCTTTGTTTTACAGGTCCCTCCACGTAGCATATATTTTTCTAAGGACATGGACATAGAAGAAGTTCCATCAATAGTGGACTTTGAGATGCATGCAGTAGTCAAAGAGAAAGACATCGCTATCCTAGAACAAGAGGCCGTTGAAGAATACTAGGTATAGGAGGAGATAAGGGATGATATGTTGTATGAGGATGATGATTGCAAAGGGGTGGCTCTATCAAGAGATCTAGAAGTCGGCGATATAGAGATAGATATGCATTGTGCATCAGATCTCCATGAAGATGCTAGAATAAGGGACTTATGGCACAAGCAATTATCTATACTTATTTGTGTTTACAATGAAATGAAGGTTTAGTCCAATAATTTTCTAACTCTATCATGTTTTTTTATAGACTACTATTTTTTTGTATTATTGTTGTTATCTATATGATAATTATTGGAGTTATCTATTGCAAAGCATGATGGGACATAGTCGCTCGCTCTTGATTCCATAACAAAAGAGAAGTTTCTAGAGTTCATATCTTGAGCACATGCTACTTATTATGCCGACGTGTGACAATATTGGATCACTAGCGAGAATAGTCCCTCCAACAATACTCCTGGCTATATGAGTCCAATGCAATCGTTCTCAGTCAACCCCTAGTGGCTTTAGTAGTTGATGTATGCATATGTGTTTGACACCACAACATGATACACATGCTCCTCTGTCTCATTCATCTAGGTCACGTTCAAGGTCACATCCTAGAGGAATTGGTTCTAGAGGAGGATCCACCAGTGGATGTTGTGGAGGCAATGTGATGGATATAGTTTCATTGTGAAGAGAGATGGTGGATGCAATCCAAAGATGAGTAGGTGCTGCTACAACCAGCTTCACACCAGCCATTTGAGACTTCAGAGTTGATTAGTAGACCCTTTGAGCTTCCTAAATCCACCAAAATATCATCCAAGTACTTTGGAACATGTATCCCAAAAGTTTAAGTCAAGACAGACTAGTTGCGAAATGACTAGCTCCCAAAACTTTCTATTTTTGGACATACACCTGCTAGAAAAAATGCACAGTGCTCTCAACCTGGTAGGAATTAGAAAACTTCCTTTTGGGCATAGAAAATAGACTTAGCAAGCTTCCCAATCCAAGTTAAAACACTTCAAATGATGGACTGAGCACTGAGAACAAGATTTATTAATTTCTGGAACATGCCCACCATTCTCGGGGCTCTGCAGAGATAGACCACTGAGGAGTAAATTGCACATATCTTCAAAAATATTAATGCAATGACCTTGAAAGTTTATACATAGAACGTAGTCAGTATGAGATATCCAACGCAAGTTCAATCACTGAAATAGGTTCAGTAGAACTCGAGATATGACCTTCTGAAGTTACTGCTCTTAGTGAGTATAGCAGAGAACAAAACAGAGAGGTAGATGATAATAAATGTATCGATTCACATATGATTACAACCATATTGGCAATGAATCTCTGCACAATGGGAGTATAATGATAAAGCTATGGAGTAAGCTCTTCAATCTCTACAAAATGACATGAAGTGGTCACGTACAAGGCTTGCTAATCGCCTCTTCCTTCTTGCTCCTTTTATAGCTATTCTTGGAGGGAGTTTCGAATTCGAATTCGAATGGCTCCACCTAATAGTGATCCCCAAAGTTAGGAGATATTCCCTCAGCTCAAAAAGTCGTGGGTTTTGGTAGTTAGAGCCACGAAATTGCTTTTTACATCATGCATGAGGTAAGCCATCCTTTTCCTTTTTCTTTTTTTCAATTACAAGAGATAAAAATGAACTCTTTTACAAGAGGTGTTCACATGACTACTGATGTGACTTACAAATGAGGATAATATCAAGAATATCAAGCATGTAGGCTTGGGTAAAATGTACCAACAGCTCCCCCTCAAGCCTAACATGCTTGGCCTCCAAATAAGTCTTCAATTGTCCTTGATTTCCTGCAAGCCAATCATCAACTTGAATCTACTTAACTTTGTACCATCAAGAGCTTTAGTTAACATGTCTCTACATTGCATATTTGTAGACACATACGATAGTTGAATATCCTTGCTCATTAGCTTCTCCCTTACATAATGGTAGTGGACTTCAATATGCTTGGTTCTAGCATGGTATACTAGATTAGCTGCTAGTTGTAGTGAGCTTGTGCTGTCACCAAAAATGTGAGGTGTTGAAGAATGAAGTCCAAGATCTGTGTACAAAGACTTTGACCACATGATTTCCTGAGTTGCATTAGCCAAATCTCTATATTCGGCTTCAGTAGAAGATAATGCCACGGTTGGTTGCTTCTTTGATGACCAAGAAATGATTTTTGAACCTGCAAATGATATATACCCTGATGTGCTTCTTCTATCATCTTTAGATCCGCCCCAATCTGCATCTGAGTAGACCTTTAGCTCAATATCTGAAGTATATGAATAGAACAAACCTTCATTCATGGTCCCCTTTAGGTACTGGAGGACTCTCTTGGCCGCTTCCATATGTGGTCTTCTTGGCTTATGCATAAACTGACTCAATATGCTAACACTATAGCATATATCCACCCTTGTGAGTGTTGCATAGTTCAAACTTCCAACCAAGCTTTGATAGCTTGTGATGTCTTCAATTGGCTCTCCTTCATAAGCACTAAGCTTATGATTTTGCTCCATAGGTGTACCTGCACACTTGGTATTTTCCATCTTGAACTTGACAAGCATGTCATGCACATACTTTCTTTGTGTGATGTATATACCTGAATCTCTGTAGATCAACTCCAATCCAAGAAAATAAGTGAGTGGTCCGAGGTCACTTATTTTGAACTCCTTCATTTGACTCTTTACCTGTTTGATTCCTTCAAGATCATTGTCTGTGATAATAATATCATCAACATACACACATAAATAGATCACTTCAGATCCATTCCTCTTTATGAACAAAGAGGTATCCGCCTTGCTAGCTTTGAATCCTTGGTCCTGCAAATAAGTCACCAATTTGAAATTCCAAGCTCTTGGAGCTTGCTTCAATCCATACAAAGCTTTCTTTAGTTTGCATACATAGTTAGGATGATGTGCATCCTCATATCCAGGAGGTTGTGCCATATACACTTCCTCAGAAATCCATCCATTCAAGAAAGCATTCTTTACATCAAGTTGATAAAGATTCCAATTTCTAGATGCAGCAAGACTAATGAGAACCCTAATTGTAGGCATTTTTGCAACAGGAGAGAAAGTCTCCTCATAATCAATACCATGGGTTTGATCAAACCCTTTAGCAACTAACCTTGCTTTGTGTCTATTTATACTTCCATCTCGATTCCTCTTGATTTTGTATATCCATCGAGATCCGATTATCTTCATAGATGGCTTGTTAGGTACAAGCTTCCAAGTGTCATTCTCCTTCAAGGCTTCCATTTCTTCATCCATTGCATCTCTCCAAGCTTTCTTGCTTTGTGCTTCTTTGAATGTGGTAGGTTCTTCATTGGTTGAATCCTTTGCAATGTAGATTGAGTGCTTGGTGACCAAAGAAGTATCATAACCAAACCTCTCTGGTTTCTTCGTCTCCCTTGAAGACCTTCTAAGTGGTTGATGTGAGCTCTCGGGTCCATATGTAGCATCCTGCATCTTTGCTTTTCCTTTGTTGTTCCATAGCTTTAGTCTTTCCAAGTCTTCTAGGTCAATCTCCGAATCACTTTCTTCAATCTGCTTTGGCTCCTTTGGTTGAAGTGATGGAAAATCTTCATCCAAGTCATATGGCAGCTTCACTTTCCTGTCATCATCAAACCATGATTTGTTTTCATCAAAAATTACATCTCTACTCATAGAAAATCCTTTATTGGTTGGATTGTACAATCTATATCCTTTTTGGTTTTGATAATAACCAATGAATACACACATCTCTGCCTTGGGATCCAATTTCCCTCTTACTTGAGAAGGAATGTGAGCATAGGCTAAGCATCCAAAGATTTTACAATGCTCTAGAATAGGTCTTCTTCCATTCCACACCTCATATGGAGTGGTTCCATCTAGTCACTTAGATGGAAGTCTATTTATGAGATATGTGGCTGTAGACACAGCCTCTGCCCATATGTAGTTTGGCAATCCCTTTTCGTTGAGCATGGACCTTGCAGCTTCGACAATAGCTCTGTTCCTCCTCTCTGCTACACCATTGAGTTCGGGTGTATACCTTGTAGTGACTTCCCTTTTAATGCATCTCTCATGCAAGAAGGCATCAAATTCAGAAGAGAAGTATTCTCCTCCTCCATCTGATCTGAGTTGTTTCAAAGTCCTACCTGTTTGGTTTTCAACAAGAGCGATATACTTCTTAAAGCAATTAAACACTTCATCCTTGTGCTTCATGAAAAATAGAATGGTCCACCTGCTATAATCATCTATGAAAGACACATAATATCTTGAGCCTGATATAGAAGGCTCCTTACTTGGACCCCACACATCCGTGTGCACTAGATCCAAAGGATTTTGATACATATATCCTTTCTTATTGAAAGGTTGTCTATGAGCCTTGCCGAGTTGACAAGCTTCACACTTATAAATCATGTGTTGCCTTGTGATATTAGGCAAACCAAGTACAGTTTGGTCCCTGCAAATTTGTTTGAGTGTCCTCTCACCAATGTGAGCAAGCCTTTTGTGCCATATCTCCAACTCTATAAGAGTTTGAGATCCATAGCTAAACAAAGCTATGTTCTTTGTATCTTCCACTTCAAAGGTGAAGAGCCTCCCTCTCTTTTCGCCTTTGGCAATGCTTCGAAAGCCTTGCCTTGGGTCTTCAACATATGCTCCAAATCGGTTGAATCTAACCTGCAATCCTTTTTCAACAATCTGTGCGACACTTATTAAATTTTTGGTAATTGTAGGGACATACAAGACTTTTCTTAAGAGGTTCATATTCCCATCTGATGTCTTCACATTACCTATCTTCTCTACTGAGTGCTTTTGTCATCTCCTGTCTACACTTCATGCTTGTTATGAGGATCTTCCAAATCAGAAAGTAAAGCGACATTTCCTGCTACATGGTTCGAGCATCCCGAATCAATGTAAAATATGTGATCATCATCCTTACCCTTCTTCACTGATAGATTCATAATCAATAATGAATCTTCTTGACTTTGGTCCTCTGCATAGTTATTATAGTCTCTTCTTCCTCTATGGCCACTTTGATAGTTGTTGTTGTTGTAATTGTTGTTGTAGTAGTTGTTGTTGTTGTAGCCTCCATTGTACCTACCTCTATTTGATCCATAGCCACCTCTATTGAATCCTCTTCCTCTTGAGTTCCTTGGATTCTTGAAACATTCTTCAGTAGTATGGTTAGATAAGCCACATATGTTGCAAGGTTGAGATGATTGGAATCTCCCCCTGCCTTGCTTTCCACCTCTGCCTCTTCCTCTAGCTCTTCCTCTACCTGCAAAGTTTGCTTGGAAAGAGCTACCTTCATCTTCATTCTTCCTATTCTTTGACTTGTCCTTGACCTTAGCTTTATCAGAGTATAAGGCAGAAGTTTGATTACCTCTTGTGGACTCACCACCTTTGCTAATCTTTGCTTCATGAGTGAAGAGTTGGCCCATGAGTGTGTTGAGGTCGGGTACATGCATATCCATGTATAAATCCATGGCTATTGTGAATGACTCCCACTTGTCGTCTGCTTTGATTCCATTCATGATTTGTCTAATGATTTGCTCCTCTTCAATTACCTCTCCAATGCTTCCAAGCTGGTCCGAAATCTCCTTCATCTTTGTGACATAATCAGTCACATTTTGCTTGGGGCTTTTCTTCATTGTTGTGAACTCCATCCACAATTGGTTCTTCCTCGCTCGAGTGTTGGAAGAGAAGAAAGAAGCAAGTGCATTCCAGGTCTCTCTTGATGTCTTGCATCCCTTGACATGAGGTCAAAGAAAATCAGAGATTGAGTTTAGAATATAGGACCTTGCAAGTGCATCCTTTGAACACCAATTCGAAAGTCCTTCCAGTTCTTCATGTGATGGTTGCCCTTTGTTCCTCATGGTTGGCATTGCTTCATCTCCGGATATGAATCCATATAGATTCCTCCCTTGAAGGTAAGCCTCCATCCTTAGAGACCATGCCAGATAGTTGTTTCGATCCAATTTGTCAATTGTTGATGGAAATCCATCTCCCATGTTGCTTGACTATAATCTAATACCACTGTGAAGAGAGATGGTGGACGCAATCCAAAGATGAGTAGGTGCTGCTACAACCAGCTTCACACCAACCAACTGAGACTTCAGAGTTGATTAGTAGACCCTTTGAGCTTCCAAAATCCACCAAAATATCAGCCAAGTACTTTGGAACATGTATCCCAAAAGTTTAAGTCAAGACAGACTAGTTGCGAAATGACTAGCTCTCAAAACTTGCTATTTTTGGACATACACCTGCTGGAAAAAATGAACAGTGCTCTCAACCTGGTAGGAATTAGAACAGTTCCTTTTGGGCATAGAAAATAGACTTAGCAAGCTTCCCAATACAAGTTAAAACACTTCAAATGATGGATTGAGCACTGAGAAAAAGATTTATCAATTTTTGGAACATGCCCACCATTCTCGGGGCTCTGGAGAGATAGAGCAGTGAGCAGTAAATTGTAGATATCTTCCAAAATATTAATCCAATGACCTTGAAAATTTATAAGTACAAGGTAGACAGTATGAGCTATCCAACGCAAGTTAAATCACTAAACCAGGTTCACTAGAACTCGAGATATGACCTTCTGCAGTTACTGCTTTGAGTGAGTATAGGAGAGAACAAAACAGAGAGGAGGATGATAATAAATGTATAGATTCACATATGATTACAACCACATTGGCAATGAATCTTTGCACAATGGGAGTAAAATGATAGAGCTATGGAGTAAGCTCTTCAATCTCTACAAAATGACATGAAGTGGTCACGTACAAGGCTTGCTAATCGCCTCTTCCTTCTTGCTCCTTTTATAGCTATTCTTGGACGGAGTTTTGAATTCGAATTCGAATGGCTCCACCTAAAAGTGATCCCCAAAGTTAGGAGATATTCCCTCAGCTCAAAAAGTCATGGGTTTTGGTAGTTAGAGCCACGAAATTGCTTTTACATCATGCATGAGGTAAGCCATCCTTTTCCTTTTCCTTTTTTTCAATTACAAGAGATAAAAATGAACTTTTTTACAAGAGGTGTTCACATGACTACTAATGTGACTTACAAATGAGGATAATATCAAGAATATCAAGCATGTAGGCTTGGGTAAAATGCACCAACAGCTCCCCCTCAAGCCTAACATGCTGGGCCTCCAAATAAGTCTTCAATTGTCCTTAATTTCCTGCAAGCCAATCATCAACTTGAATCTACTTAACTTTGTACCATGAAGAGCTTTAGTTAACATGTCTGCACATTGCATATCTGTAGAGACATAGGATAGTTGAATATCCTTGCTCATTAGCTTCTCCCTTACATAATGGTAGTGGATTTCAATATGCTTGGTTCTAGCATGGTATACTGGATTAGCTGCTAGATGTAGTGAGCTTGTGTTGTCACCAAAAATGTGAGGTGTTGAAGAATGAAGTCCAAGATCTGTGTACAAAGACTTTAACCACATGATTTCTTGAGTTGCATTAGCCAAATCTCTATATTCGGCTTCAGTAGAAGATAATGCCACGGTTGGTCGCTTCTTTGATGACCAAGAAATGATTTTTGAACCTGCAAATAATATATACCCTGATGTGCTTCTTCTATCATCTTTAGATCCGCCCCAATCTGCATCTGAGTAGAGCTTTAGCTCAATATCTGAAGTATATGAATAGAACAAACGTTCATTCATGGTCCCCTTTAGGTACTGGAGGACTCTCTTGGCCGCTTCCATATGTGGTCTTCTTGGCTTATGCATAAACTGACTCAATATGCTAACACTATAGCATATATCCACCCTTGTGAGTGTTGCATAGTTCAAACTTCCAACCAAGCTTTGATAGCTTGTGATGTCTTCAATTGGCTCTCCTTCATAAGCACTAAGCTTATGATTTTGCTCCATAGGTGTACATCCTCATATCCAGGAGGTTGTGCCATATACACTTCCTCAGAAATCCATTCAAGAAAGCATTCTTTACATCAAGTTGATAAAGATTCCAATTTCTAGATGCAGCAAGACTAATGAGAACCCTAATTGTAGGCATTTTTGCAACAGGAGAGAAAGTCTCCTCATAATCAATACCATGGGTTTGAGCAAACCCTTTAGCAACTAACCTTGCTTTGTGTCTATTTATACTTCCATCTCGATTCCTCTTGATTTTGTATATCCATCGAGATCCGATTATCTTCATAGATGGCTTGTTAGGTACAAGCTCTCAAGTGTCATTCTCCTTCAAGGCTTCCATTTCTTCATCCATTGCATCTCTCCAAGCTTTCTTGCTTTGTGCTTCTTCGAATGTGGTAGGTTCTTCATTGGTTGAATCCTTTGCAATGTAGATTGAATGCTTGGTGACCAAAGAAGTATCATAACCAAACCTCTTTGGTTTCTTCTTCTCCCTTGAAGACCTTCTAAGTGGTTGATGTGAGCTCTCGGGTCCATTTGTAGCATCCTGCATCTTTGCTTTTCCTTTGTTCTTCCATAGCTTTAGTCTTTCCAAGTCTTCTAGGTCAATCTCCGAATCACTTTCTTCAATCTGCTTTGGCTCCTTTGGTTGAGGTGATGGAAAATCTTCATCCAAGTCATATGGCAGCTTCACTTTCCTGTCATCATCAAACCATGATTTTTTTCATAAAAAATTACATCTCTACTCATAGAAAATCCTTTATTGGTTGGATTGTACAATCTATATCCTTTTTGGTTTTGATCATAACCAATGAATACACACTTCTCTGCCTTGGGATCCAATTTCCCTCTTACTTGAGAAGGAATGTGAGCATAGGCTAAGCATCCAAAGATTTTACAATGCTCTAGAATAGGTCTTCTTCCATTCCACACTTCATATTGAGTGGTTCCATCTAGTGACTTAGATGGAAGTCTATTTATGAGATATGTGGCTGTAGACACACCCTCTGCCCATAGGTAGTTTGGCAATCCCTTTTCGTTGAGCATGGACCTTGCAGCTTCGACAATAGCTCTGTTCCTCCTCTCTGCTACACCATTGAGTTCGGGTGTATACCTTGTAGTGACATCCCTTTTAATGCATCTCTCATGCAAGAAGGCATCAAATTCAGAAGAGAAGTATTCTCCTCCACCATCTGATCTGAGTCGTTTCAAAGTCCTACCTGTTTGGTTTTCAACAAGAGCAATATACTTCTTAAAGCAATTAAACACTTCATCCTTGTGCTTCATGAAAAATAGAATGGTCCACCTGCTATAATCATCTATGAAAGACACATAATATCTTGAGCCTGATATAGATGGCTCCTTACTTGGACCCCACACATCCGTGTGCACTAGATCCAAAGGATTTTGATACATATATCCTTTCTTATTGAAAGGTTGTCTATGAGCCTTGCCGAGTTGACAAGCTTCACACTTATAAATCATGTGTTGCCTTGTGATATTAGGCAAACCAAGTACACTTTGGTCACTGCAAATTTGTTTGAGTGTCCTCTCACCACTGTGAGCAAGCCTTTTGTGCCATATCTCCAACTCTGTAAGAGTTTGAGATCCATAGCTAAACAAAGCTATGTTCTTTGTATCTTCCACTTCAAAGGTGAAGAGCCTTCTTGTCTTTTCTCCTTTGGCAATCCTTCGAAATCCTTGCCTTGGGTCTTCAACATATGCTCCAAATCGGTTGAATCTAACATGCAATCCTTTTTCAACAATTTGTCCAACACTTATTAAATTTTTGGTAATTGTATGGACATACAAGACTTTGCTTAAGAGGTTCATATTCCCATCTGATGTCTTCACATTACCTATCTTCTCTACTGAGTTCTTTGTGTCATCTCCTATCTGCACTTCATGCTTGTTATGAGGATCTTCCAAATCAGAAAGTAAAGCCACATTTCCTGCTACATGGTTCGAGCATCCCGAATCAATGTAAAATATGTGATCATCATCCTTACCCTTCTTCACTGATAGATTCATAATCAATAATGAATCTTCTTTACTTTGCTCCTCTGCATAGTTATTGTAGTCTCTTCTTCCTCTATGGCCACTTTGATAGTTGTTGTTGTTGTAATTGTTGTTGTAGTAGTTGTTGTTGTTGTAGCCTCCATTGTACCTGCCTCTATTTGATCCATAGCCACCTCTATTGAATCCTCTTCCTCTTGAGTTCCTTGAATTCCTGAAACATTCTTCAGTAGTATGGTTAGATAAGCCACATATGTTGCAAGGTTGAGATGATTGGAATCTCCCCCTGCCTTGCTTTCCACCTCTGCCTCTTCCTCTAGCTCTTCCTCTACCTGCAAAGTTTGCTTGGAAAGAGCTACCTTCATCTTCATTCTTCCTATTCTTTGACTTGTCCTTGACCTTAGCTTTATCAGAGTATAAGGCAGAAGTTTGATTACCTCTTGTGGACTCACCACCTTTGCTAATCTTTGCTTCATGAGTGAAGAGTTGGCCCATGAGTGTGTTGAGGTCGGGTACATGCATATCCATGTATAAATCCATGGCTATTGTGAATGACTCCCACTTGTCGTCTGCTTTGATTCCATTCATGATTTGTCTAATGATTTGCTCCTCTTCAATTACCTCTCCAAGGCTTCCAAGCTGGTCCGAAATCTCCTTCATCTTTGTGACATAATCAGTTACATTTTGCTTCGGGCTTTTCTTCATTGTTGTGAACTCCATCCACAATTGGTTCTTCCTCGCTCGAGTGTTGGAAGAGAAGAAAGAAGCAAGTGCGTTCCAAGTCTCTCTTGATGTCTTGCATCCCTTGACATGAGGTAAAAGAAAATCAGAGATTGAGTTTAGAATATAGGACCTTGCAAGTGCATCCTTTGAACACCAATTCGAAAGTCCTTCCAGTTCTTCATGTGATGGTTGCCCTTTGTTCCTCATGGTTGGCATTGCTTCATCTCCGGATATGAATCCATATAGATTCCTCCCTTGAAGGTAAGCCTCCATCCTTAGAGACCATGCCAGATAGATGTTTCGATCGAATTTGTCAATTGTTGATGGAAATCCATCTCCCATGTTGCTTGACTATGCTCTAATACCACCGTGAAGAGAGATGGTGGACGCAATCCAAAGATGAGTAGGTGCTGCTACAACCAGCTTCACACCAACCAACTGAGACTTCAGAGTTGATTAGTAGACCCTTTGAGCTTCCTAAATCCACCAAAATATCAGCCAAGTACTTTGGAACATGTATCCCAAAAGTTTAAGTCAAGACAGACTAGTTGCGAAATGACTAGCTCCCAAAACTTGCTATTTTTGGACATACACCTACTGGAAAAAATGAACAGTGCTCTCAACCTGGTAGGAATTAGAACACTTCCTTTTGGGCATAGAAAATAGACTTAGCAAGCTTCCCAATACAAGTTAAAACACTTCAAATGATGGACTGAGCACTGAGAAAAAGATTTATCAATTTTTGGAACATGCCCACCATTCTCGGGGCTCTGGAGAGATAGACTAGTGAGCAGTAAATTGTAGATATCTTCCAAAATATTAATCCAATGACCTTGAAAATTTATAAGTAGAAGGTAGACAGTATGAGCTATCCAACGCAAGTTAAATCACTAAACTAGGTTCACTAGAACTCGAGATATGACCTTCTACAGTTACTGCTCTGAGTGAGTATAGCAGAGAACAAAACAGAGAGATAGATGATAATAAATGTATAGATTCACATATGATTACAACCACATTGGCAATGAATCTTTGCACAATGGGAGTAAAATAATAGAGCTATGGATTAAGCTCTTCAATCTCTACAAAATGACATGAAGTGGTCACGTACAAGGCTTGGTAATCGCCTCTTCCTTCTTGCTCCTTTTATAGCTATTCTTGGACGGAGTTTTGAATTCGAATTCGAATGGCTCCACCTAAAAGTGATCCCCAAAGTTAGGAGATATTCCCTCAGCTCAAAAAGTCATGGGTTTTGGTAGTTAGAGCCACAAAATTGCTTTTACATCATGCATGAGGTAAGCCATCCTTTTCCTTTTTCTTTTTTTCAATTACAAGAGATAAAAATGAACTCTTTTACAAGAGGTGTTCACATGACTACTGATGTGACATACAAATGAGGATAATATCAAGAATATCAAGCATGTAGGCTTGGGTAAAATGCACCAACAGCTCCCCCTCAAGCCTAGCATGCTTGGCCTCCAAATAAGTCTTCAATTGTCCTTAATTTCCTGCAAGCCAATCATCAACTTGAATCTACTTAACTTTGTACCATCAAGAGCTTTAGTTAACATGTCTGCACATTGCATATCTGTAGAGACATAGGATAGTTGAATATCCTTGCTCATTAGCTTCTCCCTTACATAATGGTAGTGGACTTCAATATGCTTGGTTCTAGCATGGTATACTAGATTAGCTGCTAGATGTAGTGAGCTTGTGTTGTCACCAAAAATGTGAGGTGTTGAAGAATGAAGTCCAAGATCTGTGTACAAAGACTTTAACCACATGATTTCTTGAGTTGCATTAGTCAAATCTCTATATTCGGCTTCAGTAGAAGATAATGCCACAGTTGGTTGCTTCTTTGATGACCAAGAAATGATTTTTCAACCTGCAAATGATATATACCCTGATGTGCTTCTTCTATCATCTTTAGATCCAGCCCAATCTGCATCTGAGTAGACCTTTAGCTCAATATCTGAAGTATATGAATAGAACAAACCTTCATTCATGGTCCCCTTTAGGTACTGGAGGACTCTCTTGGCCGCTTCCATATGTGGTCTTCTTGGCTTATGCATAAACTGACTCAATATGCTAACACTATAGCATATATCCACCCTTGTGAGTGTTGCATAGTTCAAACTTCCAACCAAGCTTTGATAGCTTGTGATGTCTTCAATTGGCTCTCCTTCATAAGCACTAAGCTTATGATTTTGCTCCATAGGTGTACATCCTCATATCCAGGAGGTTGTGCCATATACACTTCCTCAGAAATCCATTCAAGAAAGCATTCTTTACATCAAGTTGATAAAGATTCCAATTTCTAGATGCAGCAAGACTAATGAGAACCCTAATTGTAGGCATTTTTGCAACAGGAGAGAAAGTCTCCTCATAATCAATACCATGGGTTTGAGCAAACCCTTTAGCAACTAACCTTGCTTTGTGTCTATTTATACTTCCATCTCGATTCCTCTTGATTTTGTATATCCATCGAGATCCGATTATCTTCATAGATGGCTTGTTAGGTACAAGCTCCCAAGTGTCATTCTCCTTCAAGGCTTCCATTTCTTCATCCATTGCATCTCTCCAAGCTTTCTTGCTTTGTGCTTCTTCGAATGTGGTAGGTTCTTCATTGGTTGAATCCTTTGCAATGTAGATTGAGTGCTTGGTGACCAAAGAAGTATCATAACCAAACCTCTCTGGTTTCTTCTTCTCCCTTGAAGACCTTCTAAGTGGTTGATGTGAGCTCTCGGGTCCATTTGTAGCATCCTGCATCTTTGCTTTTCCTTTGTTCTTCCATAGCTTTAGTCTTTCCAAGTCTTCTAGGTCAATCTCCGAATCACTTTCTTCAATCTGCTTTGGCTCCTTTGGTTGAAGTGATGGAAAATCTTCATCCAAGTCGTATGGCAGCTTCACTTTCCTATCATCATCAAACCATGATTTTTTTTCATAAAAAATTACATCTCTACTCATAGAAAATCCTTTATTGGTTGGATTGTACAATCTATATCCTTTTTGGTTTTGATCATAACCAATGAATACACACTTCTCTGCCTTGGGATCCAATTTCCCTCTTACTTGAGAAGGAATGTGAGCATAGGCTAAGCATCCAAAGATTTTACAATGCTCTAGAATAGGTCTTCTTCCATTCCACACTTCATATTGAGTGGTTCCATCTAGTGACTTAGATGGAAGTCTATTTATGAGATATGTGGCTGTAGACACAGCCTCTACCCATAGGTAGTTTGGAAATCCCTTTTCGTTGAGCATGGACCTTGCAGCTTCGACAATAGCTCTGTTCCTCCTCTCTGCTAGACCATTGAGTTCGGGTGTATACCTTGTAGTGACATCCCTTTTAATGCATCTCTCATGCAAGAAGGCATCAAATTCAGAAGAGAAGTATTCTCCTCCACCATCTGATCTGAGTCGTTTCAAAGTCCTACCTGTTTGGTTTTCAACAAGAGCAATATACTTCTTAAAGCAATTAAACACTTCATCCTTGTGCTTCATGAAAAACAGAATGGTCCACCTGCTATAATCATCTATGAAAGACACATAATATCTTGAGCCTGATATAGATGGCTCCTTACTTGGACCCCACACATCCGTGTGCACTAGATCCAAAGGATTTTGATACATATATCCTTTCTTATTGAAAGGTTGTCTATGAGCCTTGCCGAGTTGACAAGCTTCACACTTATAAATCATGTGTTGCCTTGTGATATTAGGCAAACCAAGTACACTTTGGTTTCTGCAAATTTGTTTGAGTGTCCTCTCACCAATGTGAGCAAGCCTTTTGTGCCATATCTCCAACTCTGTAAGAGTTTGAGATCCATAGCTAAACAAAGCTATGTTCTTTGTATCTTCCACTTCAAAGGTGAAGAGCCTTCTTGTCTTTTCTCCTTTGGCAATCCTTCAAAATCCTTGCCTTGGGTCTTCAACATATGCTCCAAATCGGTTGAATCTAACATGCAATCCTTTTTCAACAATTTGTCCAACACTTATTAAATTTTTGGTAACTCTAGGGACATACAAGACTTTGCTTAAGAGGTTCATATTCCCATCTGATGTCTTCACATTACCTATCTTCTCTACTGAGTTCTTTGTGTCATCTCCTATCTGCACTTCATGCTTGTTATGAGGATCTTCCAAATCATAAAGTAAAGCCACATTTCCTGCTACATGGTTCGAGCATCCCTAATCAATGTAAAATATGTGATCATCATCCTTACCCTTCTTCACTGATAGATTCATAATCAATAATGAATCTTCTTGACTTTGCTCCTCTGCATAGTTATTGTAGTCTCTTCTTCCTCTATGGCCACTTTGATAGTTGTTGTTGTTGTAATTGTTGTTGTAGTAGTTGTTGTTGTTGTAGCCTCCATTGTACCTGCCTCTATTTGATCCATAGCCACCTCTATTGAATCCTCTTCCTCTTGAGTTCCTTGGATTCCTGAAACATTCTTCAGTAGTATGGTTAGATAAGCCACATATGTGGCAAGGTTGAGATGATTGGAATCTCCCCCTGCCTTGCTTTCCACCTCTGCCTCTTCCTCTAGCTCTTCCTCTACCTGCAAAGTTTGCTTGGAAAGAGCTACCTTCATCTTCATTCTTCCTATTCTTTGACTTGTCCTTGACCTTAGCTTTATCAGAGTATAAGGCAGAAGTTTGATTACCTCTTGAGGACTCACCACCTTTGCTAATCTTTGCTTCATGAGTGAAGAGTTGGTCCATGAGTGTGTTGAGGTCGGGTACATGCATATCCATGTATAAATCCATGGCTGTTGTGAATGACTCCCGCTTGTCGTCTCCTTTGATTCCAGTCATGATTTGTCTAATGATTTGCTCCTCTTCAATTACCTCTCCAATGCTTCCAAGCTGGTCCGAAATCTCCTTCATCTTTGTGACATAATCAGTCACATTTTGCTTCGGGCTTTTCTTCATTGTTGTGAACTCCATCCACAATTGGTTCTTCCTCGCTCGAGTGTTGGAAGAGAAGAAAGAAGCAAGTGCATTCCAGGTCTCTCTTGATGTCTTGCATCCGTTGACATGAGGTAACAGAAAATCAGAGATTGAGTTTAGAATATAGGACCTTGCAAGTGCATCCTTTGAACACCAATTCGAAAGTCCTTCCAGTTCTTCATGTGATGGTTGCCCTTTGTTCCTCATGGTTGGCATTGCTTCATCTCCGGATATGAATCCATATAGATTCCTCCCTTGAAGGTAAGCCTCCATCCTTAGAGACCATGCCAGATAGATGTTTCGATCCAACTTGTCAATTGTTGATGGAAATCCATCTCCCATGTTGCTTGACTATGCTCTAATACCACTGTGAAGAGAGATGGTGGACGCAATCCAGAGATGAGTAGGTGCTGCTACAACCAGCTTCACACAAACCAACTGAGACTTCAGAGTTGATTAGTAGACCCTTTGAGCTTCCTAAATCCACCAGAATATCAGCCAAGTACTTTGGAACATGTATCCCAAAAGTTTAAGTCACGACAGACTAGTTGCGAAATGACTAGCTCCCAAAACTTGCTATTTTTGGACATACACCTGCTGGAAAAAATGAACAGTGCTCTCAACCTCGTAGGAATTAGAACACTTCCTTTTGGGCATAGAAAATAGACTTAGCAAGCTTCCCAATACAAGTTAAAACACTTCAAATGATGGACTGAGCACTGAGAAAAAGATTTATCAATTTTTGGAACATGCCCACCATTCTCGGGGCTCTGGAGAGATAGACCAGTGAGCAGTAAATTGTAGATATCTTCCAAAATATTAATCCAATGACCTTGAAAATTTATAAGTAGAAGGTAGACAGTATGAGCTATCCAACGCAAGTTAAATCACTAAACTAGGTTCACTAGAACTCGAGATATGACCTTCTGCAGTTACTGCTCTGAGTGAGTATAGCAGAGAACAAAACAGAGAGATAGATGATAATAAATGTATAGATTCACATATGATTACAACCACATTGGCAATGAATCTTTGCACAATGGGAGTAAAATAATAGAGCTATGGAGTAAGCTCTTCAATCTCTACAAAATGACATGAAGTGGTCACGTACAAGGCTTGCTAATCGCCTCTTCCTTCTTGCTCCTTTTATAGCTATTCTTGGACGGAGTTTTGAATTCGAATTCGAATGGCTCCACCTAAAAGTGATCCCCAAAGTTAGGAGATATTCCCTCAGCTCAAAAAGTCATGGGTTTTGGTAGTTAGAGCCACAAAATTGCTTTTACATCATGCATGAGGTAAGCCATCCTTTTCCTTTTTCTTTTTTTCAATTACAAGAGATAAAAATGAACTCTTTTACAAGAGGTGTTCACATGACTACTGATGTGACATACAAATGAGGATAATATCAAGAATATCAAGCATGTAGGCTTGGGTAAAATGCACCAACAGCTCCCCCTCAAGCCTAGCATGCTTGGCCTCCAAATAAGTCTTCAATTGTCCTTAATTTCCTGCAAGCCAATCATCAACTTGAATCTACTTAACTTTGTACCATCAAGAGCTTTAGTTAACATGTCTGCACATTGCATATCTGTAGAGACATAGGATAGTTGAATATCCTTGCTCATTAGCTTCTCCCTTACATAATGGTAGTGGACTTCAATATGCTTGGTTCTAGCATGGTATACTAGATTAGCTGCTAGATGTAGTGAGCTTGTGTTGTCACCAAAAATGTGAGGTGTTGAAGAATGAAGTCCAAGATCTGTGTACAAAGACTTTAACCACATGATTTCTTGAGTTGCATTAGTCAAATCTCTATATTCCGCTTCAGTAGAAGATAATGCCACAGTTGGTTGCTTCTTTGATGACCAAGAAATGATTTTTCAACCTGCAAATGATATATACCCTGATGTGCTTCTTCTATCATCTTTAGATCCAGCCCAATCTGCATCTGAGTAGACCTTTAGCTCAATATCTGAAGTATATGAGTAGAACAAACCTTCATTCATGGTCCCCTTTAGGTACTGGAGGACTCTCTTGGCCGCTTCCATATGTGGTCTTCTTGGCTTATGCATAAACTGACTCAATATGCTAACACTATAGCATATATCCACCCTTGTGAGTGTTGCATAGTTCAAACTTCCAACCAAGCTTTGATAGCTTGTGATGTTTTCAAATTGGCTCTCCTTCATAAGCACTAAGCTTATGATTTTGCTCCATAGGTGTACATCCTCATATCCAGGAGGTTGTGCCATATACACTTCCTCAGAAATCCATTCAAGAAAGCATTCTTTACATCAAGTTGATAAAGATTCCAATTTCTAGATGCAGCAAGACTAATGAGAACCCTAATTGTAGGCATTTTTGCAACAGGAGAGAAAGTCTCCTCATAATCAATACCATGGGTTTGAGCAAACCCTTTAGCAACTAACCTTGCTTTGTGTCTATTTATACTTCCATCTCGATTCCTCTTGATTTTGTATATCCATCGAGATCCGATTGTCTTCATAGATGGCTTGTTAGGTAGAAGCTCCCAAGTGTCATTCTCCTTCAAGGCTTCCATTTCTTCATCCATTGCATCTCTCCAAGCTTTCTTGCTTTGTGCTTCTTCGAATGTGGTAGGTTCTTCATTGGTTGAATCCTGTGCAATGTAGATTGAGTGCTTGGTGACCAAAGAAGTATCATAACCAAACCTCTCTGGTTTCTTCTTCTCCCTTTAAGACCTTCTAAGTGGTTGATGTGAGCTCTCGGGTCCATTTGTAGCATCCTGCATCTTTGCTTTTCCTTTGTTCTTCCATAGCTTTAGTCTTTCCAAGTCTTCTAGGTCAATCTCCGAATCACTTTCTTCAATCTGCTTTGGCTCCTTTGGTTGAAGTGATGGAAAATCTTCATCCAAGTCATATGGCAGCTTCACTTTCCTGTCATCATCAAACCATGATTTTTTTTCATAAAAAATTACATCTCTACTCATAGAGAATCCTTTATTGGTTGGATTGTACAATCTATATCCTTTTTGGTTTTGATC
Source organism: Ceratopteris richardii (assembly GCA_020310875.1). Taxonomy (NCBI): domain Eukaryota; kingdom Viridiplantae; phylum Streptophyta; class Polypodiopsida; order Polypodiales; family Pteridaceae; genus Ceratopteris; species Ceratopteris richardii. Next base: position 4,488,430 of record CM035414.1, read on the forward strand.
ATAACCAATGAATACACACTTCTCTGCCTTGGGATCCAATTTCCCTCTTACTTGAGAAGGAATGTGAGCATAGGCTAAGCATCCAAAGATTTTACAATGCTCTAGAATAGGTCTTCTTCCATTCCACACTTCATATTGAGTGGTTCCATCTAGTGACTTAGATGGAAGTCTATTTATGAGATATGTGGCTGTAGACACAGCCTCTGCCCATAGGTAGTTTGGCAATCCCTTTTCGTTGAGCATGGACCTTGCAACTTCGAGAATAGCTCTGTTCCTCCTCTTTGCTACACCATTGAGTTCGGGTGTATACCTTGTAGTGACATCCCTTTTAATGCAACTCTCATGCAAGAAGGCATCAAATTCAGAAGAGAAGTATTCTCCTCCACCATCTGATCTGAGTCGTTTCAAAGTCCTACCTGTTTGGTTTTCAACAAGAGCAATATACTTCTTAAAGCAATTAAACACTTCATCCTTGTGCTTCATGAAAAACAGAATGGTCCACCTGCTATAATCATCTATGAAAGACACATAATATCTTGAGCTTGATATAGATGGCTCCTTACTTGGACCCCACACATCCGTGTGCACTAGATCCAAAGGATTTTGATACATATATCCTTTCTTATTGAAAGGTTGTCTATGAGCCTTGCCGAGTTGACAAGCTTCACACTTATAAATCATGTGTTGCCTTGTGATATTAGGCAAACCAAGTACACTTTGGTCCCTGCAAATTTGTTTGAGTGTCCTCTCACCAATGTGAGCAAGCCTTTTGTGCCATATCTCCAACTCTCTAAGAGTTTGAGATCCATTGCTAAACAAAGCTATGTTCTTTGTATCTTCCACTTCAAAGGTGAAGAGCCTTCCTGTCTTTTCTCCTTTGGGAATCCTTTGAAATCCTTGCCTTGGGTCTTCAACATATGCTCCAAATTGGTTGAATCTAACCTGCAATCCTTTTTCAACAATTTGTCCAACACTTATTAAATTTTTGGTAATTGTAGGGACATACAAGACTTTGCTTAAGAGGTTCATATTCCCATCTGATGTCTTCACATTACCTATCTTCTCTACTGAGTTCTTTGTGTCATCTCCTATCTGCACTTCATGCTTGTTATGAGGATCTTCCAAATCACAAAGTAAAGCCACATTTCGTGCTACATGGTTCGAGCATCCCGAATCAATGTAAAATATGTGATCATCATCCTTACCCTTCTTCACTGATAGATTCATAATCAATAATGAATCTTCTTGACTTTGCTCCTCTGCATAGTTATTGTAGTCTCTTCTTCCTCTATGGCCACTTTGATAGTTGTTGTTGTTGTAATTGTTGTTGTAGTAGTTGTTGTTGTTGTAGCCTCCATTGTACCTGCCTCTATTTGATCCATAGCCACCTCTATTGAATCCTCTTCCTCTTGAGTTCCTTGGATTCCTGAAACATTCTTCAGTAGTATGGTTAGATAAGCCACATATGTTGCAAGGTTGAGATGATTGGAATCTCCCCTTGCGTTGCTTTCCACCTCTGCCTCTTCCTCTAGCTCTTCCTCTACATGCAAAGTTTGCTTGGAAAGAGCTACCTTCATCTTCATTCTTCCTATTCTTTGACTTGTCCTTGACCTTAGCTTTATCAGAGTATAAGGCAGAAGTTTGATTACCTCTTAAGGACTCACCACCTTTGCTAATCTTTGCTTCATGAGTGAAGAGTTGGCCCATGAGTGTGTTGAGGTCGGGTACATGCATATCCATGTATAAATCCATGGCTGTTGTGAATGACTCCCACTTGTCGTCTGCTTTGATTCCATTCATGATTTTTCTAATGATTTGCTCCTCTTCAATTACCTCTCCAATGCTTCCAAGCTGGTCCGAAATCTCCTTCATCTTTGTGACATAATCAGTCACATTTTGCTTTGGGCTTTTCTTCATTGTTCTGAACTCCATCCACAATTGGTTCTTCCTCGCTTGAGTGTTGGAAGAGAAGAAAGAAGCAAGTGCATTCCACGTCTCTCTTGATGTCTTGCATCCCTTGATATGAGGTAAAAGAAAATCAGAGATTGAGTTTAGAATATAGGACCTTGCAAGTGCATCCTTTGAACACCAATTTGAAAGTCCTTCCACTTCTTCATGTGATGGTTGCCCTTTGTTCCTCATGGTTGGCATTGCTTCATCTCCGGATATGAATCCATATAGATTCCTCCCTTGAAGGTAAGCCTCCATCTTTAGAGACCATGCCGGATAGTTGTTTTGATCCAATTTGTCAATTGTTGATGGAAATCCATCTCCCATGTTGCTTGACTATGCTCTGATACCACTGTGAAGAGAGATGGTGGATGCAATCCAAAGATGAGTAGGTGCTGCTACAACTAGCTTCACACCAGCCAACTGAGACTTCAGAGTTGATTAGTAGACCGTTTTAGCTTCCTAAATCCACCAAAATATCAGCCAAGTACTTTGGAACATGTATTCGAGAAGTTTAAGTCAAGACAGACTAGTTGCGAAATGACTAGCTCCCAAAACTTGCTATTTTTGGACATACACCTGCTGGAAAAAATTGAACAGTGCTCTCAACCTGGTAGGAATTAGAAAACTTCCTTTTGGGCATAGCAAATAGACTTATCAAGCTTCCCAATACAAGTTAAAACACTTCAAATGATGGACTGAGCACTGAGAAAAAGATTTATCAATTTCTGGAACATGCCCACCATTCTTGGGGCTCTGGAGAGATAGACCAGTGCGCAGTAAATTGTAGATATCTTTCAAAATATGAATCCAATGACCTTGAAAATATATAAGTAGAAAGCAGACAATATGAGCTATCCAATGCAAGTTAAATCACTGAAACAGGTTTAGTAGAACTCGAGATTTGACCTTCTGCAGTTACTGCTCTGAGTGAGTATAGCAGAGAACAAAACAGAGAGGTAGATGATAATAAATGTATAGATTCACATATGATTACAACCACATTGGCAATGAATCTTTGCACAATGGGAGTAGAATGATAGAGCTATGGAGTAAGCTCTTAAATCTCTACAAAATGACATGAAGTGGTCACGTACAAGGCTTGCTAATCGCCTCTTCCTTCTTGCTCCTTTTATAGCTATTCTTGGAGGGAGTTTTGAATTCGAATTCGAATGGCTCCACCTAAAAGTGATCCCCAAAGTTAGGAGATATTCCCTCAGCTCAAAAAGTCGTGGGTTTTGGTAGTTAGAGCCACGAAACTGCTTTTACATCATGCATGAGGTAAGCCATCCTTTTCCTTTTTCTTGTTTTCAATTACAAGAGATAAAAATGAACTCTTTTACAAGAGGTATTCACATGACTACTGATGTGACTTACAAACGAGGATAATATCATGCATATCAAGCATGTAGGGTTGGGTAAAATGCACCAACATTCATCCACACCTAGTCCTAGGCCGAGTGCCTTAGATGCAAGTATGCCACACAGTACACCATGTACATCTTGAGGCACATGATGACTCCAAGTTGTATTGTATACAAGATGGAGCTCTCGTGATGGATATGGATGGAAAGGCCATTCATCCACAGATACAACACTTATACAGAATATAGTTTGGATAGTCTATAATGTTCAATTGGACTGAATAGGACAGGGATCAAAAGAATTACATCACAAAGGCAATCTATCCTAAGTATCAGTCAGCACCTGGGCACCCTATTGTTAGCTTAGAGTGGATTGAACACATCTCACATAAGGTGATGTCGCATCGACAATCGGAGGCTCTTGATGCTTTTAGAGGAGGCTTACCAAAGCCTATATGGCTAGATGCTAAGGAGTAGGAGATGATTCACGATGAGCAGTAGCACACTCCTAACGGATATTATCAACAGTGACATGGGACAGCCACATGTGTAGAGGTAGTCAAAGCATCCCGTTTGGGTAGCCATTACAACATGATGTGTCACAATTTTGTAAGTATCATTCTACATTAATGAATTTTCTTATGTTAAGCACTTCATGTTTGTTAACCTCACATTTTGTGTATTTGTTGTAGGAGTTTGTAGTGGGTCATCGTTTGACAGGAGCCGAGGAGCTTACGGATATCATGATGGGCTGGTTGTAGTATTGTTGGACTTGGAGAGATGCGATGCAGACATTTCATTGGACAATCTACGATGAGGTGAGCTTGTGAACTTGGTTTAGAGTTGTTTAGTTGTTGCTTATTAACCTCATTTCAATTTGTCTGATTTCATGAATGTACTTTGTTGCAAGACTGCACATATAGATGTTTTGATCCCTCTAGTTCTGTGTACAATTGTGGTGTGCCATAGTATGCTTTGTATTTGGTTCATATATGGTAGTGTCATACTGCAACAATCTAAGGATTACGACCACCATGTGCTAGAGAGATGACTCTCCTCCCAACCATCTGCCTCTATATATAGCACTCTCTAGGGGACTGCCTTCTTGGGCACGTGGATACTAACCATCCATGTGTCATCCATGTAAATACATGTGCACCAAGTGTCCTAGTTAACTCGACTTAACTCAAGTGGATGCTTCTAGAAGGTTCTAGAGCTCTTTGGGCAAAACAATCTCCCCATGTATCCCACGGGCGTTCAACCCAAGACCTCCTCCTTCCCACCCTTGAGTCTTAACCACTAAGTTAAGTGGATCACTTGTTCACAAGAGCACAAGACCTCCTAGTAAGTCTAAACTCAAGATCTTTGGTCATACACACAGGTCACCAAACGGTGTCCGATTTCAAATCTGTGTGCATTGGCTGGACCCTTGGATCATAGACTTAAGGATTGCAACCACCACGTGCTAGAGAGATGACTCTCCTCCCAACCATCTGCCTCTATATATAGCTCTCTATAGGGGACTGCCTTCTTGGGCAGGTGGATACTAACCATCCATGTGTCAGCCATGTAACTGCATGTGTGCCAAGTGTCCTAGTTAACTTGAGTTAACTCAAGTGGATGCTTCTAGAAGGTTCTAGAGCTCTTTGGGCAAAACAGTCTCCCCATGCACCCCATGGCGGTTGAACCCAAGACCTCCTCCTTTACACCCTTGAGTCTTAACCACTAAGCTAAGTGGATCACTTGTTCACAAGAGCACAAGACCTCGTAGTAAGTCTAAACTCGAGATCTTTGGTCATACACATGGGTGACCAAACGGTGTCCGATTTCAGATCTATCTGAACCGGCTTGACCCTTGGATCCTAGACTTACTTTATTACACATACCACAATTTTGTATTTGCTTCATGTAGGGTAGTGGTTTGCCATAGTTTTATATCTAGCTCATATATTTCAATCGTTTGCCATAGTTCTGTACATGTCTCATTAATGGAATATGTCTTTTGTACATGTTTCATTTATGGAATATATGTTTTGTACATGGTTCATGGTTTATTGTGCTCCTATATATCTCTTTTATCTTCAACAATGTGTTTTGCTTTATCAAATATTTTTTTGGTTGCAATTCATCTAAACCCGAAATCGGTAGCCACTAGACTACATATCATGACATGTACTCGTTTTTTTTGGGTAGATTCTAGTATTCTTTGCTGCACAATAGCATTGTCATGTTGTTGTAGGAAGGGACACTCCACTCTACCCAAAAAGAGATTTGCAAATATGGTCATCGGTATAGATGTCAGCTACATACTGATGCATATACTGGCACCCACATAGAGGCTTATACCCCTACCCATACTAGCATGAACACTGATGCATATACTGATATATATACCGATGCATGTTACATGTATACTGATGCATGTAACATGTATACTACTACTAGCATGAACGTTGATGCATATACCGGCACATATACCGATGCATGTAACATGTATACCAATACATATTCCAATGTTATGAAACAGATACTTATATTGATGATTATTTCGATGCAGTGGGCATTTTCCGCATGTGAATTTTTGTCAGTATATGGGGCTCATATGTTGTAGTGTAAGGTTGCTTGGAATATTTGTTTCTTATCAATGACTTAAGGTGGTTTGTGTATTCTATGTCCCATGAGGATGGATAGGAATATGCTTGCGAAGAGGATTCTCAAGGCTATCAAGTTTCTCAAGGCTATCAATTCTATTGATTTTTGGGAGCTTTTAATGAAAAGGAGCATCTCATTATTTTATTTGAAGGATTACAGAAATTCGGAAAAATCAGTCTCTGTGGGAAATTGTCATCTCTCCTCATATTTATGTTCCTATTTGTCGTTCTATTACTTGTAAATTGAGGGCAAACTTGGATGGATTTCAAAGCGCCTTATAAAGTTTTCACTCTTTTCTCTAACAATTTGGACTTTTACTTGCAAGAATCAATGTTGAATGAACGGTCAACCTAGAGAAAATTGTAATCTTGGCATACAAGAACATACATTTTCAAAGACAAGACGTTGTTGTGCTTAATCAACAAAAGGATCGGAATAAAACAAGTTGCTAAGCTGTTCAATCACTACAAGCTATAGAGATGAAGTATTTATATGATTCTTTTTAAACTCAATAATAAATGAAAGAATCATTCGTGTGCTAAAAAATGGAATCATAGATTTCTTTGATTTGGTCTTTGTCCTTGAAAATCAAACATTCCATCCTTTAGTGGCTAATCATTCATAATGGATTGTGGCATAAAAGCAAGGCTAAGAAGCTTAAGGTTGATGAAGGGGTGTGTACTTTTTGTGAGACGGTGAATGATTTATCCCATCTATTTATGAATTGTACAAATACTAGAAGATTTAGATAGGTATTGTGTCATTATTGAAAAACAACATTATCTCTCATGGATATCTCTAGTGGGCGTAGCCTAGTGGCAAAAACTCTAAAATCTATGAGAGGATGTCCCAAGTTCAATTCTTGGCTACAGATATCCATGAGATCTACAAGATGGGTGCTTCTACCTTACAAGGTTAGATGTGTGTCTGTGTGTGTCTTTCCAATTCATTGTATGTTATTGGATATATTCCTTTGATATTTGTGGAGAGATCATATATTATGGCACATTTGGACCATGTTGAGATATCAAGCTCAACATGTGATGATCCAGGATGACACCTATCACTTATTCATTTCTTTGACATGTATAGTGGTCACACCGATATATGTCACGGATACTTCATGAGCTTTACTAGATTTATCTGTCGAAATTTACAACACATTTGTTTTCTTTCAAGCTCACTCATTTGCAGACATTAGGATTTTCCCTTATGTACACTACTTTATATATTGGACTTGTTGTATTGTTGTTTTTAGGTCATTCTTGTACATTTGTTTTATGTAATAGAAGAAGAATAAGAAGATCATTCTTCCTTGCCTAAATCTATGTGTGTGTTTCTCTTTGATCGTGAGAGTGTGTGTGTGTGAGCTCTCTTCCTTATCTCCTTCCTTGTGACATGGTATTAGAGCCAGTGTGGTTGTAGAGAGCTCATGGAGAAGGCCGACGGTGAAGAGTATGCGAGAAGGCATAGATAAAGCATGATTCACAAACAACCATAGACCTCAAAATATTATCATGAGTTATCCCTTTAGGATCACGCATTTTTGTCAGATTTCTATTTTGGAGCCATCGCGATCTCCATTTTGACCCCGCAAGGTGAGGCCCATAGAGAAACTAGGTCACTTTGCAAAATTGTAACTTGCCTCCTATTTGGAAACACTCACATATTCTAGATCCAAAAGTTCAAGTGATTGAATGTACTCTTGATACACAGAAAATATGTTTTTTTGAGAACAAAGTGTTGCTTTTAGTGTTTTGCAGTGTTGTGAATCACTGCAGAAATGGCAAACGCAATTGGAATGAGTCAGATTATGAGTGATAAGGTCAACAAGAACAACATGCTTGGAGATTCAGGATGAAAAATTTCTTGATGGGAAAAGGCTACTGGAAGTACATCGAAAGAGAGAACGAACACTCTTTGCAGTTACTAGAGAGGAATCGGATGGTAGAACAAATAAGAGCAAATGAAGAATGTAATCAAGGCGCATGAAAGGTAATGCATTGTCTATTCCACAAAGCCCAAAGGAAATGCAAAGTTTTTTGGGCCATGCAGGATCCCATAGAAGATGCATACGAATGTATTTAGAAATAGTTAAGCCTTTGTCAAGGCTTACCAGTAAAAAGGTCCCCTTCTCATGGAATGTTGAAGCTGAGAAAGCATTTTGTGAACTAAAATGAGGTTATGTACTGCTCCACTTTTAAGTGTTCCTAATAGGTCATTAGAGTTTCATGTGCATACAGATGCTAGTCTTCATGCTGTTGGTGCATTTCTAGCTCAACCATCATCACACAAGGTTGATAGACCTATCTCCTATGTCAGCAGATTACTCACCAAGGCAGAAAGGAAGTACAATACGACTGAAAGGGAAGGTTTGGCTATTGTATTTGCTCTTCAGAAGTTTCGGCATTACCTTCTCTGTGTACATTTTATAGTCATATGTGACCATCAGCCCTTGAAGTACTTGATAAACAAACCTAGAGTGGCTAGAAGGGTTTGGAGATGGTTACTCCTGTTTCAAGAATTTAACTTTGATATTCATATTAAGCCAGGAAGAGAGCACTACATGGCAGATCAGGTGTCCATGACTGCAATGAGAGAGAAGGAAACAGGTATTAATGATGAACTGGTGGATAGTAATCTCTTCCTAGTAGCAACTCAGAATGATTGGTATGATGGAATTCTTGATTTTCTTACTACTAGAAAACTCCCAAAGCATTTGACACCTATAGAAAAAAGAAGATTACTCCTTAAAACCAAGGCATACCACTCATAAATGGGAATTTATATAGATATTGTCAAGATGATATCTTGAGAAAGTGTGTTTATCCAGAGTAGGTGAATCTTGTGTTAGAAGCTGCACACAGTGAAGGGCATCTAAAGGGGGGAGAATTGGCTCACAGAATCATCCACAAGGGACTATGGTGGCCTCATACTTACAAGGATGCGATCAAGTTTGCTAAAGAATGCCACATTTGCCAGAGATGTGCTCCTACACCAACCAAATTGAATTTCCAACAATTAGTCATATCTACATGATGGCTCCCATTTGAACGATGGGGTCTTGATTTCATAGGACAAATTAGTCCAACTGGTCAACCTGGGGGTAAGAAGTATATTTTGATGGCCACATGTTATGCAACTAAATGGATAGAGGCTAAAGCTACTATGGACTGCACGGCTTTAACAGTAGCTAAGTTTTTGTATAAACGTATTTTCTCAAGATTTGGTTGCCCGCTTGAAATCACTAGTGATAGAGGCACACATTTTGTAAATCAGTTGCTCCAATTTATATTTGATCGGTACAAGGTCTTCCATACAAAAACTTGTGCCTACTATCCAAGGGCAAATGGCCAAGCCAAAAGCTCCAATAAGATTTTGATTGGATTGCTTTGCAAATTATCTTTCAATCATCAACGTTTTTGGCCACAAGCATTGATCGGTGCAATTTGGGCTTTCAAAACTACAAGAAGGTGAAGCAGAGGTGAGACTCCATTCCGCTTAGTATATTAAAAAGAGGCATTAGCACCATTCGAATTTATTATCAAAAGAGAACTTGGAGCCAAAACCATTGGAATTGAACATCCCATTAGGAGACTGGTGGCATTAGAAGAATACAGAGAAGGAGCAATGCAAAAGCTTTAGGTAACACAAGAAGAGCGCAAGAGACTACATGACAGGTATCTTAGGTCCAATGAAGTGCAGGAAGTATCCATGATTTTAGTGCATCAGGTCCCACCAATTTCAACCAAATTGGCACCCAAATGGATAGGACCATATAGGGTGATCAAGGTATTACCACATGGAGCAGTGCATCTGGAAGATTTGCAGGGTAAGAGGATACCCTTGGTCAATATCTCTAGGGGGAAGAAGTACCCGTATTAAAGTTAAGTCCAATTGAAAGAACTACATCCACTGTACATACCACATTTCATTCAGTAATTGCAGTTTATCTTGAGTATTCACTAAGCAGATAAAAGGAAAGTTGCACTGCAATGGTGCAAAGACTTGATGTGGGGGTCAGTTGTGCTGCTCTCTCTCTTCCCCCACCACGTCTTTCTCTCTCTCTCTCTCTCTCTCTCTCTCTCTCTCTCTCTCTCTCTCTCTCTCTCTCTCTCTCTCTCTCTCTCTCTCTCTCTCTCTCTCTCTCTCTCTCTCTCTCTCTCTCTCTCTCTCTCTCTCTCTCCCCGCAACCCCCGCCCCCGCCTCTCCCTCTATCCACCATCTCGCCCCGCATAGTTCCCCCCGCAAACCCCGCCGCTCTCTCCCTTTCTTCCCCTGCAACCCCCGCCCCCGTCTATCCCTCTATCCACCACCTCGCCCTGCATAGTTCCCCCCGTAAACCCGGCCGCTCTCTCTCCCCTCTCTCTCTCTCCCCCTCCCTCTCTCTCCCCTGCCACGTCTTTTGCAACCCCCCCAGCCTTCTCCCCCGCAGCCCCCCCTCCGCGTCCTGCCCCTCCCTTCCCCGTAGCCCCCCGTAGCTGCTCCACCACCCACCCCACCCGCGAACCCCGCAGCTCCTCCACCACCCACCCCACCCGCGAACCCCGCAACCCCATGCTTCCCCCGCCTCTGTAGTCCCTCCCCACCCGCTGCTCCCTCCCTCCCCTCACCTCTGCAGTGCCCCACCACCCCCTCCTCTCTCCCACCCACTAGCCCCACAGCCACCGCAGCTACCCCCCCTGCATCTCTCCTCCCCCGCATCTTTTCCACGCCACCCCGCAGACCACTGCCCCTGATGGAAGAAGCATTTAATCTTGCAGATGCAGACCGGGCTACCTTGTTGAGCAACTTCAAAAGCTTGCAGAAGCTAAGGCAGCACAAATTCGATTGAAAAGTGAAAGCAAGACAGAAATTGATAGACTCTTACAAGAGAAGAGGGATCTTGGAGATCGACTTCATGAGATGGAAAGTCAACTGGAGTGGGTTTGATCAGAGCATAATGAGGAGATAACGAGGCTTTCTATGGAGAAATCTTTCCCCCGGCAAACCCGACAAACTCCACACCCCTCCACACCCCTCCACACCCCTCCACAACCCCCCACAAACCCCACACCCCTCCACACCCCTCCACACCCCTCCACACCCCTCCACACCCCTCCACAACCCCCCACAAACCCCACAAACCCCACAAAACCCACACCCCTCCACAACCCCCCATGACCTCTCACCCACACCCCTCCACACCCCTCCACAACCCCCCACACCCCTCCACAACCCCCCACAAACCCCACACCCCTCCGCACCCCCCACACCCCTCCTCACCCCTCCACAACCCCCTAGGACCTCTCACCCACAACCCTCCACAACCCTCCTCACCCCTCCACAACCCCCCACGACCTCTCACACATAACCCTCCACACCCCTCCACACCCCCCCACAAACCCCACAACCCCACACACCCCACACCCCTCCACAACCGCCCACAAACCCCACAAACCCCACAAACCCCACACCCCTTATCACCCCTCCACACCCCTCCTCACCCCTCCACAACCCCCCACGACCTCTCACCCACAACCCTCCATAACCCTCCATACCCCTCCACACCCCTCCACAACCCCCCACAAACCCCACAAACCCCACACCCCTCCGCACCCCTCCACACCCCTCCACACCCCTCCACAACCCTACACAAACCCCACAAATCCGAGAAACCCCAGAAACCCCATACCCCTCCTCACCCCTCCACAACCCCCCACGACCTCTCACCCACAACCCTCCACAACCCTCCACACCCCTCCACACCCCTCCACAACCACCCACACCCCTCCACACCCCTCCACAACCCCCCACAAACCCCACACCCCTCCACACCCCTCCACACCCCTCCACAACTCCCCACAAACCCCACAAACCCCACACCCCCTCCTCACCCCTCCACAACTCCCACGACCTCTCACCCACAACCCCCTACAAACCCCACAAACCCCACACCCCTCCAAACCCCTCCATACCCCTCCACAACCCCCCTCAAACCCCACACCCCTCCGCAACCCCCCACAAACCCCCACAAACACCACAAACCCCACACCCCTCCACAACCTCCAATGGCCTCATGATATTAAGATCGTGTACTCATCGGCGTCAATTACTTTATGGAAAAAAGAAGGTTCGCGATCAACTTTTCAAAAGGGTTCAAAAGGATTTTGTCGTTGCGCTTCGTAGGAATCGAACCCAGATCTATACCTTGAGAGGTGAATACTATTCAAGGCGCTCGTCAACCTTTTTGACATGGAGGGTCATTCAAATATCACGGGCGGCACAAAATGAGGATCTTAGCTTGCATGCAAAATAAGTGTACGTGGTAAAAGTGAAAATTGAGAAATGATTGTTTCCGCCAACCATTCATGACGACTGCCTATTCATGACGACTGGTGGCATATTTGATTTACCCCTCCAATCTTGGGCAATCAACCAGCGCATGATCAGTGGACGTGAGGAATCGGCAAGGCCCTCTTGGCCTATTGGAGCCTATAAAAGAAATGGACTTGTGTTCATTTGATATACACACATATACATATGTACGTACAGGGGTCCTCTCTTGGCACTCTGTGGCTACAAGCCTACTGTAGGAAGTCACTCTATGGTGAGGATACAGAGCGTGGGCGTCCCAGTGAGGGCTAATAACACTATAGTGTGAAGAGAGTGGCTTGGTTTTGTCATTCAGTGTGAGTCATTGGTATTTCGTGCTCTTTCCCTTAGAGCAAGTCTTCATACTTTGTATTGATCGGTACTAGTCTGCATCTAGTTGTGTCCATTGTACAGATTGGATGAATCCCTTGTATTGATGTTGTTTAGTTCTGGAGTGGCATGTTAGCCCAGAGAATAAACCTTTGAGCATCTCTTTTGCCTATGTTGTATTCATCTGATTCGAACTAAGGAGTGGTTGGTCTTCCATTTTTTGTCATTTGTCATTAGTATTATCCCTAAGTATTCACAACTGTATGCAATTATTGATATCTGCCTGCTCACAGAAATGTTGAAGGGTATATTTCCCTAAGGAGAACCTCCCTTGAGTAGGCAAAGTATTGGAAGTGCATGTTGTATGCTCCTTCTAAAGTAGATACCCCAGTAACTCCTCTACAGGATCTATCCTAAATCATTCTAGAACTTACTTTAAAGCTTCTAACAATATACTTCCTCATTGATTACCTTTTTTACTGATAGTGGATCTATTCTAAATCATTCTAAAACTTACTTTAAAACTTCTAACAATATACTTCCTCATTGTGTTGATCTTATTTGATGTGAAATTATCCTTGAAGGTGTTATCTTGTGAATTTGTAACCTCATTTTCGCTTAACGGTGGAGCTTGATTATGCACGAGTTCAGAAAAAGTCTCTTCCATTAGTATGGTCACTAGGACCCTCTCTCTCATAGGAGTTTTATGCTTTCCAAAAGTTTTTTTATGGTGAGGGAATGAGCTTATGCAAAAACTCCCAAAGTTGTCTTGGAAAATCTAGTGTTTGCCCAAAGAGAGGGGGAATGGAAAATTTTTGTCATCTTAAGATGGATTGAAACTTCTACAAAATGTGTTTCTAGACAAGTTTCTGACATGGTTTTCGGGCTATTGTGTTAAAAAGGAAAGCTCATTTGTTTATACCTTCAAGTTATTTATTCCTTTTTTCTTACTCAGAAGAGCTTGCATATCTTGTGTTATTTAATAATTTACCTTTATTAACATAAATCATACACATAAGTACTCACAAATACAGTAGGTACACATGCATGCACACAATAATGAGCACATGCACACACATGCAGACATAAAAGAGTATACCTCTTGACCTTAAATCCCTTTGATCATATATATTGATGCATACATCAAAGAGAAACTATGTCCACTAATGTGATATGATTCACATGAAGCAAACCACATGAATTCCTTGACGGAATACTTTAGGCACTCATGTTACAAACATGCTTACACGTGCACATATTTTAGCACTTATGCAAGAACGTGCATACAAATGCAGATATGGGTCACAGTTTACAAGTAATATTCTAGGTACACATGATCATGGAGCAAGGAAAAGAAAAAGCGCCCAATCATCAATATTAATAGGGAAGAAAAATGGATACATGGCACGTGAAAATATTTATGTTAGTAGCTTCCATTGGAATTGATTGTTGTTCATTAATTTTACCTTCATTCATTTGCTTCAGTCTGAGTATGTTTTCGAACAACTCTTTCAATTGAGTTGAATATCACTTGTGAACTTACATTGATCTCTATGCATTTTCCTTCCCAAATTTTATGCAGCAGATCTCCTTCTTATTCTTCAAACTTTTAACTTATTGCTTTTGATCACATTGTAGGCTTGTTCTTCAAATCACGTCCACAACGGTATAGTCAGAAAACGGTTTTGCACATAACTAGGCCTTATATTATATGGATCCGTATTATCCGTAATATTGCTTGATATGATTATTTTAATATTGCTTGATATGATTATTTATGAGTTATATGAGTGTTTCAGAAGGCCTTGTTTATAATCAATATTGGTTGATACGTTCGGATTCTTATGAAATGTCTCAAAACTTCCAATTAGAAAGATGCGACATTAAAATTATGAGAATGTCAAGGGACATGTTATAATGGAAAAGGTTCGCGATTTCCTTATGGTCTAAGTTTTCCTATGCTTTCACATTACAACTATACTTTTAAACAGACATGAAATATAAAAATGAAACAATCGGTAAAGCTTAATCTTGTTAAGCCTTCACGGATAAATAACTACCCTAACTTCTAAAAACAACAGTTCTTTGGGAGGACCTTGCCATTCCGTATTGTAGGACCTTGAGAGATGGAACAAAAATAGCTTCAAATTTTCAATTTGACCTTGATGAGCGAAAGTGAAAAAATGGCTGTTTGAACACTCTAGATTCAATCCTCATCTTTCACAGAACTAAATCAATAGAACAATTTATTTGTTAAAAAGTTTGAAGATAAACAAAATATATGTTTTATTATATCCATGAAATAGTCTTTGGCACAAATGGATGGACTACAACATATCAGGAGTATACCGAGGCTTCTACCGAGGAAAATGAACGGGCGCGATTTTGCCCCGACGTCGGTGTAAGGGTCGGTGTAGGCGTCAGAACCAAAGCGTCGATATAAGCGTCGGTATATGCGTCGGTATAAGCGTCGGTATATGCGTCGGTATAGGCGACGATATAAGCGATGGTATAAGCCATGGTATGCCCCTGGGCAAAATAGTCGGTATAAGCATCGGTATGTGACTAGGGATACCGACGCTTATACCATCGCCTATATCGACGACCATATCTGCAAAATGTTTTTGGGCAGAGTGTGTTGTCTCTTGCTATAGCAACATTGTGTTGTGTAGCAAAAGACGATCCACTCTGCCCAAGAAAAACCCAACTACATGTGACATGTATGAGCAGCAAAAAGAAATTGATTTGATCAAGTAAAACATACTGTCAAATACAAAAGACATGAGCAAAATGAATCATGAATCGTGTACAAAGAAATGGGACACATAGACATGATATTTATGAACAACAACTAGAACACATGTATATGTGTGTCTGCCTATGTATATACATGTGTATGTGTACATGTATGATGTGTGTATATTTCTATATGTGTAAATATTTATCTGCATGTGTCAAAACCATAAAACCCTAATCCTAAAGACCTAAACCTAAAACAGGTGTATGTGTGTATGCTTGTATATGTATATGTGTAGGTGAATATATATATGTGTATGTGTGTATGCATATGTGTATCTATGTAAAAATCCTAAAACCCTAATTGTGAAGACCTAGACCTAAAACATGTATGTGTGTGTATGTGTGTATGCACGTGTATATATATGTGTATGTGCATATGTATTATGTGTTCATATGTGTATATGTGTGTATGCATGTGTGTATATATGTAAAAGCCAAAAACCCTAACCCTAACCCTAAAACATGCATATCTGTGTATGTATATGTCACGTGTGTGTATGTATGCATGTGTGTGTGTGTGACTCTCTCTCTCTCTATGTGTATGTGTGTATGTATGTATGTATGTATGTATGTATGTATGTGTGTCTGTATGTATGTATGCATGCGTGTGTATGTATGTGTATGTGTATGTGTATGTGTATGTGTATGTGTATGTGTATGTATATGTGTATGTGTATGTGTGTATGTGTATGTGTATGTGTATGTGTATGTGTATGTGTATGTGTATGTGTATGTGTATGTGTATGTGTATGTGTATGTGTATGTGTGTATGCATGTGTATATGTGTGCATGTGTGTATGTATTATGTGTGTATATGTGTAAAAGTAAAACACCCTAATCCTAAAATCCTAACCCTAAAACATGTATATGTGTGTTTGTGTGGATGTATATGTGATGTGTATGTATGTGTATGTGCATGTATGCATGTGTGTGTACACGTGTGTGCATGTATATGTGTGTGTGTATGTGTGTATATATGTAAAAGCCAAAAACCCTAACCCTAATCCTAAAACATGCATATGTGTGTATGTATATGTCACATGTGTGTATGTATGCATGTGTGTGCGTGTGACTCTCTCTCTCTCTCTATGTGTATGTGTGTATGGATGCATGTATATATCTATGTGTGTCTGTATGTATGTATGCATGTGTGTGTATGTATGTGTATGTGTATGTGTATGTGTATGCATATGTGTATGTGTATGTGTATGTGTATGCGTATGTGTATGCGTATGCGTATGTGTATGCGTATGCGTATGTGTATGTGTATGTGTATGTGTATGTGTATGTGTATGTGTATGTGTATGTGTATGTGTATGTGTATGTGTATGTGTATGTGTATGTGTATGTGTATGAGTATGTGTATGTGTATGTGTATGTGTATGTGTATGTGTATGTGTATGTGTATGTGTATGTGTATGTGTATGTGTATGTGTATGATGTGTATGTGTGTATGCATGTGTATATGTGTGCATGTGTGTATGTATTATGTGTGTATATGTGTAAAAGTAAAAAACCCTTATCCTAAAACCCTAACCCTAAAACATGTAAATGTGTGTTTGTGTGGATGCATATGTGATGTGTGTGTATGTGTATGTGCATGTATGCATGTGTGTGTACACGTGTGTGCATGTATATGTGCGTGTATGTATGCATATGCATATGCATATGTGTATGTAATATGTATGCATCTCTGTGTATGTATCTCTATGTCTCTCTCTTTGCATATGCATATGTGTATGTAATATGTATGCATCTGTGTGTATGTATCTCTATGTCTCTCTCTTTCTCTCTATCGATATCTCTCTCTTTATCTCTCTCTCTCTCTCTTTCATCTCTCTCTATCCCTCTTTCTCTCTCTCTCTCTTAATCTCTCTCTCTCTATCTCTATTTATAATAAATAACAAAACAATCACTTACATCGATGTAATTCTTTTGAACGCTCTCATCAAAGCCCAATTGACATCGTCTCTTGTCAAATTCCAAAGAATCAATGCCAAAAATCTCCTGCAAAACAAAAGAAAAGAGGAATTCAAAAACCCTAATCCTAAAACCCTAACCCTAAAACATGTATATGTGTGTATATGTGTATGTATATGTGATGTGTGTGTATGTGTATGTGCATGTATGCATGTGTGTGTATAGATATGTGAGTGAGTATACATATGTGAGTGTGTATTAATATGTGCATGTGTATGTAATATGCATGTGTGTATGTATGTATGTGTGTGTGTACATGCATATGTGTGTATGTATGTATGCATATGCATGTGTGTATGCACATATGTGTGTGTATACATATGTGAGTGTGTATGTAATATGCATGTGTGTATGTATGTATGTGTGTGTGTGTATGTCTGTATGCATATGCATGTGTATGCACATATGTGTGTGTATACATATGTGAGTGTGTATTTATATGTGTGTGTGTGTATGTAATATGCATGTGTGTATGCATGTATATATGTGTGTGTACATGCAAATATGTGTGTATGTATCTCTCTCTTTCTTTCATCTCTCTCTCTCTATCTCACTCTATATCGATCGAAAACAAAACAAATCACTTACATCGATGTAATTGTTTGGAGAGTTGTCGTCAAAGTCCACTTAATGTTTTCCTTCCTCGAATTCCAAAGAACTGATGCCAAAAAGCTCCTGCAAACCAAAAGAAAAGAGAAATTCATAAACCCTAAGCCTAAAACCCTAACCCTAAAACATGTATATATGTGTATGTGTGTATGTATATGTGATGTGTGTGTATGTGTATGTGCATGTATGCATGTGTGTGTATACATATGTGAGTGTGTATACATATGTAAGTGTGTATATATATGTGTGTGTGTATGTAATATGCATGTGTGTATGTATGTATGTGTGTGTGTATATGCATATGTGTGTGTATGTATGTATGCATATGCATGTGTGTATGCATATATGTGTGTGTATACATATGTGAGTGTGTATATAAGGTGCATGTGTGTATGTCTGTATGTGTGTGTGTACATGCAAATATGTGTGTATGTATGTATGCATATGCATACATGTATGTATGTATGTATGTGAGTATGAGAATGAATATGTGTGTGTATGTATATGCATGTGTGTATCTAATATGCATGTGTGTATGTAATATGCATGTTTGTATGTAATATGCATGTATGTATGTATATGTGTGTATGCATGTGAGTATGTAATATGTATATGTATGTATATGCATGTGTGTATGTAATATATATGTGAGTGTATATGTAATATGCATGTGTGTATGTAATATGTATGTGAGTATGTGTATGCATATGTGTGTGTATGTATGTATGCATCTCTCTCTCTATCTCATTCTCTTTCTATTTCATCTCTCTCTCTCTTTCACTCTCTCTCTATCTTTCTCTTTCATCTCTCTGTCTTTCTTTCTCTCTCTCTCTCTCTCTCTCTCTCTCTCTCTCTCTTCATGTTTCTCTAGATCTCTCTCTTTCTTTCATCTCTCTCTCTCTCTATCTCACTCTATATCAATTGAAAACAAAACAATCACTTACATCGATGTAATTGTTTGGAGCGTTGTCATCAAGGTCCACTTAATGTTGCCCTTCGTCGAATTTGAAAGATTTGATGCCAAAAAGCTCCTGTAAAACGAAAGAGAAGAGAAATTAGAAAAGGAAAAACACAAAGAAAGAGAAAGAGTGCTACAGTATGTGCAATTCTTACCAAAATTTCAGATCTAGAGAAACAGAGATGTAGAGAAAGAGAGAGAGAGAGAGAGAGAGAGAGAGAGACAGAGAGAGAGAGAGAGAAAGAGAGAGAAAGAGAAAAATGTGTGTACACAGTAGGTTCGGAATGTAGTTCGCGCGCGCAAACTCCACAGTAGCAAAATTTGGTTCAAAATGCAAGCAGATGTCGAATTTTTGTTCTCAGGCCCGGTTAAAAGTTGCCTCGGTATAAGCGTCGGTATAAGCATCGGTATAAGCGTCGGTATAAGCGTCAATAACTTACAGTAAAGTACCGACGCCTATACTGGCGCTCATATCGATGCCGTGTATACCGACGATTAAATGACCATCGATATTGCATCCGTGGTTTTTCAAGCATTTTCAATGGTCATACCGATTCCGAGGGGTGACTGTCGGTATGGGCAACGTCGGTATGCCCAAAGATGTGACATTAAAATTATGAGAATGGTAAGGGACATGTTATAATGGAAAAGGTTCGCGATTTCCTTATGGTCTAAGTTTTCCTATGCTTTCACATTACAACTATGCTTTTAAACAGACATGAAATATAAAAATGAAACAATCGGTAAAGCTTAATCTTGTTAAGCCTTCATGGATAAATAACTACCCTAACTTCTAAAAACAACAGTTCTTTGGGAGGACCTTGCAATTCCGTATTGTAGGACCTTGAGAGGTGGAACAAAAATAGCTTCAAATTTTCAATTTGACCTTGATGAGCGAAAGTGAAAAAATGGCTGTTTGAACACTCTAGATTCAATCCTCATCTTTCACAGAACTAAATCAATAGAGCAATTTATTTGTTAAAAAGGTTGAAGATAAATAAAATATATGTTTTATTATATCCATGAAATAGTCTTTGGCACAAATGGATGTACGCATGAAGAATACTTCCAAACTAAATTTTAATGAGTGTTGCCAGCACATAAACTTCTTTGCACTTTAATCCAGAAAGAATTGTTGTGGTCATTTTGTTATAAGTTTCATTGGATGAACGTCCAAAAGAAGTATATTTTGCTTGTTATAAGTGTCATTGGATTATAAAATTGAAACTTATGAAGACTTCAAAAACTAAGAATTTGACGAGCACGAGAGATTACATTCTAGAGATAGGTTCTCAAATAAATTTTATCAAGTCTTATTCTCGTGTAGCTTTCAAGTCATTGTAACAATGGGGAATCATACTCATGACATATCGGTTAGGAGTACGATGGGCTAACCACTCACTCTAAAAGACATATCCGTCTTTTCTTCAGTCTAACACTTGCTTTCCCTTCTAAAGATCATTTTTTTCAATAATCAATCCTTGATCTTTCCTTGAGTGGGTGTCTTCACTCTTGTATAGTCTCTTGAACCATCTTGTTTTCAACCTTGGTCTCTTGAACCTTGGCTTTCTACTTCTTGGCTACTTTCCTACAAACTTGCCTTGCTCTCAAAATTGATGTCTTGAGCCTTGCCCTTTTGCTTCTTGGCCACTTGCCTATAGACTCACCTTGCTCTCAACCTTGGTATCTTGCACCTTGCCTTTTTGCTTCTTGGCCACTAGCTTATAGAGTTGCCTTGCTCTCAACCTTGGTCTCTTGAACCTGGTTCTCATCCATGCGAGGTACCTCAGATCCTCAACCTAGTGCTTCTTTGAAATGCTCATTTTGAGAGCTTCCTAACAATATCTTAGATGTCTAAATCCAACCTATGGATTGAGAAATACACTTTGATCTTTGATGGGCTCATCTTTGAAAACGATGCACGTGTCTTCCATGCACCTTGCCCAAGTTTACTTCTTAGGCTCTGATACCAAATGTGGACATTGAACTCATGATGTATTGGCTAGGAGTACAATGGGCTAACCACTTCCCCTAAAAACCATGATTGAGGATTACTTCTTACTCTTCCCTCTTAAGGTGTGATTCAACCATTTCCTACCCATCATTTCTTGATTCTAATAGTAACACTCATCTAACCTCTATTATGTGAGATACGAAAGGGTCCTGAGGGTACTATGCCCATTCACCTTTTACATTTGCTCTTTCAAAATGAGTCTGGCTTCGACCTCCATTTAAGAAAAACAAAACTTGCAAAGATATGTGTACGAATCTATAAAACTTCTGATGGCATCTTTACTAACACGAATATTATATCGTCCGTGACAATCATGAGTATTATATTATATGTTAAGAAAGCTTTTGATGTTCCAACAATCTGAATCCTGATGAGTTGCCTATCTGTCACATCCAAACAATCTGAATCCTGATGAGTTGCCTATCTGTCACATCCAGTATGCATAATCTTCTTCCTTTTAGCAGCGTCATAGGGAAAACCCAGCCATGGCAATAGTGCCCGAGTACGCGTCCTCTCAGAAAATGCCCACAACCAACTTCTTTCGCTCATGTCATACGCGCTATCACAATGAAGCTTTGCGTAGACTTCCTCACAGAAGGAGCCCACAAACAACACCACATCCGGTAGCTACGCCTGCACGTAGCCTCCATCAGCGTCACAAGAATCACGACAACCCTGTGGAGTGAATAGAACTCGGCGGCAGGTTATGGCTTTCAAGGGCATCTTTGCCGAGTCTTCTCCACTCAAACTTTGAACGCTCTCTCAGCATCTTTAGACAGAAACTTCGTATGCAAGCACAACCGTCATGGAGAAACCGAACTTTCATTGCAGGTCCTTTCTCTTGTTTCCATCGTCGACTGATCGGAAAGGACGTTGTTGAAATTGAATAAGAAATGCCCTCTCTCTCTCTCTCTCTCTATATATATATATATATAAATATATATAGTGATGACGTGGCATTAGAAATTATAAAAACAAAAACCGAGATCGTAATAGAATTATCACCGCCGCCGTGCGCGTTGCAAAAATCTCTCTCTATCTATCTCCTCTCCGTTGGTAGTCTATGTCGCTATCTATCTCCTCTCCGTTGGTCGTCTATGTCGCTGTGTATAGTTCATGCCATAGCTGCGCACACCATAGCCGCGCGCTCATCAAGTTGGTATCAGAGCACAATGCAGCTATTGTTAGTACGAATCTGCAGATTGTCTGTTTGAGGTCGTCGAATGAAGGGAGGAAGAAGATCACATTTCTATCGGGAGAAAGATCTACGACAAGAGCTGCTGATGTCTTTGAAGTAATCATGGCAAAAGATTTGAATGTACATCAACGAGTGTAACTCAACAATTAGGCTCTATTACTCTTACAAGTTGTCTTCTTCAAAGTATTCCGGGTGGCGCTTCGATCCAGTCATCTTGGATACTAAAGGAGAGGTACTTCTCGTTGCTAAAAACAAAAGGGGAATGATAGATTCGCCAGAGGTTCGAGCTCTGAACTGATTCAATACGATAGGAGCCATCGGGTTCTCTGGAAATAGGAAAAGGAAGCGTCGTAGCAGTCATCCATCTGAGAACTTGTGCAGAGATGGAAAGGGGTTGCTGAAGGTATGGAGCGCACTCTTTTCAGTGACCTTCTCTCAACCAATTGGCTTATTTGGACATCCTGTGCAACGACACGTTTGGAGGGAGAAATGAAGTTGCAAACAAGATGCGATAGAATTTAAAGCAAGAAAAGTTTGGAATTATTGAGAGGTCCTCTTTTGTGAGGTACACATTTGATTTGAGTCTGTTCTTTTGAGTGCATGTGGCAGTCGATGTCATGTATTCTCTTGCGGGTTCGTGAATGCACACTACTCACACGTTGTGAGATGAATGTATGATATTACGGATCCTTAATGGGATAACTCACGTGCCTTGTGAGGTTTTATATTATCCTGCTGAAAACCTTGAATTTAAACAAAAACTAAGGGATGCGGTAAGGTTTATAACTCGGGTATTCTCACGCTTGGAGATACTCTGGTGATATAGGTAGAAGAACAAAGAGGAGAGAGTCCAAAGACCTCGTGTACCGATTACGGGATGAATGCATGATTTTAAGGCCTCCATCAAAGATTATTTGCTCACGTTACGGACTATTATTGATGCTTTTACCTAGAGTTTCGATTTTAAATGATTTGGCTCATATACACTTTGGACAAAGGAGACTCTGCCCAAATTTTTTGGAGAGCTAAAAAATGAGGATATAAGTGCATAGAGACGCAGGGAGTGCTTAGAACAAGAGGAAAACCATTGAGATTACTTTTGAACATTGATTTTTTTGTGCATATATCTAGAAAAACAATCGAAATGCTGCCCAATTCTTTCTAGGCCTCACC
The DNA here is from genome assembly GCA_020310875.1 of Ceratopteris richardii. NCBI lineage: Eukaryota > Viridiplantae > Streptophyta > Polypodiopsida > Polypodiales > Pteridaceae > Ceratopteris > Ceratopteris richardii. The sequence goes on from CM035414.1 coordinate 4,511,811, forward strand.
ATAGGATTGGCGTTGCATAGAGAAGTGGCTAAATTACAAGCATGGGTGATAACATTACGTAAATAGTTTATGATATGCTCAATAAAGACAATTATCACATATGGTCATATAGGATAAAAAATTCTTGATGGAAAAAGGTCTATTGGGACTAGTAAATGGAGAGGAAGAGTGTCCTGAGTTGCCAGAGAGCCCGAATGCAGAACAACAAAAGATATACAAAACATGGATAGAAAAATCTAAAAAGGTTCTCCATTGGATTTCAATATGTATTTCAGAGAGCCTAATTCCACATATTATGAAGGCTAGCACACCAAAGGAAGCTTGGGATATAATCCATAAGATATATGATACATCTACAAAAGCTAGAAAAATTCACTTAAAGCAAAAATTGCATAGCGTATGGCATGGAAATAGGTCCATAACGGATTATGCGGCTGAAATTAGGAAGATCTCGGATAATTTAGCTTCCATAAATTGCATGGTCCATGATGATGATATGTTTTCAATTATGTTAGATGGTCTAGGATTGCAGTACAATAGCTTAGCTACTTCTATCTTAGTAAGATGCACTATGCCAGATTTTGATGAGCTAGTAGCTCTTTGCATGAGAGAAGAAGTAAAACTTGGTTTGAATGCATCTAGAAGTGATAATTCGAGAGATCATGGATTCTTTCAGAATAGAGAAAGAGGTTCTATTCGTGGATGATCCTCTTCTAGAAATACAAATACAATGGACATGCCAAGAGGTAGAGGAAGATCATACTCGAGAGGTAGAGAAAGATCACAAGCACCTGGGAATTGTTACCATTGTGGCAAATATCACCGTTTTGAGAAAGATTGTTTTAAAAGCAGAATAGTCAAAGAGGAAGAGGTAGAAGCCATTATGCAGCACATGGAACGTCCTCTACTAAAACTTCATATAGAGACTATGGCAGAGATAATATATTTGTGATGGAGCATGTCTTGAATAGTATGTCAAAACCTGGAAACGATATGTACTTGTACATAGACTCTGGTTGCACAAATCACATGAAGAGCATTGGAAATTGGTTTGAATCAAAAGAGGCCTTGAAGACTAAAGAGTATGTAGCAACTAGTAATGATACCTTACGCGTGATTAACGATGTTGAGAATGTACGGCTAGTACAAAGAAATTATGTCCCAAACACATTAAGTGATGGTTTACATGTTCCTAGTATTACAAAGATCCTAGTTTCGATTGGTCAACTAGTGGATCAAGACATGGAAGTTATTTTCAATAAGCATGGATGTTTTATACATGATTTCAAGTATAAAAAAAGAGAAAAATTACTTGGTCATGAAAAGAAGATGGGTCGATTGTTCACGTTTGATATGGGTATATCCCTTTATGAGAACATGTATACCAAGATTAGTAAATACTTAGATATAGTTGAATTATGGCATAAACGAACTGGTCATATCAATTTGAGAAACTTCAAGTCTATGGAAAATCAAATATTAGTGCGTGGACTACCAAGATTTGGACATTTAACTTTGAAAGAATTTGTGAAGCATGCGCATTTGGAAAACATCAACGTATGAAGTTTCCAAGAAGAAAAATGCACGGGAGGAGACCTCTAGAGCTAATCCATAGTGATGTGGTTGGACGTACTAGAACAAAATCAGTTGGTGGCTCACTATATTTTTTGATATTCGTTGATGATTATAGCTGACGTACATAGATATACTTCCTGAAGGATAAGAGTGAAGTTTTTGAGTGCTTTGTGAGGTTCAAAAATATGGTTGAAATGCAGTCGGGAATGTATATAAAATGCCTACGATCAGATTCAGGGGGCGAATATATCTCAAGAGAATTTGATCAATACCTAAGTGATCATGTAATCAAAAGGTAATTATCTTGTAGATGTATACCACAACAAAATGGTGTTGCAGAATGCAAAAATTGTGTGATTGAGGAAGTTGCTAGAGCCATGTTGAATGAAAAGAACATGCCATATATGTTTTGGGCAGAAGCTTGTCCTACGGTTGTGCATGTTATAAATAGAGCTCCCACAAGCATGGATCATGATCTCACTCCTTATGAGAGGCTATGGAAGCATAAGCCTAATGTTAGCTATTTATGAGTTTTTGGAAGTATTTATTATGCGCATGTGCGTAGTCAGTTGGGACACAAGTTTGAGGGAAAATATGAAAAGTGCATATTTGTTGGATACTCAGAAGAGAGAAAGGATATCCATGTTATAATCCTCTTACAAAAGAATATATAGTGAGTAGAGATGTTATATTCGATGAAAAAGCATCATGGTACACACCCAAAGACATGGTTGTGATAGAGAACGGTATAGATGATTCTATGCATAATGTTCATGATGAGCTAGGAGCAAGTCGTAGGAATTTTGATCAAGAAGAGAGTCAAGACTATGGTTCATATGAATTTTCTACACCTGAAATGTCATGGAGTGAAAATGCAAAGGACTATGCAAGAAGAAAGGAGAAAGGAAAAGATACATACATGTCTAATTCAGATGTTGATGATGAGATAGATACGCGTGGCATGTTAAAAAATATGAAGGAGAAATATGCTCCTCCATACGCAAGGAAAGAGACACGTTCAACATCAAGTGAAGAAACACCTTTGAGACAATTTACAAGAGTAAAACATCCTATGGATAGAGTGAATCTATACAATACGTCTATGAAGCTTCATTATGCATACATGACTAAGAGAATCAAGCATGATGAGCCAAAGAATTTTCATGATGCATCATAAAGTGAAGATTGGTGCAAAGCAATGGATCATGAGATGAATGCGTTGAAGAAGAATGATACATGGGAATTAGTGAAATTTCCATTTAATAAGAAAGCTATTGGATGTAAATGGGTATACAAAGTGAAGAGCAAAGTGATGGTTCATTGGAAAGATTTCATGCACGCTTAGTTGTAAGAGGCTATGCACAAGTATATGGATTGGATTATGATGAAACATTTAGTCCAGTGGTGAAAATGACAATGGTAAGAAGCGTGATTGCATAGACTGGTATGAACTATTGGAAATTTTATCAAATGGATGTAAAGAATGCATTTTTGAATGGCAAATTACATGAGGAAGTGTATATATAGCAACCAAAAGGTTATGTGCATCCAAAGTATCCTGACTATGTATGCAAATTAAAGAAAGCGCTTTATTGTTTGAAACGAGCACCACGAGCATGGTGTGAACATTTCACTAAGAAGTTGTTAGATCTAAAATTTATGCAATCAAAAGCTGATTATTCACTGTTTGTATGGAATCAAGGAAGGGAAACGATCTTATGAGTGATTTATGTCGATGATTTGATCATTACTGATAACGATGAGAAGAGGATTGTTGATTTGAAAAAGCAATTAAAATTTGAATTTTTGATGTCATATTTGGGAGAGCTAAAATCTTTTTGGGAATTGAAGTAATTTCAATGAAAGAGAGAATTTGGATGATACAACGTAATTATATGCTAGAAATGCTTGAGAGATTGGTATGAGTGCTTGCAAACTTGTTGATATGTCACTTGATGCTAATGTTAAGCTTATGTCTGATGGAAAGTACTTGCATGATGCCAATATGTATAGAAAGATGGTTGGAAGTTTTATTTATGTAACCAAGATAAGATCACATTTGAGTTTTGCAATTGGTTTGGCGAGTTAGTTTATGCATAAACCATGTAGAGTGCACTTGGATGCAGTGCGACGCATATTGCGATATGTAAAAGGAACATGTAATTTTGGCTTGTTTTATGAGAGAAAAGTTCAGCCATGTATATATTCATACACGGATGGGAATTGAGCAAGAAATGTCATGGATCGAAGGTCAACAAGTGGATTTTTATTTTCGCTTGGAAGTGCAATAATTTCTTGGAGTAGCAAGAAGCAACCAAGTATAACTTTATCAAGTACCGAAGCTGAATATAGAGGCATTACACAAGTAGTTTGTGAAGCAACATGGATAAAGTACCTACTTTAAGACATGGGAGTCTACATCGAGAGAAAGGTGGTCATCTATTGTGACAATGTGAGCAGCATAATGCTATCAAAAAATCCAGTTTATCATTGGAGATCGAAGCACATCCAAGTTCATTATCACTTTTTTCGTGAGAAAGTCATCAAAGGAGAAGTGGAGCTGATCCACATCAATACTCGAGAACAAGTGGCGGATATCTTCACAAAAGCTCTTCCCAAAGACAAATTCATCTACTTCAGAGAAGCTTTAGGAGTTAGAAAGCTTTAGTTTCTATTTAGATTTCATTTCATGTTATTATATCTTGTATGGATATATGTATTTCTTTCAATTTCTATTCAAGCTCATGCTGAGCTTGAGGGGGAGATTTGATGACATGGCATCAGAAATTATAAAAACGAAAACTAATATCGTAATAGAATTATCACCGCTTTCGTGCGCTGTCATAGATAATTTTGATCTATACTTCGAGTAGGAAATCTGGAACTTGCAATGTTCTTTTAAATCATGGTGCTAACATCGAAATGAGCAATGAAAGGGATTTACACCTTTTGATTTGGCAAAGCATTAAAAAACGAGCCAACGGGTAGCTTTTGGATAAACAAAGTGGTACATGTAGAGGACAATAAGAAAAGAGAGGGACAATCGGCAGTTTTGCATGGCTTATGTGGATTCGCGATGAGAAATCATAAAAGAGAGGGAGATCTCACGAAAAAAGGGAGGCCAATTTCATGTTCTAATGTGGCGTAGAAAGTCACTGAAAGGGATATACGACAGAAGGAGGTCACTGTAGAGACGATTGGAGGAGTGGACAATTATCAGAGGAGGTCTCTCGAAATGGCTCGAAAAGAATGCATATGATATGTGACAAGGTCCTTTTATGTATTGTCTGAGGGGAAGATCAGCCCTCAAAGGCTCTCGGAGGGAGGAGCAGAGGAGGACAATTCACTTATAAATAGAATAGGAGAGGTCGACGCGGAGGGGCAGAGATACTCGCGCATAGATAGAGGGAGGATTTGATGGCACTGTAGACCACTAAGGGAGAAGGAAGGGATAACGCAGCTAGTCTAAGGCATACCAAGAGGGGAAGGGTCATTTGAAAGAGGATCTGACAACCGTGGAGAGGAGGGAATCGATCAACGCAATAAGGTGGCACATGGTAGGAAAAGGGGAGGTGCTACGGTTATTTGAACAACAGCTCTGACAGACAAAGTTTTTTTGGATGCTCTGATAAATTTCTGTTACTGGAGGTCCCACATTAGCTGCTTCAAAAAAAATATAGATGACGAGTTGCATCTGTGGTTAGTTTCTTTGATTTAGCATGTATACATTAACGGGTGAAGCCATAACTATTTATGTTTCAGTATGCATTTTATTTGGCAAGTTTATGCTTTAAACAGAGAATTTGAATCTGAATAATTAAATTGCATTAGAAGCTTTATATAAGAAGTGTCTGACTAACTCATGCCTGCATCGTTCATGCATCTCTCTCTTCTCGGAAGATTTCTAGTGTAAAACCTCTGTTTCAGGTGCTAACACGTTGGTTGTTACAGAATCTGTTGTCTGTATTTAAAATAATTTATATGAGGTCCCTAATCTTTAGGTGAGTAGTTAACATTTTTTGGATCCATACTGTGTTGGCTGACCACGTTTCATGAAGGACAGGAGCAGAAGTCTCTGTGCACTATGATGATATCTCAATCATTTATTCTCTTTCTGTTTACAATTATGTTAGCATGATATTGTTGCTGAAGTCGGTATGCCGTTTATATGTTATATCTGCGTTATAAGTGACAATTCAGTTCTTAGTTATGCATTTGAATCCTTCTAGAAAGGTAATTTTCAGCAAACTCTTCCTATCAAATTTCACGTAATGCTTCGGTGCATTGGAATCACAAAACATTTGCGCACTTGGGTCTTGTCTAAGAACTGAGAACAGTGCATTATAATAGATTAAATGCATGTTAGTACTCACTGCACTCTATGAGAGTGGTTTCACTGTATAAGATTATATTGATACAGTCATGTGGTAATGTAAAAACCTACTCCGATTGCCAGTTTATGATATGTGGCACATGAATATTTTGTTATATCACTTTTCTTAAGATTGACAACGTTTTGCTTTGCTATTTGAACATGAATATCTGACATATCTTTATATCCAAGTGCAAATATTTTTTGTCTCAACCATGGATAAATATCAATGATTGTTTGTTGTCGCTACAGAGAGTCCAATACCTGAATTATTTTCTGCCGAAAAGGATCAAAACTTATCATATAGTTTAAATCATACATTAATTTTCTTATATCAATTAATGAAACTTGAAACTTAGCGAAACAACTGAATTGAGCAGTTAAACATTATGAAGGTTAATATTGATGATGTTTCACTTTTTGTTGCCTTGATGAATTGCATCTATCATGATCGTCTTTGAAAGCTTATCTTATTATGTTTTGCTACTTAGCGTTAACAACCTGAATGCCATGATTTTGCATATAATGAAATACGTATATAAAGTCTGGAGTAATTTGATTGTATGCGATAATTTCACCATGTTCACTTCCTAAATTCTCTAGCTGAACATATTTGTCATGAATAGTTTTTATGGAAATATATGGTATCATATGTGATCGTGTCACGTAATTAAAGGAGATTTCAATGAGCAAAGTTTATCGCACAACTCAAAATCTACTACGCATATGGAAGAAGAAGCTTAACGCAAAGGTGACATTAATAAGCATTGAATGAGGTGCTAATAAGAAAGGTTTTATCTGTAATTTTTTTTATCTACATAAAGACCATTTAATGAAGCTGGGATTGGTGTGCAATATGGACATTTAACTTTTGAAAGAAATAAAGGTGTGTATAAGCGATGACGAATTATCTAATTTGATCTCTTTCTAGCAAGTTCAACGAAGTCTTGATATGGCTTTTTCAAGCCACATTCCATGCAAATAAATTGAATACTAATTGTTTTTTTTAATACGGAGTAATTGATTCATGGCCCTGGAGTTCTTGCACATTACGTGAGTTTGCTCTAAGCACCCGGCCTTTGCCATTAGCGAGATAGTTGACTTGATCCACCAGCCATCGGAAATCACTTCCTCATTTGAACCCGATGTGAAAGATTGACATGGCAACTCAAGTATTGATGAATATTATTGATCACGGGATTTTTTTATTTTCTCCCTCATCAAAAAAATATTTTACTTTCTCTCTCATCAGAAAAGTAAGTTATGAATGGGATTTTTACCTTCTCCCTCATCAAAAAGGTAAGTTTGAGCAGTGGAGTTCTACTTTCTCCCTCAACAAAAAGGTAGATTATGATTATATTGATTTGAAGTTTGAAACTAGTACTAATTGAAGGAAAATGGTTGAATTAATGAGTTTTTATAGAAATCATTAATTTAATGATTATATTACACTAATTATCTTTATGAGTTTTTTATTATAGGTATTAATCAAGAGCCAATTCAAGATCTTGAGTTTAAATGGTTCGTATGAAAGACAATTACTTTGTGTTGAATATTTATGTTCTATGGAAAATGTTTTTTTTAAAGCAAAAGTTTGTTTATGGATTGTATATACCTATTATCTTTTTTGAGAATTGATACTTTTCATCTTTTAGTATGTTTAATAAATTCCAGGAAGTGATTGCGAGAAGATGATGCAGATGAAGAAAAGTACAAGGAGTCAAAACATGTTTTAAAAAGCGTTGAGAGTATGTTGCTTTGACTAGAAATCATGAGAACTGTTTTCATATTTGCACCATGATTTTATAATTGCATCTATAGTATGCATGCTTCAAAATGTATGTGCACATATTCATGCCCGTAGGTGCACGTCCAGTTGCACAACCAACAAAATTGTAATTGCATGATGCAAATCAAATAAGTTTATATGGTGAGTGGAAAGCCTCTACATCAAAATCCAATTATCCTATCTATGCACCATTTGTTTTCCTAATGCATGAAGAGTATGCATGGTAGGGTTGCATTTCATGATCTTGCATTAAGGCACAACATTTATTTTTCCATGCACTATCACTGACTTTGAAAGGATTAATGGATGTTGACATTGAATGTATGAAAGAGAGTGCACCAACCTCAACATCAGATGCCATTTCCTTCTTGTTTATACCATATCTTCTATACATGCATATTAAAGTATGCATTTTATAGGGCTAACTACACAGCCTTGCATAGGCACTTAGTTTTTTAAAACCCATGCACATGCAATATGTTATGAACTTGATCATTAATTTTGGAAGCAGAAAACAGGTTTTTTGGTTGGCAGATCCGGAGGACGCATAGGTTTGGTGGGGGTGAATGTCGTAGAGAATTTTGATCTCTACTTCAAGTAGGAAATCTGAAACTTGCAATGTTCTTTTAAATCGTGGTGCTAACATTGAAATGAGCAATGCAATGGCATTACACCTTTTGATTTGGCAAAGCATTCAGAAACAAGTGAAAGGGTAGCTTTTGGACAAAGAAAGTGGTGCATGCAAAGGACAATAAGAAAAGAGAGGGACAATTGGGAGTTCTGCATGGTTGATTTGGATTCAGGAGGAGAAAGCATAAAAGAGAGGGAGATCTCACGAAAAAAGGGAGGCCAATTTCTATGTTCTAATCTGGCGCAGAAAGTCAGTGAAAGGGATATAGGACAGAAGGAGGTCACTGTAGAGAGGATTGGAGGAGTGTACAATTATCAGAGGAGGTCTCTCAAAATGGCTGGAAAAGAATGCATATCTGGACGTACTCTCTATCAAACAAATTCTTTTAATGTCTTCATAAAGCGCTCTAAGAAGAACATCCATCGACTATGGACAGTTCCTGCTATTGCAACTTCATCTACCGCATGAACCAGTAAATGAAGTTGAATAGTGAGAATACTTGTGGGAAAGTATTTCTCTACCATACAAACAACCTCAATAGCATTGAGTTTCGCACTCTCTATGCTATCTCTATTTATCTCTTTAGAAGATATCCACCGTACTAAAGAACTAATTTTATAAATGGTTTTTCGTACATCCTCTAAAAGACAATCTTTTAGGGCTACAGGGAGCACAAACTATAAAAACTTGTGCCAATCATGAGACTTGAGTCCTGCAAGATCGTCGTTTCGTGTGAAAGCAGTCTTTAGACACCTCATGCATCCAGTAGTTGTACAAAACTCTGAAATTGTTTTCTTCACTTGTTGCTCTTCCATCCTGCGAAGCACCCAAGGAGTTCTTGGTAACGATACTATTCCGTTGGGCTTAGTAATTGCCCACAGCTCTCGCATATGAGCTCGCTCTTTTAAGTCCTCCCTTTGTGCTTTGCTTTCTTTCTTTTTGATCAACGTTTTCCAAAGAATCTCTCCCACATTCTTAAAAATATGCATCGATTCTACCAAATGATTGATCACCAATTCACTCCAATAAGGGAGTTCATGAAAAATGGACAATCGTTTCATGCCAGCAACTCGATTTTCTAAATCCCATAGTTGTTTTCAATCGCTAGCTTTCATTTGGTGTTGTGCTTGTCGATCAATTTGTCCTTCACGTAAAACATGTCCATGAGGCAAATATCTATGATGTTCTTCATAGAAAGTTTTGTGTAGTGCTTTGGAATAGCGTGCTTCGAGTCGTGGTCCGCATAAGGGACAAGCATGGTAACCCGAAATGGATAAACCTGAACATTCACCATAACTTGGTCAATCATGCATTGTCCACATAAGTATGCCTTGCACTCGCACGTCTCGTCTTCTTATAGGTTGAGACATGTTATGCACAGTAATCCCATCCCATAAATTACTCATTTCTTCCACAAGTGGTGCAAGATATACATCCATGTTTTTGACCTTATACTTAACTGGTATAAAAAGAGCTAATAATAAATGACCTTTCTTTGTGGCCAACCATGGTAGGATATTATAATTAACCAAACATATAGGCCATGTGCTCCATGAAGAACTGCATAATCCAAATGGATTCACTCCATCCATAGCTAGGCCTAGACGTATGGACTGAGGATCACTAGCAAACTCTGGCCACTTACTATCTATGTGCTTTCAAGCATCAGAGTCAGCTGGCACTCGCATTACATTATCTATAGACATGCTCTTTGTATGCCATGACATTAACTCAGCTATAGATTTGCATCTAAACATGTTCTTAATTCGTGGAATGATAGGAAAGTGGTGAAGAACCTTTGCGGGGATTGCTTCGCCTACATCTTCTCTAAATCTATTTGCTCCACACTTTGGACTTACGTGCAGATGCTCATACTCATTTCGAAAGAGAATGCAATCATTCGCACAAGCATGAATTTTAGTATAATCCATTCCAATGGACTGTAAAATTTTTTTTGCATCTCCACGTGTTGGAGGCATGTCATTGCCCTCTACCAAAAATTGATCTTTAGGAAGCCTGCAATAAGCAATTAAAATGATATTAGTAAATGAAGTTATTGTGATACAACAATGAAAGCCAATTTGTTCTCCACTTACCTGAACAATTCAGTGACACTACTATCTGACCATCCATAAATGGATTGCAAATTGAGCATCACGAGTGAAGAACATAGTACAGATATCTTTGCTCCATTGTAAAGTGGTAAACGAGCTAATCTTTGCATGTTTTTATATTCTTCATCAACTTCTGATCGTGGAATTTCTGTTGTGTCCATGAAACTCTCGATACCTTCTTCACCATCATGATCTTCGTCCATCTCATAAAATGCTTCAAGCATCTCTTCCATATGTTCATTCTGTGTAATATTATTAGTGCTTGCTTGTATGTCTAAGTCCTTTTTTGCTCTCTTTTGTCCACGAGAGGTTACCGATGCAATGTCGTTTGGGTCCATCTGCTCACCTCGGGGACCATGCGAATGATAGCGTAGGTTTTCCAGTCGACTCCTATCAAAGGGTCCATACTCTTTAACATGTGCACTACAAATCCGTCGTTTCTGATAAATTTGATATTTGCACTATGTGCAAGGACATGCCATTCTCTCTTCAGGATCCAAAGAAGCCATTTGCTACAATATGGATATTTTAGAATATTTGTTTTTTTATTAAACCTAAAAATCTAACTCTTAAAGACTTAAATCTGAAATACTAAACCTAAATACTTAAATACCTAAAAAAACTTAGAACCCTAATTTTAAAACCCTAATCTATATAGCTATCCTATTTTATCTATATATTCAGATTTTTTCTTGATTGATCCTATTATATATATATATTTATTTATTTATTTAGATTTTTTTCCTCTTAATTGAGTTATATGTATGCCTAAATCCTAAAACCCTAATTTTAAAGATCTAGTCCTAAATTATGTATATTTCTATACACATGTGTATATACATGTATATATGTATTATATGTGTATGTGTATGTGTATATATATGTTATGTAGGTGTTAAAACCCTAAAACCCTAATCCAAATGACCTAGACCTAAAACATGTATATATATGTATGCATGTGTATATATATCTGTATTTGTATATATATGTGCATATAGATAGGTGTATAAGTATGTGTTTTTGTGTATTGTATATATATTCACTCCATTTAAAATGACTAAATTTAAACCTATTTTTATATATTTAATCATATATATTTTATTTATTTATTTATATATATGAGTTATATATATCTCATTAAATTATTTAAAACACTAGTTCTTTTTATATGTATTTATGTATATAATTATCTTATTTTATATATATATTTATTTATATATTCAAATTTTTTCCTTACGTAATCTTACTTTTATATATTTAATTTTATATATTTAATTATATATATTTAATTAAATTATTTAAAACACTAGTTCTTTTTATATTTATTTATGTATATAATTATCTTATTTTATATATATATTTATTTATATATTCAGACTTTTTCCTTACGTAATTCTATTTTTATATATTTAATTTTATATATTTAATTAAATTATTTAAAACACTAGTTTTTTTATATTTATTTATGTATATAATTATCTTATTTTATATATATATTTATTTATATATTCAGATTTTTTCATTCGAGAATCGTATTTTGTTATATTTAATTTTATATATTTAATTATATATATTTAATTAAAACCCTAATCTTAAAATTCTAGATCTAAAATATGTATATTTTTGTATGCATGTGTATCTACATGTATATATGTATTATATGTGTATGTGTATGTGTGTATATATGTTATGTAGGTGTTAAAACCCTAAAACCCTTATCTTAAAGATTTAGACTCAAATCTGAAATACTAAAACCTAAATACTTAACCACCAATAAAAATCTAAACCCCTAATCCTAAAACCCTAAATTCATATTTTTTTCTTATTTTTCTCTATATTTTTCTTAATATAAATATAATTGAGTTATATGTATGTCTAAACCCTAAAACCCTAATCTTAAGGATCTAGACCTAAAATATGTATATTTCTGTATACATGTGTATATACATGTATATATGTATTATATGTGCATGTGTATGTGTGCACATATGTTATGCAGGTGTTCAAACCCTAAAACCCTAATCTTAAAGATTTAAATCTAAAATATGTATATTTTTGTATGCATGTGTATCAACATGTATGTATGTATTATATGTATATGTGTGTTTGTGTATATATGTTATCTACATATTGAAACCCTAAAACCCTAATCAGAAAGACTTACACTTAAATTTGAAATACTAAAACCTAAATACTTAAACACCTATAAAAATCTAAACCCTTAATCCTAAAACCCTAATCATATTTTATATATATATTTATTTATATATTCAGATTTTTTTTCTTATTTTTCTCTATATTTTTTCTTAATATAAATATAATTGAGTGATATGTATGCCTAAACCCTAAAACCCTAATCTTAAATATCTAGACCTAAAATATGTATATTTCTGTATAGATGTGTATATACATGTATATATATATTATATGTGTATGTGTATGTATATGTAAATAGCGTAAGAACCCTAATCCTATTTTTATATATTTGATGTAAAAAAGAAACTTCAAAATAAAAATAGGATTATATGTGTGTATGTACGCATGTGTGTATATATGTGTGTGTATGTATGCATGTGTACATGTGTGCGTGTGTATGTATGCATGTGTATACATGTGTGTGTATGTGTATGTGTGTGTATGTAGGCATGCATGTGTATGCATGTGTGTATACGTGTGTGTATGGATGCATGTGTGTGTATGTGTGTGTATGTGTATGCATGTGTATACATGTGTGTGTATGTGTATGTGTGTGTATGTATACATGCATGTGTGTATATGTGTGTATGTATGCATGTGTGTATGTATGCATGTGTGTATATATGTGTGTATGCCAATATGTGTGTATATGTATGCATGTGCATACATGTGTGTGTATGTGTATGTGTGTGTATGTATGCATGCATGTATGTGTATGTGTATGTGTGTATATATTGTATGCATGCATGTGTGTGTATGTATGTGTGTATATATTGTATGCATGCATGTGTGTATGCATGTGTGTGTATGTATGCATGTGTGTATATGTGTGTATGCATGCATGTGTGTATGTGTGTGTGAATGTATATGTGTGTATATATGTATGTGTGTATATATGTATGTGTGTATATGTTTGTGTATGTGTATGTATGCATATGTGTATATATGTGTGTATATGTATGTGTGTATGCATGTGTGTGTATGTATGCATGTGTGTGTATGTGTATATGTGTGTATGCATGCATGTGTGTATGTGTGTGTGTATGTATGCATGCATGTGTGCATATGTGTGTATATATGTGTGTGTGTATGTATGTGTGTATATATGTGTGTGTATGTGTATGTATGCATATATGTATATATGTGTGTGTATGTATGTGTGTATGCATGTGTGTAATTTATAATTGTGTGTATGCATGCGTGTGTGTATATGTGTGTGTATGTAAGCATGCATGTGTGTATAGGTGTGTGTGTGTAAGTGTAGAGGAGGTACTAGGGTATCCGCTTTTAACAAAAAGTAGAGAATGAAAACTAAACACGTCTAGTACATCACCTACTCAAGGGGGGTTCTCTTTAGGGAAGTATACCCTTTAACATTTCTGTGATCAGGTAGATAACAAGGAGATACTTCAGAAAATATGGACAACAATTGACCAAGGAAGACCATACACTTCTTGATTCGATTCAGATGATTACAAGATTTGTCAAGGAAATGCTCAAAAACTAATGCTCAAAGCTTCGTGGTACTCCATGTAGATAAATACAAATCAATAGAGCTTAACACCAATAGTGTCTCACAGAAAAGAAAGAAAATCCAAGACACTCTCTTACACTATAGTGCTCATAGCCCTCCACTGAGAAGCCTACCCTCTGTATCCACACTACAGAGTAGCTCCTACAATAGGCTTGAAACCACCAAGTGCAAGAGAGAACTTCTGCATGTATACACGCGTCAAAGTAACTTCAAAAAATGTACCCAAAAGTGTGTGTACCGTGTGTATGTAACACCAAATGAGCACAAATCCTTTGATTTTATAGGCCCCAATAGGCCAAGAGGCCTTGCCGAATCTTCACGTCCATTGATCACGCGCCGGTGGAATGCCCAAAATTGGAGGGTAGGTCAAATATTCTACTTGATTTGAATTAGATCCACAAAAATAGGTAGTCGCCGTGGATGGTTGCTGGCAATTCCACTTTCACTTTTAACAATTCACTTTTACCTTTTCACTTGCCATCCGAGATTCTCATTTTGTGTTGTTTTGTTTCCTCACTGATTTAATCCCAGATAATTCAAACGAAGTGCCTTGTCCACTTAGGAAGCACAAGAGGAGACCATCATGGATGTTTTGCCATAGTATCTCGTCAGCATTCATAATGAGAGGGTGGTGCTTCAACCTGGGTAAAGGTTCACGTAGTGGAAGCCTCTCTTCCAAGCCAGCACCAGGAGGAGGGAGCCTGTAATGAGGAGGAATTCTATTACTGGCCTCAATCCGACTTGGAATAGAAAGATTGTGCTCCAGTAAAAGTCTCTGATGAGCTTCTGCCTCTGGTATTATTGGAAGCCTCTTACGCGGAGCCCCAACAGGACTGAACAAAGCCACAAGATTGGCAACCTGAGCAGGATATGAACCTTGTCCTTGAAAAGCTTTCGGCTCCAAGTTCAATCCACCATGCGATGAAGCTTCAAAGATACCATGCAACTCCCTGACATTGATGTCAAACAGAAATAAAAGAGCTCCTGGTTTTATGTGTGCGGGTGTGAGGGTGCGGGGTGTGTGTGTGTGTGTGGGTGTGTATGTGTGTATATTCGGGTGTGTGTGTGTGTATGTGAGTGAGAATATGTAGGTGTGTGTGTATGTGTGGTTGTGTGTATGTGTGTTTGTGTGTGTATGTGCATGGGTGTGGAAGTGTATGTGTGCATGTGTGTGTGAAGGTGAGTGTGTGTGTGAAGAAGTGTGTGTATGGGCGTGCATGTGAGTGCGTGTATGTGGGGGGTGTGTGTGGGAGTATGTGCGTGGGGGTGAGGGGCGGGTGAGGGGCAAGGGGCAGAACTGTGAGGGGAGCGAGGGGGGAAGTTTGTGAGGGCGGGGGGGCGGAGTTGTGAGGGGCGGGGGGGGGGGGGGGGGGGCGGAGGTGCGGGCGGAGAGAGGCGGAGCTAGGGGGCGGAGGTGCGGGCGGAGAGAGGAGGGGAGCGGGGGCGGGGGAGGAGAGCAGTGGGGGCAGGGGGAGCGGAGCGGAGAGAGGAGGGGCGGGTGTGGGCGGGCGGAGAGGAGGAGCGGGGGCGGGTCTCGGGGGGCGAGGGCGGGTGTGGGTAGGAGGGGGTAGCGGGGCGGGTGTGGGTAGGAGGGGGTAGCGGGGTGGGAACTGGGTGGGTGGCGGGGGCTTGCGGGGGGGGAACTGGGCGGGTGGCGGGGCTTGCGGGGGGGAACTGGGCGGGTGGCGGGGTGGGGGCAGCGGGTGAGGAGGCGGGAGGAGGGCAGCGGGGGGGAACTGGGCGGGCGGCGGGGGCTTGCGGGGGGGAAACTGGGCGGATGGCAGGGGCTTGCGGGGGGGAAACTGGGCGGTTGGCGGGGTGGGGGCAGCGGGTGAGGAGGCGGGAAGAGGGCAGCGGGGCGGGGGAGGAGGGCAGCGGGGGGCGGGGGAGGAGAGAGAGGAGAGAGAGAGAGAGAGAGAGAGAGAGAGAGAGAGAGAGGGGGTTCACGCGGGGTGGCGGAGAGGCGAGAGAAAAAGAGAGAGAGAAAAAGGCAGGGACGGGGGAGGAGAGAGAGAGAGAGAGAGAGAGAGAGAGAGAGAGAGAGAGAGAGAGAGAGAGAGAGAGAGAGAGAGAGAGAGAGAGAGAGAGAGAGAGAGAGAGAGCGGGGAAGAGAGAAAGGAGGGGGATCTACAGTAAGCATGCATAATGTGTGTACATGTATGTGTGTATGTATGGATGTGTATACATGTATGTGTGTATGTATGCATGTGTGTACATATATGTGTGTATGTATGCATGTGTAAATGTGTACATGTATGTGTATGTGTGTGTGTATGTATGCTCTATTTTCCTATCTCTATCTTCCTTTCTTTCATTATTCTTTATCTCTCACTCTCTCTCTCTCTCTCTCTTTCTCTCTCTCTCTCTCTCTCTCTCTCTCTCTCTCTCTCTCTCTCTCTCTCTCTCTCTCTCTCTCTCCTTCTCTCTCTCCTTCTCTCTCTATCAATAGAGAATAAAACAATCACTTACAAGTATGCTTCTCTTTTGGATCGTTGTCGTCAAAGCATAATGTATGTCGTCTATCGTCCAATTCTAAACAATCGACGCCAAAGAACTTCTGCAAAATCAAAGAAAAGAGAAATTATAAAACCTAAAGCATAGAGAAACACAAATGCTAACAGTACGTGCAGCACTTACCAAGATGTGAGATCTAAGCAGCGAGAGAGTGTGTGTGTATAGAGAGAGAGATCTGTGTGTGTGTGTGTGCACAAGACAATGCAGGTTGCAATTCGGTTCATGCACGCAAGTTCGACAGAAGACGAATAGTACTCAAACACGCGAAAAAATATGAAGTTTTGCTCTGGGGTTCGCGATATGTTTAAAACTCACCGCCAGTATAGGCGTCGGTATGGGTATCGGTATAGGCGTCGGTAATTCCTAGTAAATTACCAATGCTTATACCGACACCCATACTGACGGATATACCGATGGCTGCAGGCCACAGTGACAATCCGTTTATAACAGTCATACCGACGGTCACTTGACCGTCGGTATCTCTAAGTGATATTTTTCGAGGCCTATACCGACGCCGACTGTGACGGTCGGTATATGCAGCGTCGGTATGCCCCTCATATGTTGTAGTGATGCATGCTTCAAAATATATATGCACACATTCATGCCCATAGGTGCACGTCCAGTTACACAACCAACAAAATTATAATTGTATGATCAAAATAAGTTTATGGTGAGTGGACACTCTCTACATCGAAAGCCAATTACCCTATCTATGCACCATTTGTTTTCCTAATGCATGAAGAGTATGCATGGTAGGGTCCCATTTCATGACCTTGCATCAAGGCACAGCGTTTAATTCTCCATGAACTATGAGTGATTTTGAAAGGATTAATGTATGCTGACATTGAATATATGAAAGTGAGAGCACCAGCTTTCACATCGAATGCCATTTCCTTCTTGTTTACACCATATCTTCTATACATGCATATTCGAGTATATATTTCATAGGGCTGATTACATGGCCTTGCATAGGCACTTATTATTTTAAACCCATGCACATGCAATATGTTATGAAGCTGATCATTAATTTTGGAAGCAAAAAACAGGTCTTAGGTTGGACCATCCAACGGATTTGAAGGTTTGGTGTGGGTGAGTGTCGTAGAGATTTCCATCTCTACGTTTGCTTCTTCCTACTTCACAACATTATTCGAAACAACGGCTCAAGGTATACATTGTGGATTTGAGAATGCTCGAAATGTCCAAGTGAATCAATGAAGTATCTATGATTCCTGGAAAGCAGCTCAATTCTTTGTCATCTAATCCTTCGTTCGATGATCATCACACTTCTCAATTTGGGACCCATACAAACTTTCAATATTTACATGTATCTATGCTTAAGGTCAATTCGATAATTTCACACGGTGACTTCAAATTATTACAAATAGTTATACATGCGCTAACAAAGGAACCATTCATTGCATAAAGACGGACATGTAGAGTTGGCTAAAAAACAAGAGGGAGTTGTGCATGAGGAAAGTGGACAAAAAGAAACTGAAGAAAGAGGCAGTTTGGCATGATCGGCGGTCGGTATAGAAGAACTCTCTATTTTGGCATGTACCCTGGGCCAGCTTACAGAAGAAGATTTTGTGGAACGAATCAGGTGGCGGGGGAGGACACTAAACACATCTGAGCCACTCAAGTAAGAGCACGAGCGGCATGAGAAAAGAGATTCAGTACGTTGAGGTGGGAGGACGAGAAAGAGAAGAAGATTAGCTTTAGATAGAGGGAGGCTTTGATGGCGTTGTAGACCTCTGGAGGGATTGGAGGAAGAAAGAGAGGAGACAGCAAGAGCTGCGAGCTTTGGAAGGACTTTGCGCGCAAAGGAGGAGGAGCAACATTCTTATAGGCAAGCTGTTCGAGAATGTGACATCGAGGACGACGATACACTCTATTTGATTTACTGAATATATTTGACAATGATTACAACTATTTACTGATGATATGATATGAGAACAGAGACTCGGAAGATTTTAATGCTCTGTTCTGGTGATCGTATGGTGTTTCTAATATAGTTTTTTTGTCAAATATGGTGATCGTATAATGTTTCTAATGCTTTAAAACTTTGCGCACATAATTTTCCTACAATACTAATTGTTCAAAACATTAAATTTGCAACTGAACATTGTACAACACATGAATAATTTGAGCTTTTGCTGAACAATTGTTGGATAGACATCTTCTCATTGTTCCCATGTAGTACTATATCTGACAGTGAAGGCAATCGATTGAAACTCCAGTGCGGCATGACTTTTTATACTGTACTTAGAGCGCATAAATGGTTTTTACACTTTAGTTTTTTTTAAGTTAATCCCCTTAGCAATCAAATGAATTCATACTGTTCCAGTAAAGGAATGTTTTATGTGCACAAGAAAGTAAAAACAATCATTGCGATCTGTATCTGGAGCTTTCAGCAGGAATTAAACTCCCAATTCTCTTGTTGTCATTTTTTTTGCCGTCTTACTCTTGCAATGGATTCTGTGAAATAATCTCGCTTTTCTGACGGATGTACTTATTATAAGACTAGGATCACATGCTCTTCTGATATGACTGAAGAAATATTTTAGATCATAACGTTAGGAATTTTTAAGTTTTCTTGGAAAAATCTATCATCCTTTTCATGGCACATGTCCTTTTGGTTGCTCAAAGATTCTAGGAAAATCCGTATAGCAATGATTTCTAGTTCTACGCATACTGTAAATTGCAGATATACGTAGATGTGAACAAGGGTGATTTGTTTTGAAAATGATATGACAATACTGATAAACAAAAATCTCTCTGAATAAAACGATCAGTTTTGCAAGTTGCATTGTGCTTATATATGTAATGAAATTTGCCTATTGGTTTTCCATTAAATGACTAAGTACGTAAGTGGTTTTTATGTTTCGTCTTCCCAAACATTAGGCGCAATGCTTCGACAGTGAAATGCATCGGAGTTAATCTATTGATGCCATGCATTCTGTAATTCGAAAGCTAAAGGGAAAGAGCTAGACAGTGTAGAAGCATGATTACGACTCTATACTTGAATTGATCAAACATCAAATCATGAATGTTGAAAGCGATTTTAGGTCTGCCTATTAAAAGTGCAGTGGTTTGTTTTGTTTTTGACGTCATATGCATAAAACTCATCAAAGTGGCAACTTTATTATATGTGTAAACTCATGCATTGCTTTGCTTCTATTTGATTTCAATAGGTTTGTAACTCAAGGATTACGGTCCCATTTTTCTAATAATTGCATCTTTTGAAATTCTCTAAGCACCATAGAGCGAACTTGATAATAAAGAAAGAAACGAGTTAATAGATGATGTTTAATTATGACTTGATTCACATTGATTTGGTTGATTAATTGACCAAATTCGATTTATGATTTGCAAGGAGATTGCATGTTTGTTTTTAGATGACAAATTTTGATCTTGAACTGATCACTTCTCCTTGAGCCTACATGGCACGTTAGATCGCTACAAGCACCCGGCGTGCGCTGTTAGCAAGACGGTTGACTTGATCCACCAGCCGTCGCGAATCACTCCCATAATTCATTGTAGAAATATCTCTGTGTCTATCTCCTCTACGTCGGTTGTCTGTGTCGTTGTGTATAGTTCACGACATAGCTGCGCACACCATAGCCGCACGCTCATCATATATATATATATATATATATATATATATATATATATATATATATATATATATATATATATATATATATATATATATATATATATATATATATATATATATATATATATATATATATATGTGTGTGTGTGTGTGTGTGTGCAGAGAAGAAAATTTTGGCATTCATATGCTTGGTAGATCACTTTGGATGCATCCGAATATACTTTTCTATCTTCTTATTAAGTGATCCGTGTTTTGTTATCATCGTGTCTTAATACCGTTCACCAAAGGAGTACACATCACTTTGAAAGAAATCTTGGACAATTGCAAGGTACACATCAATTGCAAGGTACAAAGGAGCACGAAAACGCGATTGCAGAAAGATGCGACCGACGTACAATTATGAGAATGACAAGGTACATGCTGTAATGGTAAAGGATACTGATTTCCTTATGTTTTAAAATATGTTATGCCTCGGAACCAGATAGTCTAGAGTCAACGTTCATCTCTCACAAACTAAATCAATGGCACAAGTTCAAGGTGGTGGAAGTTGAATAAATCTCCTAGTACTCGTATTATACCTATGACATGTTCTTTTGGTATTGATAGATGTAAGAAATGTCTAATACGCATAAGGAATACTTTCAGATAGCTTCTGTAGGAGCAAATCATGAGGTGTGGAAACGCATAAATATCTATGCACTCTACTCCGTAATGAACTATTGTGGTGGTTTTGTTATAAGTATCATTGGATATACGTCCAAAGCAAATGACTTCGTTATAAGTATCATCACATAAGTAGAACTAAAAACGGCATTGAAAAGTGGGAAACGGAACTAGAAACGGCATTGAAAAGTGGGAAACGGATCATGCGTACAGAATATATCCTACAGATGGGTTGTGGAAACTACTATCATGTTATTTAAATGAATTTGGGACAAAAAATAGTCATTTTTCATTTTTAAAGAATAGACAAGATCGAGAATGTGAATGCATCTCAATTAGAGAAACAAAGGAAGAGCGAGATAGATATATAGATAAACAGGTAGATACATAGATAGATAGATAGATAGATAGATAGAGAGAATATGATAAGAAGAGAATTAAACGAAAATAGTGACCAGATATTTTTTATCCAGCTCAACTGTATCATTTTATGTCCACTAAATTTTTCTTTTTGAAAATACAAGAAATTTGAAATGTCCAAGTGGGTGTAAATTGAACAAAGCACTCTGCCCCACGGCATTCAATGTATACCGCTACACCACACCCGTTTGCAATAAATTATTATGCCGCTATATATAAAAAAATGTATCATTTTGGTTTGCACGAACAATCTCATAGCTGGCACACAACAGACCAATTGGACAATTCAAAGCCAAAGAAAGTGTGGTTATATGCTTGAGTCTATCAGAGTCGGTTTGAAGTTAGACTCTTTGCTCGAGTCTGTGAGAGATTTCAAACATTAAAGTTTGCATTGACAAGCGAGAAAAATAGAAAGCTCTCTCTCTCTCCGCGTGCACACACACACACTCATCAAGTATGTCATGACATCACTGCCTTGGAGAAGACCGATCATTGCAAGTCTAGAAGCACGTTTCTGACTGACTTTCTTCTTCTCTAAGTTGGTTGCCACGTCGAAGGAGTTCGAATATAGCTTCGGATGATCAAGAAAGGTAACTTAAAGCTTGAAACGGTTTATGCAAATTAAATACCGTGGATAAGAATGAGCTTAACATGGAACTTTGCAAATCTCGAAATGTTATTGGGACATCCTGATAATTGTATGTTGTTACCTTGAATATCTTATTTTTCCTTCTAATAAAGTCTGATGCTGCTATATAAGTAAAAATATATCCATTTGATTTCCAAGAACAATATCATAGTCGGCACATCATCATCATCATCATCATCATTTGGCCCGATCTCTATACGCACAACCGACCAACTCGACATTTCAAAGCCAAGAGACTGTGGTTTACTTGTGAATATAATCCAGTGTATCACGCTCGGTTCGAAGTTTGAATCTTAGTTCTAGAATATCAAGAAGGGAAATCTCAACTATTAAAGTTTGCACTAACAAGAAAAGAAAAAGAAAAAGAAGACAATCAACTTATGCGTTCTGTGATTCTCTCTCTCTCAAATTAATACCAAAATCAATGACAATATTTTATGCCACCACTTATGGGCAACCTCCATGAGATTGTATGTAGATTGCTATATCTCATGCCTATTTCCCACAGTATGGCATAAGGGGATGCATTGCTCCCACTTATTGATCCATTGCTCAATAGCATCGACAATATGTGCACTAGTAGAGAGATGATATCATGGTGGCTTAAGATCCTTATTCTCCCTTCTCAACTCTCTCATTGAGATATCCTCACCAAATATTTCTTGAGTGTGATGCTCATCTAGAGCCTCCAAGTCCATCCCTGGAATTCCACTTTCAATCATAACTTTATCAATTTGAGAGCCAGGAACGTGCTCTAAGATAGTCCAAAGTGTGCTCTCGAATTGGGATATTCTAGTGGTCATGGTTTCTATAGTATCTACTATATGCTCCGCCATGTGTCTATCTTCCCTATGATGATCATGAAGATCATGACTCCATGTCTAGGAAACTGTGATGAAGATCTTGACTCCATGTTTTCTTTCCTCCTTTTAGGTGTTTTTTATGTTTTTATGTGTGTATGTACACCTAATATAAATAATGGTAGCACTATTTAGAAGCCTTTTCATAAAAGAACAAAAAAAACAAAAACTATTATTAGTTTGTTTTTTCTTTCATGCATCAAACACCAATTCATAGAAATTTTAAAAATTTAAGCAGCAAAATAACAATCTTAAAAAAAAAATAGAAGTGCTCTACATGCACTTTAATGAAAAGTGTGTTAGCAGGCACACAATAATCAACCAAAAGATTAAAGGGAACTACACACCTTGTACAAAAAATATCCTGCTTTTGGCCCTAGTTTTACAAAAAGTGCATAGATTGACAAGGATTTATACAAACATAGATGCATGTATAAAAAACCAATTCTTATCCAAGGTGATAATGGATGCAAAAGAGGGACTAAAAATGTACGTATTGATGAGAAAAATTATCTTTGGAGTGAGAAAATCCACTTTTAGAGATATTATAAGTGCTAAAAATAATCAGAAACCACCTTTCTTGAGTTTCCAAGCTGAAGTCGATCACCCTTGCATCAAAAAAAACCTTCCATGTGGCTCCTTGACTATGAATAGTCAAATTTGAATCTTCATATAGATAATTCACTAAGGGCAAATAATATTTTTGAGGTGTTTTCTGATAGCTCTCAGATTCAAGATTCCATAGGGTTGGGAATTGCTCCATATGTATAAGAAATTAAGGAGTTATGCCTATTTTAGTAAAGCTTGGTATCATCTTTTCTCTAAAAGTAAGGGTATGTTTGGGAATCCTTCCCAAAAAATGATAAATGGATTCATGATCTCCACACATGCCAACTATGCACCAAATTCAAAAATCCTATATGCAAGGTAGAAGGCATGAATATTGGCTATATAACACCTCACCAAAGCATAAATCTTCTAAAAAATGGAAGAGAAAGAGCAAATGATCTCCTCTCTCACATGTTCATAGACACAAGTGCATGGGTAGTTATGACATTGTTTGTGAGCATCATCCAGGCTTGGCATCCCTTTGCTGAACACCGTACACACATGGGGCTCCCTTGGGGAAGTCTCAATGCTCCTCTAAGGCATCTCTCCCTTATTTTTTTGATGAATGCAATCTCTAAAACTCTTGAATGCTTGCTGACATGCCTCCCAAAGATGATGATGAAAGTACTTGGAGATGATGCATATGCATCTCAAATTTGCTAGATAGCTCGGATACCAAATGTAGGAAATCTTCACTATGATCTCTTAAAGAGTACTTGAAAAGTAAGACTCAAATTGTTTGTGTGTGCAAATCTTCTCCCATCCTTCATATTCTCATGCACCCAAAATAGCAATGATCTGAAATGCTCTAATGTGGACATGTAGCCATCATGCATACTCATTCCCATTACTCTCTAGGTTCCTTAGGATATCCCCCAAGCTAGGGACCTTGACTAATCTTAACTTGTCCTACACGCTAATTTAAGGGTCTTTGTAGAGAAATTTCTAACACAAGGCCGTAGATTCTAAATAGAAAGCGACTTGTAAGATGTTTTGTTCCACCCGCTAAAATTCATTTGATTCACTTACAAAAGAACAATCCATCTGCAAAAAAGATGTTCTAATTGCAAAGCTAAACATTATACTACATGTGTACGTGTGTATGTATGTGTGCATTTTCTTTTTTGTATGTGTGTATGTATGTACATGTGTCTATGTGTATTTGTATATGTGTGCATGTAGATGTGTGTTTATGTGTGTATCGTGTGTGTCTATATATGTATATGTGAATGTATGTCTATATATGTATATGTTTATATGTGTGTATATGTGTATCTATGTATGCATATGTGCATGTATCTATGTATGTGTATGTATGTGTGTATATGTGTATATATGTGTAGATGTGTATATGTGTGTATGTTTAATGTGTGTTAATGTGTGTACATTTTTGTATGGATATGTGTATGAGTATTTATGTTTGTATGTATGTGTATGATTTTGTGTGTGTGTATGTATATGTGTGTATGCGTGTTTTTATGATTATGTGTGTATCTGTGTATACATATGTGTATATGTGTATGTATGTGTGTGATTTTATGTAGGTACATATGTGTGCGTACGTATATTTACATGCGCATATGTATATGCATTCGTTAATCTATTTTATTTTTAATGAAAATTTTAAATAAATACCATAGATTCAATGAATAAATAAACAAAAAATACAACTTACTTGGAGGTTTTGCATAGATATGAACCTCTCTCTGTGTAAGATAGCAAGATACCAAAGCTCTATTTTTTTGTGAGAGATCAAGTGAGATGGAGTGAGTGACAGAGTGAGAACTATGCGCTCTCTTGAACCTGAGATTCGGGAGACGTTATGCATCGTGTTTTAGGTTTTGTTTTCAACAAAATGTTTTTCGTCACTATATCATCTACTATAGATATGGATATAGCAGTCAAGTTTTTCTTTATTGATATATTCGTCAGTATATCAAAAATACAGTATACTCCATCAGCAAAAACATAAAAGAAAAATAAAATTGTTGATACATTATTCGCTATAGCCGTGTCCAAACATGAATATGGAAACCAATCTTCTCTTTCAAATAAAAGAACACTTTCTCCTTGACTTTTATAGCGCCAAATATAGAAACATAAATATTAATCCGCTGGCCAAGCCCACGCTTTTTGTCGCAAATTATTTAGAAGATGGATATATCGATGTTTAGAATTTTTAGTTCATTTGCGTCCATTCAGAAACCTTGATTTTTTTCTAATGAGATTCATTTTAAATCATTAACCACTCTTTGGGAAGTTATGGATTCTTCGAAAGGGTATGGTATTTATGTTCCTAGATCCCCCTAACCCCTTTGTTTTGGAAATGTTTGTTGATTACACTAATATTCTTACTAATGCCCATGCTACTTCTACTAAATGTCTCTTGGATTGTAAACTATAGTTCCTCATTGTGTTGTAAATCATTCTAAAACTTACTTTAAAGCTTCTAATGATATAATTCCTCATTGTGTTGATCTTATTTGATGTGAAATTATCCTTGAAGGTGTTATCTTGTGACTTTTTAACGTCAGTTTTGCCTAAAGGCGGAGCTTGATTATGCAAAAGTTCAGAAAACAATTCTTCCATTAGTATGGTCACTAGGATGCCCTCTCTCATAGGAGTTTTGTGCTCTCCAAAACGTTTTTGTGGGCAGGGAATGAGCGTATGCACAAACTCCCAAAGTTTTCTTGGAATGTCTATTGTTTGCCCAATGAGTGGAGGGATTGGGGGGGGGGGGGGGGGTTCCTCTTAAGATGGATTGAAACTTCTACAAAATGTGTTCCGTAGCAAATTTTTCACATGATTTTTAGGCTAGTTTGTTAAAAGATAAAGCGCATTTGTTTATTCCTCCAAGTGAAAAAGCTTTTTGCAATGATAACCACACAGACATCATCAACACTCCCTTACTATTTAAACTTGTGAAAATATTTTTGGCTTTCTTCATGTGGACAGACTGAAAGGAATTGAAGATGATTGTTGCTTCTAGTTCTTTGTTTACTAACAATCTTTGAAGATGATTGTTGCTCCTACTTCTTTGTTTACTAAGGATTCTTTCATCTTGCACGGATCTATGCAGACTTGCGTGAAACCTTGATTTTTAGTCCATAATTTTTAGCTCGTTTGCATCCATTTAGAAACCTTGATTTTTTCTAATGAGATTTATTTTAAATCATTAACTACTCTTCGGGAAGTTATGAATTCTGCGAAAGGGTATGGTATTTACGTTCCTAGATCCCCTCAACCGTTTGTGTTGAAAATGTTTGTTCATTACACTAATATTCTTACTAATGCCCATGCTACTTCTACTAAATGTCTCTTGGATTGTAAAATATAGTTCCTCATTGTGTTGTAAATCATTATAAAACTTATTTTAAAGCTTCTAATGATATAGTTCCTCATTGTGTTGATCTTATTTGATGTGAAATTATCCTTGAAGGTGTTATCTTGTGACTTTTTAACCTCACTTTTGCCTAAAGGTGGAGCCTGATTATGGAAAAGTTCAGAAAACAATTTTTCCATTAGTATGGGTACTAGGATGCCCTATCTCATAGGAGTTTTGTGCTCTCCAAAACGTTTTTATGGGCAGGGAATAAGCGTATGCACAAACTCCCAAAGTTTTCTTTGAACGTCTATTCTTTGCCCAATGAGAGGGGGGATGGGGGGTGGCGGGGTTCCTCTTAAGATGGATTGAAACTTCTACAAAATGTGTTGCGAGGCAATTTTCTCACATGCTTTTTTAGGCTACTTTCTTAAAAAATAAAGCTCATTTGTTTATTCCTTCAAGTCAAAAAGCTTTTTTCAATGATAACCACACAGACAGCATCAACACTCCCTTACAATCTAAACTTGTCAAAACATTTTTGGCTTTCTTCATGTGGACAGACTGAAAGGAATTGAAGATTATGGTTGCTTCTACGTCTTTGTTTACTAACAATCTTTGAAGATAATTGTTGCTCCTACTTCTTTGTTTACTCACGATTCTTTCATCTTGCACGGATCTATGCAGAGTTGCGTGAATTTTTTTTTAAATAAAGGAAGTTCGGCCTTAGCCTACTCTCCCGGACTTGAATTAATAAAAAGAAAAGCACAAGAGAAAGGGACTAGTGCCTACGTGACCCCCCGAATCCCACAGAGGAGGGGAAGCTTTTACAGAGTTTAGATGGTTTTACAAAGAAGGTTAATGACCCTCTCATGACCCTCATGTGGGGCCCATTTGGGTTTACGCTTGTTGTTGATCAAGAGGAGAAATTTATGATGCTTGAAAGGGGGGGGGGGAGATTTCTTACAATTAATGATCCTTTTGCCAAGGAGGAACAACGATTTCTCAATCGATCACTCTTTGGGGGCATCGACAAACTTAAAAGCACATCTTTCCCGCGAGATCCTCTCATGGCGTTCCATAGAGTCGAGGAGCAGTCAATCGCTTCTCCCAATAGAGCAGGCTTCCAACTTATATGTTTCTGAAGACTAATTTTCTTTCCTACAATTTTCTAGAGCCGTGTCCATGACATGCACCACTTCTTGTTGAGGTTAACTTGATAATCAATGGTTTCTTTGATGTTTGAGATTTCTGATAGGCAATTGCCATTGTGCCATTTGAGACCAAGCGAACTCGGCGTGTCATGCCCCATGAGAAGGCGAACTTTAAAGCAGTCCCAGGTGAGACTTGTGCTTTGCAAAGTGTTCCATTCTTCATACAAAATGTTGATGCTAGGGTCAATATCCTCAAATTTGATCCACTGGTTGGTGTCTTGTTTTGAGAGAAGTTTCCATTTTCTGAAGCCTTTGTTCCATAGATTCTTAGTGTTTCGAATGTTTCAAGACTCCACGCTCTCGATGCCATGAATCAAAAACCAGATAGAGTCGGTTTGTCTGATACTGGCCGCCCACTTCCAATCTTCCCTTATTCTTGTGAGGCTTTGACTTTATTCCAACTCTTCCATAGGGAGCACACAAGAT
This sequence comes from Ceratopteris richardii, assembly GCA_020310875.1. Lineage (NCBI taxonomy): Eukaryota > Viridiplantae > Streptophyta > Polypodiopsida > Polypodiales > Pteridaceae > Ceratopteris > Ceratopteris richardii. The sequence continues at coordinate 4,540,315 of CM035414.1, forward strand.
TCGAGATTTTTGGGAAGACTGGGATCGGGGAAAACAATAGGGTCAAGATGTCAAGATTCTTCCAATTTGGGAATCCCATGAGAGCCAGCTCATTCTTGTTTCTGAAGATCAACTTGACCCATGAGGCCTCCCCCTTGCACCAAGCCTTAATCATCCATTTTGCTGCAAGTTTGTTAGCCATGCACCCAATGTCTAGAATGCCAAGGCCCCCACTATCTCTTTGGTTGGTGCAGATGGACCACTTGATTTCAGGTACCCCCCTCCTATTGTTGTTGCCCGTCCAAAGGAAGTTTTTGCATATACTATCCAGTTTGGACAGATCACGCTCTTTCAGTCTCCAACAAGAAAGGAAGTAAATGGTCGATGATATGAGGAACGTGTTGATAACCATAGCATGACCAGTGAGGTTGATTTGTATACCTCTCCAATAGTTTAGCTTGCTTTCAAGTTTGGCCAGCACCCAGTTCCACCATTGCTCCATTGAGATGCCAAACCCCAAGGGAATCCCTAGAAGCAGAAAAACTTGGCCCTGCGGAATGATTTGACAACCATGATCAATGAGAAGCTCAGGCTAGGCCCGGACAATAGCTCTGAAGGCGGTCTTAGAGTGGTTGATTTTGGATCTAGAGGCTTCACAAAATGCATCCAGGAACCTCCAGAACATCTTCAGGCTGGTACTATCATTGTGGACAAACGGGTTCATATCATCAGCAAAAAGTCTCATGGTGATCTAGCCATGGTCATGAGGCAAACCGAGGCCTTTGATATTACTAGCTTCTACCTCTTGCTCCACAAGCCAGCTAAGCCCTTCCATCGCAATGGCAAAGAGAAGGGGAGCCACTGGGCACCCTTGTCTAATCGATCTTCTAAGTTTGATCACCTTTCGAGAGTTTGCCAAGATTCACCAAGATGATCATGACTTGTGTGAATTCATATTGAGCTAATTGCTCCATCTCCATTAAGGAACGTAAATGTTAGAAACCGAGTTTCAATACTTGGAATCTTTTGATAATCAATGGTATAAGTATGCACGATGTTGACATCCTTGCTCTTCCTAATTTATCTTTTGGTTGCAATCAGGTGTTACCCAAGCATAAGAAGACCCTAGAGATGGTCTTCGAAAGCTCAATGTTGCAATGAACTCAAGCTTGACACCATAACAAAAGATATGCTCAAAGTCTTCAAGAGTAAGAAGGGCTACATTATCCCCATAGTGGCCAAGTTGAATTAGAGATAGCACCTAGACTGGATTCAAGCCCAATTGAGTTATAGATTTCAAGCCTATGGGCCTTCCCCTTCTGAATTCAACACCATATTTTCCTATGGTCTATCATGCATGATGGCATATGGATTAGCTTGTTGTTGATCAAGAGGAGAAATTTATGATGCTTGAAAGGGAGGGGGGGGGGGATTTCTTACAATTAATGATCCTTTTTCCAAGGAGGAACAACGATTTCTCAATCGACCACTCTTTGGGGGCATCGGCAAACTTAAAAGCACATCTTTCCCGCCAGATCTTCCATAGGACCTCCCCTCTCATGGCGTTCCATAGAGTCAAGGAGCAGTCGATCGCTTCTCCCAGTAGATCTAGCTTCTAACTGATATGTTTCTGAAGACTAATTTTCTTTCCTACAATTTTTTAGAGCCGCGTCCATGACATGCACCACTTCTTGTTGAGGTTAACTTGATAATCAATGGTTTCTTTGATGTTTGGGATTTTTGATAGGCAATTGCCATTGTGCCATTTGAGACCAACGAACTCGGCGTGTCATGCCCCATGAGAAGGCAAACTTTAAAGCGGTCCTAGGTGAGACGTGTGCTTTGCAAAGTGTTCCATTCTTCATACCAAATGTTGACGCTAGGGTCAATATCCTCAAATTTGATCCACTGGTTGGTGTCTTGTTTTGAGGGAAGTTTCCATTTTTTGAAGCCTTTGTTCCATAGATTCTTAGTGTTTCGAATGTTCCAAGATTCCAAGCTCTCGATGCCATGAATCAAAAACCAGATAGAGTCGGTTTGTCTCATACTGGCTGCCCACTTCCAATCTTCCCTTATTCTTGTGAGGCTTTTGACTTTATTCCAACTCTTCCATAGGGAGCACACAAGATTCGAGCCTTTTGGGAAGACTGGGATTGGGGAAAACAATAGGGTCAAGATGTCAAGATTCTTCCAATTTGGGAATCTCATCAGAGCGAACTCATTCTTGTTTCTGAAGATGAACTTGGCCCATGAGGCCTCCCCCTTGCACCAAGCCTTAATCATCCATTTTGCTACAAGTTTGTTAGCCATGCACCCAATGTCTAGAATGCCAAGGCCCCCACTATCTCTTTGGCTGGTGCAGATGGACCACTTGATTTCAGGTACCCCCTCCTATTGTGGTTGCCCTTCCAAAGGAAGTTTTTTCATATACTATCCAGTTTGGACAGATCATGCTCTTTCACTCTCCAACAAGAAAGGAAGTAAATGGTCGATGATATGAGGAACGTGTTGATAACCATAGCATGACCAGTGAGGTTGATTTGTATATCTCTCCAATAGTTTAGCTTGCTTTCAAGTTTGGGGAGCACCCAGTTCCACCATTGCTCCATCGAGATGCCAAACCCCAAGGGAATCCCTAGAAGCCAAAAAACTTGGCCCTTCGGAATGATTTGACAGCCATGATCAATGAGAAGCTCAGGCTAGGCCCCGACAATAGCTCTCAAGGCGGTCTTAGGGTGGTTGATTTTGGATCTAGAGGCCTCATAAAATGTATCCAGGAACCTCTAGAACATCTTCAGGCTAGTACTATCATTGTGCACAAACAGGTTCATATCATCAGCAAAAGGTCTCATGGTGATCTGGCCATGGTCATGAGGCAAACGGAGGCCTTTGATATTACTAACTTCCACCTGTTCCTTCACAAGCCAGCTAAGCCCTTCCATGGCAATGGCACTGGGCACCCTTGTCTAATCGATCTTCCAAGTTTGATCACCTTCGAGAGTTTGCCAAGATTCACCAAGATAATCATGACTTGTGTCAATTCTTATTGGGCTAATTGCTCCATCTCCATTAAGGAACGTAAATGTTAGAAACCGAGTTTCAATACTTGGAATGTTTCGAGAGAAGGGGAGCCACTGGGCACCCTTGTCTAATCGATCTTCCAAGTTTAATCACCTTCGAGAGTTTGCCAAGATTCACCAAGATAATCATGACTTGTGTGAATTCTTATTGGGCTAATTGCTCCATCTCCATTAAGGAACGTAAATGTTAGAAACCGAGTTTCAATACTTGGAATGTTTTGATAATCAATGGTATAAGTATGCACGATGTTGACATCCTTGCTCTTCCTAATTTATCTTTTGGTTGCAATCAGGTGTTACCCAAGCATAAGAAGATCCTAGAGATGGTCTTCGAAAGCTCAGTGTTGCAATAAACTCAAGCTTGACACCATAACAAAAGATATGCTCAAAGTCTTCAAGGCTAAGAAGGGCTACATTATCCCCATAGTGGCCAAGTTGAATTAGAGATGGCACCTAGACTGGATTCAAGCCCAATTGAGTTATAGATTTCAAGCCTATGGGCCTTTGCCTTCTGAATTCAACACCATATTTTCCTGTGGTCTATCATGCATGATGGCATATGAATTAGCTACTAAACCAAAAAATGTTGACATTGATGAAGGGTTTAGCAAAGTATGCATTGAGGTATAAGTTTGAAGCCATTTTTTTTGCAAGCTAGCGAAGAGAGATAGGCTTTTGTCAAGTGGATTCTCTTCCAATATCTACCCTCACAAGCTTGGTTACAACGAGATTTTCCTTAGTTGTAGCAACACACTTGATCTGGGTCTATGTTACTTGTGGAGGCCTGAAATTTTGTTGTCGATTTGGAAACATCGTAACCAAGCCATCTTCAACAATAGCAAAAAAATATTGATTTTCGAATGCAACCCTGACCTGAATAAGATTTGGCATAATTGTTTGAATGTTGTAAAAGATGCTGCTCCTAAGGATGTGAGCCATATTGTTGTTCATGAAAATTTTACCCCTTCTAAATGGGGACATTCTTTTCTCTCCTTGGACTAACAGTAAGTTATTTTGTATTTATGTATATTCAATTGATGGTCCTCATGTAGCGACCCTTCATTAATACAACTTCTCTTGTTTGCTAAAAGAAAAACACTTTGAGAATCTTTTTGATCAATAAAAATCAGTTAAAGTTATTCCGGAACGCTGAAAAGACGAGAAAACAGTGACATCCTGATAGTTGTATATTGTTACTTTGATAAGCATATTATTTGTCGATTATTGATATAACAGTTAGAGCTAGCGGAAAGCTCATATTGGATGAGAAAACAGTGACATCCTGATAGTTTTATATTGGTACTTTGCTTAGTATATAATTCCATTCAATAAAGGTTTGTGATGTCATATTTTAAACTTTTGAGACTATGTTATGGGTTCAAGGAACAATAGTCCGCCATCAATGTAGCATCAAGGTCCTTTCTTTGTAATATTCTGGCAGATGCTAGAATAGAGCACTTTTGAATAAAAGACTTGTACATACTAATTTTTGGTTTTTTTTTTTGTTTATTCCCTATATTATTTTTCTTATCGCATGCTAATTATTTGAGTTCTTTTATTACAGAGCACGATGGGAGACAGTCCTCCAGTCACTCCACAGTCCATGACAAAGGAGCAGTTTTTGGAGTTCATCTCTCAGGTTCCTCCTGCGTATATGGCCGCTGCATCACAGTATTGGATCGCTCGTGGTAGCACTCCTCTCGGCCTCACTCCTGGCGGCCTTACTCCTACCGGCCTCACTCCCGCTAGCCTCACTCTCGCCGGTGTCACTCCTGCCAGTGTCACTCCTACCGGTGTCACTCCTGCCGGTGTCACCCCTGAGGATGGTGCTACTCCCATAGGAGGTATGTCTCCTAGCTTTATGACTCCACCACAACCATCTTTGCAGCCATCTCCTACAGGGTCTACTAGTAGACATGTGTGTTTGACACCTCAGCGCGATACAGGGTCTGGCCCATCTCGTAGATCGAGGTCACGCTCTGGAGTAGGAGGTTCTAGGAGTGGATCTACAGGTAGGTCTGGAGGCGGAGGAGGCGGTTGTTGTGGAGGCAGTGCGACGGACGTTGTGTCGCCCACTTCTACTCCTAGGACGAGTACCTCAGATGTAGGTACGCCACGCAGTACACCACGCAGTACATCACGTACACCTTGGGGTGCTCATGACCATGATGACTCCAAGGTGTATAGTATCCGAGATGGAGCTCCGATGATGGATGCGGCTGGCAAAGCAATGTGTACACGCATACGACAGCTTTGCTCCATCCAGTTTGGACACTCCATCATGCTGAAATGGAGTGAACAGGATAAAGATCGGAGGAATTATATCACACAGATGATTTACCAGGAGTTCCGACCAGCCGATGGACACTCGATTGTCAGTTCAGAGTGGATTCTGCACACCGCACGTGAGGTCATGTCGCATCGACGATCCGAGGCTCGTGATGCATTCAGAGAAGGCTTACCAAAGCCTGTGTGGTTAGATGCTGAGGAGTGGGACATGATTCGTGATGAGCAGCAGCAGACTCCTGATCGATATCGCCAGCAGTGAAATGCCACAGCCACACCTCTAGACACGATTGGACCGTCACATTTGGGCAGCGACGGATATGACACGATGCGTCATGAGTTTGTAAGTACCATTTCATTTATTGAATTTATTTGTGTTAAATTTCTCATATATATTTCTCTAATCTTTTTATATTTGTTTCAGGAGCTGGCAATGGGTCGTCCTCCAACACGAATGGAGGAGTCTTATGGATATAGTCATTGGTTGACTGCGCTATTGCAGGACTTGGAGGACGCGGTGCAGTAGTTTCATGGGAGCGTTTGCGATGAGGTAATTAATTTATAAACTTGGTTTTTACTTGTTTGTAATTTTCATGTGAATATATCTCATTCCATTAATGTTCTTTGTTGCAGTTGTTGCAGGACTGTTGATATGGAATGTTCTTTGCATGTGTATGGCAGTGGAAGACCAATATTTTGTATTTGATTTCCATATGGCAATACATTGCTTTGCCACATTTTGTAAAAGCGTCATATATGAAAGTGGTTTGCCACAATCTTGTACATGCTTCATTATTGAAATATATAACTTCTTTTGTACATGGTTCATTGTTCATTCTGATTATCGATCTCTTTTGTGTACAATAATACTCTGTTTCATGAAATCATATTTCGGTTGTCATTAGAGTACACATCACATGTACTCGGTCTTTTTTTGGGTAGAGTGTATTGTCTTTTGTTCAGCAACATCATGGTAATGTTGCTGTAGCAAAAGACAAAACACTATGCCCAAAAAAAGTTTTGTAGGTAGGGTCGTCGGTATACGCGTCGGTACTCCCAGTAGTGTCATCGGAATAACTCTCGGTACACCTAGGAGGCGATGCAGCAGAAGCCGATTACCGACGCATATACCGACGTTTATACCGATGCATATACCGACGCTTTTACCGATGCATATACCGACGTTTATACCGACACCTATACCGACTCTTTGGTACCGACGCGAAAATCGACCTTTACACCGGCGTCACGGCAAATAAAGCCGCATTCATTTTCCTCGGGAAAAACCTTGGTATACCATCGACCTCTTGTAGTGATTGGCTATTTAAAGCCGCCATCAATGTAGCATCAAGGTCCTTTCTTTGTAATATTCTAGCAGATGTATAATGGCATTCTCCCTTATATAGGTTGCCTTGTAGCTCTGAGTAATGGTCTCTCAACCTCTGTTTGTGTGAGGAACTTGGGGCTGCCCCTTGCACTTGTTGTAGCGATTTTCATTAGTTCCATTTTTAACTCTGTTTCTTTCAAAAGAAGAAGAAAAAAAGCATAGCCGGCAATGGGCATATCTTAGTCATCTGGGATGTCGCTGCAATATATAAAGTAAGTGCCAGTCAAAAGTAAGTGCCCTGATTTTGTTCTAATGAAAGTCATTTTAAATTCTATAATTACTCTTTCGGAAGTTATGGATTGTTCTGAAGGATAAGATATTTACATTCTTAGATCCCCTAACCCCTTTGTTCTGTGAACGTTTGTTGATGACACTAATATCCTTAACTAATGTTCATGTTAATTTTGCTAAATGTTTCTTGGATTGCTAGATTATCTTTTTTTACTGATAGTGGATCTATTCTAAATCATTCTAAAACTTACTTTATAGCTTCTAACAATATACTTCCTCATTGTGTTCATCTTATTTGATGTGAAATTATCCTTGAAGGTGTTATCTTGTGACTTTGTAAGCTCATTTTCGCCTAAAGGTGGAGCTTGATTCTGCACAAGTTCAGAAAAAGTCTCTTCCATTAGTATGGTCACTAGGACGTTCTCTCTCATAGGAGTTTTATGCTTTCCAAAAGTTTTCTATGGTGAGGGAATGAGCTTATGCAAAAACTCTCAAAGTTGTCTTGGAAAATCTATTGTTTGCCGAAAGGGAGTGGGGATGGAATCTTTTTGTCATCTTAAGATGGATTGAAACTTCTACGAAATGTTTTGCTAGACAAGTTTCTCAAATGATTTTCGGGCTATTGTTTTAAAAAGGAAAGCCCATTTGTTTATTCCTTCAACTTACGAAGCTTTTTGCGAGGGATAAGTGCTCTCCTCCATTAAGGAACGTAGATGTTAGAAATCTAGTTTGATCAGTACTTTGAATGATAATCAACGGTATTATTATGCACGATGTTGACATCTTTGCTCTTCCTAATTTATCTTTTGGTTGCAATCAGGTGTTACTCGAGCATAAGAAGATCCTTGAGATAGTGTTCTACAGCCACTGTTGCAATGAAATCAAGCTTGACACCATAGCCAAAGATATGCTCAAAGTCGTCAAGGCTAAGAAGGGATGTGTTGTCCCCATAGTGGACAAGCTTGATAAGAGACGGCACCTAGATTCGAGTCAAGTCAAATGACGTTATAGATTTCAAGCCTATAGGCTTTCCCCTTCTGAATTCAACACCATATTTTCCTGTGCTCTATCATCCATGATGGCATATGGATTTGTTACAAAGCCAAAAAATGTTGTATTGATGAAGGGTTTAGCAAACTCTGCATTGAGATACAAGTTTTATGCCATCTTTTCTTTACTTGCAAGCTAGCCAAAAGATATGGGCTTTTATGAAGTAGATTCTTTTCCATGATCTACCCTCAATAGCTTGGTTACAAAGAGTTTTTCCTTTGTTGTAACAACATACTTGATGTGTCTCTATGTAACTTGTGGAGGCCTGAAATTTTATCCCTGAAGAAGATTTGGCATCATTGTTTCAATGTTGTAAAAGATGCTCCTCCTAAGGATGTGAGCCATATTGTTGTTCATGAAAAATTTCTCCCTAAGACATTCATTTTTCTCCTTGTACTCTTCTACGGTATTGCCCACGATCCATGCTTTATTGTGATGTATGCCCATACCATGCTTCTAGAATCTTCTAGAAGAAAAACACTTTGAGAATCTTCCAGATCAATAAAACTCAGTGAAAGGTATTCCGGAAAGCTCATAAGACGAGAAAACACCGACATCCTGATAGCTGTGTATTGTTACTTTGATTAGTATATTATTAGTTGATTATTGATATATTTTTAGTGTTTATAAATAAATATCAGTTAAAGCTAGCGGAAAGCTCATAAGATGAGAAAACAGTGACATCCTGATAGGTATATATTGTTACTTTGCTTTGTGTATTGTTCCATTCAATAAGGTTTGTGCTGTTATATTTTAAACTTTTGAGAAAATGTTATGGGTTCAAGGAACAATAGTATAGCCGGCATCAATGGAGCATCAAGATCCTTTCTTTGTAATATGCTGCCAGATCCTTCCTTTGTAATATCCCTTCATTTTCGAATGTAACCTTGGCCTGAATAAGATTCGGCATCATTGTTTGAATCTTGTAAAAGATGCTCCTGCTAAGGCTGCTAGATCTATAATGGCATTCTCCCTTAGGTAGGTTCCCTTGTAACTCTAAGTGATGATCTGTAAACCTCTATTTGTGTGAGGAACTTGGGGCCTGCCCCTTGCACTTGCACTTGTTGTAGCAATTTCCAGTACTTCAATTTTAAACACTGTTTCTGACAAAAGAAGAAGAAGAAGAAGAAAAAAAAAAGAGTATTGCCAGCAATGAGCATATCCTACATTCTAATCATCTGTGATGTCGCTGCATATATTTAATGTCAATATATAGTAAAACAAGGCTAGTCAAAAGTAAGTGCCCGGAGATTGATTCTCTCTCTCTCTCTCTATTGACTCAGCCTAACATTAAGTCTATAAGTATTAATGAGTGGACGCGACGAGCTTTGTGCATTTGACACGCACTGTTTTCTTGTTAGATTTCATAAATGCAGTTGACAAACGCGAATTCTGAGTCGTGAGCGATTACCGTTCTTTCCTTCGATCACGGAAAGGCCTCTGCTAGAGGGGTACCATCACAAGTGCATTATCAAGTCTCTGCCTCACTTCCTTAATTCTATCATTTTTCTTGCCAGGTCGAAGTGGGCTGCAGCTCACAAGCAACTTTCGGATCGTTTCGGATTCTCGCGCATTCGGGATTGGACAAATATCAGTTGAATTTGCACAATTCCTCCCTGAATGAATAGATTCGCTAATATCGCTCCCGCATATGGTGAATCTTCAGTCAATATTAGTCAATTCTTCTTTCTAATCTAGTTATGTTCATTGACCTAGGGCATCCTAGGGGGTTTTTGTTTTCATATATGTTTATCACTTTCGGGTTATAACGCCTGCTCCCTATGCAGACCACGACTCTAAGCATGCTAGTTCAAGGCTCTTCAAAAAACTCTATACGAAGCACATTACAGATATCCGCTTGATGTACATGTCTTACGTGAAGGACAAATTGGGCAACAAGCACAACGACAAATGAAAGCAAGCAATTCGAAGTAGGTGTGGGATGCACGAACACCACTTGATGGCGTGAAACGATCTTGATCTTCAAGGATCTCCCTGATTGGAGTGAGTTATTGATCAATCACTTGGTGTACCGAATGCATATTTTCAAGAATGTGGAAGAGATGCTTTCGAAGACATTTATTGAGAAAAAAGAAAGCAAAGTGCAAAGGGGTGACCTCAAAGATCCATGTCGAATGCAGGAGTTGTGGGAAATTACCAAGCTAAATGGACGAGTCTCGCTACCAAGAGCTCTTTGGATGCTTCGCAAGATGGAAGAACAAAAGGTGAAGAAGGTAATTTTAGAGTTTCAAACACCTGCTAGGTGAATGAGGTGTCTAAAGACTACCTTCACACAAAATGAAAGTCTTCGAGGGCTCAAGTCTCATGATTGGCACAATTTTTTGAAGTTGCTTCCTTTAGCTCTAAAAGATTGTCTTTCAGAGGATGTATAAACAACCATTTACAAAATTAGCGCCTTAGTACGATGGATTTCATCTGAAGAGATAAGGAGAGATAGCACAGATAATGCTAAACTCAATGTTGTAGAGTCTATCTATATGATTGAAAAGTACTTTCCCACATGCATTCTCAAAATTCAGCTTCATTTACGAGTTCATGTGGTTGATGAAGTTGTAGTAGCAGGAACTGTCCACAGTCAATGGATGTTCTTCTTAGAGCATTTCATGAAGACACTAAAGGTTTTTGTTTATCAGAGAGCACATCTAGAGGGCAACATGGCAAGGGCATGGCTTGTACAAGAGTATTTGGTATTCATAACAGAATTTCTATGCATGTCAAAGTCAAAAATACCTTGCGTATGGAGCGAGGATGAAGATGTTTATCTCATAAGCGATGAGCCCCAAGGCCAAGGGAGCCAAAGAAAAACAAATGTACTTTTTAGAGAGAAGGCAATGATTTTTGCATTGTTAAGTCGGAGCCCATGCAAAAGTGGTTAGAGAGGTATGAGCTTGCTAACGAGGCAAACACACAGGAAAGAGCCTACTTTTTAAAAAGTCGCTCCACTCGCTCTTTGCCTCTTCCCGAAAGTCTTCAAACTCTTCCGCCTTTCTGACAAGTAGATGGCTAGATGCAACCATCTCACAAGCAAAGAGAACAGGTGAGGATATCATTGAAGAAGAGAAGGAACTTGCAAAGGGGTGTGATTTGGAGGTAACGCTCTTAAACATTGCAAATTATAAATTTGTAAATCGTATTCATGGTGAGACTTTTAGATCGCACACATCAATGAAAATAGGTCTACTTTTGATAATGGGATGATCGTCAACTTTCTCCAAAAAATTAGAGCTAGTGCAAGAGATGAAAATTCCCAAGAAGGCCAACTCGAGTATTACAGAGTGATTCTGGATATTTTGAAGCTATGAGCATGTTTTCTTTATACTAGATCTAAAAGAACCACAGTGGCTATTTGTTTTACAGGTCCCTCCACGTAGCATATATTTTTGTAAGGACATGGACATAGAAGAAGTTCCATCAATAGCGGACTCTGAGATGCATGTAGTAGTCAAAGAGAAAGACATCGTTGTCCCAGAAGAAGAGGCCTTTGAAGAATACTAGGTATAGGAGGAGATAAGGGACGATATGTTGTATGAGGATGATGATTGCGAAGGGGCGGCTATATCAAGAGATCTAGAAGTCGGCAATATATAGATAGATATGCATTGTACATCAGATCTCCACGAAGATGCTAGAATACGGGACTTATGGCACAAGCAATTATCTATACTTATTTTTGTTTACAATGAAATAAAGGTTTAGTCTAATAATTTTATAACTCTATTATGTTTTTTTATAGACTACTATTTTTTTTGTATTATTGTTGTTATCTATATGATAATTATTGGAGTTATCTGTTGCAAAGCATGATGGGACATAGTCGCTCACTCTTGATTCCATAACAAAAGAGAAGTTTCTAGAGTTCATATCTTGAGCACATGCTACTTATTATGCCGACGTGTGACAATATTGGATCACTAGCGAGAATACTCCCTCCAATGGCACTCCCTTTGGTGGGACTACTCCTGTCAAGGAAACTCCGTTTGGTAGGACTACTCCCACCAATGGCACTCCCTTCGACAATACTCCTGGCTATATGAGTCCAATGCAATCGTGTTCTCAATCATCCCCTAGTGGCTCTAGTAGTTGATGTATGCATATGTGTTTGACACCATAACATGATAGACATGCTCCTCTGTCTCATTCATCTAGGTCACGTTCAAGGTCACATCCTAGAGGAAGTGGTTCTAGAGGAGTATCCACCAGTGGATGTTGTGGAGGCAATGTGATGGATACAGTTTCATCCACACCTAGTCCTAGGCCGAGTGCCTTAGATGCAAGTATGCCACACAGTATACCATGTACATCTTGAGACACATGATGACTCCAAGTTGTACTGTATACAAGATGGAGCTCTCGTGATAGATATGGACGGAAAGGCCATTCATCCATGGATACAACAGTTATATAGAATATAGTTTGGATACGCTATCATGGTCAATTGGACTGAATAGGACAAGGATCAAAAGAATTACATCACAAAGGCAATCTATCCTAAGTATCAGTCAGCACCTGGGCACCCTATTGTCAGCTCAGAGTGGATTGAACACATCTCACATAAGGTGATGTCGCATCGACAATCGGAGGCTCTTGATGCTTTTAGAGGAGGCTTCAAAGCCTATATGGCTAGATGCTAAGGAGTAGGAGATGATTCACAATGAGCAGTAGCACACTCGTGACGGATATCATCAATAGTGACATGGGACAGCCACATGTCTAGAGGTAGTCGAAGCATCACATTTGGGTAGCCATTACAACATGATGTGTCACAATTTTGTAAGTATCATTCTCCATTAATGAATTTTCTTATGTTAAGCACTTCATGTTTGTTAACCTCACATTTTGTGTATTTGTTGTAGGAGTTTGTAGTGGGTAATCTTTTGACAAGAGTGGAGGAGCTTACGGATATCATGATGGGCTGGTTGCAGTATTGTTGGACTTGGAAAGAGTATTTGGTTCATATATGGTAGTGTCATACTCCAACAATCTAAGGATTACGACCACCTTGTGCTAGAGAGATGACTCTCCTCCCAACCATCTGCCTCTATATATAGCTCTCTCTAGGGGACTGCCTTCTTGGGCATGTGGATACTAACCATCCATGTGTCAGCCATGTAAATACATGTGCGCCAAGTGTCCTCGTTAACTCGAGTAAACTCAAGTGGATGCTTCCAGAAGGTTCTAGAGCTCTTTGGGCAAAACACTCTCCCCATGTATCCCACGGGGGTTCAACCCAAGACCTCCTCCTTCCCACCCTTGAGTCTTAACCACTAAGCTAAGTGGATCACTTGTTCACAAGAGCACAAGACTTCCTAGTAAGTCTAAATTGAGATCTTTGGTCATACACACAGGTGACCAAACGGTGTCCGATTTCAGATCTGTCTGAACTGGCTGGACCCTTGGATCATAGACTTAAGGATTACAACCACCACGTGCTAGAGAGATGACTCTCCTCCCAACCATCTGCCTCTATATATAGCTCTCTCTATGGGACTGCCTTCTTGGGCAGGTGGATACTAACCATCCATGTGTCGGCCATGTAATTGCATGTTTGCCAAGTGTCCTAGTTAACTTGAGTTAACTCAAGTGGATGCTTCTAGAAGGTTCTAGAGCTCTTTGGGAAAAACACTCTCCCCATGTACCCCATGGGGGTTGAACCCAAGACCTCCTCCTTTACACCCTTGGGTCTTAACCACTAAGCTAAGTGGATCACTTGTTCACAAGAGCACAAGACCTCCTAGTAAGTCTAAACTCGAGATCTTTGGTCATACACACGGGTGACCAAACGGTGTCCGATTTCAGATCTGTCTGAACCGGCTTGACCCTTGGATCATAGAATTACTTTATTACACATACCACAATTTTGTACTTGCTTCATGTAGGGTAGTGGTTTGCCATAGTTTTATATCTAGCTCATATATTTCAATGGTTTGCCATAGTTCTGTACATGTCTCATTAATGGAATATGTCTTTTGTACATGTTTCATTTATGGAATATATGTTTTGTACATGGTTCATGGTTTATTGTGCTCCTATATATCTCTTTTATCTTCAACAATGTGTTTTGCTTTATGAGTTATTTTTTTGGTTGCAATTCATCTAAACCCGAAATCGGCAGCCACTAGACTACATATCATGACATGTACTCGTTTTTTTTTGGTAGATTCTAGTATTCTTTGCTGCACAATAGCATTGTCATGTTGTTGTAGGAAGGGAAACTCCACTCTACCCAAAAAGAGATTTGCAAATATGGTCATCGGTATAGATGTCAGCTACATACTGATGCATATATTGGCACCCACATAGAGGCTTATACCCCTACCCATACTACTGATACTGACACATATACCGATGCATGTTACATGTATATTGATGCATGTAACATGTATACTAATACTAGCATGAACGCTGATGCATATACCGGCACATATACCGATGCATGTAACATGTATACCAATACATATTCCAATGTTATGAAACAGATACTTATATTGATGATTATTTCGATGCAGTGGGCATTTTCCTCATGTGGATTTTTGTCAGTATTTGGGGCTCATATGTTGTAGTGTAAGGTTGCTTGGAATATTTGTTTCTTATCAATGACTTAAGGTGGTTTGTGTATTCTATGTCCCATGAGGATGGATAGGAATATGCTTGCGAAGAGGATTTTCAAGGCTATCAATTTTCTCAAGGCTATCAATTCTATTGATTTTAGGGAGCTTTTAATTAAAAGGAGCATCTCATTATTTTATTTGAAGGATTACAGAAATTCGGAAAAATTAGTCTCTGTGGGAAATTATCATCTCTCCTCATATTTATGTTCCTATTTGTCGTTCTATTACTTGTAGATTGAGGGCAAACTTGGATGGATTTCAAAGCGCCTTATAAAATTTTCACTCTTCTCTCTAACAATTTGGACTTTTACTTGCAAGAATCAATGTTGAATGAACGGTCAACCTAGAGAAAATTGTAATCTTGGCATACAAGAACATACATTTTGCGAAGGACGGCTTTAACATTTTGAGCTACCTATACGAGAATAATGAGTTTATTGAGGATGCTTATATTCTATCTCTCATAAATCTTTATTTTTCTTGTAAAAACATTTTACTAAAGCATAAGGACATTTTCAAAGACAAGGCGTTGTTGTGCTGAATCAACAAAAAGATCGGAATAAAACAAGTTGCTGAGCTGTTCAATCACTACAAGCTATAGAGATGAAGTATTTATATGATTCTTTTTAAACTCAATAATAAATGAAAGACTCATTCGTGTGCTAAAAAATGGAATCATAGATTTCTTTGATTTGGACTTTCTCCTTGAAAATCAAACATTCCATCCTTTAGTGGCTAATCATTCATAATGGATTGTGGCATGGAAGCAAGGCTAAGAAGCTGAAGGTTGATGAAGGGGTGTGTACTTTTTGTGAGACGGTGAAAGATTTATCCCACTTAAGGAGTGTGTACTTTTTGTGAGACGGTGAAAGATTTATCCCATCTATTTATGAATTGAAAAAATACTAGAATATTTAGATAGGTATTCTATCATTATTGTAAAAACAACATTATCTCTCGTGGATATCTCTAGTGGGCGTAGCCTAGTGGCAAACACTCTGAAATCTATGGCAGGATGTCCCAAGTTCAATTCTTAGCTGGAGATATCCATGAGATCTACAAGATGGGTGCTTCTACCTTACAAGGTCAAATGTGTGTGTGTGTGTCTTTCCAATTCATTGTATGTTATTGGATATATTCCTTTGATATTTGTGGAGAGATCATATATTATGGCACATTTGGACCATGTTGAGATATCAAGCTCAACATGTGATGATCCAGGATGAAACCTATCACTTATTCATTTCTTTGACATGTATAGTGGTCACACCGATATATGTCACAGATACTTCATGAACTTTACTAGATTTATCTGTCGAAAGTTATGACATATTTGTTTTCTTTCAAGCTCACTCATTTGCAGACATTAGGATTTTCCCTTATGCACAGTACTTTATATATTGGACTTGTTGTATTGTTGTTTTTAGGTCATTCTTGTACATTTGTTTTATGTAATAGAAGAAGAACAAGAAGATCATTCTTCCTTGCCTAAATCTGTGTGTGTGTTTCTCTTTGATCGTGAGAGTGTGTGTGTGAGCTCTCTTCGTTATCTCCTTCCTTGTGACATGGTATTAGAGCCAGTGTGGTTGTAGAGAGCTCATGGAGAAGGCCGACGGTGAAGAGTATGCGAGAAGGCCTAGATAAAGCACGATTCACAAACAACCACAGACCTCAAAATATTATCATGAGTTATCCCTTTAGGATCACTCATTTTTGTCAGATTTCTATTTTGGACCCATCGGGACCTCCATTTTGACCTCGTAAGGTCAGGCCCATAGAGAAACTAGGTCACTTTGCAAAATTGTAACTTGCCTCCTATTTGGAAACAGTCATATATTCTAGATCCAAAATTTCAAGTGATTGGATGTACTCTTGATACACAAAAAATATGTTTTTTTGAGAGCAAAGTGTTGCTTTTAGTGTTTTGCAGTGTTGGGAATCACTACATAAATGGCAAACGCAATTGGAATGAGTCAGATTATGAGTGATAAGGTCGACAAGAACAACATGCTTGGAGATTCAAGATGAAAAATTTCTTGATGGGAAAAGGCTACTGGAAGTACATCGAAAGAGAGAATGAACACTCTTTGCAGTTACTAGAGAGGAACCGGATGGTAGACTAATTAAGAGCGAATGAAGAATGGAATCAAGGTGCATGAAAGGTAATGTACTGTCTATGTCTTGGCATGCAAGATACCATGATTGGGCACATATAGGATGCCAAGACTATGAAAGAGGCTTGGAAGAGTTCGGTCACATTGTATGAGACCAATACAAAGGCATAGAAATTACAACTCAAGAAGGGGTTTCATACGCTCGAGAAAAAGGGCATGTTGGCAAGTGACTACATCCTGAAAATCAAAAGCATATGTCAGTCACTTGCATCTATTGGCGTGAATGTAGATGATGATGATAAGGTGGAAGTGTGTCTTCATGGCTTAGGAGCTGCATATAAGTAGTTCAGAACTTCTATACAGACTAGGGAAAATATTCAAAATTTTTCTGATTTGGTATCCATGTTGATTTTTGAAGAATGAATCTTGGTGAGGACTCAAACTCCCAAGGAAAATCTAGTTTTGAGCAGGTATTCTACTCTGGCAAAGGAAGAGGTAGAGGTAGAGGTTTTGAACGTGGAAGAGGAAAGAGTAGCCAAGACCAAGGTCAACATCAAAATCATGCAAGAGGTAGAGGACAATTTTGAGGCAGGGGGAGCCAAAGAGGCCATAGAAATTTTATAGAAATGATTTCAGCAATGATAGTAAAGGATTCTAGAATTGTGGTACACTTGGACATTTTGAACGTGATTACAGGTTAAAGAATCAAAATAATAGAAGGCAGCAAAACATATATGCATCCACAAATGGGAATGATTTTGAGAAGCTATTCACGGTTCAACATCATATGATGAATACGATGTATGCTGATGTTTCAAAAACGAATGGTAATGCCTAGTATGTTGATTCAAGTGCTTCAAATCACATGATCACTCATGTGGAATGGTTTAGTAGTTTGAAAAACGTATCAGCTCCTAGATATGTTGAAACAAGGGATGACACGTCACATCCTATCGAGCATACAAGAAACATAGCACTGTTTATGGAGGATGGGAAGGAATAAAATCTTGTTAATGTGTTGCATGTTCCAAATATAACAAAGAATCTAGTTTCTATTGGACAAATGGTTGAGTAGGGATTATAAGTTAGGTTCAATGCTGATGGGTTATATGTAGAAGAGTACATAGAGGGTGGAGGATTGATTTCCAAAGGAAACAAAGTGGGTAGAATCTTCACCTTAAATATGAAAAAATGAATGCAGCCATGTTTGCAAAGGGTGCAAGAGTTATTTTTGATATAGAGATTCTGCATAAACTAATTGGACAAGCAAATTCTCAAAGGCAAAAAATTGATGTAGTCCAAGGAGATTATCAATGGACTACCAAATTTCAAAGTTGTAGAAATGCAAAAGGTATGTGTAGCATGTCAATTTGATAAACACTCAAGAGCATCATTTTTGCACGACAAGCATGTTAGTGAGAATGTACTAGAAATAGTACATAGAGATGTTTGGGGCCCTACAAAGACCACATCTATGGGGGGTTATAGGTTTTATGTTACTTTGATTGATCACCATACACAAAAAGTATGGATATATTTCATGAAAGAGAAGAGTGAGATGTTCACTAACTTCCATAATTTTAAGGTTGTGGTGGAAAAGCAGATAGGAAAGTATATTCAGATATTAAGGTCTCATGGAAGAGATGAATACATGTCAAATGCATTCAACAACTTTCTTAAAAGTCATAGAGTTCGATGTCAGTTTTCATGCAGGTACACACCACAACAAAATGGAATTGTTGAATGTAAAAATAGACATATTCTAGAAATAACAAGGGCTTTGATGGTTGAGAAGAATATGCCTCATTATTATTCGATAGAAGCTGTGCATACTATTGTATACATCATGAACAAAACTGGAATAGTTGTTGTACATCAAGTTACACATGAAGAGACATTTACAAGTAAAAAGCCAAACTTATCACATTTGAAAGTATTTGGTTGTATTGCATATGTACATGTTCTGGATGAGTTGAGGATGAAGCTTCATCCAAAAGTAGAAAAATGTATCTTCATTGGATACTCCCTGTTACGAGGAAGGAGATAAGGAAGAGAGCTCACACACACACTCTCAATCAAAGAGAAGCACACACACTCAGATTGAGGCAATGAAGAATTATCTTCTTCCTCTCCTTCTTCTTATTCTATTACATAAAATGAATGTACAAGAATGGCCTAAAACAACAATATTGTTGGTGCAAAAGAATCCAAACCTACATACTTGGATAACTAGCATGTATTTCATATAGTCACATATGATCACTCCCTTGTAAAAGTCAATTACCTTTCATCCTTGTCAAAATGCACTAACCCCACAGAGAGTTAGGAGGAATCAAATCTCGGGTTACTTGGTAGATGATTGATGAGAGAATAAATCCTATAGTTTTGGACTCAATTTATGGTGAGAATTCGAATTTGAATTTGAGTTCAAAGCTTGGCTCCAACGTCAACTATAAAAAAGGATAAAAAATATTCGCATGTAGAGCCCAACTAGGAGATCATTTTGAGAGTGATTCTTTGTGATTAGTGAGCTTATTCCATAGCTCCTTGACTACCCTCACATTTTGGAATAGAACATTGAGAATGTAAGTGTATTTCTATGTGATCTAATACATATACATTGATTACTTCTCTACTTCATTTCTCTGCTATGACCATCTTAGAACAGGGAACTTTGTAGATCTTGTTCTCAGTGCATGGTAGATCATTTGATGTGATTTAAAGTGCTATGGAATCATCATAATATCTACTTCATAGCTATAGAGTTTCATTGTTATTGGTTTTTCTAATCGTGAGATATCATCATCTCTTTGCTCTCTGGTCTACACACTCAAGCACCCCAAAAATGTCGGGCAAGACTTGTAACTTGCTAAGCATCATTCTCAGTGTGTCGTTTATATTTTTTATTGAAATGACTTATGACTGGTAGCTATCTTAGTTAGATACTTCCAAAAGGAAATTATCCAATTGTTAACAGGTTGCGAGAACTGATCACTTTACTGAACATAAGCAAAGACCAAAATAACAAGTCTATGATCTTTGTTCAAATCTCTCCTTATCTGTTTTGATCCATTGACTAGAGGATCATCCTCCATAGCACATATGTCATTATTTGTTATCAAAAGGAAGCTCAATGGGCCTACTACAGTCTCCACAACTTGTTCTTGGGTGGTGTGAAACAGGGTTTTGCAGCACCACCATCTCTCCAATGGTGGTATTAGAGCAACATCTAAGCAAGATGGGAGATGGATTTCCATCATTCATTGAGAAGTTGGATAGGACCAACTATTCAACATCATCATTAAAGATGCAAGCCTACCTCCAACAAAGAAGCTTATCCGGATATATCTCAGGAGATGAATTTGGATACATCTCAGGAGATGAAGAAATGCAAACATTCATGAGCAAACATCAACCTACAAGGGAAGACCAAGAAAGGCTAACTACATCGTGTGCAAAGGATACCCTTGCTAGGTCTTGTATACTTAACTCAATATCTAATTTCTTATTACCTCACATTAGGAATTGCAAAACCTCCCAAGACACTTGGGAAGTACTTTCTTCATCCTTCTCACCAAATACAAGGGCTAGGAAGAACCAACTATGGATCGGGTTTACAACCTTGCAAAAGCAACCAAAGCAAATTGTAGCTAACTATGTAACAAAGATGAAGGATGTGGCTGACCGGCTTGCAAGAATTGGAGAAGAGATAGAAGAGGAACAGATAGTAATGCAAATCATGAATGGCATCAAAGCTAATGATAAGTGGGATTCCTTCACCACAACAATGGACCTATATATGGATATGTGAATTCTTGACCTCAACACATTGATGGGGCAACTCTTCACACATGAGACAAAGCTCAACAAAAATGGAGAGAACTCTAGAGGTAACCAATCTTCTACCCTTTATACAGATAGAAATTAAAGTAAGGATAAAGGCAAAGGTAAAAAGAATGAAGAAGAGGCTAGTACCTCTCAATTGAACTTCACAGGTAGAAGAAGAGGTACAAGAGGAAGGGGTAGATGAGGAAAGCAAGGCAGGGGGAGATCTTACAACACTTCACCTTGCAATATCTATGCCTAACCAATCACAACACAGAAGAATGCTTCAAGAACAAAAAGAATCAGGGAGGAAGACGCTTCCGTAGGGAAGGCTATGGACAATCTAGAGGGAGGTTCAACAATGAGGAAGTAATTATCATCACAACTACAATCAAGGGTAAAACAACAACTACCAAGGAGGCTTTAGAGGTAGAAGGTATTATAACAACTACATAAAAGACCAAGAGGATTCATTACTGGTCATGAACATGACATCCAAGCAAGGTAAAGATGATGAACACCTTTTCTATATTGATTCTGGTTTTTCCAATCATGTGGTTGGAAATATAGCATTGCTATCTAATCTTAAAGAACCTAAAGGGAAGCATGAAGTGCAGACAGGTCATGAAACTAAAAACTCTATTAAGAAAATTGGAAATGTCAAGGCTTTTGATGGTAACATGAACCTTTTGAGTAAGGCTTTATATGTGCCAACCATAACAAAAAACCTAATCAGTGTTTGCCAGATTGTTGAGAAAGGCTTACAAGTTAGATTCATAAGGCATGGAGTATATGTGGAGGATCCTCAACAACACTTCAAAAGGATTGCAAAAGGTGAGAAATCCGGTAGACTCTTTACATTTAAACTTGAAGATACCAGAAATATTGCACTCTTTAACTACAAAGATCAAACATTATGTGAACTTGAGATATGGCATAAAAGGCTAGGTCATATAGGTGAAAGAACACAAAAGAAAATATGCAGGAATTAGAGTGTGCTTGACCTCCCAAATGTATCCCAAAAACACATATTTTCAAATGTGGAGAATGCCAATTCGGCAAATCTCATAGACAACCATTCTATGGGAAAGGATATATGTATGAAGACTACTTGGAGCTTATGCACACAAATTTTTGGGGTCCTAGCAAAGAGCGATCAATCTCAAGATCAAGGTACTCTGTTTCATTCATAGATGATTATAGTAGATGGACAATCCTTTACTTCATGAAGCATAAAGATGGAGTCTTTACTTGTTTCAAAAAGTATTTGGCATTGGTTGAGAACCAAACAAGTAGAATCTTGAAGTGGATCAAATCTGATGGAGGTGGTGAGTATTTCTCACATGAATTTGACTGATTCTTATAGGACAGAGGTATAAAGAGAGAGTTCACAACAAGATACAATCCTAAACTGAATGGAGTGGTAGAGAGGAGGCATAGAATGATAGTAGAGGCTGCAAGATTAATATTGAATGAAAAGAAACTTCCAAATTACCTATGGGGAGAGGTTGTCTCCATAGCCACATACTTGATTAACAGGATCCCATTCAAATCCTTAAATGGAATGACACTCTATGAGGCATGGAATGGTAGGAGATCATCATTGGAACATTGTAAAATCTTTGGATGAATTGCTTATGCACATATTCCATCCCAGATTAGAGGGAAGCTTGATCCAAAAGCTGAAAAGTGTATATCATTGGCTGTGACCAAAACCAGAAGGGATATAGGTTGTAGAATCCCACTAACAAAGGATTTACAGTTAGTAGGGATGTGGTGTTTGATGAAAATAATTCATGGTTTAAAAATGATTGGAGGAAGATCAAGTTACCTTATGAGTTGGAAAGTGATTTTCCAACTCTCACTCAAGAAAATCAACAAATACCAAAAGATGTCAATTCAGAGGATGAAGAGCAAATTGATTTCAAGGCTTGGAAGTCAATAGGCAAGACCAAGTTTAAGCAATTGGAAGACATTCTAGAGTCCTTCAATCAAGCACTCAGAAGATCCCAAAGGGAGAGTAGAAAACCCATAAGGTATAGCTATGACACATCACTAATCACCAAGCATTCTATGTACATGACTAAAGACTCTATGATAGAAGAACCTTCTTCATTTGAAGAAGCCAATGAGAAGAAAGAATGGAGAGAAGCCATGTAGGACAATTTTGAAGCACTTCAGGATAACAACACTTGGGATTTGGTTCCCAAGAAGCCAAGTATGAAGATAACAGGATCCAAGTGGATATATAAAATACAAAAGAATTCAGATGGTTCTATAAATAGGTACAAAGCAAGACTAGTGGCAAAGGGGTTTGCTCAAACCCATGGAGTGGATTATGAGGAGACTTTTTCACCTATGGCTAAGACCATGAGGGTTTCGGTAAGTGTTGCTGATTCAAAGAATTCAAACCTATATTAGTTAGATGTTGAGAATGCATTCCTGAATGGATGGATCTCAAAAGAAGTTTACATGGCTCAACCACTAGGGTATGAAGATAAGGAAAAACCATGTTTTGAATGCAAGCTAAGGAAAGCACTCTATGTTCCAAAGCAAGCTCCTAGAGCGTGGAACCATAGGCTTGTCACATATTTGCAAGATAAAGGATCTGTTATTAGCAAGGCAGACTCTTCTTTGTTCATAAAGAAGACTAACTCAGAAGTTATTTACTTATGTGTTTATGTGGATGACATTATCGTTACAAGGAATGATGCCAATGGCCTCAAGAAAATCAAATCTCAAATGATGGAAGAATTTGAAATCATTGACCTTGGTTTGTTAACATAGTTTCTTGGATTATAACTTGTATACATAGATTCTGGTGTCTTTATTACTTAGAGGAAGTACATTCATGATATGTTGGTCAAATTCAAAATGGAGGATACTAAAATTCCAAGAACACCAATGGAACTTAATCACAAACTTAGTTCTCATGAGGGAGAACTTCTTGAAGATATTGGAGGTTACCAAAATCTTGTTGGGAGTCTCAATTATGCAACCCCAACAAGAGTGGACATATGTTATGGAGTAAGTACATTAAGCTAGTTTGTGCATACACCAAGAAAACCTCACTTGGAAGCTACCAAGAGGATCTTAAAATATTTGAAGGCTACCTTAAATGAAGGGTTGTTTTATCCCCGCACTTTTGATTTGGATATCAAGATGTATTCTGATGCAGATTTGGTTGGCTCCAAGGATGATATGAGTAGCACTAATCCTATATATCATGCAAGGAATAAGCACATTGAAGTGCACTATGATTATGTAAGAGAGAAATTTCTTAGCAAGGATATCCAATTTTCCTATGTATCAACTCATTTGCAATATGCAGATATGCTCACAAAATCTTCGAATGGAACTAAGATGAACAAGTTCAAGATGATGATTGGTTTGTAGGCGATCAATGAGGAATGAAGACCATGCATGTTAGGCTTGAAGGGAAGCTATTGGTGTAAAATAATCCAAGCCTAGATACGTGGATAACTAGCATGTATTTCATATAGTCACATGTGATCACTCCCTTGTAAAAGTATATTACCTTTTATCCTTGTAAAAGTGCATATGAAAATTGCACTAACCCCACAAGGAGTTAAGAGGAATCAAATCTCGGGTTACTCAGTAGATGATTGATGAGAGAATAAATCCTATAGTTTAGGACTCACTTTATGGTGAGAATTTGAATTTGAATTCAAAGCTTGGATCCAACTTCTACTATAAAAGAGGATAAAAACGATGCACGTGTAGACCCCAAATAGGAGATCATTTTGAGAGGGATTCTTTGTGATTAGTGAGCACATTCCATAGCTCCTTCACTACCTTCACATTGTGCAATAGAACATTCCCAGTGTCATTGTATTTCTATGTGATCTAATACATATACATTGATTACTTCTCTGCTTCACTTCTCTGCTATGATCATCTTAGAATAGTGAACTTCGCTTGTTCTCAGTGCATGCTCAATCATGCGATGTAATTTGAAGTGATATAGAATCAGCATAATATGTACATCATAGCTACAAAGTTTCATTATTTTAACTTTTTCCAATCGTGAGATATCCTCATATCTTTGCTCTCTAATCTGCACACTAAAGCACCCCAAAAATATCGTGCAAGTCTTCTAACTTGCTAAGCATCATTCTCAGTGTGTAGTTCATCTTTTTTATTGAAATAATTTATTATTGGTAGCTATCTATGTTAATTAGATACTCCCAAAAGGAATTTAGCCAATTGCTAACAGGTTGAGAGAATTGATCACTTTATTGAACATAGACAGAGACCAAAATAGCAAGTCTATGATCTTGGTTCAACTTTCTACTTATCTGTTTTGATCCATTGATTATAAGATCATGCTCCATAGCACATATGTGATTATTTGTGATCAATAGGAAGCTTAAGGGGCCTACTAGACTCTCCACAACTTTTTCTTGGCTGATGTGAAGCAAGGTTTGGCAACATCACTTCATCTCTAGCATCTATCCACCATCTCTCCACCAAATACAACAAGTGCAATATTTAAAGAACATAACGTAAGGAAAATACTAATGTCCATGAATGAGTGAGCTGGCAAGAAACAAGTGTGCCATAGCTCTCGGTAGATAAATCTAGTAAAGCTCAATGAAGTATCATTGACATATACCAGCGTGACCACTATACATGTCACAAAAATGAAAAAGTGATACATGTCATCCTGGATCATCACATGTTGAGCTTGATATCTCAACACTCCCCCTCATCCTCAACGTTATGTCCTCTAATCCAAGCATCTTCCAAAACTTCTTCATCTTTTCTGTTCCAAGTGCTTTAGTAAAAATATCAACAACCTGCTCATCCGTTCTCACATAAATAAGAACAATGTAAATTGCTAATACCTTCTCTTTGATGAAGTGATAATGTACCTTGATATGCTTTGTTCTAGCATGAAAAATAGAATTCCTTGCTAAGTGTATGGTGTTAAGATTATCACAATAGATGATGATAGTCTTTTGCATTTCCACACCTAAGTTTGTAGTAGCATCTCTAGCCATGATGCCTCGCATGCTGCATTTTGGCTATAGGGCTGAACATTTCCTCATAATCAATGCCATATGTATGTGCATATCCTTTTGCTACAAATCGTGCCTGCTTATGCGACCATCACCAATGTGCTTTACGTTGTAAACTCACTTGAAGCCTATGGATTTCTTTCCTTGTAGCAATGGAACTAGGTTCCATGTTTCATTCCTATAAAGTGTAGCCATCTTCTCATCCATAGATTTTTCCCAATCTACATTTCCAATTGCATCTTCAAAACAAGAAAGTTCAACATCTTCTATTACCTTGCTCATGTAAGAAAAATGATGAGCCATACAATCGTTGCATAGAACTCTGCATCCTCCCAGATCTTCTTGGTCCTGGGTCACTTCTCCTTCTATCATCTGCACGTGCCTTTCTTACTCCTAGAGTCTTCATAGAGGGAAATCCAAGCTCCTCATCAAGGCTCTTCTCTGAACTGCTTAAATCTCAATCAATGTCTTCAAAACCTATAGATGTTTTACTACCATTACAAAGCTTTTCTTTACCTTTCTTTGATGTAGTTGATGAATTTGATACACTAAAATATTTGCACAATCTTCCACTCCATGGATTTGAGTTGGAACTATTGCTTTGTGACACATCTAGTCGACTAAAAACTTGAGATTTGGCACTCGCTTTTTCAGCATTTTCTTTGTCATTTAGTTCAAGATCAAGTCCATCTTTGGCATCTGTATAGAAGCTTGACATTTCATCAAAGACCACATCTCTACTTACCTTCACCTGTTGTGTGAGTAGGTTATAACATTTATACCCCTTTGCTTAAGGGAGTATCCAATAAACATACATTTCTTTTTGCTTTTGGATCAAGCTTTGTCCTCAACTCATCTGGAACATGTACATATGCAATAAAGCCAAATACTTTCATATGTGATAAGTTTGGATTTTTACCTATAAACTTCTCTTTAGGTGTAACTTGATGTACATCAACAATGGGCGTTGTGTTCATGATGTATACAATAGTATGCACACCTTTTGCTCAATGACAATGAGGCATATTCTAATTCTCAGCCATCAAATCTCTTGCTATTTCTGCATTATGTCTATTTTTGGGTTTAGTAATGCCACTTTGTTGTGGTGTGTACCTGTAGGAAAACTGACATCAAATTCCATGAATTTTAAGAAAGTTGTTGAGCTCATTTGATATGTATTCACCTCCTCCATGAGACCTTAATATCTAAATATAGTTTCCTGTCTGCTTTTCCACCATACCCTTAAAATTATGGAAGTGATTGAACACCTCACTCTTCTCTTTCATGAAATATATCCATACTGGTGTACTATTTCTAGTACATTCTCACTAACATGCTTGTCATGAGAATATGATGCTCTTGACTGTTTACCAAATTGACATGCTGCATATACCTTTTGCATTTCTACAACTTTGAAATTTGGTAGTCCATTGACAATCTCCTTGGACTGCATCAATGTCAGTCTTTGCAAGTTCGCATGTCCAATTCGTTTATGCTAGATCTCTGTATCAACAATAACTGTAGCACCTTTTGCAAACATTGTTGCATTCATTTCAAGAATTCTCACATTAAAGGTTAACATCCTAACCACTTTTTTTCCTTTGGCAATCAATCATCCATCCTATTTATAATCTTCTACATATAACCCATTAGCATTGAGCCTAACTTGTAATCCGTGATCAACCATTTTTCCAACAAAAATTAGTTTTTAATTTGGAAGATGCAACACATCAACAAGATGTTTTACCTTTCGATCCTCCATAGAGAGTGCTATGTTTCCTCTATTCTTGATAGGGTGTGATGTGTCATCACTTGTTTCAACATATCCAGGAACTAGAAATTTCTATAAACTACTAAACCATTCTGCATGACTAGTCATGTGATTTGAAGCATTTGAATAAACATTCTACAAATTTCCATTCGATTTCAAAACATCAGTAGACATCGTATTCATCATGTCATGTTGAACCATGAATAGCTTATCAGAATCAGTTGCACCTATGGATGCATAGTTGTTTTGTTGCCTTCTATTATTTTGATTCTTCAACATGCAATCATGTTCAAAGTGTCAAGGTTTACCAAAATTCCAACATCCTTTACTATCATTACTTGAATCATTATTTTGGAAATTTTTTCTGCCACTTTTGCTCCCCGTGCCTCGAAATTGTCCTCTACCTCGTGCATGATTCTGATGTTGACCTTCATCTTTCTATCTTGTATGTGTCGTTTGTGAATCACACTTTCTCCATGCCTTCTCACATACTCTTCACCATTGAACTTCTCCACGAGCTCTACAACCACACTAGCTATGATACCATGTCACGAGGAAGGATATAAGGAACATAGCTCACATGCACACAGACTCACAATCAAAGAGAACCACACACACTCAGATTGAGGCAAGGAAGAATGAACATAAAAGGAATGTACAAGAATGAACTAAAACGACAATACAACAAGTGCAATATATAAAGAATAGTACATAAGGAAAATCCTAATGTCTGCAAATGAGTGAGTTGCCAAGAAACAAATGTGCCATCACTCTCGATAGAAAATTCTAATAAAGCTCAATGAAGTATCCCTGGCATATAGTGGAATGACTACTATACATGTCAGAGAAATGAAAAAGTGATACGTGTCATCCTGGAACATTACATGTTGAGCTTGACATCTCAACACTCCCTTCAGCAAAAGGGATCTAAATGTTATAACCCACTCACAGGATAGGTGAAGGTAAGCAGAGATGTGATATTTGATGAAATGTCAAGCTTCTATGCAGATGCCAAAGATGGACTTGATCTTGAACCAAATGACAAAGAGAATGCTAAAACATCAAGTGCAGAATCTCGAGTTTCAAGTGGACCAAATGCATCACCAAGCAATAGTTCGAGCTCAAATCCACGGAGTGGAAGATGCATGGAAATTTCAGCCCAACAAACACATCAACTACATCAAAGAAAGGTATAGAAAAGCTTTATCTGATAGTAAAACATCTACATGTTTTGAAGGCATTGATGGAGATTCAAGCGGTTCAAAGAAGAGCCTAGATGCGGAACTAGGATTGCCTTCTATGAAGATCCTAGGAGTTAGAAAGGCACATGCAGATGATACAAGGATAAGTAACTAAGACCAAGAAGATGTGGGAGGATGTGGGATTCTGTGCAATGAATGATATATTATAGTTAGAGGGCTCATCATTGTGCTTACAAGAACAAGGTAATACAAGACGTTGAACCTCCTTGTTTTGAAGATGCAATGGAAATGTAGATTGGGATAAAGCTATGGATGAGGAGATGGCTACCCTTTATGGAAAAAATACATGGAAGCTGGTTACATTACTGCAAGGGAAAAACCCATAGGATGCAAGTGGGTTTACAAGGTAAAGCACAATGTTGATGGTAGCAAATGCAGGTACAAAGCACCATTGGTATCAAAAGGATATGCACAGACATATGGCATTGATTGTGAGGAAACGTTCAGCCTTGTAGCCAAAATGTCTACTATCAAAACACTTCTTGCATTAGCTACAACAAAAGGATGGACTTTGCATCAGATGGATGTAAAGGATGCTTTCCTACATGGTGAGTTACATGAAGAAGTATACATGGACCAACCACAAGGATATGAAGAGTCAAAGCACCCAGAATATGTTTGGTTGCAAAAGGCTTTGTATGGGCTTAAACAAGCCCCTCATGTTTGGCATGAAAGGATTGCTAGCTACTTAACCACCATTGCATTTTCTATGTGTGATGTAGGTCATTCACTATATGCAAGGAAGGGTGATGATGGCATCACAATTGTGGCTATTTATGTTGATGACTTGATAGTAGGAGGCGACAATGAAGCAAGCATTAAATAGGTAGAGCAACTTGTTATGCAGGAATTTGCCATGAAAGATCTTGGTGTGTTGCACTATTTCTTGGGCATTGAGTTTATACATACAAATTCAGGTGTATGCATGTCGCAAATGCAATATGCCTTGAATGTGATGCAAAAGCATTGTATGGCTGATTGTAAGCCAATTGCTATGCCATTAGATCATAATTTGAAGTTGGATACTACATCAAGTGAAGCATTGGAAAATGCTAGTATGTACAAGAAAATTGTGGGAAGTTTGATATATCTCTCAATTACAAGGCCTGATCTAAGCTACAGTGTTGGACTTGAAAGTCAATTTATGTAGTTTCCCACGAAGGCACATTTAGATGCTTTGAGGTGCACTTTATGTTATGTGAGTGCTACTTTGGTTTATGCATTGTTTTATGAAGCTGGTGTAGATTTGCAGGTTCATGGATACACTAATGCAGATTGGGCTGGTAGCATTCCAAATAGAAGATCTACTAGTGGTTTTTTTATTCTCACTTGGGGGCGCAGCTATTACATGGAGTAGTAAGAAGAAACCCATTGTTGCTTTGTCAAGTAGAGAGGTTGAGTATAGAGGTGTTGCAATGGCAGCATTTGAGGCATCTTGGCTAGAGATGCTACTTACAGATTTAGGAATGGAAGTGCAAAAGCCTATCATCATCTATTGTGATAATCTTAGCAGCATATGGGTAGCATGGAATATTTTTTTTCATGCTAGAACAAAGGATATCAAATTACATTATCACTTCATTAGAGAGAAGGTACTAGTAGGTGATATTGATCTTGTTTATGTGAGAACGGATGAGTAGGTTGTTGGTATTTTCACTAAAGCACTTGGAGTAGGGAAGCTGAAGAAGTTTTAAAAGATGTTTTGTGTCTTGATGACCTTCTGAGTTCTCCACTTGTTGAAGTTTTTGATTCATCACATTCTGGATCAAACCTTGGCACTTCTTCAACTTCAACTTGTACTTCATTGTTCTCTTCTTCATCAAATATCTGAATCTTTGATTTACCTTTCTTCTTATTAAAAACTTCTTAATCACCTCCATGATTATTGATTGTACCTACATACCAAGTACCTTGCTCATCAAATGTAACATCCTTTGATATAAGGAATTGCTTTGTGGATGGACTCCACAACCTATAACCCATCTGTTTATAATCATATCCAATGAACACATACTTTTTAGCTTTAGGTTCCAATTTAAGCCTCAATTGAGATGGCACATATGCATAAGCCAAACATCCAAACACTTTGCAATGATCTAAGGTAGGTCTCTTACCCCACCAAGCTTCATATGGTGTCATACCCTGCAAAGCTTTACATGGTAACCTATTAACCAAGTATGTAGCTTTATTTACAGCATCAGCCCACAAATAATTTGGACAATTTTTCTCCTTCATCATTGATCTTGCAAACTCAACAAGAGTTGTATTTCTCCTTTCTACTACAACATTTTGTTGAGGAGAGTACTTGCAAGTGACTTCCTTTTTTATACCTACATTCCATAAGTAGTCTCTTCAACTTCTGACCTATGATTCTTAGAGAAATACTCTCCCCCTCCATTTGAACTTAGTCTCTTCAACTTGTGACCTATGATTCTTTCTGCATACACATGATAATGTTTAAATGTATTGAATACCTCTGATTTATCTTTGATCACATATATAGTGATCCACCTGGTAGCATCATCAACATAGATCACATAATATCTTGAACCATTTATACTGATATCCTTTGATGGTCCCCACACATCTGTGTGTACCAACTCAAGATTCTCTGAATACATAAAACCATGCTTAGAATATGATTGCTTATGAGCCTTACCTAATTGACATGCCTCACATTTGTATGGCATATGTTGACCTGCAACATTAGGCAATCCAAGCACTAAACCATTGTTAACCATATCCTTAATACAAATGTGCAGCTCTTTTATGCCAAAGATCCAACTCAGATATCTTATGTCCTCCATAAGTAAACAAGGCATGACCAACATTACCTTGAATCTTCAATGTGAAGAGTCTTCCGTCTTTCTTTCCTGAAACAATTTGTTTATACCCATTGCTAGGGTCTTGCACAAAAACTCCATCATTAGTGAACCTTACTTCATAACCGTTTTCAACAATTCGCCCTACACTTATCTTCTTTGGAATTGTAGGAACATACAAGACCTTACTCAGAAGAGTACTTCCATCCTTGGCCTTCAGTGATCAAATCGACTTCACATTGCGCTTTGTATTATCACCTGTTTGAACTACATGATTAGTTACCTTATTCTCCAAATCAGTCATCAAGGCTATATTACCACTCAAGTGATTGCTACACCCTGATTCTATGTAGAAGACTCTTTGGTCTTCACTTTGTCTTTCACAAGTTGCATTCATAATCAAGGTTGAATCCTCCTTCTGATCTGAAGCATAATTGTAGTAGATATTGTTGTAGGATTGACTTTGGAATGCTTTATCTGCATTTCTTCCAAAGTAACCTCTACTACCTCTTCCTCTGAAATTACCTCTTTGGTTTCTACCACCTCTTCCTCTTGAATTAAAGTTTTGATTATATCCTCCATTATTCTGATTATTGTGCCAACAATCATGAGCTAAATGATTTGTCTTACCACAAATCCAGAAAAGCTTTGGATCCATCTTTATTACTTCTACCTCTTCCTCTACCTTTGCCACCTCCTCTTCCCCTTAGGAAGTTGGCTTGGCTAGTTGTACCTTCTTCTTCATTTAATTGTTGCTTGCCTTTGCTATTCTTCTTCTTGTCCTTTGAATACATTGCTTGACATGTACTCTTATCAACATCACCTTTAACATCCTGCTCAAAAGTTAGCATATGTCCTAGCAACTGATTTAAATCAAGAGTGAAATGATCTAGTGACAATTCAAACACTAGGATCTTTGAATTCTAGTTTTTCTTCTTCACCTCTGATGTAACCTATCAGGCCTTTGCTCATCAGATGAGCTTCCATCCTCATTGACCAAGCTGGATAGCTTTCTCTATCCAATTTCTCTATCTGAAGAGAATTTCCCATCCTTTCTTTACATGTGTATTAAATTCTTCAAGATTTATGAGGAATAAATGTACCTTTCATTTGAATGAAGTTCCTTTTGATATTTTTGATAGCTTCAAGCCTCCTTCTCAAGCTTTCCCTTTAAGCTTTCACCTTTTGAACCTTCAAATTTTGAGTTTTGTATGACAGCAGCAGTCGGGGTGCTCCTTTGTTCTATTTTAATGATGCTTGCTCTAATACCACTGATGGAGAGTGTTAATCTCAAAAGAAAAAGCTATACTTGATGTTAGAACACTTATATATCAAGAATAACTCAAAACCTTGATCAATTTTGGAAGTTCAATACCAAACTATCAAAATTCACACTAACTGTGAAGAGAGTCACTACTCAGAGAAGTCTGCTGCACTTAACTCATTAACTGACTAATCAAATGTGTAAAGTTTTTTACAAACACCTTACAATTTCACACCTTGTCCAAGTTAAATCATCTCAAATGACTCAGTAGATCTTGAGAAATGTTCCAAACAATCCACCTATGGCTAAAATTGTATTTCTCTACAGTCGACTTTGACACCTATAACTTTTAATGCATAGTTCTCTCAAATTACAACTCGTTTATTCAAATGTTTTTAGCCATAGGTAGCTTACCTTCCAACTTAAAGAATGAGTGCTTTTTTGCTCAAAACGTTACACTGTGGAGGGAGAACTGACCAAAACATTATCATCAAATTTGCACCTGTTGCAAACTTCACTTTTTCACATTTACACATGTAAATGTTCCTACTCTCAATTCTCTTAGCCTAATCACAATTAGGATCTGAAAACTTGTACAAAGGTCAATCAACTATAGAATTATACTTGTACAAAAGCATTTCACAAAAGATTAAACACAGAAGGAGTACACAGCAAACGATCGTGCACAATTTTTGTTCTACTCAGAAATTTTTACATCTGAATGATGAGAGAGATCTTCCTCACTTCTAAAGTTTCTAATGAATCTTACAACATCTAACTCTTCTCATTTCATGCTCTCTCATACTTTCCCTGACTTTCTACTTGTATATATAGGCATATATGTACAAGCTTATGACCATAACAAAGGTATAAGTGAGCTAACTACAAGTTTAATGTACATATGTATACAAGTCTTCATTTCCTGAATATGCACTATCTTCAAACTTCATTTGTTCATCTTTTCTTCATCCTTTGACTTCAAGTCTTTATCCAAGACATCAATTGATGGTTGGCTTGCACCAACACGCCAGTCACATGTTCCATCACTGAATGAAAATAAGCATCTTCCATGTTAAAAAAAACATGCATGGAAATGTTCATGGAGGAATTACATTAATGTGTTTGTGTATGATATGCAGAAAGTAAGTGGTCATAATGAGGTGTTAATTGTGTTTTATGTATCCATTGACATTCTTCAATAGAGTGATTTTTGTACTTAACCAAATATCATTGGTATTGAGTACATGTGCGTGTAGTAGTGATATCATGATCAATTATTTTCTCAAGAACCAAGATTTCAAATTGTTCTTCAATCAAAGGAGGGTCATCAAGAAGTGGAGTGAGTGGTAAAGTTCCTTTAAATGGTTTAAGTAAACTAACATGAAAAGAGTTATGTATACTCCAATGAAATCGTATATCTAATCTAAATGAATTATCATTAATTTTTTCTATAATGCGAAACGGTCCATAATAGCATGGTGCAAGTTTAATTTTAGGATGCTGCAAAATATTTTTGAGACATCTTTTGATGATATGCAACCATACAAGATCATTTTCCTTGAATTCCTTAGCTAATCATTTTGTATTGATATTACGTGTGTAGCGCTCTGGGTTTTTCCTAATGTGCTCGTGAACATTGTGAAGTATAGAAATGTGATCTTGAGCAATAGAATTAGCTATCGGAATGTCGGTCTGGGTGAGTGACATGGGAGTGGAAACCTTTTTACCATAAACAATTTCAAAAGGTGCACGACCAATAGTGGTGTGTGTGGTGTTTATGTAGGCAAATTGAAGCAATGGTAACTTTTCATCCTAGTTAGTGGGACTATCTAATGAATACCAACGTAATAAATCAAGAATAGTACTATTTGTAGCTTCACTTTGTGCATTACTTTCAGGATGAAATGCAAAGCTAAAATCTATTTTAGAACCAAAATATTGAAATAAGGCAACCCAAAAATGATTACAAAATCTAACATCACGATCAGATTACATTACTTTACGAAATCCATGATATGAAAAACCGCATTTTTTAATGAATAATTTTGCAACCTAAGGTGCATACAAAGTTTTTTCCTATCTCCAACAAACAGTCATGCTTGTTGTGGCTCATTCTTCACAGAGGCATATGGACAGGAAGCAAGGCTAGAGAGTATAAAATTGATGCAAGAAATTGTTGTCACTATGGTCCAATTGAAGACATAGAGCATCTATTTTTCAACTGCAAGGTGCCTCAAAGATATTGGAAAGTGATATACTAGTATTACAGCAGTTTGGGTTTAAATCGTCGTGTTTGTAGAGATTTTCTTCTTTGTGAAGCTAATGGATTGGATATTCTGCTTTGGCAAATGCTGAGGGCACACATCTTGTGGCTTATTTGGAAACACAGAAATAATAAACTCTTTTCCAAATGCAGCAAGGATTTTTATTTCTCCTTCTTGGTGGGAATCAGGAGGATGTTGAACTTTAATTTTGTAATGCTTACTCCTTTGTTTCTCCCTCCCCTCGAGATTAGTAACCCTATTATGATTCTTAGGAACAATCCTTATAATGCTTGGAGAGCCAAGTTGCTTAAGATGTACTCTATCTCTAGGTCAAGTATGACACACTTTCTGGAAATGTATATTTATATGCATTTGAGGTAAGGCTTTCTCCCTCTGAGGCGGGGTGGCAAGTCCCTGGTTTCCCTATTCCTGGGCTGTTGGCCCCTTGTACTGTTTTGTCTTTTCTCCTTTTTGCATCAATTTTATTACTTTCTCTTCTTGTTCAAAAAAAAAAAAAAGAAAAACTAGCTTTGTTTTGTTTTTCCCTACTTTTAATATACATGTTGCAAACGCAAAGCTTGCTTGATTTAGCTATTGAAAACTCCCCAAGGTCCATCATACTAATTGTAAATACCCAATTTCTAAAAATAGCTCATTTAGTACCACGTTGTATTGTTAAGGTAGCTAGATAGTTGATGTCACATGTAAAAGAGATTCTACTCATTGACCAAAATAGAGATTCTATTCTAAAGGAGACTATGTCCAATGTGCTCTACCAATGAGCATATAGCCCACCAACAAATGGGACTACAAGACAAAGAAGGCATTCGCCAGTTAACAAAATCCGAACTCCAAGCATTAAACACGTGGGCTTTCACCCTTCAGGTTAGCGTAGTCTTTTAAGCCACAAACTAGTAGTCCCTCCATTCTAAAACTAGTAGTTACTTTTTCTAGATCAGAATGCATCAACAATAGATCTATGAACATAATATATTCGAGAGTCAAGGTGGAGAGAGAGAGAGAGAATCAAATGTGTCAATATTCCCAGAAAGTAATGTGATGTATAAAGGCTTGTGAGCTACCATTGAAAAGTAGACTTATATAAAGTGGCTCGTGGATTAAAAAATAAAAAAAGAAGGATAATAATTATAATTAGTAAAAAAAGAAGATTCCAAACCAACTACCATAGACCTAGTTTTGAGCATATGGATTCCTTGCGCGTTGAAACTCCCTTTAATTATATTCTATGAAAACTCACGAATGAATACGCTCAAGTTGCTATCGGTCACATGATATGCTCTATGAAGGTCGTGAGCTGAGGAATTTCTTACAACAATTATTGTTCTTTATTTCCACAAACTTGATATATGTATGGGCATGATATAAAATAATTTCTTACCAAATAATTTTTAATATACACGGAAAAAAAATCAAATAATTCTTTATGTACATTTGAACCAAGAAAGTATGCTATGTTCTTAGATGCTTTGGGATTCTCGTTCGCGTATCGTTTTCGCATGTAATCTTTTCAAGGAAATATAATGAAGCTCATTGTCTTTATTTTTAATATGTATATAAAGGGATATTTTCCCCTTCTTCCTTTTTTTTTACCAGTTCTTTTATATGCCTAGTGAATGTTCTAGTCTTTCTACGATTCTTATTCTAATTCCTTTTCAAGGGACTTAAAATTAAGAAAACATTGTAAATGATTCAACAAATATAGTTCAAAATTTTCAGTCCATTTTAAATGCAAACATTTTCCATACACATTTTGGAAATTTAAATTTTTCCAATTTATTATATCAGTAAAAATATGATATGGTGTCCTCTTCTGCTTTGCCTAAGGCACCCAAAATTAAACTATGTTATGGTTTTATTTTGGATAAGACGGAGTCTTCTTCTCTTTCAAGGTTAGAAATTCGTAGTAAAACTTCAGTTCTTAAATAGAAGCACATGCATGAGTCTCTCTTCCAAACAAAAACCCTAAGGGTTTATACGTGCTTCAAAGGAGCTTTAGGTTTTGGAAAAAAATCCATTAGCATCGTAAATGAAGCATTTTTATGGTGAAACACGATGGTGGACTCTCCTTCTTGATATCTTTGCAATGATACCCTTGTAGTAGAAACCTGAACTCCAGCATTGCACACAATACTTCACATAGGGGGTGTAGAATATGTAGACAAATACACAGTATGTAGACCAGAAACACATATTTCTCAGGTCATACAAATCCAATCAAACATACGACATATGGTTGAACAAGCCACTATATGTTTTATTAAAGAACATATACGAAAGTTTTTGGCAGTCATTTGGCCTTTCATATGGATAGTAACAGTAAAAATCTCCCACTAAAAGCCGGTATAGCCAAAGTGACTATGTGAGAAAAAAAATGATAAGTATACCTTAGTGTCAGTATACAAACCATACACCCCACCTCATGGGCATGTTACATAGTATACAAGTAAGTGCGTAAGATCATGAATCAAGTAATCCCCATGAAGTGACAATAGTGTCAATAGGTATCCTGTGGTAGAGCTTTAGTGAAAGCATTTGCCCCATTATCTGGAGTATGAACCTTCTCAAGAAAAATGTGTTCAATGAGAATGCAGGCTCTAATGAAGTGATGTCGCATCTCAATGTGCTTGGTCTTTGCATGATAGACTAGATTCTTAGCCAATGCCATGGAACTCCGAATGCTTCCTCACATGCCTCCCTTACTAGAACATACTCTACTTCTGTGGTGTAAATGGTTGTACATTCCTGAAGAGATCTCCAAGAGATAGCACCTCTAGCAAAATGAAAAATGTACCCTGATGTAGACTTACAATTGTCTACACAACGAGCATAATTAGAATTTGTGTAACCAATAATGGATTCTTTCCATCTACCTAAGCATAGACACTTGTCCTTAGTGCGGCTCAGATATCTCAAAATCATCTTGACTGCTTCCCAATGCTTCTTGCCACGATAAGACATATATCTTGCCAGGATAAGACATATATCTGCTCACAACTGCCATTGCAAATGTAATTTCTGGTCTCTTGGCTACCATAGCATACATGCGACTACCAACAATAGACTGATAACGAATTTTTTTCATGAATTCCTTTTCCTCATTTAATTTTGGGCAATCATCCTTGCTCGATTTCACATATGTCGGTAAAGGTACACTCAATGTCTTTCCACCCTGCATACTTAACCTATGAAGTACTTTGGATGTATACCAACTTTGATACAAGTATATGCATCTTTTTATCCTATCACGAGTAATGCACATGTAAAGAATATGTTTGGCATCCCCCAAATCCTTCATATCAAATATCTGACCAAACATCTTTTTGAGAATTGACAAGTCATGAGAGGACTTCCCAACAATCAACATATCATCAACATAAAGTATCAAGCATATCATGATGCCATTTAAGCATCTCTTTATGTAGAGATAATGATCCTCGTCACTTTAAGAATAGCCTTGAGACTTCATAAAAGCATCAAACATTTGTTACCATTGTCTAGGGGACTGTTTAAGTCCATATAAGCTCTACTTGAGCTTATAAACTAGACTTTCTTTGCTAAAAAGTGCATATCCCTCTAGTTGTTCCATATAGATCTCATCTATAATATCTCTATGCAAGAAATTAGTTTTCACATCCATTTGGACTAGCTCTAAGTCATCCATTGTAAGGAATCCAAGCAACATGCACAAGATTGTCATCTTCACCATTTGGAGAGAAGATTTCCTTGAAATCAACACCATGTTGTTGCTTAAAGTGTTTCACATCAAGTCATGCTTTATACTTTGGAGAAGCACTATTTGATGTGAATTTCAGCTAATATAACCATTC
Source organism: Ceratopteris richardii (assembly GCA_020310875.1). NCBI lineage: Eukaryota > Viridiplantae > Streptophyta > Polypodiopsida > Polypodiales > Pteridaceae > Ceratopteris > Ceratopteris richardii. Next base: position 4,579,169 of record CM035414.1, read on the forward strand.
ACATGGTAAAGCTTTCCTACCCTTTGACAAAGTAAATATGGAGGGGAGGTAAGCTTTTTTTTATTCTATTGCATGTTTGTTTTATATGGAGTTAAAAATTAGTTTAAAACATCATACAATCGTTTTAATGCATCTTTTGTTGCGTCTTACGAAGAGAGAAGGCCCAAATCCTATGAAAATAGACGAATCCATAGTCAAGGCTAACATCCACAAACCAAACACATTCTAGTTAATGAATATGTAGTTTCTAAGAAGTGAATCTAAGATCCTTTCTAAAGAGTGCATTTTCCATGACTTGTCATGGATTTTTCATTGTTGGCATTCTTCATGGGGCATGTAGATTGAGGCGAAGAAGAATGATCTTTTTCTACTTCTTCTATTACATAAGAGAACATACAAGAATCAACTAACACAACAATACAAGTGGTGCAATATAAAAAGAGAAATACATAAAGAAAACCCTAATTTTCTTGAATGAGTGAGTTGGCAAGAAAAAAATGTGCCATCAATCTCGGTAAATAAATATGGTGGCCCACCAATAGTATCCCTGGCATATATATGTATACCCACTATACATGTCGAAGTAGTGAAAAGTGATATGTGTCATCCTTGATCACCACATTTTGAGCTTGATATCGCAACATTCATGAGGTAGCATCCAACTTCAAATTCTAATCCACTAGCATAGAAATACACATAGAATTTGTCATACCATATTTTCTCAGCATACTTGAGGTGTATTGCCTTTTGGAATAACCATATACCTATTTTCATGTGTACACATTTGTTGGAGACCTTTTAATCTCCAAATGTTCGATTTAACTTGACTTAAGAACTCCTCTATATCAAGAATAAATCAAACTTTACACAAACTTCAAATTATCTTTCACATATATCAAGTAATACTTCTCTCTATGAAGTTTTCTTCATCTTCAAGAATCTGCTTCAGAAATAGACTTCAATTTCTTCATATTACTTCGAATTTAATCATTCAAATGATACTCGCATATCCATGCTACCTTTGCGCAACTATATTGATCATTAGTTCTTCAAAAGAACCACTAGATTTCTAATTTGATCTTTTAGAACAAACCTGTGTCAAAAAACTGTCTTCAAGAAATGGTGACTTTGACATGGTCAACTTCTTAAGTTGATTTCTCACAGGACAAATTGGGTTTTGCTAAAGGCTTTTAGCCATAGCTTCCTTACCTTCTAACTTAGATTTTGAATGGTCATTCATAAAAAACTTTACACTGTGCACTGAGATCTAAGCAAAACATTGAAACGAAAAACTGTGTGACTCTGAAAGATCATCTGCAGACTTTACATACACATGTTCCTATTAATCCTACTTACAGTAGAAGAGGAATTAGACCATGAAACTTTGACCATAGCTTCATTAGCTTCTAGATTAGATGTGTACAAAAATAATTCTGATCCACATGATCAAACTGAGAGAAATCTACGAAATACTCGTCGCTATTTTCTGAAGATGACTCTCTTCACATCTATCTCTATGACACTTGTCTCCTATTGAATCTCTCATGTATTTCTATACATCATTGACTTATATACATATGGTTCTAGACTTATCCCGTGTCTATTACATTAGTCCTTATCATTCTAAGGATTATCTATACTCATATTACAAGAATTTCCAACTGTAATATACATATGTATACAAACTTCACTTCTCAGATCTCTTCACTTTCTCAAGTGACTTCTTGAACTTCAATCTGATCTTTGACATGCTTCAAGCTCTTTGTAATCATCAATTTGTGATTTTTGTGTTCCAACAGCTCCCCCTCAATCACTAGTTGTGATTATTCCATTCTTCTTCACTCCTTCCATCTCCTTGAATCTTTGTAGCTTAGGTCCATCCAAGCTTTTTGTTAACATATCTGCAACTTGTTCTTTTGTTGGAGTATACATCACTTCAATCTCTTTATCAAGTACCTTTTCTCTCAAGAAATGATAGTGAATCTCTATATATTTAGTCCTGGCATGAAAAACAGGGTTAGCTGCCAAATACAATGAACTCATATTGTCTCCAAAAATAATTGGAGTACTCTGATCAGTTCCAAAACTCTTCAACAAGGTCTTTAACCATATCACTTCCTTTGCAGCCTCTACCATTCCTTTATACTCACCTTCTGTGGATGACAAAGCAACTGTATGTTGCTTCTTTGAGCACCAAGAAACTAATTTATCTCCAATATAACAGAGATACCCATGAGTAGACCTTCTATCATCTGAATCTCTTGCCCAATCTACATCACTAAACACTTTGATTCTTGTATCCAAAGTAAATCCATAGTACACACCTTCACTTAGAGTTCCTTTGATACATCTGAGTACCCTTTGAGCTGCAATCCAATGATTCTTCTTTGGACAATGCATAAATTGTGATAACACACCTACTACATATGATAGATTTGGCCTTGTCAAGGTAGCATAGATTAAACTACATACCAAAATCTGATATTTCTTCATGTCATTAATCTCTTCACCTCCATACCTGCTCAATTTATGATTTACCTCTAATGGTGTGCTTGAAGACTTGCAATCCTCCATGTTGAACTTGATCAGAATATTCTTCAAGTATCTCTCTTGTGTAACATATACTCCATGTTGAGTATATACAATCTGCATTCCTAAGAAATAAGATAAGTTTCCCAAATCACTTATCTTAAACTCCTCTATTTGTTTCTTAAGTTCATTGATTCCTTGAGCATGTCTACCTGTGACAATAATATCATCAACATAAATACACATGTATATGTATCCATTTTCACTTGCCTTCACTAGCAAGCTACTATCTGCCTTTGATGATTGAAATCCACATTCATTCAAGAACTTAACAAGCCTGTAATTCCATGCTCTTGGAGCCTGCTTCAACCCATACAAAGCTCTCTTGAGCTTACACACATAATCTGATCCAATTGAATCCATGAAGCCTTCTGGTTGCTCCATGTACACTTCATCTGCAATGTATCCATTCAAAAATGCATTCTTCACATCTAATTGTGATAACTTCCATCCTTTACAAGCAGCAATAGCAATCAATGATCTAATTGTAGACATCTTAGCAAGAGGACTAAAGGTTTCATCATAATCTACCCCATAGGTTTGGGCATAACCTTTGACCACAAGTCTAGCCTTATATGTAGACACCTTACCATCTGCAAACCTTTTTGTTTTATATACCCACTTACATCCAATGACCTTCTGATTCTTTGGTCTTCGCACTAATTCCCATGTTTCATTTTCAAGTACAGCATCATACTCTTCTTGCATTTCCTTCTCCCAATTCTGTTTAGCTTTAGCTTCTTCATATGTGATTGGATCCTCTTCTATCTTCACAATATAAGAATAATCTTTTGTTGTTAGGAAAGATGTATCATAGTTATACCTGATAGGCTCTTTCCTTTCTCTTAAGGATCTTCTAACCTCTGCACTTCTTGAAGTTTCAGCCACATTTGATTCTAGATCAAATCTTGGCCCATCTTCAACATTGTCAGCAATTTACTTTTATAATCAACATCATCAATATCTTCTTCATACACACTTACTTTTGTCTTCCCTTTCCTTTGTATTTCTTCAACACCTGCATAATCATTTGTTGACCCTGTATACCATGTGCTTTTCTCATCAAATGTAACATCTTTGGTAACAAGAAATTGCTTTGTGGATGGACTCCACAATCTGTAACCCATCTATCTATCATCATACCTAATAAACACATACTTCTCTGCTTTGGGTTCTAGCTTATGTCTCAATTGTGAAGGAACATAAGCATATGCTAAACATCCAAATACCTTACACTGATCAAGAGTAGGTTTCTTACCCCACCATGCTTCATAAGGAGTTCTTCCATCCAAAGCTTTACAAGGTAACCTATTCACAAGGTATGTTGCAGTGTTGATAGCTTCTGCCCATAAGTAGTTTGGACAATTCTTTTCCTTCATCATTGCTCTTGCAAACTCTACAAGAGTTCTATTTCTTCTTTCTGCAACTCCATTTTGTTGAGGAGAGTACCTGCAAGTTACTTCTCTTTTTATACCTGCATGCCACAAATAATCACCAACCTCTTTAGAGAAATACTCTCCCCCTCCATTTGATCTCAAGCTCTTGAGCTTTTTTGTCCTGTAATCCTTTCTGCATAAGCATGATAATGCTTGAATGTCTTGAACACTTCTGATTTTTCCTTGATTACATATAAAGTAATCCATCTGGTTGCATCATCAACAAATAACACATAATATCTGGATCCATTTTTGCTATAGTCCCTTGAAGGACCCACACATCTGTATGAACTAACTCAAGCATGTTTGAATACTTGTATCTTGATTTGTTGTAAGAACTTTTGTGTGCTTTACCTAATTGACAAGCTTCACACTTGTACACCATATGTTGCTGTAAGGAATTGAACTCACAACCTCCTGGTTAGGAATGTGATGGGCTAACCACTTGCCCCAAAAGCCATGGTTGAGGATTACTTCCTAATCCTCTCTCTTAGGGTGTGGTTCAACCATCTCCTACCTATCACTTTGTTACATTCTTCCCCCCTTGGTCAATCATTGTCCTCAATGATCTACTCTTGTATCCCTCTGGCCTCGGTGATCAGTCCCTTGAACTCCCTAGGTGCCCTTGAATTGATGTCCCTCAACCTCGCATAGTTTCTTGAACCTTGTTCGCAACCTTGGTCTCTTGAACCCTTGCTCTCAACCTTGGTGTCTTGAACCTTCTTGTTCGCAACCTTGGTGTCTCGAGCCCTTGTTCTCACCCATGCTTGGTATCTTTAATACTCAATCAAGTGTCATCCAAGGTTTTCCAAGGAATTCACACTTCCAAGCTAGCTCATTGGAAAGTTCGTTCCGAGAGTTTTCCAACGGTATATTATATGCCTTAATCCGACCTACGGATTGGGAGATACACCTCAATCTTTGTTAAGTCCATCCTTGAAGCCGATGCGCGCGCCTTCCACAATTCCTACCCTTTCACATAGAGGATGCCCAAGCGCCTTTTTTAGAGGCCATTGGATCATTCCACCTTGCCCAGGCCTACTTCCTAGGCTCTGATACCAATGTAAGGAATTGAACTCACAACCTCTTGGTTAGGAATATGATGGGCTAACCACTTGCCCCAAAAGCCATGGTTGAGGATTACTTCCTAATCCTCTCTCTTAGGGTGTGGTTCAACCATCTCCTACCTATCACTTTGTTACAGTTGACCTTCATTTTTTGGCAAACCAAGCACTACATCATTCCTTGACATTTCCTTTATGGCTCTCTCATTGAAATGACCTAGCCTTTTATGCCATAGGTCTAACTCAGACATCTTTTGACTTCCATAAGTAAATAAGGCATGTCCCACATTACCTTGGACTTTGAGTGTAAACAACCTTCCTTCCTTTTTACTTGCAATGATCTTTCTATATCCCTGATTTGGATCTTGCACAAAAACACCATGATTTGTGAATCTAACTTCATATCCCTTTTCCACAATTTGCCCTACACTTATCAAATTTTTAGGAATAGTAGGAACATAAAGTACCTTGCTCAAGAGTTTAGTTCCATTATTTTTCTTCATTGATCCAATGCTTTCCACCTTATGCTTAGTGTTGTCACCTGTTTGAACTGTATGACCATTCACCTTTGCTTCCATATCAGTCATCAGTGATATATTGCCACTCAGATGATTACTACAATTGATTAAGATTAAGAGTAAAGTGATCAAGTGACAATTCTATGGACAATATGAAAGGCTTCCACTTCTCATCTCCTCTCAGACCTGTAAGTATTTGCCTTACCAATTTATCCTCTTCAATGTCTTCATCTACTGCTCCCAAGCTATTTGCAATATTCATTCTTGCCACATAATCAGAAATTGATTGTGAGCTCTTCTTCTTAAAGGTTGTAAACTCTGCCCATAATGAAGACTTCCTTGACTTGGTTGTATTTTGGAAATGCTCTTCCAAAGCATTCCACACATCTGTTGCACTTTTTGAACCTCTGATGTGAGGTAGAAGATAATCATTTACAGCCATGTAAATGATGTTCCTGGCTTGAGCATCCTTTCTCATCCAATTCTTCAAACCTACAAGTTCCTCCCTAGTTGGAACACTAGGATCTTCAAACTCAGGCTTTTCTTCTTCTCCTATAATGAATTCCATCAAATCTTTGCTCATGAGGTGTGCCTCCATCCTCATGGACCAAGCTGGATAGTTCTCCCTATCTAGCTTATCAATCTGCAAGCTTTCTCCCATCTTTGATCTTCTTGTGTCTGCAATTACTCAGATTTAGGGTAATATAATGTACCTTTGATATGAAGCTTTGATCTTTATTGATCCTTTGAACTCCTGCTTTGTTCTTCTTCAGGTTTTCTTCCAAGCTTTAGCCTTTGCTTCTTCTATTCACAAAATTTCTGATTCTTGCAACACTCGAGGTTCTCCTTGCTTCTTCTTCACATGTACTACACCTTCTGCTCTGATACCACTATTGGAGACCTTTTAATCTCCAAATGTTCGATTTAACTTGACTTAAGAACTCCTCTATATCAAGAATAAAGCAAACTTTACACAAAATTCAAATTATCTTTCACATATATCAAGTAATACTTCTCTGTATGAAGTTTTCTTCATCTTCAAGAATCTGCTTCAAAAATAGACTTCAATTTCTTCATACTACTTCGAATTTAATCATTCAAATGATACTCACATATCCATGCTACCTTTGCACAACTATATTGATCATTAGTTATTCAAAAGAACCACTAGATTTCTAATTTGATCTTTTAGATCAAACCTGTGTCAAAAAATTATCTTCAAGAAACGGTGACTTTGACATGGTCAACTTCTTAAGTTGATTTCTCAGAGCAAAAATCCCGTTTTGCTAAATGCTTTTAGCCATAGCTTCCTTACCTTCTAACTTAGATTTTGAATTCTCATTCATCAAAAAATTTACACTGTGCACTGAGATCTAAGCAAAACATTGACACGAAAAAGTGTGTGACTCTGAGAGATCATCTGCAGACTTTACATACACATGTTCCTATTAATCATACTCATGGTAGCAGAGGAATTAGACCATGAAAATTTGAACATAGCTTCATTAGCTTCTAGATTAGATGTGTACAAAAAGAATTATGATCCACATGATCAAACTGAGAGAAATCTACGAAATACTCGTCGCTATTTTCTGAAGATGACTCTCTTCACATCTATCTCTATGACACTTGTCTTCTAATGAATCTCTCATGTATTTCTTTGCATCGTTGACTTATATACATATGGTTCTAGACTTATCCCATGTCTATTACATTACTCCTTATCATTCTAAGGATTATCTATACTCATATTACAAGAATTTCCAATTGTAATATACATATGTATACAAACTTCACTTATGAGATCTCTTCACTTTCTCAAGTGACTTCTTGAACTTCAATCTGATCTTTGACATGCTTCAAGCTCTTTGTAATCATCAATTTGTGATTGTTGTGTTCCAACAACATTCAATGCCCAAAAGCTAGCACAACACACCAAGGTCTTTTGTGTCAAATTCTTGCATAACGTGTTCTCTTTATTGCTTTCTTCACCATCACTGCCTACAACCAAGTCATCAACATAAGTGGCCATAACTATGATGTTATCATCAACCTTGCATATAATGAATGATTTTCATCACACAATGAAAATCCAATTGAAGTTAAATAATCAAGAATTCGTGCATTCCAAGAAAGAGGGGCCTTTCCAAGACCTTACAAAGCCTTCTTTAACCTGCATACATATCTAGGATTCTTTGGTTGTTGATATCCTTGTGGCTAGTCCATGTAGACATCTTCCAATAACTCACGATGTATAAAAACATTATCCGCATTCATCTAATTAGAAATGTATGATCGTTTGAAGCCTATGCAATAAATTCTCTAACAATAACCATTTTAGCTATAGGGTGAAATGTTTCCTCATAATCAATGCCATATGAGTGTACATATCGTTTTGCTACTAATCATGCTTTATATCAGATTATAGCTGTTCTCTGCATATTTTAAAGAGATTTCATTTTTCATACTCTATCTCTCTAGATGATCTTCGTAGACCCTCCAGTCCTATCATTGTTGTTTTGCCTTCATCCTAAATCCATTTGCAATGATTTTTATCTTTTTGGAAAGCTTATAAGCTATATTTCGATTAGTATAAGTTTTGGCTCTAGCGCTTGAACATGTGTAGAGAAATGTTTAAAATAGTGTTCATGAAGTTAGCTAATACTCTATGAAGAGATCAAGTTATCTATTTTGTTGTAGCTTATTGGGGCATCATCCAATATCAAAATGGAGTGATTTTACTCTCATTCGAAATCTTGCAAAGTCTAGTTCGAGTTTCAAAGTTCTATGTTTAGTATGTTCATGTATGCAGAGAAATGCAAAAAATACAAGGCCTATGTCTAAAAAAGTGTAGGATCCTAGGAGGGTTCATTTGCTTTCATTGTGCACATAGGAGTGTTTATCCTCCAACATTGGTATCAGATTTATAAGTGGAGTATCAAAGAGCAAAGAAGGAGCTATAATGAAGTGAAGATCTCATCAAAGTTTGAAGGAAAGAAGCAAAGAACGGGCATGTCAACAACAAGGGGAAGCAAATACATCATCAAATCAAAGACAAAACTTCCTCAAGAGGAGTAGCTCTATTTTTCGAGGTAAAAGCCATCTTTTTCAACTTCATTGCATCATAGCGGAGGTTCAAAAGAGCTAGAAGGAACCATGGTTGATCTAAATGCTCAGATTAAGAAACTCAAAAAGGGAAACTACCAACCATGGTGATTTAGAATAAGCAATTTTTTGATGGGGAAAGGTTTGTGGGGACTTGTGAGTGGTGGAGAGCCAAAACCTTACATAGATGAGTTAAATCCAACCAATGATCAGAGAAAAGCAATAAGAGTGTGGGATGAAAGGGATAAACCCAAATCCCTTATCTTTGTGAGAAAATTGTCCATAGAATCACCTTCATTCATGTGCTCACTCTCCAATTGTTTTTGGAGGTAAGAAATATGAGCCTCATTCCTAGCCTGGTACAATGTGGTAAGTGTATCCCAAACATCCTTAGCTGTTCTACAAGAGTGAATGTGAGGAATAATGGCATGTTTGACAGACAAAGCTATCAATGCATGTGCCTGAGCATCTCTGCCATCCAAGTGAATTTTCTCTACACTAGATGCAACAGCCAATAAAGGTAAAGAAAATATTTCCAATTGTTATAAGGCATCTTTAGTATTTGAAACTATTCATGGAGAAGGATGCAAATCGAAAAAGACTCTTGAAGAAGAACTTGTATTACCCTCTATGAAGACTTCTAGAGTGAAAAAGGCACATACAAATGATAGGATAAGGAGAAGTGATCTAGGTCCAAGAAAACCTTGGAGCGTGTACAATTTAATGTAATGATTTATATATGATATATACATGGTTCATCATTGTGCTTACATGAGTAAGGTTATACAAGATGTTGAATCCTCTTTCTTTAACAATGCAAGTTGAATTAAAGATTTGGAGAAAGATATGGTGATGTTTGCACTTTATGGAAATGAAACACAAAAAAGAGGCTCCATTTGCACAAGGAAAGAAGTCGAACGGCTACAGGGAGGTTTACAAGATAAACCATGATGCTAATGGTAGCATAACCAGGTATAAAGTAGGATTAGTAGCAAAAGAGTATGCAAAAAAATATGGCATTGATTATGAGGAAACATTTCACCCTATAGGTAAAATGGTTAGTATAAAATAATGTATTTCATCGGCTACAAAAAGAGCATGCACTTTGAATCAAAAGAATGTGAATAAGGTTTTCCAACATGGTGAGTTATTATAAGATGTATACATGGACTAGTAAGAAGGATATCAACAACCAGAACATCTTGGATATGTATGCAAGTTAAAGAAGGATTTGTATGGGCTTAGACAAGCCCCGCTTTCTTGGCATGCAAGGATTGTTGATTCTTTAACTTTGATTTGATTTTCTATGTGTGATGCAAATGATTCATTATATGCAAGGTTGATGATAACATCATAGTTATGGCCACTTCTCTTCATGTCTTGCTTGTAGGTGGTGATAATGAAGAAAAGTATAAAGAGAACTCTTTATGCAAGAATTTGACACAAAAGACCTTGGTACATTGTGCTACCTTTTGGGCATTGAACGTGTACACACAAAAATATGTATATGGTTATCCCAAAGGGCAATACACCTTGAGTATGTTGAGAAAATATCGTATGAAAAATTCTATGCAGATTTCTATGCTGGTGGATTAGAATTTCAAGTTGGATGCTACCTCATGTATGTTGCAATATCAAGCTCAAAATGTGGTCATCAGGGATGACACATATCACTTTTCACTATTTTGACATGTATAGTGGTTATGCAGATATATGTTAGGGATATTGTTGGTGAGCCACCATATTTATTTATCGAGAGTGATGGCACATTTTGTTCTTGCCAAATCACGCATTCATGGAAATTAGGATTTTCTTTATGTATTGCTCTTTTTATATTGTACCTGTTCTATTGTTGTGTAACTTGTTTCTTGTACATTTTGTATCTAATAGAAGAAGTAGGAGAAGATCATTCTTCTTTGCCTCAATCTACATGTGCTCATCTCTTAGTGTGTGAGATAGCTCCCTTCGTTATCTCCTTTCTCTTGACATGGTATCAGAGCTAGTGTGATTGTAGAGAGCCTATGAAGAACACCAACAGTGAAGAATTGGTGATAAGTTATGGAGAATGTGCTCTTTAGAAAGGTTCTCAGATTCATCCCCTAGAAACTAGATATTCACTAAACAAAATGTGTTGACTTTCTGGATGTTAACCTTGTCTATGCATGCATCCATTTTCATGGGATTGGGGGTTTCTCTCTTCATAGGACACAACAAAAGATGCATTCAAACAATTTTATGATGTTTACACTAATTTCTAGCCCCATATTAAACCAAACATGCAAATTGACACATTTGATTCTCTCTCTCTCCCTTTCCACCTTGACTCTCAAGAATGTTATGTTCATAGATCTATTGTTGATGCACTCTGATCTAAAAAGGCTAGCTACTTTTAGAATGGAGGGACGACGAATTTGTGGCTTGAAAGATTACACTAACCTTAAGGCTAAAAGCCCACGCGCTTAATGCCTGGCATTTGGATTTTGTTTTCTGGCGAAAGCCTTCTTTGTCTTGTAGACCCATTTGTTATTCTTGTTTCTCTTGTAGTATGCTATACAATAGAATCTCTATTTTGGTCAATCAATAGAATCTCTTTTACATGTGACATCAACGTGCTAATAAATGAGTTATTTTTAGAAATTGGGTATTTTTATCTAGTATGATTGAAATTGCAGAGTTTTCAATAGCTAAATCAAGCAATCTTTGCATTTGCAACATGTACATTAAAATTAGGGAAAAACAAATTAGAGCTAGTTTTTCATCTTCTTGTTCTTCCTCTTCCTGATATTCTATTCAATCTAGTTGTCTAAGTTGATTTCCACCTTCAATGCATTATTGGCCTCCTATTTGGCTAATCTCTTTCTTCTTGTGATCCTTCTTTAAAAAAAGAGAAATTAAAATTAGGCTAGTTAGTAATTCCTTTAGGTTGGCCTAATTGCATCCACTAGAGTGTGTTGGGATATTGTGTTCAACATGTGAGGATCCAAGATGACATGTACAAGTTTTCACTTCTCTAACATGTATAGTGGTTATGCTTATATATGTTAGGTATATTTTTAGTGAGCTTCACCAAATTTATCTAGTGAGATTGATAGAACATTTTTCTCTTTCCAACTCACTTGTTTAGGGATATTATGATTTTCCTTTTGTATTGTTCTTTGCATATTGTACTTGTTGTATGGTTGTATTATGTGATTCATATACATTCAATTTATGTGATAGGAGAAGAAGACGATTATTCTTACTTGCCTCAATGTGTGTGTGTTTGCTCCTCTCATAGTGTTTAAGAGTTTATGATAGATCCCTTCCTTGTCTCCATTCACTTGACATGTTATTAGAGTTAGTGTGGATGTAGGGAGCTTTTGAAGAAGGTGGACAATGAAGAGTCTATGAGAAGGCATGGTGAATGTGGGCTTCAAAAACAATCTCATATTTTGACAAAATTTGGTGTGCAAGTAGAAAACACCAAATTATTTTTTAGAGTTATTGGTTTGAGAGATCTTCTTTTCATCAGATTTCTAATTTGGAGCCATCTTGACATCTTTCTAGATCTTGCATGGTGAGGCCCACAAAAAAATAGGTTGTTCTTTAAAACTATAGATTGTTTTTTTTTTGTTTGAAATCTTCAACATAGCTTAGATCCATAATTTCAATGAATTTAGTTTATTTTTGGTGTATAGAAACTATGTTTGGTTTTAGTAAGTATTTTCAAGTCACAATGTGATAGTTTTCAAGCATAGTTACTACTCCTAGTGTTTTAGAGTATTGTAAATTGCTGCGAAAATGGCAAATGTTGATGAATCTTGGAGAGGAAGAGACCGAGAGAAACTAACAAAGATCAAGGTCAACAATAAACTAATGTACAATGTAGAGGAGTATTTTGACATGGGGGGATCCAAAGAGGCAAAATAAATCTCCAAAGAAATGATTCAAATATTGATACTAAAAGATGCTAGAATTGTGGTAAACTTGGTCACTTTGAATGTGATTACAGGTTGAAGAATCAAAATAGAAAAAAAGAAGAAAACAATTCCCAATTGTGGATGACTGAGAGAAACCATTTATGGCCTAGAATCACATGATGAAATCAGTGTCTACTAGAGTTTCAAAATCAAATGGTAATGTCTAGTATATTGATTGAGGTGCTTCAAATAACTAGCCATGCAAAATGGTTTACTAGTTTGCAAAAACAATTCTTGGATATATTGAAATGAGTGATGATACACCACATCCTATTCAGCATATTAGAAAATAGCACGTTTATGGATGATAGGAAGGTAGAAATTCTTGCTAATGTATTACATGTTCATAACATAACATAGAACCTAGCATTTTGTTGGAAAATGCTTGACCAAGGAGTACAAGTTAGGTTTAATTATGATGTCTCATATGTAGAAAAGTACAAGAAGAATGGAAGGCTGATTATGAAAGCGATAAAGGTATGTAGGTATTTGAAGAATTTCAATTCATAAACAATAAGGATCATCATTTCAACATAACAAGAATGTTAGTGATACTTTGCTAGAGATAGTGCATAAAAATGTTTGCATTTCTACAAAGAGCCATGGGAGCTTGTAGTTAAACACACACCAAAAGTATGGGTATAATTCATGGACGAGAAAAGTGAAGTTTTTATTCACTTTTTGAATTTCAAGGCTATGGTGAAAAGTAAGACAAGGAAATACATTCAAACATTAAGATGTGATGGAGGAAGTAGATACATATTAAATCGAATTCAATACTTTTGTAAAGAGCAATGGAATTTAGAGGAAGTTTTCATGAAGGTACATAATAGAATATAATAGATTTCGTGAAAGCACAAATAACCACATTGGAGAATTCATGAATACAACTCTAGCCACTATTGTACACGAAGTTATACTTGAAGGGAGTTTTAGGTAAAAAGAAAAAATTATCACACATGAAAATACTTCATTGTTGTTATAACATATGGAATATGTTGAATAATGCATTGTTGGAGTGTTAATTTATTAATGTATTAATGTGTTTTTGGTGTTTTTGATATAGCAGTTGAAGGTTCGTGAGGGCATGAAAGTGTGAACGAGTGGACATGAATAATTTGACTTTAGGTCGGACATCAATAAATCCGATTTATAATTTAGTTTGTAAATAAATCTACGTATAAGGTTCTATTGTTAGAAATAGATAGAAAAATAGTGGTTAGAATAAGGGTCATATAGACCGCAATTTCTGATATTAAAAGAAAAGGCTTTCTATGAAAGTCACCAACTTTTAGTTTCACGCATGCTTTTTGAAGCCTCTCTCATGTAACCACTCTTTTTGACATAATGAAAAACTCCTACAAAAACATGCACTCTATGGACTGTCGAAACAGAGTGCATGGGGAAGATTGCACCCAATACTGCGTACGGTCTTGTCTCTTGGTGTCTCTATTTTTTTGTGTAACTTCTACGTTTACAACATTTGTGTGCATGTGAGCAAGATCCAGATAACAGTGGTACCATAGTGTTGCATGCGTCACTACGGAGGTATCTGTTTCTATTCGTTTTGGTGAATTGATCTCTATTTCACTGTTCTCTGTTCGCGATCCGATTCCGATTCCGATTCAAATTCCGATTTCAATTCCGATTCTAGCTCCCATTTCCGTTTTTGTTTCTGTTTTTGTTTCCGTTTCAGTTCTCGTTCTGGTTTCGATTTCTGTTTCTGTTCCAGTTCCAAAACCAGAACCTACGTTTACACCTATGTTTACTCCTTCGGCTTACTCCAAGGCGTCAACTAAGGCATAGAACTTAGGCATAACGAAGACATTACTTTGGCATCTTTGGCACCTAAGGCTCCCTTGGTGACCGTTGGGTACCCATGAACCAATTTTAATTTATGAGTGGCAATAAGGAGTTTTATATTCACCAAGGTGGGAGGATTCGAACCCACAACCTCATCCACACAAGGGAAGTGTTTTACCACTACACTATCACTTTGAGTTGTCACTCTACTTCTCTTTTCTTATATTGAATACAACTTTCATCTCTTTCTTACTTTTTCAACTCCCAAGAACAACCATTCCTTTTACATTTTAACCCAAACAAACTCAAAAAAAAATTATTTTTACATATCTAGCAAGAAGGTTTTGTCTCTACATCCTCATGGACCCTATGAACAACATGGAGGATTTCGGCGAGTCACCTCTACCCGAGGTAACACTCGAGAAACAACTGGAGCTCTTGCGGCATGAATTAGGAGGCGCTCAGAATGAGATCCAAAAACGCGACAAAATACTTGAAAAGATGCAAACTGATGAAGACAACCTTACGAGGGTGGTCAAACCTATTGTCTTTGCCCAGTCGGATGGCACCCATTCCAAGATTGCTATTAAGAATTACTAGTTTTTCCAGTTTGATGGTTGGAAGGATGTCCCTTTAATCCTTTCATGGCTTTCACAATTTGATGATTTTTATACTGATGAAACATATGCTAAAAGTGAAAAAGTCAAATTTGCCACTAACTATTTAGTAGGAAAAGCTCAACTCTAGTGGAATGTCGCACAACAGTACAGAGCATCCAACAACGTGGAAGGCTTTCCAAGATAAAGTGAAGGATTCGTTTCTTCCTCCTCAATACCATTTACATGTTTGACGTGCATGGACAACCCTTACATGGAAGAAGGGAGATATAGTTACTACCTACATGGAGCGGTTCTGGTAAAATTTACTATTGGTTCGAATGCTTGAAGATGTACTAGAGGATAGCTTGCAGCAGAAATACGAAGATGGTTTGGAGGTGGGAATCCAAGCTAAGCTTCACACCTTACGACCTACAACCCTCAATGAGGCTATATCTTTCGCCTATGATGTAAAGAAAGAATTTCAGTCCATAACCAAGTCACTCCATCCACAACAACCACATCAACGACCACGTTTTGTTAAACTACATCTTCCCATGAAACGTACTTTTAATGCCCCATCTTACCCTAGTTTTCCTCGTCCATCGCAATTCAGTTACTCAAATACACCTGTCGCTTCATCTCGCCAACCTACCAAACCACCTTCCCTACAAATTATAGTAATGGATGCCCAACAGAAGCGACCATGAATCACTTGCTGGAATTGTGGTAGACTTAGACATACAAAAACGAAGTGCCGATTGCGACCTCTTAACGTGAAACCCACTGCAGCTCAATTACATAACATGGAGGCCCATAATGAAGAAATTCCTCCTCTTTGGATAGAGGAATCATTGGAGAAGGACTTAAGTACCTTGGGTAACGATATCTCTCTTCATTCTCTACTTTGCATGCAGGGTACTATAAACAATAAACTCGTTAAAATTTTAGATGACGATGGTAGTTCACATGACTTCATTTCACATTTATTAGTACAAGAACTTAAATTAAAAACGTTTCCTTCGTTATATAAAGTAAAAGCTGCATTTCAAGGTAATTGTTATAATGTAACACGAGAAGTGCAAGATGTTACTATTAGCATAGACCCATATGTTGATTCATGAATATTTTTAATTGCACCTTTGCAATATTATGATGTTATACTAGGTATGCCTTTTCGTCATCATTATAACCCACACATTGAATACCACACACATACTTTTAACTTTGAATTTAAAGGTCAAATCATTACTTTGTCTGCATGGCATGATTTCGAGCCATTTCCATTGATTAGTCATACTCAAGTAAAACGTGCATTTAGGAAAGGATTCAATTCATGCATTGTTTTTGTCAATTCATGCATTACTTTGTCTGCATGGCATGATTTCGAGCCATTTCCATTGATTAGTCATACTCAAGTAAAACGTGCATTCAGGAAAGGATTCAATTCATGCATTGTTTTTGTCAATGTCATCAACGATTATACTCATACACTTTCTGTTGCACATAAACCTTTCATGAATACTTATAAGGATTGTTTTATTTCTGAGTATCCCTCTAAACTACCACCATCTCGAGGATCCTTTGACCATAGCATAGACTTAGTCCTTAGTAGCTCTTCTCCTCATAAAGCACCTTATAGACATGGCACACTACACCAAAAGGAAATAAAAAACCAAGTAAAAGACCTACTATAAAAAGGACTTATAAGGCCTAGTTCTTCCCCATTTGGAGCACCAGTTCTTTTAGTAGAGAAGAAGAACAAAACTTATCGAATGTGCATTGATTATAGAGCCCTTAACAAGATCACAATAAAGAATAGATACCCCATTCCTTGAATAGATGATCTTTTAGATAAATTATGAGGAGCTCGTGTCTTTAGTAAAATTGATCTTTAAAATCAGGATAACATCAGATTCGTATGATGCAAAGTGATATTTTTTAAGGCGGCATTTAGAAATCAAGTAGGCCATTATGAATTTATGGTAATGCATTTTGGAGTTGCTGATGCCCCTACTACATTTTCACAAATGATTAACATTTTTCTTGATTTCCAAGCTTTTGTTCTTGTATTTTTGGAGGATATACTTGTTTACAATAAGAATGATAGTGAGCATGAGAAGCACCTTCAAACAATTTTATATTTACTACGAGAGAATATACTCTATGCTAATCCTGAAAAGAGTTACTTCTTTAAATGTAAGCTATAATATCTAGGACATATTATTTCAATTGAAGGTGTACATGTGGATCCAAAAAAGATTAAAGTTACAGTAGAATGACCTACACCACAATCAATCAATGATGTTCGTTCTTTTCTTGGGTTGGCTAGTTTCTATAGGAAGTTTGTTGGAAATTTTTCTTATTTAGCATTGCCCCTTACCTTGTTATTGAAAAAGAAAATTAAATTTGCATGGCGACTTACCCAACAAAAATCCTTTGAAAAACTCAAACATGCACTTTCACATGCACCTGTTTTACAATTACCTGATTTTTCACAACCCTTTCATGTTGTTACTGATGCTAGTGGTTCAGGGATAGGTTCCATTTTGAATGCAAAATGATCATCCCATTGCATTTGAGAGTAGGAAACTTAAGCCCTCAGAAAAGAATTATAGTACATATGATAAGGAATTGTTAGGAGTTTTGCGTGCTTTGCGAATTTGGAAACACTAACTTATGGGCTCTGAGGTCTTAATCAAAACTGATCAACATGCTATTAACCATTTATTAAATCAGCCTTTAATCCATGATTGCCATCTTAAATGGGCATCATTCATTCAAAATTTCCAACCCATGATCCAATATCAGCTTGGTAAAGCTAATGTTGTAGCTGATGCTCTTAGCCGATTTCCTTCACATTCTATTGTTTTGCGAAATATTTCTGCCATCCAAATACATTCTTTTCACGAAATGGTTTCCACGTATGCATCTGATTTGTATTTTTCATGTGCATGGCATGAATTCAATAATGGTGCATATTTATCCGATGAACATTATACATTTTATAATGGTTTTCTTTATTTTCAATATAGATTATGCATAACTCAAGCTTTTAAAGATTCCTTCATCAAAGAAATGCATGAACCATCTTACATGGGTCATAGAGGCATATAAAGCAGCATTTTTGCCTGCAAAGATTTCTTCTTTTGGCCACACATGGGAAAAGGTATTGCACATTATGTTTCTCAATCCATTGTATGTCAGTGTGTAAAACGTCATCATGGTAAACCATTTGGATTATTAATGCCACTTCCCATTTCGAATGAACCATGAAAATAGATCTATATGGATTTTATGAGAGGTCTTCCCATCACTTCATCACGTAATGATATGATTTGGACAATCGTTGATAGGTTTAGTAAATATGCATATTTTTTCAATGATAACTTTGACTCTGTTCTAAGCTCTTTTGAAGTTACTACATATGTCCTCAGCAACTCCATTTATAGTAGTTTGCTTCTCAAAGAGATCACAGTTCAGCTTGTCCAAGATTTTCATCTTTTGATCATTTATGATCTCTTTAGAAGACAATGACAGATTGTCAATCTCCATAATATAACTATCATCAATAATGACCTCATTCTTGAAGAGACTCTTCCAATTAGAAAAACCCCAATTCCTACATTTATTCATTCTAATGGACAAAGATTCACTGTCAGTATGATCAAACCAACCATTCCATCAGGAGTTCTATAACACAAAGGAGCAGTTATTGGCAAAACCAAGAGGTAATGAGTAACACACCTTGACTTTCATCCAAGCATTCCAAAAATTGCATACAAGATTACTTCCTTCGGAAACAAATAAAGCAGGAGAATTCATTAGATCCCAAAGCTGAAAATTATACCATTTTTTTTATTTTTAATATAAAATTTACAAATATTCCTCTTGAGAAGGCAAGCCGAATAGTCTTCAGAAGAAGAAGCCTTAAGGATCCACTTGGCTGCCAGCTGGGCGGCCGTCCTAGAAGGACAAATCAGACCCAAACCTCCCTCATGCTTTCTCATGGAACAAATACTTCAAGAAACTTTCGAAACTTTAGCACCACCCAAGAGGAATCTCCTAGCAAGGGATATGGCTTGAGATAATTGCTTTTTGGTAGGTTTCCAACAGAAAATAGGTTAGAGAAGGTAGTATGTAATGCTTTAAAACAAAAATTCTTTGAGAAATATTTTGCTGAAAGTTTTTCATCTTCTCCTCCTCTGCTTATTCTACTTCATCTTCATGATGTTCTATTCAATATAGTTTTCTAAAATTCTTTCCATTTTCAATGCATTATTGGCCTCCTACTTGGCTCATCTCTTTCTTCTTATGATCCTTCTTTGAAAATAGAGATAGTAAAATTAGGTTACTTATTAGTTCCTTTAGGTTGGCTTAATTCCATCCACTAGAGTGTGTTGAGATATTGCATTCAACATGTGAGGGCCAAGGATGACATGTGTAGAGGAGGTACTGGGGTATCCGCTTTTAACAAAAGTAGAGAATGAGAACTAAACACGTCCAGTACATCACCTACTCAAGGGGGGTTCTCTTTAGGGAAATATACCCTTTAACATTTCTGTGAACAGGTAGATAACACGGATTGCACCGAGTGGTACATACTTCGGAAAATATGAATAACAATTGGCCAAGGAAGAACATACACGTCTTGATTCGATTCAGATGATTACAAGATTTGACAAGGAAATGCTCAAGAACTAATGCTCAGAGCTTCGTGGTACTCTATGCAGATAAATACAGATCAATACAAACGATGAAGGAATTGCTCAAGAGAGTAGAGCTTAACACTAATAGTGTCTTACAGAAAAGAAAGAAAATCCAAGACACTCTCTTACACTATAGTGCTCATAGCCCTCCACTGAGAAGCCTACCCTCTGTATCCACACTACAGAGTAGCTCCTACAATAGGCTTGAAACCACCAAGTGCAAGAGACAACTTCTGCACGTATACACGCGTCAAAGTAACTCCGAAAATGTACCAAAAGTGTGTACCCAAATGAGCACAAATCCCTTGTTTTATAGGCCTCAATAGGCCAAGAGAGCCTTGCCGAATCTTCACGTCCAAAGTTCACGCGCCGGTTAACCACCCAAATTGGAGGGGTAAGTCAATTATTCCCTTGATTTGAATTGGATCCCCAAAGATAGGTAGTCGCCGTGAATGGTTGGTGGCAAATGGCAAGAATCTTTTCTTCACTTCTACTTTTTACACTGCACACTTTTTTCCCTTTTTGAGGACTGTTTAGAGCGTGATTTTTTCACCTTCCAGCTGTTCCTCATACCTTCTTATCCAGCCCTATCTATAGCATTGTCAGTCAGAGTAATCTCTTCTTCAGTACCTCCTTCGTCATCTTCATCGATCCCTTTATGAGATTTGCATTCTCTTAGCAGTAGCCGAATATGAAGACTGCTTCTCCAATTGCCTTGATTTGTAGTGGGGTTGGGGTTCGGGTTGAGTGGAGTGGGGTTGAGTGGGAGCGGGGATGAGGGTGAGGCGCTAGGGGTTGGGGTTGAGTGGGGTTGGGGGGGCTAGGTTGGGTTGAGTGGAGTGGGGTTGAGTGAGGGCGGGGATGAGAGTGAGGCGCTAGGGGTTGGGGTTGAGTGGGGTTGGGGGGGCTAGGTTGGGTTGAGCCGAGTGGGGTTGAGAGGGGGCGCATGGGGTGGGGTTGAGGAGGGTTGAGTGGGGTTGAGAGGGGGCGCATGGGGTGGGGTTGAGGGGGGTTGAGTGGGGTTGAGTGGGGTTGAGAGGGGGCGCATGGGGTGGGGTTGAGGGGGGTTGAGTGGGGTTGAGAGGGGTTGAGTGGGGTTGAGAGGGGTTGCGTGGGGTGGGGTTGAGGGGGGTTGAGTGGGGTTGAGAGGGGGCGCATGGGGTGGGGTTGAAGGGGGTTGAGTGGGGTTGAGTGGGGTTGAGAGGGGGCGCATGGGCTGGGGTTGAGGGGGGTTGAGTGGGGTTGAGAGGGGGCGCATGGGGTGGGGTTGAGGGGGGTTGAGTGGGGTTGAGTGGGGTTGAGAGGGGGCGCATGGGGTGGGGTTGAGGGGGGTTGAGTGGGGTTGAGAGGGGTTGCATGGGGTGGGGTTGAGGGGGGTTGAGTGGGGTTGAGTGGGGTTGAGAGGGGGTGCATGGGGTGGGGTTGAGGGGGGTTGAGTGGGGTTGAGAGGGGGCGCATGGGGTGGGGTTGAGGGGGGTTGAGTGGGGTTGAGAGGGGTTGCGTGGGGTGGGGTTGAGGGGGGTTGAGTGGGGTTGAGTGGGGTTGAGAGGGGGCGCGTGGGGTGGGGTTGAGGGGGGTTGAGTGGGGTTGAGAGGGGGCGCATGGGGTGGGGTTGAGGGGGGTTGAGTGGGGTTGAGTGGGGTTGAGAGGGGGCGCATGGGGTGGGGTTGAAGGGGGGTTGAGTGGGGTTGAGAGGGGGCGCATGGGGTGGGGTTGAGGGGGTTTGAGTGGGGTTGAGAGGGGGCGCATGGGGTGGGGTTGAGGGGGGTTGAGTGGGGTTGAGAGGGGTTGCGTGGGGTGGGGTTGAGGGGGGTTGAGTGGGGTTGAGTGGGGTTGAGAGGGGGCGCATGGGGTGGGGTTGAGGGGGGTTGAGTGGGGTTGAGGGGGGTTGCATGGAGTGGGGTTGAGGGGGGTTGAGTGGGGTTGAGAGGGGGCGCATGGGGTGGGGTTGAGGGGGGTTGAGTGGGGTTGAGTGGGGTTGAGAGGGGGCGCATGGGGTGGGGTTGAGGGGGGTTGAGTGGGGTTGAGTGGGGTTGAGAGGAGGCGCATGGGGTGGGGTTGAGGGGGGGTTGAGTGGGGTTGAGAGGGGGCGCGTGGGGTGGGGTTGAGGGGGGTTGAGTGGGGTTGAGAGGGGGCGCATGGGGTGGGGTTGAGGGGAGTTGAGTGGGGTTGAGTGGGGTTGAGAGGGGGCGCATGGGGTGGGGTTGAGGGGGGGTTGAGTGGGGTTGAGAGGGGGCGCATGGGGTGGGGTTGAGGGGGGTTGAGTGAGGTTGAGAGGGGGCGCATGGGGTGGGGTTGAGGGGGGTTGAGTGGGGTTGAGAGGGTCCAAAAAGGAGGTACTGATGCTCTGGCCGTTGATTCTCCCATCAATACGTGAAAGAAAGAGCCTGCCCGACCCAAGTGGAAGACAAAGCGAGAGAGGAAAAGAGAAGGAGTACTACAGACCCCCACATCAAGCTTTTGCACCGTCTCGGTGCAATAACTCCTTTATTTGCTTATTCCCTCAAAATGAACTGCAGAAAATGGAAGACTACGGTATGTACAGTGAGATAAAATAAATTTCATCTGCTTATCTTAATTCAAATAACTTTTCACTCTGGAGATGTTGACTAAGGGCAACCTTTTACCCTGCAGATCTTCCATATGCACTGCGCCATGTGGCAATACTTTGATAACCTTATATGGTCCTACCCATTTAGGTGCCAATTTAGTTGAAATTGCTGGGACTTGATGCACTAAAACCATAGATCCTTCTTGTACTTCATTGGTCCTCAGATACTTGTCATGCAGTCTTTTGCGCTCTTCTTGTTTTACCTGAAGTTTTTGCATTGCTTCTTCTCTGTATTCTTCTAATGCCACCAATCTCTCAATGGGAGGTTCAATTCCAATGGTTTTGATTCCTATTTCCTTTCTGATAATGAACTCAAATGGTGCCAATGCCTCTTTTCCATAAACTAAACGAAATGGAGTTTCACCTGTGGTTCCCCTCTTCGTGGTTCTGAAGGCCCAAATTGCACCAATTAGTGCTAGTGGCCAAGAGCTTTGATGATCAAAAGATAATTTGCGAAGTAGTCCAATCAAAATCTTATTGGAACTCTCTGCTTGTCCATTTGCCCTTGGGTAATAGGCACAAGATTTTTTATGGAAGATCTTGTACCTGTCAAATATAAACTGGAGCAATTGATTTACAAAATGTGTGCCTCTATCACTAGTAATCTCCAGTGGGCAACCAAATCTTGAAAAAATACGTTTATACATAAATTTAGCTACTGTTAAAGCCGTGCAGTCCACAGTAGCTTTAGCCTCTATCCATTTAGTGGCATAGCATGTGGCCATCAAAATATACTTTTTACCTCCTGGTTGCCCCGTTGGGCTAATTGGCCCTATGAAATCAAGACCCCATCGTTCAAATGGGAGCCATCCTGTAGATATGACCAATGGTTGGAAATTCAATCTGGTTGGCGCGGGAGCACACCTCTGGCAGATGTGGCATTCTTTGGCGAACTTGATTGCATCTTTGAAAATATGAGGCCACCATAAACCTTTGTGGATGATTCTATGAGCCAATTCTTCCCCCTTGAGATGTCCTTCACTGTGTGCAGCTTCTAGCAGAAGATTTACCTCCTCTGGATAGACACACCTTCTCAGTATATCATCTTGACAGTATTTATATAAATTTCCGTTTATAAGAGAATATGCTTTGGTTTTTAAGAGCAATCTTCTCTTTTCTACAGGTGTCAAGTGTTCTGGGATCTTTCCAGTAGTGAGAACATGAAGAATTTCATCATACCAGCCAATTCGAACTGTTACTAGAAAAAGATTGCTATCCACCAATTCGTCATTAATACCTGTTGCCTTTTCGCTCATTGCCGTCCTGGACACTTGATCTGCCATGTAGTGCTCTTTTCCTGGCTTAATATGAATATCAAAATTAAATTCTTGAAATAGGAGTAACCATCGCCAAATCCTTCCAGCTACTCTGGGCTTGTTGATCAGGTACTTCAAAGGTTGATGATCAGTTATGACAATAAAATGCACACCTAAGAGGTAATGCCGGAATTTTTGAAGAGCGAACACGATAGCCAAACCTTCCCTTTCAGTAGTGCTGTAGTTCCTCTCTGCTTTGGTAAGCAATCTGCTAGCATAAACGATAGGTTGGTCTATCTTCTGTGATGATGGTTGAGCCAAGACTGCTCCAACTGCATGAAGACTGGCATCTGTATGTACATGGAACTCTAATGACCAATTAGGAACAATTAAAAGAGGAGCAGTACATAGCCTCAATTTTAATTCGCAAAATGCTTTCTCAGCTTCAGGAGTCCATGAGAAAGGGACATTCTTACTTGTAAGCCTGGACAAAGGCTTAGCTATTTCTGAATACATTCTGATAAATCGTCTATGATATCCTGCATGGCCCAAGAAACTTTGCACTTCCTTTGGGCTTTGTGGAATTGGCATAGAAAGGATAGCAGTGATCTTTGCTGGATCAACCGTTATCCCTTCAACTGATACTATGTGGCCCAGGAGAGTACCTTTGGTCACCAAAAAATGACATTTAGCAGGATTCAACTTCAAACCTGTTTTGAGATACTGCTCAAAGATTTCCTTTAGATTATCCAAATGGTTATTGAAATCTTGAACTATTGCCCTCTTGTCTGTTCCTGAGAATACTGAAAAATCATCCATAAAAATGCGCAGAAATGAGGTTAACCATTTCCCTAGTATGAGGTACATAGTCCTATTGAAGGATGCTGGTGCATTTTTCAAGCCAAAAGCCATACGGGTATAAACATACGTGCCCCATGGTGTAACAAAAGCCGTCTTGTCTCTATCTTCAGGATGAATGGCTATCTGATTGTAGCCACTGAATCCATCAAGAAAACTATATAAAGAGTGTCCGGCTACTTCTTCAAGCACCTGCTCTGTGAATGGTTGGGGAAAGCCATCTTGAATAGTTACTTTATTCAAGGCATGAAAATCAACACATACTCTTATTTTGCCGTTTTTCTTTGGTACAATGACCATGGAAGAAAGCCACCGTGAGTGTTCTACCGGAACAATAATACCTGCCTCTTCCAATTTTGTGATTTCTAACTTTACTGCCTCTGCATACTTTGGATTAAGTCGGTAAGGCCTACTTCTTGCAGGTGAAGCTCCTTCCATTAAGGGTATTCGGTGTAATCCAAGCTCCTCAGGTATCCCTGTTAAGTCCTTATAGGACCATGCAAAGACACTTTTATAGGTGAAAAGTAGGGAAGTTACCTTCTGCAATAAAGGCGGATAGTGCCATAACCAAGAAGCCAAGTGAACCATCTGAGGATTCTCTTCATCTCCAAGATTTACTTCTTGAACATACTTTTCAGAATTGGACTCACTTGAAAGTTCATCTCCACTGTATGCAGGAGCAGAGTTCAATTTATGATCCACAATTTGTTCCTTGATCCATCCTAAGGGTATATTTGAGAATGGTAGTTCTTGAAGGTCGCAATTATCTTCCCCAGATGCAGGCACAACTTTGTCTCTTTCTGGTCTTGCAAGCATAAAATCATCTGATTCCTCATGTTTTCTTGCCTTTTCCCTACATACCTTCTTAGTAGCGCTAAGTGTTGAATTTTGATTATCTGATTCAATTGGAGATTTTTGTCCTTCCAGAGGTGCCTGCAAAAAATAAGCTTGACTTCCTTGCTTACTCTTTTCTATTTCGTTCATGTGAAGAACACCAATTTTTCCCTCTTCTCGTCCTCCTTGTGTTGCTTCTGCAAAATCTTCATTTACCTCACATATCTCCACTGTGCAGCATTCTGCACTTCCCATCATCCAACTTAATAGGTCATCATCTTCTGAAGGCATTACCTGAGTTTCCATTGCATATCTAGTAGCCTTGTTGATGTCTGATCCTTCTTCCAAATGTATCTGTAATTGATTGTTAGTACATGTGGAAATCCATAACTTGTTCTTTCCCCAATCCTGTAGAGCCTTTGCTTGCCTTAACCAAGGCCTTCCCAGGAGTAGAGGGTATGAGGTCTCCTGAGGCAGGGCAATAACAACAAAGTCTAAAACAAAATGACAACCCTGCACTATCATAAGTACCTTTTCAACAATGCCCACTGGTGCCACCCGACGTTGATCTGCTAAGGTGACTGTGAAGGGTGCTGCCTTTGTGGGATTGAGCCTTAGTTTCTTCATAGTGAAATCAGGCATCAAATTGATGCCGGAACCTCCATCTATAATAACACCTGCTAGAGCTTCATGCTTGATTAAAACGAATAATCTTGAGCTCTGATAATCAGCCAAGGGTGCAGGAGGAAAGTCCACCATAAAACCCTCTATGCTAGGAGGTGAGCTCAAGCATGCAGAATGTATAATCTTCAGCAGATCACTTCTTACTTTAGGATCTATCTTTATGAGTTGATACAGGCTAATCTTATGATGAATACCTTTCAAAATTTCTTCAATGTCCACTTCTTGCTTGCCTTCAGAAGTACTCGTTGGTTGATCTTTTAGCAAAGTAGTTGCCCTCTCATAAGCTTCTTCCATTTCTTCTTGGTCCTTCCATCCCACCTTCTTTTCTACAACTCTATCTTTGAGTCCTTGTTGTTCCTCCTTTTGGGCTACTGCCGCTTGCCTGGCTCTGGTCATCATTGGCATGGATGAAGATGAAACAACATAAGATTGAGCTGTCATACCTTCTACAGGTGGGGAGACTGCAATCATGTGAATAGGAGCCGGACGACCTCTTGGGCAATCTCTGGTGTAGTGATCCTTAGCATCTGGACAGTGTTGACAAGGGGGTGCGTCCTCTGGAAGAGAACACCTGTTCTGCATATGGCCATACTCCCCACAACGGTAACACATTAGAGGCCTATTGTATCTAGGCCGAGTTGGGCGGGTCTCTTCTCTATTAGGTGCATTAGCAGTGCTAGCATAATATGAATCTACACCTTGATGGTTACCTCGCTGTTGTGTCCCCTTAAGGTAGTAGCAGTCTCTTGCCTCATGACCCTCTTTGCCACAGAACTGACAACTGACTCTGTTAGGACAATTTACATTGGAATGTCCATTATTATTACATATTGTACACCAAACCTGTCTTCGTATGTCCTGGGTAGTCCGCAAGTCTTCAAGCTCACGCCTAAGTTGAGACACTTCATCCATATTATGAGTTGAGAGTGGCGGTATGACCTTCTCTTCTTGGCGACTTTGCTGCATCCTTAAGGCTTCCAACTCCTTCCTGAGTTGCCCGATCAGATCCAAATCGGATGCATAGTTTGGTTGAGACTCTACTTCAAAATGTATTCTAGCCTCCTCAATGCGTGATGCAGTTGCAACAAAATCATCAAGTGTTGCATCCAGTCTGAGGGATTCCCGAAGCTTTTGTTGAGATGACTTAGGCAGAGCCTTCTCAATCCATTTTTTGACTAAAAAATCACCTGGAGCATGAGGCAAACGAGAAACAAGTGCTTTAGTTCTTGTGTGTAATTCATGGAAGGATTCACCTGCTCGTAATTTTAGGTTCTCTAGCTGGTCCAGAGCTCGTTCTGAGGAGTCGCTTGGTCGAAATGTCCGCGAGAATGCTGCTTTTAGTGCCTCCCACGTAGTGAAGTGCCCATCAGCATACTGGCTATACCATTTGTCCGCAAGGCCTTCCAATGTAGATGGAAAGAGCACCAACATTGCATCCTCCCGGTTCTGCAATCCTCTTCCACGACATAATGAGACGAATCTCCTCACGTGGTCATCTACATCTTCATAAGCCAATCCTTTAAATGTAGGAAACTTGATGTTCAACCTAGAGAGTAAATGGGAAAGATCCTCCATTGGTGCCGGCGCTTCTTCTGAAGTATCTGAGGAAAAATCTAAGGTTCTCCTATGCTTCTCTTTTGATAATGGTGTTACTCCCAAATCAATGGATAGATTCAAGGATGGTGGAGGAGAGGTAGGCTCACTGGTTGTGGTTATTTCTAACTTGTTGAGACGCTTCCGTTCACGATGAGACTCCTTGTCCGCCCGCGTATGGGTCATGTACCTATTCGCAAATACAATAGGGCGACAATCCTCTCACAGAAATGCAAAGGTCCCACCGGGCGTGCCAAACTGTAGAGGAGGTACTGGGGTATCCACTTTTAACAAAAGTAGAGAATGAGAACTAAACACGTCCAGTACATCACCTACTCAAGGGGGGTTCTCTTTAGGGAAATATACCCTTTAACATTTCTGTGAACAGGTAGATAACACGGATTGCACCGAGTGGTACATACTTCGGAAAATATGAATAACAATTGGCCAAGGAAGAACATACACGTCTTGATTCGATTCAGATGATTACAAGATTTGACAAGGAAATGCTCAAGAACTAATGCTCAGAGCTTCGTGGTACTCTATGCAGATAAATACAGATCAATACAAACGATGAAGGAATTGCTCAAGAGAGTAGAGCTTAACACTAATAGTGTCTTACAGAAAAGAAAGAAAATCCAAGACACTCTCTTACACTATAGTGCTCATAGCCCTCCATTGAGAAGCCTACCCTCTGTATCCACACTACAGAGTAG
Organism: Ceratopteris richardii; assembly: GCA_020310875.1. Lineage (NCBI taxonomy): Eukaryota > Viridiplantae > Streptophyta > Polypodiopsida > Polypodiales > Pteridaceae > Ceratopteris > Ceratopteris richardii. Next base: position 4,607,500 of record CM035414.1, read on the forward strand.
CTCCTACAATAGGCTTGAAACCACCAAGTGCAAGAGAGAACTTCTGCACGTATACACGTGTCAAAGTAACTCCGAAAATGTACCAAAAGTGTGTACCCAAATGAGCACAAATCCCTTGTTTTATAGGCCTCAATAGGCCAAGAGAGCCTTGCCGAATCTTCACGTCCAAAGTTCACGCGCCGGTTAACCACCCAAATTGGAGGGGTAAGTCAATTATTCCCTTGATTTGAATTGGATCCCCAAAGATAGGTAGTCGCCGTGAATGGTTGGTGGCAAATGGCAAGAATCTTTTCTTCACTTCTACTTTTTACACTGCACACGTTTTTCCCTTTTTGAGGACTGTTTAGAGCGTGATTTTTTCACCTTCCAGCTGTTCCTCATACCTTCTTATCCAGCCCTATCTATAGCATTGTCAGTCAGAGTAATCTCTTCTTCAGTACCTCCTTCGTCATCTTCATCGATCCCTTTATGAGATTTTCATTCTCTTAGCAGTAGCCGAATATGAAGACTGCTTCTCCAATTGCCTTGATTTGTAGTGGGGTTGGGGTTCGGGTTGAGTGGAGTGGGGTTGAGTGGGAGCGGGGATGAGGGTGAGGCGCTAGGGGTTGGGGTTGAGTGGGGTTGGGTGGGCTAGGTTGGGTTGAGTGGAGTGGGGTTGAGTGAGGGCGGGGATGAGAGTGAGGCGCTAGGGGTTGGGGTTGAATGGGGTTGGGGGGGCTAGGTTGGGTTGAGCGGAGTGGGGTTGAGAGGGGGCGCATGGGGCGGGGTTGAGGAGGGTTGAGTGGGGTTGAGAGGGGGCGCATGGGGTGGGGTTGAGGGGGGTCGAGTGGGGTTGAGTGGGGTTGAGAGGGGGCGCATGGGGTGGGGTTGAGGGGGGTTGAGTGGGGTTGAGAGAGGTTGAGTGGGGTTGAGAGGGGTTGCGTGGGGTGGGGTTGAGGGGGCTTGAGTGGGGTTGAGAGGGGGCGCATGGGGTGGGGTTGAGGGGGGTTGAGTGGGGTTGAGTGGGGTTGAGAGGGGGCGCATGGGGTGGGGTTGAGGGGGGTTGAGTGGGGTTGAGAGGGGGCGCATGGGGTGGGGTTGAGGGGGGTTGAGTGGGGTTGAGTGGGGTTGAGAGGGGGCGCATGGGGTGGGGTTGAGGGTGGTTGAGTGGGGTTGAGAGGGGTTGCGTGGGGTGGGGTTGAGGGGGGTTGAGTGGGGTTGAGTGGGGTTGAGAGGGGGCGCATGGGGTGGGGTTGAGGGGGGTTGAGTGGGGTTGAGAGGGGGCGCATGGGGTGGGGTTGTGGGGGGTTGAGTGGGGTTGAGAGGGGTTGCGTGGGGTGGGGTTGAGGGGGGTTGAGTGGGGTTGAGAGGGGGCGCGTGGGGTGGGGTTGAGGGGGGTTGAGTGGGGTTGAGAGGGGGCGCATGGGGTGGGGTTGAGGGGGGTTGAGTGGGGTTGAGTGGGGTTGAGAGGGGGCGCATGGGGTGGGGTTGAAGGGGGGTTGAGTGGGGTTGAGAGGGGGCGCATGGGGTGGGGTTGAGGGGGTTTGAGTGGGGTTGAGAGGGGGCGCATGGGGTGGGGTTGAGGGGGGTTGAGTGGGGTTGAGAGGGGTTGCGTGGGGTGGGGTTGAGGGGGGTTGAGTGGGGTTGAGTGGGGTTGAGAGGGGGCGCATGGGGTGGGGTTGAGGGGGGTTGAGTGGGGTTGAGGGGGGTTGCATGGAGTGGGGTTGAGGGGGGTTGAGTGGGGTTGAGAGGGGGCACATGGGGTGGGGTTGAGGGGGGTTGAGTGGGGTTGAGTGGGGTTGAGAGGGGGCGCATGGGGTGGGGTTGAGGGGGGTTGAGTGGGGTTGAGTGGGGTTGAGAGGAGGCGCATGGGGTGGGGTTGAGGGGGGGTTGAGTGGGGTTGAGAGGGGGCGCGTGGGGTGGGGTTGAGGGGGGTTGAGTGGGGTTGAGAGGGGGCGCATGGGGTGGGGTTGAGGGGGGTTGAGTGGGGTTGAGTGGGGTTGAGAGGGGGCGCATGGGGTGGGGTTGAGGGGGGGTTGAGTGGGGTTGAGAGGGGGCGCATGGGGTGGGGTTGAGGGGGGTTGAGTGGGGTTGAGAGGGGGCGCATGGGGTGGGGTTGAGGGGGGTTGAGTGGGGTTGAGAGGGGTCCAAAAAGGAGGTACTGATGCTCTGGCCGTTGATTCTCCCATCAATACGTGAAAGAAAGAGCCTGCCCGACCCAAGTGGAAGACAAAGCGAGAGAGGAAAAGAGAAGGAGTACTACAACATGTACGAGTTTTTGCTTCTCTGACATGTATAGTGGTTATGCTTATATATGTTAGGTATATTTTTAGTGAGCTTCACCAAATTTATCTAGTGAGAGTGACAGAAAAGTTTCCTCTTTCCAACTAACTTGTTCAGGGATATTATCGTTTTTCTTATGTATTGTTCTTTATATATTGTACTTGTATGGTTGTATTAGGTCATTTGTATACATTCTATTTATGTGATAGGAGAACAAGATGAATATTCTTCCTTGCCTCAACGTGTGTGTGCTCCTCTCATAGTGTTTAAGAGTTTACGATAGCTCCCTTCATTATCTCCATTCACTTGATATGGTATTAGAGTTAGTGCGGATGTAGGGAGCTTCTGAAGAAGGTGGACAATGAAGGGTCTATGAGAAGGCATGGAGAATGTGGGCTTCAAAAACACTCTCATATTTTGACAAAATTTTTTGTGCAAGTAGAACACACCAATTTTTTTCTAGAGTTTTTGGTTTGAGAGATCTTTGTTTCATTAGATTTCTAATTTGGAGCCATTTTGACATCTGTTTAGAGCTTGCAAGGTGAGGCCCACAAAAAATAGGCTATTCTTTAAAACTCTAAATTGTTTTTTTGAAATCTTCAACATATCTTAGATCCAAAATCTCAATCAATTTAGTTTACTATTGGTACACAAAAAGTATGTTTTTTTAATAAGTATTTTCAAGTCACAATCTGATAGTGTTCAAGCATATGTACTACTTCGTAGTGTTTCACAATATTGTAAATTGCTACAAAAAAGGCAAATGTTGATGGAATGTGCCATTACATGATTGAAAAGTTGGATAAAACTAAAGTTCATGTTTGGATATTCACAATCATGAATTTGTTTTTCTAAAAAGGCTATTCAAAGTACATGAAAAGAAACAATCAAAAGCCCCCTATAGTTACCAAAGAGAAATCATCTTGCTCACCAATTAAGAGCATATAAAGAGTAGAATCAAGGATCACAAAAGGTAATCTATTCTTTGTTTCTTAGCATACAAGATAGCATGATTGGGAACATATAGGATTTCAAAACTCCAAAAGAAGCTTGGAACGGATTTGTAACATTGTATGTGACCAATACATTGCAACCAAAAAGTGCACTATATACACTAGGGAAAACGAGCATGACCCTAAGTGAGTACACCGTGAAAATATAATGTATATGTGATTCACTTACATGTATTTGCAAAAATTTAGATCATTATGATAAGGTTGAAGTGTGCCTTTGTGGTTTAGGAGATGCATATAAGCTACTTAGAACTTGTATTCTAACTAGGGAGACTATCCAAATATTTTTTGATCTTGTGTCCGTGCTTACAACTAAAGAAAAGAATCTTTGTGAAGACTCCAAATCCTAAGGAAAAACTAGTTGTAAAAATATGTATTTTACTCTTGTAGAGGAAGAGACCGAGGGAGAGGCTTTGGAAGTGGACCAAGAAACAATAATAAAGACCAAGTTCAACAATAAACTAATGTAGGAGGTAGAGGACTATTTTGATGTAGGGGGAGCCAAAGAGGCAGATAAAGTTTCAAAGAAACGATTCAAATATTGATAGTAGAAGATGCTAGAATTGTGGTTAACTTGGACACTACGAATGGTGAAGAGTCAAATAGAAAAAAGCAACAAAACTACTCCACAACTACAGATGATTGAGAGAAACCATTTATGCTCTAAATCACATGATGAAATCAGTGCCTACTAAAGCTTCAAAATCAAATGGCAATGTCTAGTATATTGATTCAGGTGCTTCAAATCACGTGACTAGCCATGCAAAATGGTTTACTAGTTTGCAACAATTTTCAGTTCTTGGATCTATTGAAATGAGTGATGATAGACCACATCCTATTGAGCATACAAGAAGCATACAACTTTTATGGAGGATAGGAAGCTAAAACATCTTGCTAATGTATTACATGTTCCTAACATAGCAAATAACCTAGTTTTTGTTGGAAACATAGGTAACCAAGGACTACAACAAAGGTTTAACTATGATGCCTCGTATGTAGAAGGGTATAAGAAGAATGGATGGTTGATTACGAAAGTGAAAAAAAAAAATATGTAGGTATGTGAAGAATTTCAATTTCATAAACAATAAGGAGCATCGTTTCAACAAAACAAGCATGCTAGTGAGAATGTGCTAGAGATAGTGCATACAAATGATTGGGTTTATACAAAGACCACACCCATGGGAGGTTGCAGTTAAAAACACACCAAAAGTATTGGTATAATTCATGAACACGAAAAGTGAAGTTTTTAATCACTTTTAGAAGTTCAAGGCTATGGTAAAAGGGAAGAGAAGGAACTAGATTCAATCATTAAGATGTGATGGAGGAAGTAAAAAGATGTTAAAATGAATTCAATACTTTTGTGAAGAGCAATGACATTTTCATAAAGGTACACACCATAATAGAATGGATTTGGTGAATGAGAAAATAGGCACATTGGAGGAATCGTGAACACAACTCTAGCTACTATTGTACATGAAGTTATACTTGAAGGGAATTTTAGGTAAAAATGAAAAATTTATCACCTGTGAAAGTACTTGGTTGCATTGCATATGTGCATGTTCCAAATGAGTTGAAGATGAATCTTAGACCAAGTGAAAAACCATGTATCTTCAGTGGGTACTTCTTTGCGAAAAAGAATATAACTACTAAAACTTGAATCACATCCAATTCAAGGCAAGTAGAGATATAGTGTTTAATGGAATGGAAAGATTTTATGTTGATGCAAAGGAAGGACTTAATGGTGATCCAAATGACAAAGAAAATGCTGAAAATGCAAGTGTAGATTCTCAAGTTGTGAGTAGAAGAGATGTTTCACCTTACAATAATTCAAAGTCAAACCCATAGAGCGAAAGATTTCATGGAGATTCTAGTCCAACAAATCATCACAATAGCACGAACACGAATCTATAGAATATCATCTTCTTCGACACCATCTCATCAGTTCCAGCACCTGTATTTGCAGTATCTATATTTGCAGGTGTAACATGACATCTTTCAACACCGTGCACAATATTCCATAGTCCTTTCGTGACCAATACATGACACATCATATATGCCCACAGTGGGTAATTCATACCATCCAACTTATCCTCAACAGCCAACATACGAAATACATCATTGCTTTCAGCCATGGCCATTAACTAAAATACTTTGATGTAGAAAAATGATTGTATCTCAAAAAGTTGAATGGAACTACCTAAATGAGTTTTGCTATACATGTAGCACACTCCGACATGCTTATAATGGCGAACCAAAACTCATATATATCTTTGGCACAAAAAGATGAAATAGCCTACACAAGCACTATGAAAGTGCATTCAGAGGCCGAAACGAGCTTAGATCGCGATTTTGATCTCTGAAACACCTTGAGAATGCTTACCAAATTTCATGCAATTCTGAGACTACAACCGAAGAGGTGTAGACAACGCCCTAGATGAAGTGATGCCTACTCTGATACCAATTCTTGAAGTTAGACATCTGTGGAAGCACACGAACGTCACAAGGAAGAAAAAGAAGCTTGGAGCACAACACACAATACTCAATGTATTACCAGTAGAATGTACAAAGATAAGTAGCCCATTAGGGAAATAGGTGTATATACAAGCCAGGGGAAAAAACCTCCTAAAGAGAGTAAAACGTGCCCCGGCTAGAGTGTTCACACACATCACTACCTAACTATATTAACAATGAACACTGATGTCTACATCTTGAATCAAAGCTACACCAAGGCACTTGATCAAAAGACTCCACAAGAGAACCACACTAGTAAAAATACATTTTTGCCCATTTCAAAGTATTTGGAAATGAATGCTATGTACATGTTCCACATAGGGAGAGAAACAAGCTTCAACTAAAAAGCATCAATTGCATCTTCTTTTGGTAAAATCAAGATGAAAAGGCTTATAAGCATTATGACCCTAAGTCTTAGAAGATCATGGTGAGTTGCAATGTGGTGCTTAAGGAGGAGTAGCTCCATGTAGTGGTGGAGGAAAAGAGAGCTTCCACTTTATGATCAGGGAAAGGGGTCATCCACTATGAACTTGGCCCAAGACCTATTCCAACTACACAAGAGACGAAAGCATCATCTTGAAATGATGATTCTAAAAGTCACCAACCTATCTTCACCCAAGCACAAAAGCCATTGCTATGTTCGTTGAGGTAGCTTTATGATTCTACAAACCCCATCCCATAGTCACTCGAACAAGTTTCATATGGATGAAGTGATCATAGAGAAAAGAGGAGCAAAGATGGGCAAGGGCCCATATTGTAAATAGAACCCCTAATTGCTGAGCTCATTCAAGAACAAGTAACGGACCCAATCAATGTGGAACTGGCACTTCACAATTTGAATTGCAAAGCTACCATGAAAAGAGAATATGCCAATATCATGAAGAGTGGCGTTGGGGAGCTAGTGTATAGACCCCGTAAGCAATGAGTTTAGTTTGATGATACATAAGCTCGTAACATATCGTCAAATATTTGATTGACCCTCTGAGTTTGACCATCTATCTATGGATGCTCATCTGTATTCATGTTTAACTTAGTTTCTAACCTATTGAATACAACACTCCAAAATTGATTAGTAAACTTTCTACCTCTATCAGACACCATGTCTAAGGTAGACATAGAGTTAGTAGACATTTTTAAAAAAAATTTGGATAATTGGATTTTTAACTATAGTACGTGTACGTATGAAACCAACCGTTTTGTTCAATCAGCCAATTGTGACCCAAATTGCATCATGAACTTTTTGGGTTTGAGGCAAGTCCTTGATAAAGTCTATGGAAATGCTTTCCCATTTTCCATTGGGAATTTCCAATGGGTTTGATAGGCCTCGTATATTAAACTTCTCTATTTTACATACTTGGCATTTTGTACACCTAACTACATAATCATGTTCATCTTTATGTACACTAGGCGAGTAAAATTGTCTTTTGACAAATTCATAAGTTTTGTTTATTCTTGATGATCCGCACTCGAGGCATCATGGCAAGAAAACTTTTCTATTTGATCAAAAGGTACACATATTTTTCCCTCATATAACATATATTCATCTTAAATACTATAGTTTTTGAATATATCTTTGCATGATAAGTTTGTTCTATAGTTGAAGCCTTCTTCTAGGCTTCCTCAAAGCTCATATCTTCTTGATACTTGCCTTTCATTAATTCTACTAAGTCACTAGAGATTTGCATAAAACTAAGAGAGTTCAACATTGGCATTCTGTTTAAAGCATCTACTATTACATTGATTTTTCCCCATGTATATGTCATTTTGTAGTCAAATTCTTGAAATAACTTAGCCCATCTAGCTTTTTTTTCTTGTAAACTTAGACTAACTTGCAAACCATTTGATACTTGCTTGATCAAAAACATGGATACCTTGGCACCAGAAAAGTATTTTTTCCATTTCTTTAGAGCATGTATAATGGCATAAGGCTCTTTCTCATAGGTAGAATACTTTTTTTTGAGTTGGGTGTAGCTTTTGAGTTTCAAAAGAAGTTGGTTGGTCATTCTAATCGAACACACCTATGATTGCTAAATCACTAGAATCTATTTCAACTACAAAGGGCTCATTTGGATCTACTATTTGTAGAACCAAGGCCAAAGCTAAGGCATTCTTAAGCATTTCCATACTTTCCCCCTCTTCCTTATCCCAATTAAGGCTTTTGGGCTTTCCCTCCTTTTCATGATCAACTTGAATTACTTTCAAAGATTTAATGTGACCAAGATATTTGATTTCTATTGAAAAGAAATCACACTTAGCTTCTTTTCCATACAATTTATTCTCTCTTAGAACTTCAAAAATCTTTTCCAAATGTTCTAGATGGGTGGCTATATCTTGACTATAGAAAAGAATGTCATTAAGCAAGTCAACTAAAAATTTGGTTAAGTAAGGGATAAGGATTGTGTTCATCAAAGTTATGAATGTCACGCATTGATCATTTCAAAAGGCATGAATAAAAATTCAAAATGTCCGTATTTGGTTTGGAAAGCTATTTTGTAAACATATCCACGTTTGATTATAATTTGATGGTACCTTTAATGGCGATAAAGCTTTGATACCTGAGATCCTTATAATTATCAAATAGATCATCAATTCAGGGCATTGGATATTTTTTCAACATTTGTTACATATTCCCTTTTGCTACATTGATAGAAGTGTGTAGGGTCCCCATTTTGATTTCGATCTCTTTTAGGATGAGCATATCTACTTGGATATCACTCATCTTTGTATCCAATGCTTTAAGTTCTTCATATATTTTAACTTTGTGCCTTTCATGTCTACCCAATTCACTAAGACTTGGAGTAATATTCTATTTCTCCAACCCCTTCCTGGTAGTATATAGTCAACTTCCTATCTAGGTATGTCTGATAACATGTTACTAGTGCATGAGTCCCCCTCCATTGGAGATAAAACAAAATGAAAATCCCGTTCCTAATTTCAAAGAAAATAGATGGAAATAGAAACTACGTACTTCCATGATCTTCTTTGAAATTTCTTTTCTAGTTGTAGTCAGCTTGGGCTACCTTAGAAGATTGAAATTTCCACTAGTCCATCCATGATCAACATTGATGTGCTTCGAGCCATCCTTCACTCATCAAGCTTTGAAGTCTTTCACTCTTTGTTGAGAAAAAGAGTAGCCAAAAGTAAGTGGAGACCTTCTTCAAGACTCCTTTATGAGGGTTTGTCTTCTTGGAAAAAATTTTGAAAAAGATATTTAATAGTAGTCCGAAGGATCTTCTTCCTTTGCCCAAGAGTTTGGGGAGAAGATAAGTTGGCTATGAGTTTCAAAACGATCTTGCAACTTCCCTCCGTCCTCTTAGGTTCGTGCTCTCGTATGTAGAGATTTTGTGTTGATCAAGATGAAAAACTATCGGGTTGCCAAAAAATTTTCTTTTGGGTCTCATAAATCTCATATGCAATGTAAAATGTGTATTTGCACTCGTATAAGAAGAGGAAAATCTTCACATTCTTTTCAACTCTAAGGGAGAGGAAGATGGGTGCTGACAAAGCTCCTATCTCCACACTCCTATGCACGTGGAAAATTCAAGGAGGCACCTCCTCTAGCCACCCACGATGATCGCTTGGAGGAGGGATGGCATGTTTCTCCTTCTTGCCTCCAAAGAGGGGCTCTTATAGACCCTCCAAGCTTTGGAAAACTCTTATCGGGCCCGTTCAACGATGTCCTTAGGAGAAAACGTTTTGAAGGACATAGAGTTCTTCCTCCTCCACAGAGGCACAATGTCTAAGATGTCGATTCACGTGAAGGCCAAAGTTTGAAGAGCTCCACAAAAGAATGTCATTACCATTGTTGTAATAGCTTCCAATGTAGAAGATAATATCGATCAAGAGAGAGTGAGTGTGATGTATCCACTCATCCAACTCCACCCATAGATATACCAAAGGTTCAAGGGGTACGTCATTGAACTTTTCCATGTGTCCTTCCAAGTGTCCATGTTGACACTTTCCCAAGGCTAATCACGTGACTTATATTTAAAGTTGAGCGTTCCATTCATGTATGAGTCAAGGTGCCATTTGGATGAAGCATCTCCCAAGTCAAAGGTTCTCATACCTTAGGATAATTTTTACCCTTAGGAATAAAACAAATCAATTTAGACTTCAAATAAATAAATAAGCAAGGGTTAAAACCAAGAACTTGATCTCCAAATTCAAGGGTCTAACCCAATCAAGTAAAGCAAGGGTTTTCATGGATAAAAGCCATTATTCAAGGCTTTAACCCAAGGGTCAATAACACCATATTTGTAGCTACATTACTCTTGGGAATTCGATAACTTGAGTTCTCTACCTCTCAATCTACATCTCTCTTTGTCCTCCTTTTTTTCTCAAATTTTTCTATTGGTCTATTCCATTGTGCTATTATTTCTTATGGAGTATAATCTCACTAGACACTCCTATGCCTTCTTTGTTGTGTGGAGGTCTTGGATATGTCCTATCATAGAGTTTCTAATGTGTTGGGATAGTACAAGGATAAATCTTGTATCCCTTTTGTGGTTCAGACTCACAAAGTTCTATGCACTCATGAAAAGTGATACTAGAGAGTCCTCACGTGTCCAAGAAGTGAAAATAGTGGTGGTTTGATGCACACATTAAAATATCAAATGGAGAATATGATGAAGTCAAGTGCATGGAAACATGTGCTCTCATGGTGGTAGATGTGGGAAAGGGTCAAGTAATGCATGCACGAGTGAGTATCCATCTAAAACAACACCACCTACATGCACGTATGTGTTGGGATACTTGGTGCAACAACACACAAACCAAGTGATATATCCTAGCTTTGACATCTCAATATAGTCAATAACAAGTTTATTTCAAAGCACTCGATGAGATGCATCCCAATGGTCATATTTTGAGCGTGATTGGACTACTACGGTCCAAGATATGCCAAACGAAATAAGTGGAAATAATCACATACTTGCACCTAAAGACTCCTTAACTTCACACACGTTCAATATCAGTGAAAAGAGATGGGGAATGGGTAGATAACACCTCAAGATACACATTCCATGCCTCAAGCACATAGAGAATCTCACTAAGAAGAAGATACACAAGCAAGGAGAAGCAAATTTGAATTCCAAAAGTTAGTGTTCAATCATGGAAAGAAGTCTCTACAAATGTGCAACAAAATGACTTATATATGTGCCCTAAGTTTGGTTTTTTCACACAAGAGATTGGCACTGTCTCTAGAAATCTCTAAGGTCCTACTATTGAATAGGGATATTTTTACAATCTCCTGGGAATATGTATCTAGAGGACTCCTCTAGTATATTTACAAGGCTTACTAGTGTTTCATGATGGAAATTAAGAAAAGAAAAGTGGCTATTTTGCGAAACATTTTTGAGCTCGATCTTCTTCTCTTCTTCCATCTACTTCTTCTTTTCTCTAATCTTCAATCCTCTACAAGACTCTCCCCTTCTTAGTCTCTTTCATCACTTGATAGGGTTTTTTATGTTTTCTTATCTATTACTCCACGAGTGATTGAAACTAGGATACATCAGGTCGTTTATACACCCTATTATGATTTGTGAGCCCAATATAGAACTTCCTCTAGAGAAATCTTGTTCTATTGTCCTTGGCCTCGCATGCAACCTATAGATGATGTTTCATCTATGGTAGTTAGATGAGGCTTCTATCCTCTTGCCAACTTTCTCCTCTATAGTTTTTTGATTAATTTCTCTAGTTTCTACATCTTGAATTGCATGCAACGAGTAGCCAAGGAAGCGTTCAAGACGTTCCTAGAAAAGACTATTGTCCTTATTGTGCCTTATCCAATTTCTTGTCTTTAAGCTGATGCTTTTTTTTTTAATATAAAGGAAGTTCGGCAATAGCCTACTCTCCCGGACTTGAATTAAATTAAGAAACAAAGGTACAATAGAAGGGGACTAGTGCCCACGGGACCCCCCAAATCCCACAAAGCAGGGGAAGCTTGAATGAATCCTAGGTTGCATTACAGAGAAGGTTAATCACCCTCTCATCGCCCTCATGCGGGGCCCACTTGGGTTTGAGCTTGTTGTTGATCAAAAGGAGGACTTGATGGTGCCTGAAGGGGGGGGATTTCTTACTGTTAACAATCCTTTTGCCAAGGAGGAATAGTGATTTCTCAATCGACCACTCCCTGGGGGGATCTCCGAAGTTGAGAGCACACCGCTCCCGCCAAATTTTCCACAACACTTCCCCTCTGATGGTGTTCCAGAGAGTCGCAGAGCAGCCGATCGCTTCTCCCAAAAGGACTTGCTTCCAACTAAGCTGATTTTGAAGTCTGATTTTCATTCGAACCGTCTGCCAGATTCTGTAGGAGTTGGGGCAAGTAAGGAAGATGTGTGGGACATCTTCGATAGCCCGGTGGCAGCGTTTGCACCAAGGAGGAATCCCACAAAGTTTGCTAGCCTTATGGTTGGTCCAAATTCCTCGATGAAGAATTTGCCATAAGAGGACAGACTTCTTTATCTCTATAAGGGGGTGCCAGATACCCATGAATTTCATGTCCCACCGAAGCCGCGTCCAAGACAGGCACCACTTCTTGTTGAGGCTGATCTGGTGGTCAGCCGTTTCTTTGATGTTCGGGATTTTGAGTAGGCTATTTCCATTGTGCCATTTGAGACCAAGCGAGTTCGGTGTGTCGTGTCCCATGAGAAGGCGAGTCTTGTGACGATCCCATGCGAGGCATCGGCTTTGCAAAGTGTTCCATTCTTCGTAGGAGATGTTTATGCAAGGGTCAATATCCACGAAGTTGATCCAGCTGTTGGTGTCGTGTTTCCAGAGGTGTTTCCATTTTTTGAATCCTTTGTTCCATAACCTCTTGGCATTTTGAATGTTCCACGACTCCACACTCCGGATGCCATGTATCGGAAACCAGATAGAGTCGTTTTGTCTGATTCCGGCCGCCCACTTCCAGTCCTCACTAATTCTTGTGAAGCTTTTGACTTTATTCCAGCCCTTCCAAAGGGAGCACACGAGATTGGAGCCTTTCGGGAAGACGGGGATCGGGGAGAATAGCAGGGTCATGATGTCAAGATTCTTCCAGTTTGGGAACCCCATGAGAGCCAACTCATCCTTGTTTCTGAAAATCAGCTTGGCCCACGAGGCCTCCCTATTGCACCAAGCCTTAATCATCCATTTGGTAGCCAGTTTGTTAGCCATACACCCAATGTCCAGGATACCAAGCCCCCCGCTATCTTTATGGCTAGTGCAGATGGCCCATTTGATTTTAGGCACCCCCCTTCTGTTATGATCGCCCGTCCAAAGAAAGTTTCTACAAATACTATTCAGTTTGGACAGGCCTTGCTCATTCGGTCTCCAACAAGAAAGGAAATAGATGGTAGAAGAGAGGAGGAACGTGTTGATAACCATCGCACGCCCAGCGAGATTGATTTGCATACCTTTCCAATAGTTAAGCTTGTTTTCGAGTTTGGCCAACACCCAGTTCCATCTCTGCTCCATAGAGACGCCAAACCCCAAGGGGATTCCAAGAAGTCGAAAGATTTGGCCCTGCGGAATGATTTGACAGCCATGATCAATGAGAAGGCCAGGATGATGTCCCACAATAGCCCTAAAGGCGGTCTTAGAGTGGTTGATTTTGGATCCAGAGGCTTCACAAAAGGTAGCAAGACACCTCCAGAAAGTCTCCAGGCTGGTATTATCATTGTGAACGAACGCGTTCATATCATCGGCAAATAGTCTCATGATGATTTGACTGTGGTCGTGAGGCAGCCGGAGGCCTTTGATATTGCCAGTCTCCACATGATGCACCACAAGTCTGCTCAGCCCCTCAGTGGCGATGGCAAAAAGAAGGGGGGCCAGAGGGCACCCTTGTCTAATAGATCTTTTAAGATGGATCGCCTTCGAAAGTTTGCCGTTAACGTTAATTTGGGTCGTTGCGTTTCCGAGAAGGGTCGCGATCATCTTGGTGAATTTCTGACTACATCCGAGATCTTGGAGCGACTGCAGAATATAGTCCCATTCTAGCCTGTTGTAGGCTTTGTCAAAGTCGATCTTGAGGAAAACCACATCTTGGTTAGATTCATTTGCAAATTGAATACCTTCCCAAATATCCATAATGGTTTACAGGATAGACCTGCCTTTGATGAAACCTTTTTGGTCCTCACTGAGCCAAGCTCTCAGGTGGCACGAGATTCTGTTGGCAATGACTTTGGCGATTATCTTGTATCCTGTTTGGAGCATCGTAATAGGCCGCCAGTTCTCGATTCTGTTCTTTTCCCCCTTCTTGTGTATCAACTTGATAATTCCATTATTTAGACAAGAAGGAAGAGCACCAAACTTTAGTGCTTCTTGCCAAACCATCCGAAGAGGGGTGGCAACCACCAGCTTGAAGGATTTAAAGAACTCGTTAGTGAGTCCGTCGGGTCCCGGGCTTTTACCGAGAGGGAGGGCATCAATGACCTCAATGATTTCTGATTCAGAGATAGGGGCATGAAGCAGGGAGTGGAGGTTGGGTGGTATCCTCCGGGGGGAAACCCTAGAAATGGCAGCCATACAGCCCCTTCTATGGTGGGAGAGGGGGTTCGAGGTTCCCAGGAGTCTCGTGAAGTGCCCTTCGATGATGCCAAAATTGTCTTCTTCCGAATTGCATACATTGCCATGTGGATCTAGCAGTAGGGGGATCGATTCTCTGTTGTGTTTCCTTTTGAGGATACGGCACATCTCTTTGGTGGGTTTATCGGCTTTGCCAGCCCACCACTCCTTGAAGAAAATTTGCAAGTTTTTCCTTTATATTTCTTCCTCGTATCTCAACACCGCTCTGATTTTTCGGAGACCTTTCTGGGCTTGGTGTTTCCCTTTGTTCACTTCCTCCTCGAGCCGCCAGAGTCTGTGGTAAAGAGCTTCCCTACGAGCCCGCCGCACAGTCTCGAGCATCTTCTTAGTTCTGATCATGATCTTGCGAGACTTGTCGACCGCACTTCTCCAGCACTTGGCAGGGGCCAAGCCAGAGGCGAACGCCACCTTCCACACATCGGCAATTTCTTGATGGACGGAGGGGAGAGAGAAGGTGGTTGCGTTGGCATGGAACCACGGGGCCTTGCGGATCTTGTTGGAAGGTTGGAAAGTGATTACGATCGGGTAGTGATCAGAGATAGTGAGGTCAGTGCGTTGCGTGATGGTAGGGTGGCCCCACTGATGAGTAAAGCTCTGAGAGATGTAGCATCTGTCGAGTCTAGCTTTCCTCAGGTCCTCGCCCGCTTGGAGATTCGACCAAGAAAAGCCATTCGAGTCTTTGAATTCAACCAAATCCAAGTGAAGTTTGGTCATGTCCCACGTTTCTTTCTCCCGACTGTCGATGACCCTGCCCTTGCCCATCCATCTGTCCGTAGGGTCCTCCACCATGTTGAAGTCCCCACATATAAGCACGTTGTGGGGAAGCGAGTCTAAGGAGGCCCAAGTGTTCAGTCTCTCCAAATCCCCGTTAGGGGCGTACAGAGAAACCATAGTAACACAAAGAGGAGCACCAAAAGAGACAGCAATCCAACGGTGACTTACATCTTCAATGAAGTTCTCAAGCTTTTCAAACCAGAGTTGTTTAACACCGATAACCGTTCCTCCAGACCCCCGCTGGTGCTTCGTTGGGATCCACACATGGGCCGAGGAGACCTGTCTGAGTCGTTTCTGGAGGTCTTCTCCGTCAATTTTAATCTCTTGAATACATATAAAGTCTGGGTTTAAGCTAATGTCGCGAAGCCATTGACCAATGATGGTCGCTCTTGAGGGGTCGGTTAGCCCTCTAGCATTTAGCGAGATGACAATCATTTTTGTATTAATCCCTCTTTGCGGGAGGGAGCTTTGTCCTTTCTTCTCTTGGCTTCATCTTTCTTTTTCGCTCGGATCGGATCCCGAGTTAGCAATAGGTTCTTGTGGGGGCTTTTCCACGGTAAATCCATAGGTTGTTTTCCTTTGCGGGATGCCTCCTGCTGGGAAGAACAGGACACCGTTTTCAGCTCCGTTTCCGGAATAGTCGATCCGATGATGGAGCTTTCACTATCCATGTTATCTTCGTTGCTGGTAGTAAAGCCGTCTTCTTTGCTTGTAGTGTAACCCTCCTGCAAGGTTTCTTTACTGTTAGGGATCTCCAGGCCTTTGGCATCGGTGTCCTCCTCAAGTTGGTTCCCACCTGGGTAGTCAAACTCATTGATTTCCTTTTCCAGATTGCAATACAAGTTGCTGGAGGGGGAAACCGACTTGTTGTTTCGCTCAGAGGTTGCCCTAGGGCTTCTTTTCCTTCTTCTTCTGACTTCGATGAACCCGTCTGCATCAGCTTCTGGATTACGGGGACCCTTGGATTCCTCTACTTTCGTCGAGTGATTCAATGCTCCATTGCTGTCTTGAGCATTTTTGGGGGCTTCGTGATTTGGCTTGCTTTTTCGTCTCAAAGGGCAATCTTTGATCCTGTGACCTTGTTGGCCACAGCGAAAGCACGCGTTGGGAAGGTTTTTGTATGTGATGTCCTGTTCCCAAACATCTCCTTCGTCCATGTCCACTTTGATCGTTGAAGGAAGCGACGAACTGAGGTCGGCCTCGACACAGATTTGGGGGTGCCACCTAGCATTGAACGAGTGTCTTGCACCTTCATAGATGAGACCACCAACGTCTTCGCGTGAAGCCAGCGGCTTGCCGATAGGAGAGACAATGTCCCACACGAAGTTGTACAAGAAGTAAGGAAGGTTAGGGAGCTCAACCCAAAGAGGGTACCGAAGCGACTTCGATTTGTCGGGAGTAAAGTCCGGGGACCATCTGAATAGGCACAGGGTCGCCCGACCGAACTGCCAGGTGCCAACGCTAAGGGCTTGGAACGCCATCTCTTCATTTTCAAAGACTAGTAGCATGTGGTTCGCTGGTAAGAACTGACATTTGCTGACAATTAGTCCTCGAGGGAACCACTCTTTTCGAAGCCATTGTCGCACAGTTTCGAGCGGGGGCCTAGGGCCAAACACTTGGCCGACGAGGCAAATTTTCTTGAGCTCCTCCTGAGCCGACAGAACTGCGGGTCTACTGAGGGAAACAATGGGGGATTCAAAACTTTCGGATGCCCCAGGGGCGGCACACGACCCCCCCTCCAGCAGAGTGGCCAGGATATCGGTCTCCCTAGGGGGAGGGGCCCGATTACTTTTGACGAGAGAGGATGAAGCCACATCCATGGCCAAAAGGAACCAGCACCCACCCTTGCACCTCGAATTTACTAGGGTCTATTCCATTTATTTGGCCTATCTTTCATTTCCTTAAATCTACTTTAGCCAGATGTGTGTCCTTGTGGGCCTCTAGCTAAGTGTAAGGTTATTTATTCTATTAACTTTTTCTTTGATTTTCTTCCTCTTATTTGTTTTCTTGTTTCTCCCTCCACACGTCTATCCTTCTCAACTTTGTTGTTCTTGGCAAGCTTTTGATGGTGATGGGTATAAGTCTCATATACCTGTTGTTTAGTGGCATTGATGAGTTTGGCTTCTCAAATCATGAATTGCGTCCATTGTTTTGCCCTAACACCATCATGGGGTGCTTGAAAATGGTCAACAAAAATTTTAGCTCATAAGCTAAAATCCTAGCATTCAAGTTGGCTGCCATCTTCAAAAAGATCTCTGAGTCCACTTCCTAAAATCCCTTGAAGAAAGCTTCTTCAAAGTTATATAAGTATGGACTTGGAAAAAATATTAGTCACAAATAATATACCATTGTACTTAATCAACTAGGTGTTACTGATAAGTCAAAGAGGAGTGGGACCACCCTTTGGTTAATGTTAACGAAATTCAAAAAGGTGTACTCCATGCACTTGAAAACTTCCAAAGCCATAAGGATCATACTAAGGATTTTGTTTGTAAGATTTATTGTCAAATCCAACACATGAGCATGTTTGAAGAGCCAAAATTCTATATTGCAAATCATATAATTTTTTATAGATAAATAGCTATGTGGTGGGCTTAGCAGTAATGGAAAATTGAGCCATTGGCTATTGATGATACCTTTCTATTATGATTCCTAAAATTCTCACCATGGTCTTCTCCTTGGCACTAGACAAAACAATCAATTTACTTGTAGAAGATATGATGCCTCTACTAGTGCACCCATAGAGTCAGATTCTTTTCCAAAATTTGATTTTTCCAAACAGGGTCAATTGCATTAAACTATTCTTGTGTATATATAAATGTGGTAGTTGTGAAATTTAAATTCTTATCTATATCCATTTGTGTAACTTGATATATATATCAACATGTTTGTTCCTTCATTAGGCCATATGGTACATTGAAGAGGTTTAGCAACTGATCGAGGTATTCGCTTTTAATCTTTTATTTTTTCATAACATGCACAACTTTTTCTTCAGCATTTTGTGTCACTAAAGACACCAGTAGTTCATAGTCCTTTTGGTTTAATTATGTAGTATACGACATTAGAACCTCCTCAAGAACTGCCTCCTATTGATCTTGTATTGGAGAATGAAGAATCGGGGGAGAAACAGGACATACTGCAACTACTTTAGGATTGAGCAATTCTAGTCCCCAAATTTGTCGTGTGAGCGCTTTTCTAATTTTGGAGCTTAATTATTTGTTCTTGTAATTGTGCTATGAGTTGTTCTTTTTACATTACTTGGCTATGTACCTCTTTTATTTCATCCTCTACCTTTATTTTTCTCTCACATATATCTTTCAATTGCTCTATCTCCTTACTGCATTGTTTGGCATACATTCTAACAGAATTGTCCCAATTTGTCTTGAATTCAATATTGTCATGTACATATTTTATTTCAAGCTATGTATGGAGTACCCTTTTTTTGCTTCTAATTAAATTGCGTAATAATCAAATTTCTTCTTTAGACCTGGATCTTATTCATCATTTGATATATGTGCTTCAATTGGTTGATTGAGAAGTAAAGATGTCATTAATTCCTTGCTAATATTCTTAAGTGAATCTACTTCATCCATATAAACCTTTTATTTGTGATTCTATTAATTTGGCTCTATTGGAGATGTGTAACTGTTCAACTTCACTCTTTGAATATTTGCTTTGTAGCTCCGTATGCTCCTTCTTTGTTCTTTTGGATTCTTGACTAATCTCTTTAACCTTTGATTGCTAGGTGGCATTCTCAACCATTAATGTGTCTATCTTTGTCCTTGCTCCTACTAACTCTCCTTTTACCTTCTCTAACCATGCCTTTGGTATAATTGGTCACTTGCTACTTTCTAGTTGCTTGCCTTTGAGCATGTGTTAAGTCTCATTGAAAGTTTTTCTTATTTGTAGATGAACATTGGTCGTATCATCAGGCTTTTCAGGTCACTGAGCTGCTGGTCATAGTATGTACATCACGATTTGATGATTGTATTGTAACCTTGATCACTATGACATATAGTGATGATCAAGATCCATGAAATATACTCTAATAAAAAAGAGGTCATCATTGGTAGGTTGATCATCCCCACATGAATGACGTCTATAGCCTACACAACATAGTCCAAAGTAAATTCTTCTACTTGTTGCATTTTGTATGTATCCTCAGAAGCCATCCACACTCATTTCATCAAGTTTGAGAGAGTATGATTGAATACATAATTTTTGGTTTGTAATTTGTAATGAAATAGACAACAAATATGTTAGTAATAGCGGAACAAAATGTTAGTTACAATCTGTATAAGTCCTATAATTCTAGAGTACAAGTGAATATTAATTCCCTTTGAAGTAAATGTGCACCACTAAGCAGCCTTAAAGAAGCCATGTGCGGAATGCAAGGCCTTGTACTATGGCCATGTTGTGCATACTCTAGATGCATTCAGATCAGCATGTGTGCAAAAAATGACACTGTTTCCCAAATTATTGCTTTGATTAAGTTATCTTAGGTCTCCACACTTGATATGTCTTCGTAAGTTGATGTTAATCCTTCTTTTATTTAGGTTTCGTTTGCTTTGGTGCTACTCCCTTTGTCTTGATCCTCATATGCATCAAATCTAATGAATTAGTTTCATTTTCATGCTTGTCTTTCATAGTCCTCGATTATTATGATGTCTTAGAATAGCCTTTGGTTGAAAATCAATAGGTTTGTTCAATGCTTTGATATCTTCTATCGCTATCTATAGGATCTTTCTTGGAATATAAACTTGCTTATGAAGTACTTCAATGGCAATGCACCATAGAGGACTCTGCTTCTCAAGAGCTCCATAACGATAACCTCGAAGTAGGAAATCATGCTCTAGATGCTACACAAAGTACTCCTGTAGAGAGGCTACAGAATATGTGGAAAACACAATGCATCGGGGGGCATGAACACAGATTTCATAGTTCATACAAATGCGATCAAACTTACAATCTATGACTAACTAGACCACTATATGTTCTATTAAAAAAATATACAAAAGTGTTCGATGGCCATTCCACCTCTCACATGGACACTAACGGTAACAATCTCCCACTAAAGGCCAATATGGCCAAAGTGACTATGGGAGAGAAATAAGGAATCATAAGGAATACATGAGTGTAAGTATACAAAATATACCTCCCACGTGATGGACATGTTACACAACATACAAGTAACTATGTTGGATCATGAATCAAGTAGCCCCCATCGAGTGACAATAGTGTCGAAAGCTATCATGTGGTAGTAATTTGGTCTAAGCATCTACAACATTATCTGGAGTATGAACCTTCTCAAGAATAATGCACTTGGTGGCTAAGAAATCTCTAATGAAGTGATACCGCATCTCAATGTGCTTGGTCTTTGCATGATATACCAGACTTGTAGCCAAGGCAATGGCACTCTAACCATCACTCAGCAAACCACGTACATGTTGAGGTAGACCCATATCACAAGCAAGACAAGAAAGCCACAATTCTTTCTTACATGCCTCACTTATTGCAACATATTCTGCTTTTGTGGTGGAAACAACTATACATTCTTGAAGATGAGATCTCTAAGTGATAGCACCTCTAGCAAAATGGAAAATGTACCCAGATGTAGACTTAAGATTCTCAACACAACCAACGTAATCAAAATCTATATGAGGAGGGCTATCAATACTTTTTTGGTGGACTCTGCTTGTCCATTAGCCCTTGGATAATATGCACATGAAGTGTGATGAATAAGCCTATAGTTATTGAAAACTTCATACAAAACCTATTGACAAAGTGTGTTTCTTAATCAATGTAGATTTCTGGTGGACAATTATACCTACGAAAGATGTTGTTTTACAAGAATTCAACAATTTTTTGGGTTGTGCAATCTAGAGAAGTAATAGACTCAACACAGTTTGTTGCATAGTATGTGCCAACTAGGAAGTACTTATCCTATCTCGAAAAGGATAAATGATAAGTAAGAATTATAAAATCTAACCCCCATTTCTCAAAGGTTTGCCATGTTGTGGAGAAAACTAATGGATGTAGTTTCTATTTGGTGCTTGTGAGAAGATGGAGATTTTGGAGAAGCTTGGAAGTAGGTTTTCATGTGGTGAAGATGGTCCAACAAACCAGCGTAGCACTTGCCCTATCTCTTTCAGTATGTAAAATAGGCCTTCTAGGCTTGTGCTACTTTGGAATATAGGCCTTGTAGGTACTTTGGAGCATGAAAACGAACAAGCTGATGCAAAACAGATTGACTAGCTCACAAAACACTTGCTAAATCTGAATGAAAGTTATGACTTCAAATACTAAGAGTAGCTAGCATAGTTACAATTGGAAAACTTCATCGTAAGGGAGTGTCATAAATAGGGTTGGCTTGCTATAATGCAGAAAAGCCATAATTTATAACAACCAATGAAGTAGCAATTACTTTAACTTCAATTGGATGTCATCTCGATTTTTTAGGGATGGGCAGAAGATGACCTTGAGACTCTAAACCTATAATTTCTCTGAATTTTCTAAACCAAATGATATGAAAATCTGTAGATAAAAGCTAAACAAGGATACCTTTCCAATAAATTCTTAATCAATAGATTTGGAACTCTGTAGAGAGAACAACATCTTCTACAAGATGACAGTCTCTAAGGAAGGAGTAGAGAAAAGTAAGAAGAAATAGGATGATTACCAATGTATGCATATTGCTTCAAAATATCATTTCTCGTTTAGTGTAGAATATGGGGAGTCATTATATAGACTCTTGGTATCATTCCACACCTTTTTTCACAAAGATTTGAATTCCAATCAGAGTGGGATAGGCTGGTGAATCGAATCACTCAACTTTCCTATAATCTAGTAAAGTGATGTAATCTTGATCTACTTTTGATGGCTGATTGATTGATTGATTGATTGACCAATCACAACCACCTCTAACTCATGATTTTAGAGCCTTTGATTTACCTTTTACAAGTGTAAAACTAACGGTTTTTAAATTGGATCAAATGATCATAAAGATCCTTAAAGAAAATACAAAAATGAATGCAAATAAAAAATAATTCAATGAGTATCTAAGGCAGCATCCAAATGATGGTTTTGATGTAGATCATATTCACCTCAAGCATATTGCAGTCTTGATGTTTCAATAGATATAACTGCTTCTTACAAAATCCAATTGAGAAAATTTTGATTTAGCACATATTCAAGTTAGCATAACTATATAACAATTGAGTGAGCAATGTTCTAACATCTCCCACTCAAGCTAAAGTATGTTGAGTCTACATTCTCTGATAGGTTCAATACATCCTATAGATTTGAACCTGCATAGCTTTATCCCATCAAGTACGGTTTTCATAATGTCTACTATTTGTTGGGGGATAAACACTCTTATGTGGACAATGAAAGCAAATGTACCCTCTTAGAATCCTAAAATAGTTCAAACATAGGCTCTTTATTCTCTATCTTTCTCTGAGTACATGCAAATAATGAAAAGGAACCTTTGCAACAATAAAAAAAGGCTTAGAGAGCTTTCAAATGAGAGTATAATCACTCCATTTGGATACTAGATGACGCCTCAACTAGCTGCAACAAAATAGATAACTTGATCTCTTCATAGAGTATTAGTTAACTACACAGACACTGTTCTACACATTTCCTTGCACATGTGCATGCACAACATTCGAAACTTATATCAGTCAAATTAGAGCTTGTAAGCTTTCCAACAAGACAAAAATCATTGCAAATGAATTCAAGATGATGGCAAAACAACAATTACAAGAGTGCGGGTCTGTTAAGATCATCTAGAGAGATAGAGTATGAGAAAGTGAAATCTCAGCAAAGTATGCAAAGAACAGCTTTTAGGGGGTGTGCCTAAGCAAGGGGCCATCTTGAGGACATATTTCCACGAATCCAAGTCTTAATGCAGCTCATTAGAGGCTTTAAAGGTCACATACGAACCTCTTTAACCAATCAAAAGCATATACATGTCAAAAAGTGAGATCCTCTCATATCAAGAGGTGAGCTAAATCTTCTCTAATCAACGTCTTTTCATTATATGCATAATTTGATGCCTCCAAAGTATGGAAAGTATCCTCCTTTGATTTTGGAGCATGTGGGAGGTTCAATTTGGGGCATGTTCACACACTCTTGAGCTTGAAATACAAGACTTTTAATAGTCCCCCTCAAGCTCAAGTCTTTTTCCTTCATTGCTTCATCCTATGTCTCTTATGTTGATTGCTTGTTTGAATCCTCTAAGCTTAAAAACTTTTGAATCATGTCTACAATGTGCACTTTAATGTTCACATACCTTATATCGAACTCCTTTGCCATCACCTTTTCTCTAATGAAGTGGTAATGAGCCTCTATGTGCTTGCTTCTTGCATGAAACATGGGGTTGTTAGCTAGGTAGATGCTTGAAATGATGTCTCCATAAGGAGGAAACTCTTCTAGTTTAACTTCTATCTTCTTAAGCCATAGTACCTCACATGTAGCAAATGCTAAACCTCTGTGCTCAGCCGCCATCAATGAAAGAGCAACAATGGGTTGCGTTTTAGAGGTCCATGAGATCACTTTTGTACCTATCATGAAAAGATAACCCAATGTACTCCTTCGATCATCCTTGCTACCTGCTTAATCAGCATGACTATATCCTTTGATACTTAGATCAGTATCATATGAGTAAAATATAACTTTTTTGATGGTGTTCTTGATGTATCTAAGCACTTTTCTTGCTGCCATAAGATGATCATGAGTCAGTGCATGCAAAAATTGAGAGAGAACACCTACTACATATGCAAGTTCACGTCTATTGGATGTAGCATAAACTAATGAACACAATATGCTTATGTATAGTGTAATATCTTATATAGCCTCTCCTTAACTTGCAACCAACTTTGTATTGGGCTCCATGGGCTGAGAAAGTGTCTTACAACCACTCATACCAAACCTGTACAATACATCCAAGAAGTATTTTCTTTGAATCAAGAAGATGTCATTGTGTGCATAGATTACCCCTATTCCCAAGAAATACTTTAGTGTTCCAAGATCACTTATCTTGAGCTCCTTTCCTAACTTTGATGTGATATCTCTAATACCTACAATATCATCTCGTGTGATGATCAACTCCTCCACATAGATGCATATGTATACCCTCTTGTCTCCTTTTGTTTTCATGTAAAATGATGGATCTGCAACACTTTCTTTGTATTCACAACTTGATAAATAATCCTCTAACCTCTGATTCCAGGACCTTGGGGCTTGCTTTATTCCATATAATCCTTCCCTTAGCTTGCAAACATGATTTGGGTACCTTATACTAGCAAATCCTTGAAGTTGGCTCATGTAGTCTCCTTCTTCAAGCTCTCCATTGAGAAAGGCATTCTTCACATCCAACTAATATAAGCTCCATTTCCTTGATGTGGCCACTACAATAAAAGTCCTAATTGTTGGCATCTTGGCTACATTTCTGAAATTTTCATTGTATTCCATCACATAGCCTTGGGAGAAGCTTTTCAGATTTTATGCATCGGGTTAAGCTTTCTTTAAGTTGTGTTTAATTGCCATGACTACTTGATGCTCGTTTGTGTTTCTTGATATGATTGAAGGTTGGCACATCCGGAGGATGCACAAGTTCAGAGGGGGTGGATGTGGTCGTGATCGGAAGTCAAGTCTTGGAAATCGGATAGTGGTAATCGTAAAAATTGGAAAGCAATGCACGACCGAGATAAATAACATTAGCTTGTTTATATTTTTGGTGAACTCCGTCCTTGATTATGGTTTATTTCATGTTAACACATGACATGTTTCAATTATTCCTTTGAGATTGAATGAAATTATATCAAATTGTTTGCTTGATTTCATACATTTGTGTATTTGCAGTATGTTAGAGCATAGACAATGTGTGGAAAATACAATGATTATGGCATGGGAACATGCGTGAATCATCACCCGTGTGTGTTATTGGTTCACTAGGTGTGTGTGTCTCGATGGAGGTATGAGTAAACATGCTTATGTTTGTATTTATAAATATGTGTCATGTTTTTATGTATACAAAAAGAAAAATGTGTTTCTATATGCATTTCATGTGCGAGTTTGTTTATGAATGCTTGTGTACATGAGTGTTTTTGTGCATGTACATATATTAATGTACTCATAATAAAAGCAAGTGTCCAAGATACAGATTAGGAGGACTTGTTCATATTTTAACTCTTCATTCTTTGTTATAGAAACTATTATATGAGGGGCCAGAGATAGAAAAAAGTACGTGGACATCGAAGGGAGCACGTCCTAAAAAAGAAAGGAGGGTTTGAGGACCAAAGGATGGATGTTAGCAAGCGGGTGCTTTCTTCTCTTTGGAGTTCTCTCGTGCATTTTCTGAGTTTTTGTGATAGGATAATACTGTGGGAAAATTGGCATCTGAAGACGAAGAAGGGAGGACCACATCAAGGAGTAGATCGACGGGGTGGGCGTTCAGCTCTGAAGCTGAGAGAATTCATGTGCTGATTATGATCTTTGGGAAAAGGGAAGAGGGAACAGATGCTTCACAGGGACATAGCTGGGGCATTAAACTTCCTGATTGCGGGGTCCTGACATCTAACCGTGAGGGAAGGAAGAAGAGACACCACGCTCAAGGAGGAGGAAGAGTATTGATCTCTGTCAAGGGAAAGGAAACCTTCGCTTTTAGGGGACAGCCTTCAGGAAGAGTGAAACGATGGGTTGTCCCTTCATCTAGGAGGAGGCTCAACAAAAGAACGGAATATCTGTGCTCAACTTTGATCTGCTGCTGTGCAATGAAGCTTTCATATTCTAGTAAATGCTATTTCCCACTGCGCTGAAGTCTATTAATCAGAGATGGCCGTTGATTCAGATAGGAAATCGAAACGAGTATGTAGATCCTTCGTGAGATAAGAATCTTGGAAGTACGAAAAAGTCTTAGAGGTCCAAATCTGACGCATCTTTACATGATATGCTGTCGATGCTTGGAATCTAAAGAACCTTGCGAGATCCATAAAACATGGCCTACTCATGAAGCCATCAGTTGATTGAGATTACATAATAAAAAGGCATACCAACTTGTGTAATTTTTCTCGTACTTTCAGTTGAGACTATAATCTTCACATTCAATTGTGAACATGTAGATTTGTTCTGCAGTGATTTCTGTGCTTAACTTTGATCCGCTGTTGCTATTTCCCACTGCGCTGAAGTCTATAAATAAGAGATGGATTTGATAAATTATTCTTTACTGTTTGAATAGGAATTGGTGTAGCTAAAACCTGCTTCACACCTGCTAGAAGTGATGGCTGGAGAGTGTTGTGGGCCTCTTTAGCTAGCTAATAAGCATAAATAATCACAAGATATGAATTGGTGTAGCTAAAACCTGCTTCACACTTGCTAAAAGTGATGGCTGGAGAGTGTTGTGGGCCTCTTTAGCTAGCTAATAAGCATAAATAATCACATATGTTGCTTGGAATATGATGCACTAATGATAGGATCAAAACAGATAGGTAGGCATATAATCCAAGGTCCTAAAACTTGCTATTTTGGTTGATACAACCACTCAAATGTTTGAACCATTCTCTGCATATAGCATCAATTGATAAAATTCCTTTCAAGGAACTTTAATTAGCTTAACAAGCTACCTATCATGAGTGATATCATAAAAAATGATGGACTATATGCAGAGAAATATGTCGAGCAAATTGATCATGATCCTGACATTTATGGGCCTTGACAGTCATAGACTAGTGAGCAGCGATTCATTAATATCTGATGATCGTGAGAACCATTACTTATGAAACTTTGCACGAGTAAGATAGACGGTATGCTGAAGCTATCATGCTTTGAATCATAGGAAATGATCAAGTATACAGTGAGAACAAGCTCTGACAAGTTCACTGTTCTGATGGAGTCTGACAGAGATATGAGAATAAGAAGTAATGATCATGTATGTATTAAATCATGTAAAAGTACACTGATTTATTGTGCAATGAGTGAGGAAAGAGTGAGCTATGAGGTGAGCTCCTCTTATCAAAGAAAGTACATGAATATGATCTCTAAACCTCAAGATACATGCGGCCTTTCATATCCTCTTTTTATAGTCTTTATTGGAGCCAAAGTTTTGAATTCAAATTCAAATCTCTACGTAAAAGTGAATCCTAAAGTATAGGATTGATTGTCTCTTGACTTAACTACCAAGTGATATGAGATTATATGCTTCCTAACTCCTCCTG
Organism: Ceratopteris richardii; assembly: GCA_020310875.1. NCBI lineage: Eukaryota > Viridiplantae > Streptophyta > Polypodiopsida > Polypodiales > Pteridaceae > Ceratopteris > Ceratopteris richardii. Next base: position 4,634,843 of record CM035414.1, read on the forward strand.
GGTATATTCCACTTTTGCAATGGGTAATTTTGAAGCAAAGTTACAAGAGGTTATACATATGAAGCCTTCCAAGTGTAATGTCCATACATCAAGCTTATGTGAGGTGATCAAGTATGTAGGCTTGGGCTTAATTGCACCAACAAGGATGCCCGTTTACTCCTTTGCTTTTTTGCATCACAAGTGATGTCCTAGGATAGCTTGTTAAAAATGCTATGTATAACAATCTCGTAAAAGGCTTGAATATCCCTTAATCTCCCTCTCCCTTGGGCCTCCAAATGTTTGTTGATGATACTAATATGTTGATGTTTGTTGATGATTCTTATGTTGAGTGTTTTTTGAATTGCTTAAATACCTTCACCTTGGCTAGTGGCTCACAAATCAATCATTAAAAGACTGATTTTAAAGTTTCTAGAACTGTGGTTCTTGCTTGTGTTAAAGAAAATGTTTATGAGATTCTAAAGGATGGGGAAGTCTTTAGGCTCCTTGGTATACCTATGGGCCTCCATATTACTTTCAATAAATGGTGGGAATGGTTTATGAATAAATTTCCCCTTCTCATCCTCCGAATATTAAGTATTTCTTTTTGGGCCTTGACAAGAGGAGCTTGGGATTGGTTCACCGCTATCTTCCAGCACTTAGCCTGAGAGGAATAACGTCTAAAGGATTCATTCCATGTAGAGGAGATCCCCTGCTGAACGGAAGGAAGGGAGAGGAGTGAGGGAACAACTCTCGCAATAGTATCTTTGGCAAGAAATGAGACATTTATTGCTTACACCTATATTTATTTGGAGAAAGCGCATATTAATGAAAGTGGTCCTTTGGATAATATTTTATAAAGGATCACGGATTTACAAAGGCAATTGATTGGATATAAATGAAATTCAGAATATTTCCACTTCTTTAGCGACTTCTTAATGGTTTCTTCAATTCCTAATTAATTTTGTTTATGCTCTTGATTTGATGATGATGATGATGATGAAAGGAAAATCTAATGCCTTACCATTCAAATATATCATTCTCGTACTGTTGGAAGAGGAGCAATCAAGATAATTTAAGTACACTGTGTATATTGCGAACCAAGATCTTTTTGCTTGTTTGTAGGGCAAGGGTGAAGCTAGTTTGACTTCTAGTAGAAAATAGAGTTAACAATGCTACAAAACTAGACAAAGAAAGAAAAAGGATCAAGCAATGTTGCAGACTCATACAAAGAAAGAAAAAGAATCAAGCAAAGCTAGTTCTCCTTTTGTAATCCCACTTGTGTTAGTCAAGAAAAAGAATCAAGCAAAGCTAATTCTCCTTTTGTAATCCCAGTGGTGTTAGTCATCTAACCCCTGCTTTGAGGATATGGGGGTCCTATGGGTGCTAAGACTACCTTCACTTGTAGTTTCAAATAATTCAAGATTAATCTGGGAGACTTTTCCCTTAATCTAAGAGAATCATCTTTGAGTTGAACTTCCTTTATAAAGCAAAAGGCAAAAGATGATAGGAAATGAGGCAACAGAAAAGAGTTTTTGAGAAGAGCTTTTAAACTTCCTTTTTAAAAAAAGAGAGAAAGTTCAACTTTAGCCTATTCTCCCATGCTTTGTCCTCCTTGAGGAAAAATACTCTATAGTGCCTAAATGGAGGGGACTTCTTACAATTGGAAATTCTTTTCCCTAGAAGGAAAAGATATTTGTCGATAGACATTCTTTAGGAGGGTTTCAAAAATTGGAAGCGCATCTCTCTCTTCAAATCTTCTAGAGGTTCTCACCTCTTATAACATTCCGCAATGATGAGGAGAAACCAATTGCATCACCCAAAAGCACTTGCTTTCAATTGATCCATTCCTATAGCAACAAGATTTTTTCAAGAATTCAATAGACCGAGACCAATTTGGGGCACGAGAAGAAAATGTGTCCCAAATCCTCAATGCTAGGATGACATCTCTTACACTAGAGGGGAGCCCCACAAATTTTTCTAGCCTTGATATTGGTCCAGATTCCTTTGTGGAGGATTTTCCACATAAATGGAAACTCTGATGCACTGAAAGAAAGATGCATGAAAGTTTTGCACCATCCTTTGAATGAACAAAGTTCCAATTTGGGACTTTGGCATGGTTTAAGGAGGGGCTCAAATTCTCAACCTCATGCATGCAACACCTTTTCTAAAAAAGGTGGAACCATTTGGCATACACTAGTATGCATATGGAAACATATTACATGGGTTTTGAAGGAGATTAATTTCTTAAAGTTAAGCTTAAGTATGATTATAACTTCCACGATAGGAATAATGGTAGTAGAGCCAATTGGCCATAAGTAAAACTACCATTCATTTCCTATATAGTTGGATTATTATAAGCCAATAAATAGTACATTGGCAAGATACATTAAGCTTAAACTTTTAAGTCCCTCTTATGGAGCATCAAACTCTATAAAAACCCATGGCATGCCTAATCACCAAGAACAAGGACTTAAGTGATAGGTCAGAATGTTTCTCTTAGTTAACCACGAGAGAATGGTGGTAACTTAGATTGACTACTTGCAAAATTTAGCAAGAGAAAATATAGCATTATAATATATCTATATATACATATAGGTAGTGTTGGAAGATGGAAGTGTCCATTCTCTTGTTCAAGACAGTTTTTGGAGAGAACTAAAGAACTATTCAGAGCTTTCCATTTTTCTTCCAAGCAAATGCAAGAAGAGAAGGTAAAACTCAAGGTTTGTAATAAACCCTAAATATCATTTTCTAATGTCCTAGAAGCAAAGGATTATTCAAAATGGTAAAATAGTATTACCATCTGCTTCAGAGATTTGATTGGAAAGTCAACTATTCTTTGTTCATATTACACATTATGTCAAAATAGATGATATCTAGTTGAGATGTAAAACTAGCTCTATTATCAAGTGACATAGAAAGGATCTTTCAGAGTACATCTGGACAAAGGAATCATTGAAAGGCCAATCTTTGACATTAATTCTTCTCAAATTGCAATTACAACTAAGACTTGGTAAGTTAAAATTTTCATGAGCACCAAACATGCTATGGAAATTACACTTACAAGTCTATAGAGGTAATTGCTCTTACTTGATTAGACTAAAAGAACATTTAATCTCAAGATTCAAGCTAAAGATACCTTTACTAAAGTGGAAGTGTAAGCTGGATGGTATGGAACATCTAGGCTTACACTAACAGTGAAGTAAATTCGATGGTATGGGACATCAAATTTGTGGGTAATTCTCAACTTGAACTTTGGGACATTTGTTATGTATGCTTGGAGAAGAGAAACCAAAAAAGCTCTGAATAGTTCTTTTAACCAGGGGGAACAATAAAATATTGAAAATAAACTCTTTCAAATTCTATTGAAAGAACACGATTTTCGATAAACCCTCAAGTAGTTTTCGAGGACAAACACTCTTAAGGAGGGAAGAAAGTCCCCAAGAACTTGTATCGTATGCCTTGAAAAGACCAAATAGGGTATTGCAAGGTAAAAGATATGCAAGAAATAGATAAAGTTGAGGTACTTCCTCGTATTCTCGTATTTCATATATCTCTCATTACATCTTCCAACTAAATGAAATTCTCAAAGATTGGGAATTCTCAAAGAACCCCAATGCAAGAAAAGACTTGCATACACCATAAGGATTGTCTAAATCCTAAGTGGGTTAGGAAAAGAACTTGGATGATGTAGCTCAGTGATGAGTAGCACCTCCTTTAATGTCAATCCGGGAAGACGTGAGGATGGTATGATGACCTCGAGCAAGTGAAGGCACAAGTGCGTGAGTGCGAAGCACACTAACATGCACACACATACACACACACAGGCACACAAGGCAAGACAAAGAGTGAGAAGCAATGGAGTTCTTTAGATTACTTTCAAAAAGCTCATACCAGTTTAGATCAATTACAAGCTAACCTCAAAAATGAGCTCTCTAGCTCTATTTATAGTTTTTTACTAGGTTTTGGCCGTGTCCAGACCATTAGGCAAAAAAGTGGACCTTGCATGGGCCTTGTAAGGATTCCTAATTTTTAGGGATTAAAGAGCTTAAAATTGAGATTAGCAGGGCACATGAAACCACTAGTGGTTTGAAGAATAAAATATTATTTGATGAAGAATTGAATGAGAACTCTTAAATCGTGCGCATTCTTGACCTTCGGATATATTTCATCAACGGTGTGTGTTAAAAGTTTTGAAAAGTAAGAGAGAGAGGGCGTCAGTTTTCGTGGGAGTGTCCCCACTAGCTTGAACACTCTCTGCAGCTTTTTTGGCCATTAGATTGGATGAGATCCAACGAACGGGCGCAAATCATGCTGATCGCAAATCGGGGAAGAACTGTAGCCTTTAGATCATCATGCTTATCCGATGGCCATCGTTAAAAGGCGCCAAGCTCTTCAATGGGGCCAATGTGAACCATTGATAATGGCTCCATCCAAAGGCTGTAGATGAGAGCGCCGTTTCTTCACGGAATTCAAATTAGATCATTCGATCTTGAGCTCGATCCAATGGCAAACAGAGATCCACGCAGTCCGTCATCATTACTCTGATCCAAACCGTTTATTCTAAAGGAAATCCAAGGGTACATGATCAAAGTAACCTTGACTTTTGCTATTTTTTCTTAGCCTTTAGATCTCTCAAGCAATCTAACGGCTGTGAATGATTCGAAAGCCTTTCAAAACCACACTCAAAAGGAAAACCATGAATTCTACCTGGTTTTTGCATATTTGACCACACAAAAACAAGGGAACCCTATGCCTAGTCTATGTGATTAAGCCACTAGACTGTGTCCACCACCCTCTTCTCATTGGTCCATCACTAATCACCCTTTAATCCAAAAGGCCCAAGGAGGGTTCATTTTTTTCCCTAATGCCTAGTGTCCGGCCTAGTTAAAAATTAGGTTCTCTACCCTATTTGGAGGTTCAAACGAAGTCTAAAAAATGTGAAAATTGACAGGTAGGTACTTCTAAAGCTCCTCAAGCTCAAGGACTCCTTGGCTTGCACAAAGTGGAGCTACAAAAATATGAAATGGTATTTACAATGGTTTTTAGTGATGAAAATCACTATTTTTGTAGGGGTTTCTAATAACATTTTGACATACATTTCCTGGAGCTCCCTACTTGCTCCTTCTCCTTGTGTGTCCACCTCTTTTATATAGTGTCCTGAAAAAATATTGGCCTACTTGCCATATCATCGTTGACTGCTCTGTTTGCTTGTACTTTCTCTTTTCTCTGACTCCCTTTGTAAGCTTCCTTGCCTGGTGAGTCCTTCAGTTCCAACACCCCCCCCCTCTCTCGCGTCTGTCGTCCCTGACAGACCCTTGTTGGGTGGGTCGTTGGATGTAGTACTCAACAACGTCTTGTGCTAAGTGATGTTCTGCAATCCGCAACCCTTTGGCCAAGTCCGTGAGTAGAGCATCCCAATCTACCGGCCTGGGAACCTCTGGATGTGGTATACGTAATTTTTCTGAATGGAGAGCTTGTTCCACTGCAAACAACTGTAATAAATGTGATGGTCTGGGAATGAATATCTCTGAATCATATTCCCAGAATCCCGTCACAAACATTTCTTCAAATGTTTGTTTGAAGCAGTCTAGTAGATACTTGATACGCGCGTGCCATGCATATACAACATTAATAGATGGTGTTGCGCTCATGTCGTCGACAAGGTCCTGATTACCTTCATTGAATCCAAGAGCTGACAGATGAGGTTCCTTGACATTTTTGAAAGTCCTGAAGGTGACCAACATGAGTTCAAAAATTTTAAGGCACATTTGGGCCATGACATCTAGTACATTTTTAAACCGGACCCCCCAATGGCGAATCCTCGAAATCATATATCCTATGGTAGGTTGGCCTTTAGGTGGTGCTAAATAGACATAATTGAGCCATTTCTCACATCCTTTGGTTGTCAGCAAAGTTTTTGTGTATTCCGGCCATGACCTTCTTCGAAATATGGGGCAGTAGCATGGGTTGTATTTGATGTACAAAGGCATGTTATTCCATGTTCTTACCATCTCTGGGTAGGTTTCCAGTAGACGAATCCTCCATGTCGGTTGATGTATATTGCCCTGCTTGGCACTTGCTGGGATGTCGTCCGGTGCAAACTGTGTAGCCGAGGTCGGTTCTTTTGAGGTGTGGTGCTTGATTTCGGCATTGTAGTCCGCCATTAAGACACAGAAAGGAACATACAAATCATCGGATGTGCCGATCCACCTATGATGGGAGAGGTTTCGAAAGTAGTCCGATTTTGTAACTACCTCTTCCAAACGTGACATTGACGCTATCTGAACTGCCACTCTATCATCATGGGTTGTGGCCACTTTCTCTAACCTCTGCATCCATTCAGGAGCCTCTATCTAGATGGTGTCCATGCCCTCTTCTGTTTGCTTACCCGTTGTTCTAAACTCCTTTTCCTAGCTAGAGTCATGTCTGGAGGGAATGTTTTCGTTCTCAGGAAGGATACTAGTGGTTCACTCCAATCTGGCACTATGGACACTTGATAAAGAGTGGCATGTTCCACAGGTCGTTTAGTGCAACAGATTGGGCATTCCTTGCACAACTTTTGGACATCAGCTTCCATAGTCAGCCAATGCACTCCGAGTCTCCTTAGTGTCTGTAGGGTTCGTTGCTTTGAGTAGTGTTGCTCTAATGCACCTGCATGTGCTAATTGCAACCATTTAGCGTACTCATCCTCTTCCACACAACAAGCCAAGATCCCTTGATCTGTGTGCTTGTACATACTACCTGCCATGATGTGATACTTTTGAGCTTTTGCTACCTCTCTATCCTGTGTGTTTACTATTGGGTGGTTAGGCCCGTATGTCAATACTGGCACTAATGACTTAGCCCATTGTGGCACCACTTCCAAATTAAACACGTAAGCATCAGGAAGGTCATCTGACACTCCTTGTGGGGCTTCTCCAGATGTGAGCCTAAAGAGATGATCTACTCTCAAATGAGTCTTCCCTTTCCTTACCACAACCTCGAAATCATATTCCATTAGCAAGAGAAACCATCTTACTAATCTTACTGTATTGCATGGCTTGTTTACGAGATATAGCAGTGCTGATGGTCAATAAAAAATTTAAACTTATTTGCAAGCAAATAATTTCTAAACTTTTTAACTGCATATACCATGCCTAATCCTTCTCTCTCCGTAGTGGTATAATTTCGTTCAGCTGCAATCAATTGTCTACTAGCATAGGCAATTGGAAGATCCATATTACCTTCACCGGTAGGCTGCACGAGTACACACCCAATAGCATAATTGGATGCATCAACATGAACATGGAAAGGCTTATTCCAATCTAGTGTGGTTAAGATTGGTGCTGAACATAATCGCTGTTTAAGCTCATTGAAAGAATTCTCACATTCATTAGTCCACTCAAAGTTAGTCAAAAGTCCATACAGAGGCTTTGCTATGATGGCATACATGTGTATAAACCGTCGGTAATAACCACAATGCCCCATGAAAGCTTGTACTTCCTTGACATTCTTAGGCCTAGGTAACTCGGCTATAGCTCTCACTTTCTCTTCATCAGTGGATTTACCATTCTTTGACACTATGTGTCCTAGAATCTTGCCTTGCCTGGCCATAAAGACGCACTTTTCTGGGTTCAGGCAGACTTGATATTCTCTACATTTGTCAAAGATTTGTCTAAGTTCAAGAATATGGGTTTGTCTAATGTTGGAATGAGCACAAAGATCATCAACATAGACTTCTAAGTTCTTCCTCAGGAACTCTTTAAATACATGACACATCAATCTCTGAAATGTAGCGGGTGCATTGGTAAGCCCAAATGGCATTACTCTAAAGGCAAAAATGCCCCATTCAATGGCAAAAGCCGTCTTATGTTGGTCCTCAGGAGCAATGGCTACCTGATTGTAGCCCGAAAATCCATCAAGGAAGCTGTACACTTCCTTGCCTGCTACTCTTTCTAAGAGATTTTCTATGATAGGAAGCGGATAGTTATCTCGAATTGTGGGTGCATTGACCTTCTTCAAGTTAATGCATACATGCAGCTTTCCATTTTCTTGGGAACCACTACGATGGGGGATACCCACTCAGTATGCTCAATTTCATAGATGAATCCAGCTTCAACCAATCTATCTATCTCCTCTTTGATCTTGGCAGCATAATTATCATTATATGTGTATGACTTTTGCTTAGAAGGCCTAGCATCTGAGGTCATGGGGATAGTGTGTGAGCATATGTCTGGATCAACACCCTTCAAATCCTTGTAACTCCAAGCAAATACATCTCTGTATTCGCTTAGCGTATGCATGTGTATGTGTGTGTATGCATCATTATGTGTGTATGTGTCTATGTGTGTATGTGTGTGTGTATATGTCTGTGTATGTGTGTCTGTCTATGTGTATGTGTGTGTGTCTATGAGTGTGTATGTGTTCATGTGTGTGTATGTGTCTATGTGTGTGTATGTGTCTATGTGTGTATGTGTATGCATTTACGTATGCATATGTGTGTGTATGCATTATGTATGCATATGTGTGTGTATGCATTATGTATGTGTATGTATGCATGTGCATTATGTATGCATATGTGTGTATGCATTATGTATGTGTATGTATGCATGTGCATTATGTATGGATATGTATGTATGCATGTAAGTATGTATATATGCATATGTATGCATGTATGTGTATGTCTCTCTATGTGTGTGTGTATGCATATATGTGTGTGTATGTGTGTATGTGTGTATGTGTATGTGTGTATGTGTGTGTGTGTGTATGTGTGTGTGTATGTGTATGTGTATGTGTGTATGCATGTGTATGTGTGTGTATGCATCATCATGTGTGTATGTGTCTATGTGTGTATGTGAGTGTGTGTGTATATGTGTGTGTACGTGTGTGTGTGTGTGTGTCTCTATGAGTGTGCATGTATTTATGTGTGTGTATGTGTCTATGTCTGTATGTGTATGCATGTATATATCCATACGTGTGTGTATGTGTGTGTATGCATTATGTATGCATTATGTATGCATTATGTATGCATTATGTATGCATATGTGTGTGTATGCATTATGTAAGTGTATGTATGCATGTGCATTATGTATGCATTATGTATGCATATGTGTGTGTATGCATATGTGTGTGTATGCATATATGTGTGTGTGCATGTATGTGTGTGTATGCATCATTATGTGTGTATGTGTGTATATGTGTGTGTATGGTGTGTGTGTGTCTATGTGTATGTGTGTGTGTGTCTATGTGTGTCTATGTGTGTGCGTATGCATATGTATCTGTGTGTATGTGTCTATGTGCGTGCATACCTGGCTTCAATGATAAATCCTTGCTTTCTCTCGCTCTCTCTCTCTCACACTCTCTCTCTCTCGCTCTCTCTCTCTCTCTCTCTCTCTCTCTCTCTCTCTCTCTCTCTCTCTCTCTCTCTCTCTCTCTCTCTCTCTCTCTCTCTCTCTCTCGCTCTCTTGCATCCAAATCCCGGCACAAATGTGCCGAGAGAAATCGAAATTTTTTTTTAACATTCCAGAGCATTGCTTATGCAATGCTCTGGAACACAGGACATTGCTTATGCGACGCTAAAACGTCGTAGACACTTTTCCAATGTCGCAAATAACATCGCTAGTTAGCGATGCTATTTGCGACGCATACTTTTAGCATCGCATAAGCGATGCTACCATTCCTTATGCGACGAAGGCTCGTTAAAAAAAAATCCAAAAAGAGGACCATCGCTTATGCGACGCTAGCATCGCACAAGCGACGAATCGTGTTTTTTTTTTCGATTCTCGAGCATTGCTACGCCCCCCTATTTCTTATAGTGATGTCCCATAACTACCTTAAAAGCAGTCTTTGAGTGGTTTATTTTGGAACCATAGGCCACAAAAATGTGTTTAAGTAGTTCCAAAGGGTATCAATGCTGGTCGTATCATTATACAGAAAGGCATTCATGTCTTTTGCAAATAGCCTCATGATCATCTGTCCTTGATTGAGAGGAAGAGAGAGAGATGACTTGAATATGGCCTAAACTAGCATGATGTTTCACAAGGCGACTGAGACCATTTAGTAGGTTTGTCTGCCCTACCTGCAACCAATCTTTAAAGAACTCTTGTAGACTTGTGCTTTGAATTTCTTCTTTGTATCTCAACATGCCTCTGATTTTTTGTAGCCCTGTCTAGTATTGAGAGTGGCCTTTGTTCACTTCCTCCTATAGACGCCTCAATCGCTGATAGAGATTCCCTCCGGATATGACAAATCTTTTGAAGAAACTTCTAGGCCCTGGCCAAAATATGTCGTGTCTCCATAACCGGGGTACCCAACATTTGGCAGGTGACCAACGGGTGGAAAAGGAGGACTTCTACAGAGAGGTAATCCCCTATTGTATGAGAGGAGAGAGGAGGTCACCACATTGGCATGAAACCAAGGCACTTTCTTAAGATTGACAATTGGCTTAAAGGTAAGGATAATAGGGTAGTGATCTGAAATAGTAAGGTTGCACCATTGAGAGCATGAGGGGGGACCCCATTTGTTGATAATATTATGAGAGATGTAGCTTCTATCAAGTCTTGCTTTCCTCAAATTGTCACAAAATTGGAGGTTGGACCAAGAGAACCATGTCTCATCTTTAACCTCTACCAGGTCGAGGTAGAGTTTGAGTTGGTCCCATACATCTTTCTCAAGACCATCAATAATCCTCCCTCTATTTTCCTATCTCTCAGATGGAGACTCAACCATGTTGAATTCCATAGAAAGCATGGAATTATTGGAAAGAGACACTAGAGAATGCCACGTGGAAATCCTCTCTGAGTCAAAATTGGGAGCACACACAGAGACAATGGTGAATTGAAAAGGGTCCCCAAAGGAAGCATCAATCCACCAATGATTTTGATCCTCGTGGGTGTTCACGAGTCTAACCACTTTTTGTTAATGCCCATAGCTTATCCACCATTACCTCTAGGGTGCGTGGTGGAGATCTAAGCATGGGCCGATGAAATACATTTTAGTCTCTTCTAAAGGTCTTCCTTGTCGATTTTGATCTCTTGAAGGTAGATGAAGTTTGGGTTTAGGCTATTATCTTGTAACCATTGGCAATAATGGCCGCTCTTGAGGGGTGAGTCAACCCTCAAACATTGAACAAAATGATAATCATTTCTAAAGGTTAGCTTCTTTGCCAGGAGGGGCCTTGTCCCGTTTCTTCTTATTTCTCTCATCATCTTTTTTCTTCGAGGTGGAAGGATCCTGAAAAAGGAGCTTGCCCTTAAGGGGGCTCTTCCATGGAATCTCCATAGGCTACTTCCCTTTGTAAATCTCCTTCTTCGTAAATGAGGTTGGAATCTTTTGAGGAATTTTGGACCCAATGATGGAGTTTTCACAATCTTGGTTATCTTCATTGTTTGTGGTGAAACCATCTTCTTTGCTCGTGGTGTAACCTTCTTGGTTGTCTTCTTTGCCATTGGAGTCCTCCTATGTATTCCCATCATTGCACTCATCGTATTGGTTCCTTCCTCCTCGATAATCAAATTCCTCAACCTCCTTGTCAAGGTTGCAAAATATGTTTGTTTGTAGAGTTGGTCAGAGGGGTTTCTCTCAATAATCCCTTTGGGGCTCCTTCTCCTTCTTTGTCTTACTTCCATGAAACCATTGGGGTTTGTCTCCATGACGTGCCTATCTTCCTCATTCTCAATGTTAAGAGGAGGATCTTTAGCCTTGATCTGGGCCCTAGTGGCTTCATGGTTCTTATCTGTGTTGGTTGTCCCTTGACTCTGCTTGTTCTTAGAGGAGTCATGTCTTGAAAGACACTTTTTCATTCTATGCCCTTGTAATCCACATTGAAAGCACGTGTTTGACAAATATGATCTACTTCGATGCAAATATGAGGTGAAGGACTTTGGTGTGCAGAACAAGAGGAGCAAGGAGGAGGTGGAGGGAGAGAGAAAGGAGGAGAGATGTGCACAGATGCGTGGGAGCCTCAAAACCCACATAATGATCTCTCTTGATGCAATGCTCTATAAATGATGTACATATATGAATATGGGGGTAAGGTCACATGGCCCTTACATCCCCAACAATCTTCCACTTAAGGGTCAATGTGACCATAAGTGGTAACATATACAAAGAATGATGTAGGTGGACTATACAATAATGTACAGGAAGAGTCTGGATCTCAACCCATACAGATCAGCCTACACCAACTGCCTCAAACAAGGTGTATCCATGCACCTCAAACTGCTCTAAAATTATATCGATAAGAGTCGAGCTCACATATGATTGATGCAGGAATTGACAAAGTTCTTGCAAAGCTCCCACTCACTTTATGCCTATGTCAATCATCGAATGACTGACAACTCCAAGTGAAAATGCTCCAATAGCAAGTGCAATGTCTAGTCTCGAGCATAATCGTACATCAGACTCCAAAATGCTGATGAAACCTATGCTATCCTAGATAACCTAAATATGTCGGCCATGCCTATATCCAAGGCATCCAAAGCACCATCGTCAAGACCAACATGTCCTGACATATCTGTTGGAGCAACTCTATGACAAGCCTAAGTATTGGCTTGAGTCTCACAAAGTCATTAAAGAAGCTTCAAAATGAAGACTATGTAAAGTTCACTTGTGAACTACCTCTTGTAACTTTTGAAGAGTTTACTTAATGTAAAAGTAAGAGAATCTTAAGTGGTTGAGCCCACATGATCAAGAATGGAAAGAGGAGCCACGAATTCGTGATTTGTGGTAGGTAGAGAATCAAATCAATCATTGATTGATTGGAGAGTGATTGAGGGAAGTTAGCCTCCCAAACTCAACTATAAATAGATGGCAGTTTTAGTCGTGGTTAGAGAGACCTATGTGAAGACCTCCAAGAGCTGAGCTTTATGCCATATCAAGGTGTGATTACAAGGCACACATATGTATCAGTAAGTCATTGTATTGTACAAGCAATATACTTTCATTTTCATGATTATTTGAGTTCATCTTTCCATGTTCTTGTGAAGTGTACTACTCACTGCCATTACTTCAGTTTTTCTCAGTCAGCTTGCAAAGATTGTTTCTCTGCACTTGGTTCATCATTTTCAGTGATTTAACTTGGTAAAGTTAGATCTATACGTCTACTATATGCTCACAAATTTTCATGTCATTTGGATGTTGGAATCTTCAGTTATGTTCATTTGAAGTCAACAGGGTATGTTCATCTTCACTTCTCTGTCAGGTACCCGACTTTTTCAGTCATCTTGTCAGAGACATTTCTCAGTGTTTACTCATCCAAATTCAGTGATTTCAAGCTTGTTGGATTCAGCTTACTGTCTAGTATAAGCATACAAACTTCCATGATCATTGAATTTTTACATCTTGAGTTATGTTAATTTTTCTACTCACTGGTCTATTTCTGTAGCAGCCCGTGAAAATCGGGATGATGTCATCACTTGTTAAAAGTCATTCTCAGTGTGTGGTTTGTTATTTTTGATGAGATTACTCTCTAAAGTTAGCTCTTTAAGCTACCTAGCCTTCCCCAAGAGGAATTAATCTAATTGCTGCTGTGCTCAGAGAATTATGTAAAACACTGGACAGGTGTATCAACCAAGAATAGCAAGTTTTCACCTCTGAGCTAACTCCAACTTATCTGTTTTGATCTATCTTTTTGAGAGTGATCTTCCAAGGTACATAGGGTGTCTAATACATCCATTGGCAAGCTAAAAGGGCCCACCATCTACTCCTGGAGTTCATTTGGCTGGTGTAGAGCAAAGATTTTGCAACACCTCTTCGTCTTCAACACATACCTATCCATCTCTTCACAGTGGTATCAGAGCAAGGTTGGACAACATGGCAGATGGATTTCCTTCATCAATTGACAAATTGGACAGAGGTAACTACTCAGCTTGGTCATTAAGAATGGAAGCTTATCTCCAAGGTAGAAGTTTATATGGTTATGTGGCTGGAGATGAAGTTATGCCAAGTTTCAGGAACAAAAGTCAACCAACACAAGAAGAGCAAGAAAGATTGAGCACATGGTGCTCCAAGGATGCACTTGCAAGGTCTTATCTCCTCAACTCTATCTCAGATTTTTTGTTGCCTCACATTAGAAGTTGTAAGACATCTCAGGAAGTGTGGGATGCACTTGAAGCTTTCTTTTCTTCAAGTACCAAAGCTAGGAAGCATCAACTATGGCTGGAGTTCACAACTCTCAAGAAGGCTCCCAAACAAAATGTGACTGATTTTGTCACAAAGCTCAAGGATATAGCGGATCAGTTGGGAAGCATTGGAGAGGTAATAGATGAAGAGCAAATTGTAAGGCAGGTCATCAATGGCTTGAAGGCAGATGACAAGTGGGAAGCATTCACCACAGCTATGGATTTGTACATGGACATGCATGTACCTGATTTCAACACACTCATTGGACAATTACTTACTCAAGAGGCAAAGCTTATCAAAAATGGAGAAAGCTCTAAAGGTAATCAATCTTCAGCTTTATACACGGATAAAAGCAAGTCTAAAGATAACAAAGGAAAGGCAAAGAAAGTGGATGATGAAGCAGGTACATATCAAGCTAACTATGCAGGTAGAGGAAGACATGGCAGAGGTAGAGGAAGAGGAGGTAGACAAGGCAGGGGGAGATCCCAAGACTCCAACTCATGTTCTATTTGTGGATTAACTAATCATACAACTGAAAATTGCTTTAGGAATTCCAGGAATCAAAGAGGCAGAGGATACAATAGAGGAAGTTATGGCTACTCAAGAGGAAGGTTCAACAACTACCATGGCAACTACAACAACTACAATCATTCAAACTATCAAGGAGGCTACAAAGGAAGGAGAGACTACAATAACTACACAGAAGACTCAAACAAAGAGGATTCATTATTGATCATGAACATGGCTATGCCACAAGGTAAATCTGATGAGCATGTTTTCTACATAGATTCAGGTTGTTCAAATCATGTGGCAGGAAATGTGGCACTCCTATCAGATTTAGAAGATCCAAGGAATAAGCATGAGGTACAAACAGGAGATGATACAAAACATCCTGTGGAGAAAATAGGCAATGTCAAAGCACCTGATGGAAACATCAACCTACTCAGTAAGGTACTCTATGTCCCTACCATTACAAAGAATTTGATAAGTGTTGGGCAGATAGTAGAGAAAGGGTTGTAAGTCAGGTTCACAAAGGCACGAGCATTTGTTGAAGATCCAAGTCAAGGATTCAAAAGAATTGCAAAAGGTGAAAAGACAGGTAGATTGTTCACATTTGAATTACAGGACACTAGAAACATTGCTCTCTTTAATTATGGTAGTCAGACACTCACAGAATTGGAAGTATGGCACAAAAGGTTAGCACATATTGGTGAAAGGTCATTAAAGCAAATTTGCAGGGACCAAAGTGTACTTGGACTCCCTAACTTGTCAAAACAACATATGATTTATAAGTGTAGTGCATGTCAATTTGGAAAGTCTCACAGGTTACCATTCATGAAGAAAGGTTATATGCATGGAGATCTCTTGAAGTTGGTTCATACAGATGTATGGGGACCAAGCAAGGAAGCTTCAATATCAGGATCAAGGTATTATGTTTCCTTTATTGATGATTGCAGCAGATGGACTATCCTATTCTTTATGAAACACAAAGATGAAGTTTTTTCATGTTTCTAAAGATATTTGGCTCTTGTGGAGAATCAAACAGGTAAATCACTAAAAAGGCTAAGGTCAGATGGAGGGGGAGAATACTTCTCCCATGATTTTGATTCTTTTCTTCAAGAAAGAGGAATCAAAAGAGAGGTAACTACAAGGTACACTCCTGAGCAAAATGGAGTGGCAGAAAGGAGGAATAGGACAATTGTTGAAGCTGCAAGGTCTATGTTAAATGAAAAGCATTTACCTAATTACTTATGGGCTGAGGCTGTATCTACAGCCACTTACTTGATTAACAGGTTACCTTCAAAATCCCTTGATGGGATGACTCCATATGAGGCTTGGAATGGAAGAAGACCAAGTTTAGATCATTGTAAAATTTTTGGATGTATTGCTTTTGCTCATGTTCCTTCACAGGTTAGAGGCAAGATGGATCCAAAAGCAGAAAGGTGTGTATTTATTGGATATGACAACAATCAAAAGGGCTACAGGTTATACAACCCTACCAACAAAGGATTCTTGGTAAGCAGAGATGTAGTTTTTGATGAGAACAATTCATGGTATGAAGATTCATGCAGGAAGGTCAATTTACCATATGATCTTGAAGAAGATTTTCCAAAGCTTGGTATAGAACAATCAAAGATTGAAGAACAAGACACCTCAGAGGATGATGAAGAATGTCAGATGGAAAAAATCAAAGCATGGAAGTCTAAAGGTAAAGCAAAATTGCAGGAACTTGGACATGAGGCAGAATCATCAAATCATGGCTTAAGAAGATCTATGAGGGAAAAGAAAAAACCAGAAAGGTATGGGTTTGACACCTCATTAGTAACTAAACATTCTATCTACATAGCACAGGACATAAACCAAGAGGAGCCATCATCATTTGAAGAGGCCAAAGCAAAAACAGAATGGAAGCATGCAATGAAGGAAGAGATTGAAGCACTTGAGGAAAACAACACTTGGGATTTGGTGCCCAAGACTTCATCCATGAAGGTAATAGGCTCAAGATGGGTCTATAAACTCAAGAAGAATTCTGATGGTTCAATTAACAGGTATAAGGCAAGGCTTGTGGCAAAAGGCTTTGCACAAACTCAGGGAATTGATTATGAGGAGACTTTCTCTCCTGTGGCAAAGATGCCTACTATTAGGGTTTTGCTTAGTATTGCCTCTTCCAAGAATTGGAAGATACTTCAACTAGATGTGAAGAATGCATTCTTGAATGGTTGGATAACAGAAGAGGTATATATGGCACAACCACCTGGTTTTGAGAGTCAAGTTTATCCTGATTATGTGTGTAAACTTAACAAAGCATTGTATGGTCTCAAGCAAGCTCCAAGAGCTTGGAATTTCAGGCTTGTTTCATTCTTGCAGGACAAAGGCTTTCAACCAAGCAAAGCAGATCCTTCACTCTTTATTAAAAAGAGTAATTCCGAGGTCATCTATCTATGTGTATATGTAGATGATATTATATTGACAGGAAATGATGCAGATGGTATGAAGAAGATCAAAGATCAGATGAGAGAAGAGTTCAAGATAAGTGATTTGGGTTCACTTACTTACTTCCTAGGTTTGGAAGTTGTCTACAAAGATCATGGTTTGTTTCTCACTCAAAGGAAGTACATTAAGGACATGTTGGCAAAATTCAAGATGCAAGATTGTAAGATTGCAGGTACTCCAATGGAGGTCAATCACAAATTGAGCTCACATGAAGGTGAACTCATAGAGGACATCACATCATATCAAAGTCTAGTGGGTAGTCTCAACTATGCCACATTGACAAGAGTAGATATATGTTACAGTGTGAGTGTGCTAAGCCAATTTATGCACACACCAAGGAAACCACATATGGATGCTGCCAAAAGGATACTCAAATATCTCAAAGGAACCATAAATGAAGGACTTTACTATCCTTATGTATCTGATTTAGGTTTGAAGCTATTTTCTGATGCAGATTGGGCTGGCTCCAAGGAAGATAGAAGGAGCACTTCAGGTTATCTTACCTTTGCAGGTTCAAAGCTTATTTCATGGTCATCCAAGAAGCAACCCACAGTTGCTCTCTCTTCTACTGAAGCTGAATATAGAGGTCTTGCCATAGCTACACAAGAAGCTATGTGGATGAAGACATTATTCAAAGATCTTGGATTGGAGTTTGGAACTCCAACTATTTTTGGTGACAATATGAGTTCTATTCATTTGGCTGCTAATCCTATTTTTCATGCAAGGACTAAACATATTGAAGTTCATTATCACTATGTACGAGAGAAGGTTCTAAGCAAAGAGATTCAAATATCATATGTGTCCACTCATCAACAATGTGCAGATATTCTAACCAAAGCATTGGATGGTACAAAGCTTTGCAAATTCAAGGCTATGATTGGTTTGCAGGTAATCTTGGAAGATTGAAGACCTCAAGCATACTTGGCTTGAGGGGGAGCTGTTGGAGCAAGTCTATGACAAGCCTAAGTATTGGCTTGAGTCTCACAAAGTCATTAAAGAAGCTTCAAAATGAAGACTATGTAAAGTTCACTTGTGAACTACCTCTTGTAACTTTTGAAGAGTTTACTTAATGTAAAAGTAAGAGAATCTTAAGTGGTTGAGCCCACATGATCAAGAATGGAAAGAGGAGCCACGAATTCGTGATTTGTGGTAGGTAGAGAATCAAATCAATCATTGATTGATTGGAGAGTGATTGAGGGAAGTTAGCCTCCCAAACTCAACTATAAATAGATGGCAGTTTTAGTCGTGGTTAGAGAGACCTATGTGAAGACCTCCAAGAGCTGAGCTTTATGCCATATCAAGGTGTGATTACAAGGCACACATATGTATCAGTAAGTCATTGTATTGTACAAGCAATATACTTTCATTTTCATGATTATTTGAGTTCATCTTTCCATGTTCTTGTGAAGTGTACTACTCACTGCCATTACTTCAGTTTTTCGCAGTCAGCTTGCAGAGATTGTTTCTCTGCACTTGGTTCATCATTTTCAGTGATTTAACTTGGTAAAGTTAGCTCTATAAGTCTACTATATGCTCAAAAATGTTCATGTCATTTGGATGTTGGAATCTTCAGTTATGTTCATTTGAAGTCAACAGGGTATGTTCATCTTCACTTCTCTGTCAGGTACCCGACTTTTTCAGTCATCTTGTCAGAGACATTTCTCAGTGGTTACGCATCCAAATTCAGTGATTTTAAGCTTGTTGGATTCAACTTACTGTCTAGTATTAGCATACAAATTTCCATGATCATTGGATTCTTACATCTTGAGTTATGTTAATTTTTCTACTCACTGGTCTATTTCTGTAGCAGCCCGTGAAAATCGGGATGATGTCATCACTTGTTAAAAGTCATTCTCAGTGTGTGGTTTGTTATTTTTGATGAGATTACTCTCTAAAGTTAGCTCTTTAAGCTACCTAGCCTTCCCCAAGAGGAATTAATCTAATTGCTGCTGTGCTCAGAGAATTATGTAAAACACTGGACAGGTGTATCAACCAAGAATAGCAAGTTTTCACCTCTGAGCTAACTCCAACTTATCTGTTTTGATCTATCTTTTTGAGAGTGATCTTCCAAGGTACATAGGGTGTCTAATACATCCATTGGCAAGCTAAAAGGGCCCACCATCTACTCCTGGAGTTCATTTGGCTGGTGTAGAGCAAAGATTTTGCAACACCTCTTCGTCTTCAACACATACCTATCCATCTCTTCACAGTGGTATCAGAGCAAGGTTGGACAACATGGCAGATGGATTTCCTTCATCAATTGACAAATTGGACAGAGGTAACTACTCAGCTTGGTCATTAAGAATGGAAGCTTATCTCCAAGGTAGAAGTTTATATGGTTATGTGGCTGGAGATGAAGTTATGCCAAGTTTCAGGAACAAAAGTCAACCAACACAAGAAGAGCAAGAAAGATTGAGCACATGGTGCTCCAAGGATGCACTTGCAAGGTCTTATCTCCTCAACTCTATCTCAGATTTTTTGTTGCCTCACATTAGAAGTTGTAAGACATCTCAAGAAGTGTGGGATGCACTTGAAGCTTTCTTTTCTTCAAGTACCAAAGCTAGGAAGCATCAACTATGGCTGGAGTTCACAACTCTCAAGAAGGCTCCCAAACAAAATGTGACTGATTTTGTCACAAAGCTCAAGGATATAGCGGATCAGTTGGGAAGCATTGGAGAGGTAATAGATGAAGAGCAAATTGTAAGGCAGGTCATCAATGGCTTGAAGGCAGATGACAAGTGGGAAGCATTCACCACAGCTATGGATTTGTACATGGACATGCATGTACCTGATTTCAACACACTCATTGGACAATTACTTACTCAAGAGGCAAAGCTTATCAAAAATGGAGAAAGCTCTAAAGGTAATCAATCTTCAGCTTTATACACGGATAAAAGCAAGTCTAAAGATAACAAAGGAAAGGCAAAGAAAGTGGATGATGAAGCAGGTACATATCAAGCTAACTATGCAGGTAGAGGAAGACATGGCAGAGGTAGAGGAAGAGGAGGTAGACAAGGCAGGGGGAGATCCCAAGACTCCAACTCATGTTCTATTTGTGGATTAACTAATCATACAACTGAAAATTGCTTTAGGAATTCCAGGAATCAAAGAGGCAGAGGATACAATAGAGGAAGTTATGGCTACTCAAGAGGAAGGTTCAACAACTACCATGGCAACTACAACAACTACAATCATTCAAACTATCAAGGAGGCTACAAAGGAAGGAGAGACTACAATAACTACACAGAAGACTCAAACAAAGAGGATTCATTATTGATCATGAACATGGCTATGCCACAAGGTAAATCTGATGAGCATGTTTTCTACATAGATTCAGGTTGTTCAAATCATGTGGCAGGAAATGTGGCACTCCTATCAGATTTAGAAGATCCAAGGAATAAGCATGAGGTACAAACAGGAGATGATACAAAACATCCTGTGGAGAAAATAGGCAATGTCAAAGCACCTGATGGAAACATCAACCTACTCAGTAAGGTACTCTATGTCCCTACCATTACAAAGAATTTGATAAGTGTTGGGCAGATAGTAGAGAAAGGGTTGCAAGTCAGGTTCACAAAGGCAGGAGCATTTGTTGAAGATCCAAGTCAAGGATTCAAAAGAATTGCAAAAGGTGAAAAGACAGGTAGATTGTTCACATTTGAATTACAGGACACTAGAAACATTGCTCTCTTTAATTATGGTAGTCAGACACTCACAGAATTGGAAGTATGGCACAAAAGGTTAGCACATATTGGTGAAAGGTCATTAAAGCAAATTTGCAGGGACCAAAGTGTACTTGGACTCCCTAACTTGTCAAAACAACATATGATTTATAAGTGTAGTGCATGTCAATTTGGAAAGTCTCACAGGTTACCATTCATGAAGAAAGGTTATATGCATGGAGATCTCTTGAAGTTGGTTCATACAGATGTATGGGGACCAAGCAAGGAAGCTTCAATATCAGGATCAAGGTATTATGTTTCCTTTATTGATGATTGCAGCAGATGGACTATCCTATTCTTTATGAAACACAAAGATGAAGTTTTTTCATGTTTCAAAAGATATTTGGCTCTTGTGGAGAATCAAACAGGTAAATCACTAAAAAGGCTAAGGTCAGATGGAGGGGGAGAATACTTCTCCCATGATTTTGATTCTTTTCTTCAAGAAAGAGGAATCAAAAGAGAGGTAACTACAAGGTACACTCCTGAGCAAAATGGAGTGGCAGAAAGGAGGAATAGGACAATTGTTGAAGCTGCAAGGTCTATGTTAAATGAAAAGCATTTACCTAATTACTTATGGGCTGAGGCTGTATCTACAGCCACTTACTTGATTAACAGGTTGCCTTCAAAATCCCTTGATGGGATGACTCCATATGAGGCTTGGAATGGAAGAAGACCAAGTTTAGATCATTGTAAAATTTTTGGATGTATTGCTTTTGCTCATGTTCCTTCACAGGTTAGAGGCAAGATGGATCCAAAAGCAGAAAGGTGTGTATTTATTGGATATGACAACAATCAAAAGGGCTACAGGTTATACAACCCTACCAACAAAGGATTCTTGGTAAGCAGAGATGTAGTTTTTGATGAGAACAATTCATGGTATGAAGATTCATGCAGGAAGGTCAATTTACCATATGATCTTGAAGAAGATTTTCCAAAGCTTGGTATAGAACAATCAAAGATTGAAGAACAAGACACCTCAGAGGATGATGAAGAATGTCAGATGGAAAAAATCAAAGCATGGAAGTCTAAAGGTAAAGCAAAATTGCAGGAACTTGGACATGAGGCAGAATCATCAAATCATGGCTTAAGAAGATCTATGAGGGAAAAGAAAAAACCAGAAAGGTATGGGTTTGACACCTCATTAGTAACTAAACATTCTATCTACATAGCACAGGACATAAACCAAGAGGAGCCATCATCATTTGAAGAGGCCAAAGCAAAAACAGAATGGAAGCATGCAATGAAGGAAGAGATTGAAGCACTTGAGGAAAACAACACTTGGGATTTGGTGCCCAAGACTTCATCCATGAAGGTAATAGGCTCAAGATGGGTCTATAAACTCAAGAAGAATTCTGATGGTTCAATTAACAGGTATAAGGCAAGGCTTGTGGCAAAAGGCTTTGCACAAACTCAGGGAATTGATTATGAGGAGACTTTCTCTCCTGTGGCAAAGATGCCTACTATTAGGGTTTTGCTTAGTATTGCCTCTTCCAAGAATTGGAAGATACTTCAACTAGATGTGAAGAATGCATTCTTGAATGGTTGGATAACAGAAGAGGTATATATGGCACAACCACCTGGTTTTGAGAGTCAAGTTTATCCTGATTATGTGTGTAAACTTAACAAAGCATTGTATGGTCTCAAGCAAGCTCCAAGAGCTTGGAATTTCAGGATTGTTTCATTCTTGTAGGACAAAGGCTTTCAACCAAGCAAAGCAGATCCTTCACTCTTTATTAAAAAGAGTAATTCCGAGGTCATCTATCTATGTGTATATGTAGATGATATTATATTGACAGGAAATGATGCAGATGGTATGAAGAAGATCAAAGATCAGATGAGAGAAGAGTTCAAGATAAGTGATTTGGGTTCACTTACTTACTTCCTAGGTTTGGAAGTTGTCTACAAAGATCATGGTTTGTTTCTCACTCAAAGGAAGTACATTAAGGACATGTTGGCAAAATTCAAGATGCAAGATTGTAAGATTGCAGGTACTCCAATGGAGGTCAATCACAAATTGAGCTCACATGAAGGTGAACTCATAGAGGACATCACATCATATCAAAGTCTAGTGGGTAGTCTCAACTATGCCACATTGACAAGAGTAGATATATGTTACAGTGTGAGTGTGCTAAGCCAATTTATGCACACACCAAGGAAACCACATATGGATGCTGCCAAAAGGATACTCAAATATCTCAAAGGAACCATAAATGAAGGACTTTACTATCCTTATGTATCTGATTTAGGTTTGAAGCTATTTTCTGATGCAGATTGGGCTGGCTCCAAGGAAGATAGAAGGAGCACTTCAGGTTATCTTACCTTTGCAGGTTCAAAGCTTATTTCATGGTCATCCAAGAAGCAACCCACAGTTGCTCTCTCTTCTACTGAAGCTGAATATAGAGGTCTTTCCATAGCTACACAAGAAGCTATGTGGATGAAGACATTATTCAAAGATCTTGGATTGGAGTTTGGAACTCCAACTATTTTTGGTGACAATATGAGTTCTATTCATTTGGCTGCTAATCCTATTTTTCATGCAAGGACTAAACATATTGAAGTTCATTATCACTATGTACGAGAGAAGGTTCTAAGCAAAGAGATTCAAATATCATATGTGTCCACTCATCAACAATGTGCAGATATTCTAACCAAAGCATTGGATGGTACAAAGCTTTGCAAATTCAAGGCTATGATTGGTTTGCAGGTAATCTTGGAAGATTGAAGACCTCAAGCATACTTGGCTTGAGGGGGAGCTGTTGGAGCAAGTCTATGACAAGCCTAAGTATTGGCTTGAGTCTCACAAAGTCATTAAAGAAGCTTCAAAATGAAGACTATGTAAAGTTCACTTGTGAACTACCTCTTGTAACTTTTGAAGAGTTTACTTAATGTAAAAGTAAGAGAATCTTAAGTGGTTGAGCCCACATGATCAAGAATGGAAAGAGGAGCCACGAATTCGTGATTTGTGGTAGGTAGAGAATCAAATCAATCATTGATTGATTGGAGAGTGATTGAGGGAAGTTAGCCTCCCAAACTCAACTATAAATAGATGGCAGTTTTAGTCGTGGTTAGAGAGACCTATGTGAAGACCTCCAAGAGCTGAGCTTTATGCCATATCAAGGTGTGATTACAAGGCACACATATGTATCAGTAAGTCATTGTATTTTACAAGCAATATACTTTCATTTTCATGATTATTTGAGTTCATCTTTCCATGTTCTTGTGAAGTGTACTACTCACTGCCATTACTTCAGTTTTTCTCAGTCAGCTTGCAGAGATTGTTTCTCTGCACTTGGTTCATCATTTTCAGTGATTTAACTTGGTAAAGTTAGCTCTATAAGTCTACTATATGCTCACAAATTTTCATGTCATTTGGATGTTTGAATCTTCAGTTATGTTCATTTGAAGTCAACAGGGTATGTTCATCTTCACTTCTCTGTCAGGTACCCGACGTTTTCAGTCATCTTGTCAGAGAAATTTCTCAGTGTTTACTCATCCACATTCAGTGATTTCAAGCTTGTTGGATTCCGCTTACTGTCTAGTATAAGCATACAAATTTCCATGATCATTGGATTCTTACATCTTGAGTTATGTTAATGTTTCTACTCACTGGTCTATTTCTGTAGCAGCCCGTGAAAATCGGGATGATGTCATCACTTGTTAAAAGTCATTCTCAGTGTGTGGTTTGTCATTTTTGATGAGATTACTCTCTAAAGTTAGCTCTTTAAGCTACCTAGCCTTCCCCAAGAGGAATTAATCTAATTGCTGCTGTGCTCAGAGAATTATGTAAAACACTGGACAGGTGTATCAACCAAGAATAGCAAGTTTTCACCTCTGAGCTAACTCCAACTTATCTGTTTTGATCTATCTTTTTGAGAGTGATCTTCCAAGGTACATAGGGTGTCTAATACATCCATTAGCAAGCTAAAAGGGCCCACCATCTACTCCTGGAGTTCATTTGGCTGGTGTAGAGCAAAGATTTTGCAACACCTCTTCGTCTTCAACACATACCTATCCATCTCTTCACAGTGGTATCAGAGCAAGGTTGGACAACATGGCAGATGGATTTCCTTCATCAATTGACAAATTGGACAGAGGTAACTACTCAGCTTGGTCATTAAGAATGGAAGCTTATCTCCAAGGTAGAAGTTTATATGGTTATGTGGCTGGAGATGAAGTTATGCCAAGTTTCAGGAACAAAAGTCAACCAACACAAGAAGAGCAAGAAAGATTGAGCACATGGTGCTCCAAGGATGCACTGCAAGGTCTTATCTCCTCAACTCTATCTCAGATTTTTTGTTGCCTCACATTAGAAGTTGTAAGACATCTCAAGAAGTGTGGGATGCACTTGAAGCTTTCTTTTCTTCAAGTACCAAAGCTAGGAAGCATCAACTATGGCTGGAGTTCACAACTCTCAAGAAGGCTCCCAAACAAAATGTGACTGATTTTGTCACAAAGCTCAAGGATATAGCGGATCAGTTGGGAAGCATTGGAGAGGTAATAGATGAAGAGCAAATTGTAAGGCAGGTCATCAATGGCTTGAAGGCAGATGACAAGTGGGAAGCATTCACCACAGCTATGGATTTGTACATGGACATGCATGTACCTGATTTCAACACACTCATTGGACAATTACTTACTCAAGAGGCAAAGCTTATCAAAAATGGAGAAAGCTCTAAAGGTAATCAATCTTCAGCTTTATACACGGATAAAAGCAAGTCTAAAGATAACAAAGGAAAGGCAAAGAAAGTGGATGATGAAGCAGGTACATATCAAGCTAACTATGCAGGTAGAGGAAGACATGGCAGAGGTAGAGGAAGAGGAGGTAGACAAGGCAGGGGGAGATCCCAAGACTCCAACTCATGTTCTATTTGTGGATTAACTAATCATACAACTGAAAATTGCTTTAGGAATTCCAGGAATCAAAGAGGCAGAGGATACAATAGAGGAAGTTATGGCTACTCAAGAGGAAGGTTCAACAACTACCATGGCAACTACAACAACTACAATCATTCAAACTATCAAGGAGGCTACAAAGGAAGGAGAGACTACAATAACTACACAGAAGACTCAAACAAAGAGGATTCATTATTGATCATGAACATGGCTATGCCACAAGGTAAATCTGATGAGCATGTTTTCTACATAGATTCAGGTTGTTCAAATCATGTGGCAGGAAATGTGGCACTCCTATCAGATTTAGAAGATCCAAGGAATAAGCATGAGGTACAAACAGGAGATGATACAAAACATCCTGTGGAGAAAATAGGCAATGTCAAAGCACCTGATGGAAACATCAACCTACTCAGTAAGGTACTCTATGTCCCTACCATTACAAAGAATTTGATAAGTGTTGGGCAGATAGTAGAGAAAGGGTTGCAAGTCAGGTTCACAAAGGCAGGAGCATTTGTTGAAGATCCAAGTCAAGGATTCAAAAGAATTGCAAAAGGTGAAAAGACAGGTAGATTGTTCACATTTGAATTACAGGACACTAGAAACATTGCTCTCTTTAATTATGGTAGTCAGACACTCACAGAATTGGAAGTATGGCACAAAAGGTTAGCACATATTGGTGAAAGGTCATTAAAGCAAATTTGCAGGGACCAAAGTGTACTTGGACTCCCTAACTTGTCAAAACAACATATGATTTATAAGTGTAGTGCATGTCAATTTGGAAAGTCTCACAGGTTACCATTCATGAAGAAAGGTTATATGCATGGAGATCTCTTGAAGTTGGTTCATACAGATGTATGGGGACCAAGCAAGGAAGCTTCAATATCAGGATCAAGGTATTATGTTTCCTTTATTGATGATTGCAGCAGATGGACTATCCTATTCTTTATGAAACACAAAGATGAAGTTTTTTCATGTTTCAAAAGATATTTGGCTCTTGTGGAGAATCAAACAGGTAAATCACTAAAAAGGCTAAGGTCAGATGGAGGGGGAGAATACTTCTCCCATGATTTTGATTCTTTTCTTCAAGAAAGAGGAATCAAAAGAGAGGTAACTACAAGGTACACTCCTGAGCAAAATGGAGTGGCAGAAAGGAGGAATAGGACAATTGTTGAAGCTGCAAGGTCTATGTTAAATGAAAAGCATTTACCTAATTACTTATGGGCTGAGGCTGTATCTACAGCCACTTACTTGATTAATAGGTTGCCTTCAAAATCCCTTGATGGGATGACTCCATATGAGGCTTGGAATGGAAGAAGACCAAGTTTAGATCATTGTAAAATTTTTGGATGTATTGCTTTTGCTCATGTTCCTTCACAGGTTAGAGGCAAGATGGATCCAAAAGCAGAAAGGTGTGTATTTATTGGATATGACAACAATCAAAAGGGCTACAGGTTATACAACCCTACCAACAAAGGATTCTTGGTAAGCAGAGATGTAGTTTTTGATGAGAACAATTCATGGTATGAAGATTCATGCAGGAAGGTCAATTTACCATATGATCTTGAAGAAGATTTTCCAAAGCTTGGTATAGAACAATCAAAGATTGAAGAACAAGACACCTCAGAGGATGATGAAGAATGTCAGATGGAAAAAATCAAAGCATGGAAGTCTAAAGGTAAAGCAAAATTGCAGGAACTTGGACATGAGGCAGAATCATCAAATCATGGCTTAAGAAGATCTATGAGGGAAAAGAAAAAACCAGAAAGGTATGGGTTTGACACCTCATTAGTAACTAAACATTCTATCTACATAGCACAGGACATAAACCAAGAGGAGCCATCATCATTTGAAGAGGCCAAAGCAAAAACAGAATGGAAGCATGCAATGAAGGAAGAGATTGAAGCACTTGAGGAAAACAACACTTGGGATTTGGTGCCCAAGACTTCATCCATGAAGGTAATAGGCTCAAGATGGGTCTATAAACTCAAGAAGAATTCTGATGGTTCAATTAACAGGTATAAGGCAAGGCTTGTGGCAAAAGGCTTTGCACAAACTCAGGGAATTGATTATGAGGAGACTTTCTCTCCTGTGGCAAAGATGCCTACTATTAGGGTTTTGCTTAGTATTGCCTCTTCCAAGAATTGGAAGATACTTCAACTAGATGTGAAGAATGCATTCTTGAATGGTTGGATAACAGAAGAGGTATATATGGCACAACCACCTGGTTTTGAGAGTCAAGTTTATCCTGATTATGTGTGTAAACTTAACAAAGCATTGTATGGTCTCAAGAAAGCTCCAAGAGCTTGGAATTTCAGGCTTGTTTCATTCTTGCAGGACAAAGGCTTTCAACCAAGCAAAGCAGATCCTTCACTCTTTATTAAAAAGAGTAATTCCGAGGTCATCTATCTATGTGTATATGTAGATGATATTATATTGACAGGAAATGATGCAGATGGTATGAAGAAGATCAAAGATCAGATGAGAGAAGAGTTCAAGATAAGTGATTTGGGTTCACTTACTTACTTCCTAGGTTTGGAAGTTGTCTACAAAGATCATGGTTTGTTTCTCACTCAAAGGAAGTACATTAAGGACATGTTGGCAAAATTCAAGATGCAAGATTGTAAGATTGCAGGTACTCCAATGGAGGTCAATCACAAATTGAGCTCACATGAAGGTGAACTCATAGAGGACATCACATCATATCAAAGTCTAGTGGGTAGTCTCAACTATGCCACATTGACAAGAGTAGATATATGTT
The DNA here is from genome assembly GCA_020310875.1 of Ceratopteris richardii. Lineage (NCBI taxonomy): Eukaryota > Viridiplantae > Streptophyta > Polypodiopsida > Polypodiales > Pteridaceae > Ceratopteris > Ceratopteris richardii. The sequence continues at coordinate 4,663,289 of CM035414.1, forward strand.
ACAGTGTGAGTGTGCTAAGCCAATTTATGCACACACCAAGGAAACCACATATGGATGCTGCCAAAAGGATACTCAAATATCTCAAAGGAACCATAAATGAAGGACTTTACTATCCTTATGTATCTGATTTAGGTTTGAAGCTATTTTCTGATGCAGATTGGGCTGGCTCCAAGGAAGATAGAAGGAGCACTTCAGGTTATCTTACCTTTGCAGGTTCAAAGCTTATTTCATGGTCATCCAAGAAGCAACCCACAGTTGCTCTCTCTTCTACTGAAGCTGAATATAGAGGTCTTTCCATAGCTACACAAGAAGCTATGTGGATGAAGACATTATTCAAAGATCTTGGATTGGAGTTTGGAACTCCAACTATTTTTGGTGACAATATGAGTTCTATTCATTTGGCTGCTAATCCTATTTTTCATGCAAGGACTAAACATATTGAAGTTCATTATCACTATGTACGAGAGAAGGTTCTAAGCAAAGAGATTCAAATATCATATGTGTCCACTCATCAACAATGTGCAGATATTCTAACCAAAGCATTGGATGGTACAAAGCTTTGCAAATTCAAGGCTATGATTGGTTTGCAGGTAATCTTGGAAGATTGAAGACCTCAAGCATACTTGGCTTGAGGGGGAGCTGTTGGAGCAAGTCTATGACAAGCCTAAGTATTGGCTTGAGTCTCACAAAGTCATTAAAGAAGCTTCAAAATGAAGACTATGTAAAGTTCACTTGTGAACTACCTCTTGTAACTTTTGAAGAGTTTACTTAATGTAAAAGTAAGAGAATCTTAAGTGGTTGAGCCCACATGATCAAGAATGGAAAGAGGAGCCACGAATTCGTGATTTGTGGTAGGTAGAGAATCAAATCAATCATTGATTGATTGGAGAGTGATTGAGGGAAGTTAGCCTCCCAAACTCAACTATAAATAGATGGCAGTTTTAGTCGTGGTTAGAGAGACCTATGTGAAGACCTCCAAGAGCTGAGCTTTATGCCATATCAAGGTGTGATTACAAGGCACACATATGTATCAGTAAGTCATTGTATTGTACAAGCAATATACTTTCATTTTCATGATTTTTGAGTTCATCTTTCCATGTTCTTGTGAAGTGTACTACTCACTGCCATTACTTCAGTTTTTCTCAGTCAGCTTGCAGAGATTGTTTCTCTGCACTTGGTTCATCATTTTCAGTGACTTAACTTGGTAAAGTTAGCTCTATAAGTCTACTATATGCTCACAAATTTTCATGTCATTTGGATGTTTGAATCTTCAGTTATGTTCATTTGAAGTCAACAGGGTATGTTCATCTTCACTTCTCTGTCAGGTACCCGACTTTTTCAGTCATCTTGTCAGAGACATTTCTCAGTGTTTACTCATCCAAATTCAGTGATTTCAAGCTTGTTGGATTCAGCTTACTGTCTAGTATAAGCATATAAATTTCCATGATCATTGGATTCTTACATCTTGAGTTATGATAATTTTTCTACTCACTGGTCTATTTCTGTAGCAGCGCGTGAAAATCGGGATGATGTCATCACTTGTTAAAAGTCATTCTCAGTGTGTGGTTTGTTATTTTTGATGAGATTACTCTCTAAAGTTAGCTCTTTAAGCTACCTAGCCTTCCCCAAGAGGAATTAATCTAATTGCTGCTGTGCTCAGAGAATTATGTAAAACACTGGACAGGTGTATCAACCAAGAATAGCAAGTTTTCACCTCTGAGCTAACTCCAACTTATCTGTTTTGATCTATCTTTTTGAGAGTGATCTTCCAAGGTACATAGGGTGTCTAATACATCCATTGGCAAGCTAAAAGGGCCCACCATCTACTCCTGGAGTTCATTTGGCTGGTGTAGAGCAAAGATTTTGCAACACCTCTTCGTCTTCAACACATACCTATCCATCTCTTCACAGTGGTATCAGAGCAAGGTTGGACAACATGGCAGATGGATTTCCTTCATCAATTGACAAATTGGACAGAGGTAACTACTCAGCTTGGTCATTAAGAATGGAAGCTTATCTCCAAGGTAGAAGTTTATATGGTTATGTGGCTGGAGATGAAGTTATGCCAAGTTTCAGGAACAAAAGTCAACCAACACAAGAAGAGCAAGAAAGATTGAGCACATGGTGCTCTAAGGATGCACTTGCAAGGTCTTATCTCCTCAACTCTATCTCAGATTTTTTGTTGCCTCACATTAGAAGTTGTAAGACATCTCAGGAAGTGTGGGATGCACTTGAAGCTTTCTTTTCTTCAAGTACCAAAGCTAGGAAGCATCAACTATGGCTGGAGTTCACAACTCTCAAGAAGGCTCCCAAACAAAATGTGACTGATTTTGTCACAAAGCTCATGGATATAGCGGATCAGTTGGGAAGCATTGGAGAGGTAATAGATGAAGAGCAAATTGTAAGGCAGGTCATCAATGGCTTGAAGGCAGATGACAAGTGGGAAGCATTCACCACAGCTATGGATTTGTACATGGACATGCATGTACCTGATTTCAACACACTCATTGGACAATTACTTACTCAAGAGGCAAAGCTTATCAAAAATGGAGAAAGCTCTAAAGGTAATCAATCTTCAGCTTTATACACGGATAAAAGCAAGTCTAAAGATAACAAAGGAAAGGCAAAGAAAGTGGATGATGAAGCAGGTACATATCAAGCTAACTATGCAGGTAGAGGAAGACATGGCAGAGGTAGAGGAAGAGGAGGTAGACAAGGCAGGGGGAGATCCCAAGACTCCAACTCATGTTCTATTTGTGGATTAACTAATCATACAACTGAAAATTGCTTTAGGAATTCCAGGAATCAAAGAGGCAGAGGATACAATAGAGGAAGTTATGGCTACTCAAGAGGAAGGTTCAACAACTACCATGGCAACTACAACAACTACAATCATTCAAACTATCAAGGAGGCTACAAAGGAAGGAGAGACTACAATAACTACACAGAAGACTCAAACAAAGAGGATTCATTATTGATCATGAACATGGCTATGCCACAAGGTAAATCTGATGAGCATGTTTTCTACATAGATTCAGGTTGTTCAAATCATGTGGCAGGAAATGTGGCACTCCTATCAGATTTAGAAGATCCAAGGAATAAGCATGAGGTACAAACAGGAGATGATACAAAACATCCTGTGGAGAAAATAGGCAATGTCAAAGCACCTGATGGAAACATCAACCTACTCAGTAAGGTACTCTATGTCCCTACCATTACAAAGAATTTGATAAGTGTTGGGCAGATAGTAGAGAAAGGGTTGCAAGTCAGGTTCACAAAGGCAGGAGCATTTGTTGAAGATCCAAGTCAAGGATTCAAAAGAATTGCAAAAGGTGAAAAGACAGGTAGATTGTTCACATTTGAATTACAGGACACTAGAAACATTGCTCTCTTTAATTATGGTAGTCAGACACTCACAGAATTGGAAGTATGGCACAAAAGGTTAGCACATATTGGTGAAAGGTCATTAAAGCAAATTTGCAGGGACCAAAGTGTACTTGGACTCCCTAACTTGTCAAAACAACATATGATTTATAAGTGTAGTGCATGTCAATTTGGAAAGTCTCACAGGTTACCATTCATGAAGAAAGGTTATATGCATGGAGATCTCTTGAAGTTGGTTCATACAGATGTATGGGGACCAAGCAAGGAAGCTTCAATATCAGGATCAAGGTATTATGTTTCCTTTATTGATGATTGCAGCAGATGGACTATCCTATTCTTTATGAAACACAAAGATGAAGTTTTTTCATGTTTCAAAAGATATTTGGCTCTTGTGGAGAATCAAACAGGTAAATCACTAAAAAGGCTAAGGTCAGATGGAGGGGGAGAATACTTCTCCCATGATTTTGATTCTTTTCTTCAAGAAAGAGGAATCAAAAGAGAGGTAACTACAAGGTACACTCCTGAGCAAAATGGAGTGGCAGAAAGGAGGAATAGGACAATTGTTGAAGCTGCAAGGTCTATGTTAAATGAAAAGCATTTACCTAATTACTTATGGGCTGAGGCTGTATCTACAGCCACTTACTTGATTAACAGGTTGCCTTCAAAATCCCTTGATGGGATGACTCCATATGAGGCTTGGAATGGAAGAAGACCAAGTTTAGATCATTGTAAAATTTTTGGATGTATTGCTTTTGCTCATGTTCCTTCACAGGTTAGAGGCAAGATGGATCCAAAAGCAGAAAGGTGTGTATTTATTGGATATGACAACAATCAAAAGGGCTACAGGTTATACAACCCTACCAACAAAGGATTCTTGGTAAGCAGAGATGTAGTTTTTTATGAGAACAATTCATGGTATGAAGATTCATGCAGGAAGGTCAATTTACCATATGATCTTGAAGAAGATTTTCCAAAGCTTGGTATAGAACAATCAAAGATTGAAGAACAAGACACCTCAGAGGATGATGAAGAATGTCAGATGGAAAAAATCAAAGCATGGAAGTCTAAAGGTAAAGCAAAATTGCAGGAACTTGGACATGAGGCAGAATCATCAAATCATGGCTTAAGAAGATCTATGAGGGAAAAGAAAAAACCAGAAAGGTATGGGTTTGACACCTCATTAGTAACTAAACATTCTATCTACATAGCACAGGACATAAACCAAGAGGAGCCATCATCATTTGAAGAGGCCAAAGCAAAAACAGAATGGAAGCATGCAATGAAGGAAGAGATTGAAGCACTTGAGGAAAACAACACTTGGGATTTGGTGCCCAAGACTTCATCCATGAAGGTAATAGGCTCAAGATGGGTCTATAAACTCAAGAAGAATTCTGATGGTTCAATTAACAGGTATAAGGCAAGGCTTGTGGCAAAAGGCTTTGCACAAACTCAGGGAATTGATTATGAGGAGACTTTCTCTCCTGTGGCAAAGATGCCTACTATTAGGGTTTTGCTTAGTATTGCCTCTTCCAAGAATTGGAAGATACTTCAACTAGATGTGAAGAATGCATTCTTGAATGGTTGGATAACAGAAGAGGTATATATGGCACAACCACCTGGTTTTGAGAGTCAAGTTTATCCTGATTATGTGTGTAAACTTAACAAAGCATTGTATGGTCTCAAGCAAGCTCCAAGAGCTTGGAATTTCAGGCTTGTTTCATTCTTGCAGGACAAAGGCTTTCAACCAAGCAAAGCAGATCCTTCACTCTTTATTAAAAAGAGTAATTCCGAGGTCATCTATCTATGTGTATATGTAGATGATATTATATTGACAGGAAATGATGCAGATGGTATGAAGAAGATCAAAGATCAGATGAGAGAAGAGTTCAAGATAAGTGATTTGGGTTCACTTACTTACTTCCTAGGTTTGGAAGTTGTCTACAAAGATCATGGTTTGTTTCTCACTCAAAGGAAGTACATTAAGGACATGTTGGCAAAATTCAAGATGCAAGATTGTAAGATTGCAGGTACTCCAATGGAGGTCAATCACAAATTGAGCTCACATGAAGGTGAACTCATAGAGGACATCACATCATATCAAAGTCTAGTGGGTAGTCTCAACTATGCCACATTGACAAGAGTAGATATATGTTACAGTGTGAGTGTGCTAAGCCAATTTATGCACACACCAAGGAAACCACATATGGATGCTGCCAAAAGGATACTCAAATATCTCAAAGGAACCATAAATGAAGGACTTTACTATCCTTATGTATCTGATTTAGGTTTGAAGCTATTTTCTGATGCAGATTGGGCTGGCTCCAAGGAAGATAGAAGGAGCACTTCAGGTTATCTTACCTTTGCAGGTTCAAAGCTTATTTCATGGTCATCCAAGAAGCAACCCACAGTTGCTCTCTCTTCTACTGAAGCTGAATATAGAGGTCTTGCCATAGCTACACAAGAAGCTATGTGGATGAAGACATTATTCAAAGATCTTGGATTGGAGTTTGGAACTCCAACTATTTTTGGTGACAATATGAGTTCTATTCATTTGGCTGCTAATCCTATTTTTCATGCAAGGACTAAACATATTGAAGTTCATTATCACTATGTACGAGAGAAGGTTCTAAGCAAAGAGATTCAAATATCATATGTGTCCACTCATCAACAATGTGCAGATATTCTAACCAAAGCATTGGATGGTACAAAGCTTTGCAAATTCAAGGCTATGATTGGTTTGCAGGTAATCTTGGAAGATTGAAGACCTCAAGCATACTTGGCTTGAGGGGGAGCTGTTGGAGCAAGTCTATGACAAGCCTAAGTATTGGCTTGAGTCTCACAAAGTCATTAAAGAAGCTTCAAAATGAAGACTATGTAAAGTTCACTTGTGAACTACCTCTTGTAACTTTTGAAGAGTTTACTTAATGTAAAAGTAAGAGAATCTTAAGTGGTTGAGCCCACATGATCAAGAATGGAAAGAGGAGCCACGAATTCGTGATTTGTGGTAGGTAGAGAATCAAATCAATCATTGATTGATTGGAGAGTGATTGAGGGAAGTTAGCCTCCCAAACTCAACTATAAATAGATGGCAGTTTTAGTCGTGGTTAGAGAGACCTATGTGAAGACCTCCAAGAGCTGAGCTTTCTGCCATATCAAGGTGTGATTACAAGGCACACATATGTATCAGTAAGTCATTGTATTGTACAAGCAATATACTTTTATTTTCATGATTATTTGAGTTCATCTTTCCATGTTCTTGTGAAGTGTACTACTCACTGCCATTACTTCAGTTTTTCTCAGTCCGCTTGCAGAGATTGTTTCTCTGCACTTGGTTCATCATTTTCAGTGATTTAACTTGGTAAAGTTAGCTCTATACGTCTACTATATGCTCACAAATTTTCATGTCATTTGAATGTTGGAATCTTCAGTTATGTTCATTTGAAGTCAACAGGGTATGTTCATCTTCACTTCTCTGTCAGGTACCCGACTTTTTCAGTCATATTGTCAGAGTCATTTCTCAGTGTTTACTCATCCAAATTCAGTGATTTCAAGCTTGTTGGATTCAGCGTACTGTCTAGTATAAGCATACAAATTTGCATGATCATTGGAGTCTTATATCTTGAGTTATGTTAATTTTTCTACTCACTGGTCTATTTCTGTAGCAGCCCGTGAAAATCGGGATGATGTCATCACTTGTTAAAAGTCATTCTCAGTGTGTGGTTTGTTATTTTTGATGAGATTACTCTCTAAAGTTAGCTCTTTAAGCTACCTAGCCTTCCCCAAGAGGAATTAATCTAATTGCTGCTGTGCTCAGAGAATTATGTAAAACACTGGACAGGTGTATCAACCAAGAATAGCAAGTTTTCACCTCTGAGCTAACTCCAACTTATCTGTTTTGATCTATCTTTTTGAGAGTGATCTTCCAAGGTACATAGGGTGTCTAATACATCCATTGGCAAGCTAAAAGGGCCCACCATCTACTCCTGGAGTTCATTTGGCTGGTGTAGAGCAAAGATTTTGCAACACCTCTTCATCTTCAACACATACCTATCTATCTCTTCACAATATCTGTGTCAACATCTGGCATGAGCGAATCGAAGAATGACTGCATGATCGCCAACTCATCAACATCTAAATCAGTCATCCTCTCAACTAAGGATGTATCTAGCTGTGCATCATTAGAGCTAGTATGCTCTACCATACACTGTGTATCATAAGAGCTATCCTGATCTACCACACCAAGTGTAGCATCATGCTCCACATGAGCTAACTACACAACATCAACACCAAGATCAAACTGATGATCAAACTCTAATTGAGTATCATCACAATGCTCTACATGATGATCAAACTCTAACTGAGTATCATCACAATGCTCTAAAGCAACCGACCGATCATCCAAAGTGTGCTCCATAAGAGCATCCATGTGATCAATAAAATCATGCTCTATATAAGCATCATGAGCATCCAAAACGTGCTCTACATGTGCGTCCATCTGAGCATCTGAATCCTACCATACATGCATATAATGAATGTCAATAGACCTATTTGTAGGTAGACAAAATGATACATGATGAGTCTCACATCACACATAAGGCAGAACTCCCACTAAGATGAGACTATCTCTCACATGAAGTACCTACAATGAATACCTATGCCCTATCCTAGCACACCTGACAAGCATAAGCTATCCCAATTGCAACTAAAAAATGATGCTCACCAAGGAATGCATAACATCTGCTCTCCTGTAATTGGCTAACTGAAATCAAGCTCATAGGGAATGAAGGCACATAGTGTACATGTCTGAGTATATGTGATGCTCCACTAGGTAGCATAAGGCATACATCTCCTGCAACCTCAATAGCATATGTCACACCATCAAGCATATGCACACATCGATGACTCTCACTTGAGAATCGACAAAACCACTCACGATGTGGAGTAACATGAAAATTGGCTAATGCATCAAGGAACCAAGCCATATGTGTGCTATCCAATGAACAAGAGGAATCCTGAGATGAACCATAGGAGAAAGTGATATCACCATCACTAGCATAATCAACTGCCATAGACTCTCTCGAAACCACTACCTGGTCTGCATCACGTGCATACCTCTGACATCATCATCGCATCTACCTAAAGCAACATCGTCAAATATGGCCCTCGCAACCACAATGCCAAGATTGAAGTTGTCGATGTGATCTATATCTCACATGAGTCAATGGACTCGCATACATATTATGTAGTCTCTACCATAATGCACTACTTGTCTCCTTGTACATAACAGACTCATATATAGAATCCACAAGCTATAACCAGATAGTGGAGTTGGCCAATGCATCATTATCCACTTATATGTGATCGGGCATGTCACGAGAGCTCCGTGCGACTCTATGTGCATACATGTGTAACCCTGCACGAACCAATGTATGCCGCATCTGAGCTTTCCATCTCGAAAAGTCAATACCCTCAAACCAAAAAAGACACCATGCTTGCAATCGAAGAGACTAGCAATGTAAAAAGAGGCTAGAAATGATACTCTATCCTTAATAGAATCACACCTGTATATCCGTATTCATAACTCAGATCATAAATGTCTCGATGGAGAAGAAATCATATGAATAACCTATCACATAACCATGCATCTACCATCCATAAAACCTGCTTGCCAACTGATCCCCAAAGTGACCAAGTAGATGTGAAAGAATCCTAGAAAAATTTGACAGAGTATCCCCAATAAACCGAGCAATCAAACAAGATAACCAATAACAAAAGAACAATGAGTAATATGTCACCACCTATCACTGATCCAACCAAAGATAATGGCAAATACATATGCCAAAAACTAATGGTAATACACACCAATACAATGGCAATGCACCTCCCACTCAAGAATGAATCTTGCAAAATGGTCCAACCTATCACAAACAACCTGTGGCCAAGTCCAAGTAAATGGAGATCGGCAATGATCCAAAGCTATCGCAGAAGCTTCAAGATCCACTAGAGCTCTCTTCTAGCCTTAAAGCTGAAAACATTTTGGCAACATCTCCTCTGTAAAATGGACTATGAACCAAATAAACTATGTGGGAATCACCATTCCATAATATCAAATCAATGAACATATGCTAATAGGATGGCCAATCAAGGTGACAAACGGATGTGTAATCCAATCTGGATCATGTACCTGCAAAGAAAAACAAAGATACAAGTATCAACCAAGGTCCAATCAATCTCTCATAACAACACTAGCCATGCGAAGGATGACCAAGCCCCCACTCACTCGACAAGTAATCGGTCACAATGCAAGTCAAGAATTGTCGATCTCCTTTCTTTTTTGCTTTTTTTTTTCTTCTTCTCTTTTTTTTTAAACTCCCTTCTCTTTATTAAAAAGCCTATAACCTGGTGATAACAACGCTTTTAGCTGAGCACTTAGCGAAACTCCGAGGAGCACGGAAGAAGAAAAAAACTCCGTGAAACGCAACATTCCTTTTGTTTTTCTTATAGCACTTCATTCATTTAAATCAAACCTCGAGATCAGGCTAGTCCTTAGTTGTATTATGAAAACTTGCCATGTGCGTGACTATTTCAAGGAGATACCTTGCGGGTGAATCGGAAGTGTCAGCCCGTCATAGCCGATCACGAAGATTGACTGTAAATCAATTATATTAAACAATGTCTATCAGACTGAAAAGACCTCACGCAAGGGATGGAGACAAGCTAAGGTTTTCGCGCTGTTAGTGGGGCATTTGCGCCATGGGGGAAGCTGCATGAGGGTGCCACAACGGCCTTTTGACTATTGTGCAAACGTCCCCCTTCGTCTCCGCTAGGGAGGAGTCTGAACTTTCTCTCTCCCCTAAGTGTTTTCTGTCTCAAGCTTCGTCCGCTATTAATTCTGAGCTACTGAACATGTCGTTACAGGATGCCATCAGAAATGGATAGTCCGGCTCTCTCACCAAGCAAAGCATGGAGAAAATCAACTGGCAGGCATCTAATCCAGACAAAGGGTTGTTCAGCCAAACAAGCGCCTCTGCACCGAATTTAGTTGCTGGCTAGTCCTCAAAAGGATTGCATGTAAGATCCTTTGCAGAGGCCTTGAAAACCAACAGCAAATTCAATAACCTACTCTTCACCTGCAATGAGATGCAAGGTAACTTTGTAACTCTCAAGTCTAATTCACGTGAAAAAGGGAAGCAAAAAATATTCGACAACTCTGATATTCACGAAATCGATGTAGACAACTTCCTTGAGGACAATGAAGAGTCCACTTTAGTTATCGATAGCAAAATGTTTACGAACTAACAGACTCAAATGACTGATGGAGTCGTTATAGGACTGTGTCATGGCCCTAGACTCGCTCTAGAATTTCTTAGACAATGGGTTAAAGTTAACTAAGAGAATAAAGGCTTGCATATGAGGCATATCCAATACCTTCCAAATAGTTACTTTCTCTTTTACTTTGAAGATGCCACAAGTGCTCTAAACATAATAAGCTAAGCTCAGTGGTTTATCAAAAGCACCCCGATCTCTTTCTTCAAATGGTCTGTTGGATTCAATCCAAGAGGACCAAAACCCACAAAAGTTCCAATCTGGGTTGAATTTCTACACCTTTCTGTAGACTTTTATCCTTGGATTGACAGCTTGAGCAGTCTCATAGATAAAGTGTTGAGGCAAAGAAATAGAGGCAACATTAATCCTAAATGGGACCCCCAAGTGATGATAGAGGTGGACATCTCCAAGCCAATTAAAACCTCCTTATGGATCAAAGACTCAGAAGGTAAATTTCTACACAAACAAAAGGTCCTTTACAAGAACATGCCTAATGTCTGTTATCACTGTAACAAACAAGGCCATACAAGGCCATTTAATTAAAGACTACCCTACTCTTAATGCTGTTAATAATTTGGACAAGGACACCAAAGTTGATATTGCAAGTGATTATGATAGAAAAAAAGCTCAAAAACAGACTCTAATAGAAATCCTGCTCCCAAACCCCCCCAAAAAAAAGAGTAAGTAAATGTTTTAACGAGTTTGAAGTTCTTCTCGATGAATTCTCTAACCCTGATGGTCAAGAATTTCTTGATATTACCAAGCAAGGAGGTGATAAAGAAAGCACAGCCTAATGTGGTTGACACTGAGTTGGAACATAACGACAACGAGGTCAGCACTTCTATCCAGAATGAAGATGAGGGATGGACTAAGGTGAGCAACAAAAGAAACATTGAAGGTCAGTCTTCTAACTCCAATGGTTTAAATTCATGTCATAAAAGTGATAGCCTATTTTATCAGGAAACTAATAAATTTGACGAGCAAACTATCAAAGAGTTAATGTCTAAAGGGGACTTTCAAGAAGACGTTTATCATGGAATATAACCAAGAAGATAACCACATAGGTCCTGCGGCTAAGAAGACCCTCTAAGAACATCTGTATCTTTGATAAATCCTACTAAGAACTCTAAGAAGTGATTTTGTTCCCTGTTCTGTTTTCTCTGCCTTTGTTTTAATGGATTCTATTAAAATTTCTTCTTTGAATATTAAGGGGATTACGAACCCCGTTCGTGCCAAAGTTATGAATAACTGGTTAGATGACCACTTCTTGGTGCTTGACATCATTTGTCTGTAGAAGATTAAAATTGTTGATTTTAAGTTGAAGGCTAATCTTAACACTATTTCTAGCAAACATTCTTGGTATGTCACTAATCACGACTCGGGAAAAGGGGGTACGGCTATAGGTATAGTTTCTAACATGAACCATCTTGTTGAAGATATGGTCACTGGCCATACAAATCAATGGATTGTCATGAAGTGTAAGTACCCCCTAAACTTCACTTTTGTGAGCATTTATGCTACTAATAATCTGCTCTTAGAACCAGATGCTGGAATGAGATCGAGAATATCAATGGAGACTTAGTGCTTCTAGGAGATTTCAATATGGTTAGCGAGCAGGTAGATAGAAAAGGGGATAAGAATAATACTATGCAAGGGAAAGAAAAAGGTTCTTGGTTTAGACTTGTGAGCTCTAAACACCGTGTTGACTTCTCGACCAGAAGCGGTCACACCTAGTCCAATAAAAACCTCTCAGCCCATTTAGACAAGGTCTATATCAATGCGAATAGATACCAAGAAATGTGGTAGATTAATTGCAAGATGGACGCGCCATTCCAGTTATCTGACCACACTCTATTATTGCTAATATTTGTAGAAACTGCCTAGAATTTAAAGCAGACTGACCTCACTTGGATGTTGGTCTCTTAAAGCTTCCTAACATTGTTGAGAAGACCAAGAGAATTTTCAATTTTCACTTCTCCATCAATGCTTCTCCGCTCTCTGCTTGGGAAAATTCTATTATAGAAATCCAAAAAATGTTCGCCTACTATAAAAAACAAACTAATTACATCCAAAGAAGGATGAAAATTATCCATCAGATTGAAAACATTAAGAATGCCTCTTTTGTTGATCATAGGGATCATCAAAGGATCACTGACCTCCAGTACAAGTTAAAAAGGAGGAAGATTACCTCTTGGATCATAGATGTCTTGTCTACTCTAGAGAATTATGGGCTGGTGAAATGGACAAACCCAATAAGAATATGTTTGGATTGATGAGAAATAAAAGTTAAAGATTTTGCTCCTTTGCTCAAAAAGCTATATGGAGGTTATGCCAACAATATCAATGAGAATATGCAAGAGGTTGTGAGGTTCTTTACTAATGTATTCTCTAGGCCTCCCAAGTGGGATGAGGACATCCAAAGAACCAAAGCTATTGATGGGATTGGGTTATGCAGACGTTCATAAATAAGGTTATCAAATCGATGTCCCTCCAAAGTTGCTTACCTCACAAAAGTTTTGTCATGAACCACTATATTTTTCCTTCTATTGTTTATTTTCTCTCTTGCTCGATGCCTATCAAAAGGCACCTCAAGCAGGTGATTGCTTTATCCAGACGATTTCTCCGAGTGGTAATGAGAATGATCCAAAAATTCCTAAGGTGGCTTGGACAATTTGATGCATGAGAAAGGAAGAAGGAGGCCTGGGTATTCTTTGTCCTACTAAGCTTGCCACCCATTTGTCAGCTAAGTGGGTGCTGAGAGCTACTCAGTCTGACAACTTTTGGGCCTATCCATTAAAAAGAAACTACAATAATTTCTGCATAAAAAACTTCAAATCTTGGAACAACATCCCTTTATGAGACATAATTTTCTCCCCTACTGTTTTCACTCCCAAAGGTAGCCGGATCATTCAGAACATGTGGAGATCTTGAATGCTTGTCAAGCAAGATTATCGGCTAAACCAAGATTTTTCTAATAACCCTTTTTCCTTTTCGCAGAAATCTATGTGATTCAGATGGCTGAATAAAAATGACAATAACACCTTATGTATAAGAATGAACAAATGCAGAAAGTTTGGATTTGAGTCATGGAACAACTGCTCCATTCTGGTGAGTTATTGTAGAATAACTATATTATGAATCTGACTCAGCTCTCAGTTTCTTGTAAAGAGATGCTGATTGAACTCAAAGAGAGACTTGAAAGGAAACTTCAAGAATGCAATCAATACACGACCATATCTCTTTACCAAGTTGCCAAGGATATATACCTTCAATTCAAAAAGCATTCTACACCTCTCTCATCCATTATGGCCAATGTTGGTACAATTAAGCCCAAGCCTACATACTTGATAAACCCACATAAGATTGATGTATTAGCATATCACTTGGAAGGCTTAATATGTACAACCTCTTGTAACTTTGCTTCATATTTACCCATTGTAAAAGGTCAATAAATAATGAGGAGTTAGGAAGCATATAATCTTGTACATTTGGTAGTTGAAGTCAAGAAAGAATCAATCCTATACTTTAGGATGCACTTTATTGGTAGAGATTTGAATTTGAATTTAAATTTTAGGCTCCAACAAAAGCTATAGAAGAGGACATGAAATGCTCGCATGTATCTCGAGGTTCAAAGATCATATTCATGTACTTTTAATTAAGAAGAGAAGCTCACCTCATAGCTCACTCTCTCCACACTCATTGAGCAATGATTTATTGCCAATGACATTGTTTTTTTACATGATTTAATTCATACATGATCATTACTTCTTACTCTCATATCTCTGTCACACTCCATCAGAGCAGTGAATTTGTCTGAGCTGATTCTCATTGTATAGTGCATCATTTCTCGTGATTTCAAGCATGATATCTCAAGCATAATGTCTACGTTAATCCTACAAAGTTTCATTGATAATGCTTCTTGCATTCTTAGATATTAATCAATTATTGCTCACTGGTCTGTGACTATCAAGGCCCGTAAAAGTTGGGATGAATGCTTGATTTGCTAAACACATTTATCTGCATTTAGTTCATCATTTTAGATGATTCCACTCATGATTTCTATCTTTTTAAGATAATTGAAGCTCAAGGAATTTTATCAATTGTTGTTGTACTTAGAGAATGGTGCAAAACTCTGAGTAGGTGTCTCAACCAAAATAGCAAGTTTTACACCTCGGATCATATGCCAACCTAGCTGTTTTCATCCTATCATTAGTGCATCATCTTCCAAAAAACATATGTGATTACTTATGCTTGTTAGCCAGCTAAAGAGGCCCACAACACTCTCCAACCGTCAACTTATAGCAAGTGTGAAGTAGGTTTTAGCTATACCTACTCATCTCTTGTGAGCATCCACCATCTTCTCCAACAGTGGTATCGGAGCAGGTTCAATCAAGATGGGAGATGGTTTTCCATTTTTCATTGACAAATTGGATCATATGCCAACCTATCTAGTTTGATCCTATCATTAGTGCATCATCTTCTAAACAACATATGTGATTACTTATGCTTGTTAGCTAGCTAAAGAGGCCCACAACACTCTCCAACAATCACTTATAGCAGGTGTGAAGCAGGTTTTAGCTACACCTACTCATCTCTTGTGAGTATCCACCATCTCCTCCAACAACCAAGTTGAACGATAGATGGAAGATCAATTGGACAACTCACCAATGGAGATACAGATTCAGGATCTTGTGGGCTATGCCCAACACTATTAAACACTCTACTCTACAACGGTTGATCATCCAAAATGGCATTTGGAGAGGAAATAGAGCCAAAATATGTCAAGTTAATAATGGGAAGTGCTACTACTGTGATGAGGTGGAGTATCGTCCCCATCTTTTCCTCAACTGTAGGCGTGCTCAGAAATTTTGGAGTCTTACCAACAATTACGGTCAAACTACTAGTATTTCTAAAATTGGTTGTATGGAAGCTCTCTTGGGAGTTTGTAACAACATGGACTTGATTCTTTGGCAATGGTGGAGATCTTAGATCCTTTGGAGTATATGGTGTAGTGGAAACCATACCATCCTCAAAAGTGGCAATAAAAACTATTTCACACTATGCATGGGGCTTGCCTCTCATACATTTGTAACACTTCTTATTAATTCATATTTTATGTCTGTTTTCTTCAAAGGAAGGTTAGCCGTAGAGCGTCGCGATGAGCCGCTAGGCAGTCACGATCGGCGCTCACCCAAGGATTCCAATGGAAGCCACGCGACTGTCAAGAAGAGCAAACATCAGTAGCAGACGAAAATCAGCTGGCCTGCCCGCGACACACGTGACACCACTCACCATAAGGTTCTCGATTTGCAACAGAAAACGGAAGTGACTAAAGCTGTGAGTTCAATGCTGCAAGTTCGATGTTGTTGCTTGGTTCATGCATCCGTCGTCACCCTTCGTTGTTTTGGATGATTGGGTTCGCTACAATATTTAAAGGGTAAATGTTTCTTCAAAGACCGACGGCCCTTTTCTTGATCATCATCTTTTCAACAATTCTAAGCTTATGTAAGTCAACTGTTCCATCCATGTTCACTAACCAGAATGCAATTACTTTTTGAAAGTACATCTTTTCATTTCCATGGGATTTGGGCTTTCTCTCTTCGTATCACGCAACAAAAGATGTATTAAAACATGTGTGACGTTTAGAATTGCTATTTCGCCCCATACTCAACCAAAGATGCATTACAATACAAAATTCTTTACCTTCCCTTCGTACCAAATAAAAGATATCCATTTGAAATGGTAACTCATTCTTTTCCGTAACCTAAAGCTTTTTTAAAGCATGAACAAAACCTTAGAATTTTCTTTTAGAAGATATACACATGCATGTCTAGAAAAGGTTTCGATTTGAAACCACAAGTATTACTATGAGAAAACCACAATTTATGCTTATTTCTGATTCGATAGTCTCTAAAAAGAGAAGCCGACTTCGTCTTGACCAAAACACAACCATGAAATACTTAAATAGTGTGTGTCTTAAGCATAGGAAAGGAAGTTCGAAAACCCGACTCTCTAAAGGATGGTTATTATTGGTCAATGGTTTCGAGATAATAGCCTAAACTCGAACTTAAGATCTATTCAAGAGACCAAAGTTGATGGTGAGGACCTTTAGAAAAGACTAAAACATATTCCTTCGACTCATGTCTAGATCTCTACTATGCACCCTAGGGGGGTTGGTGGGGCAGCTATCGGAATTAACAACATCAGAATCATCGTTGGATCAGAGCATACTTCAGAGACCCTGCATTTCACCATTGTTTCCATGTATGCTCCCAACTCGGAGACTGAGAGGATTCCACCTAGGGGTCCATGTTCTCTCTTTCCCACAACATGGTTCTTTGTGGGGATTTCAACATGGTGGAGGATCCTTCCGACCACTGAGGAAGTAGAGGGAGAATCTTAGATGGTCAAGAAAAAGATGCTTGGGATAATATCACACTCCACCAGGATCTTGTAGAGGTCAAAGACAAGACTCGTTTCTCATGGTTGAACCTCCAATCGGGGAATGATTTGAGAAAAGATAAACTTGATAGAAGCTACGCTTCATAG
The DNA here is from genome assembly GCA_020310875.1 of Ceratopteris richardii. Taxonomy (NCBI): domain Eukaryota; kingdom Viridiplantae; phylum Streptophyta; class Polypodiopsida; order Polypodiales; family Pteridaceae; genus Ceratopteris; species Ceratopteris richardii. The sequence goes on from CM035414.1 coordinate 4,680,548, forward strand.
GACTTAACCTGCAAGTGGGGCCAACCCTCCTTGTCCCAACATTATGATCTTATGGTTTCAGATCATTACCCATTTATTCTCACCTTCAAGCCCTTCACCAAGCTGAAGAGAGTCCCTTGGTTTCATGCTAGCTCGACTTCTTTCCCCCCTCCCCCCATCAAGCAAGAGATTACTGAGGCCTCGAATTTGGCCTTCACAACCTCTCATCATTGGCCAAAAGTTGGAGAAAGTTATGCAGACTCATCATATCTTAGTCAGGACCCAAAAGACACTACAAAATGTTCGTGGAATGCGAAGAAAGAAACTCTATTGGAGACTGAGGCATCTTGAGGAGAAAGTGAACAAGGGAAACTCTCAATACAACATGGTGCTACCTAAAATCAGAGGTTTGTTGAGATACAAGGAAGAAATTCAAAGGAGAAATCTATAGGTATCTTTGGTGGGCTGGTAAGGCTGAAAAACCTACTAAAGAGATGTGTGACCTCTTAAAAAGAAACAATCTAAGGATGTTGTCCCCTTCTTGATGGACATCGATGAGGTCAAATGCAAACGGAAGAAGAAAATAGTGCAATGATTGTCAACCATTTTTTCCAACTCCTCCCAGTCTCGATGCCTCTTTCTACCCACAGGCATGATTGCATGGCAACCATTTCTAGAGTAAAATCAACAAGAATCCGACATAACTTGATACCTCTACTAGAATCTCCCATCTCAAACATTGAAATTCTAGAGGTCCTCGATGTGCTTCCTAATGGGAAAAGCTCATGTACTCATGGCCTTACCAATGATTTTTTCAAGACCTTCAGACAGGTGGTGGCCACTCTGCTCTGCTTGGTTTGGCAAGAGGCATTTTTTGGTGTGCTGCCCGAATGTCTATCAAAGGTGTCATCAAGCTTATCCACAAAAAGGAAACAAAAATAGAATTGAGAACTTGCGCCTGATCACGATGCTACAAACAAGATACAAGATCCTTGCTAAAGTTATTGCCAATCGGATCTCCTGCCACTTACAAAGTTGGTTAAGTGAGAACCAAAAGGGATTCATCAAGGGTAGGTCCATCATGGAAGTTATTATTGATATTTGGGAAGGTATTGAATTTGTTGAAGAGTTGGCTCAAGATGTTATCTTCCTTAAAAATGACTTTGACAAAGCATATGATAGGATTGAATGGGATTTCATTCTCCAATCTCTTAAAGACCTCTGTTGTAGCCTTAAATTCACTTACATGATCTCTACCCTACTAGGAAATGTGTCGGTGCAAATACATATAAATAGAAAGTTGTTGAAGACTATCAGACTAAAATGCTCTATCAAGCAAGTATGCCCCCTCTTTGCTATTGCTACGAAGGGGCTCAGTTTCCTAGTGAAGCATCATATGAACTTAGGCCATATTCAGGGTCTCTCACTCCCTCTTAGTCATGGACAGATGATCATGATACGTTTTGTGGATTATCATGAATGCCTTTGTGCATAACGATATGACCAACATTGATACCTTTTGGAGATGCCTAGACATATTCTACGTGGCTTTAAGATCCAAAATAAACCATTCTAAAACCAGCTTCACAGCCATTAACAAGCTTTCACCCCGATTCCTCACTGAATAGGGTTGTCAAATGGTCCCTAGTGGTCAAATCTTCCGCCTATTAGGTATTCCAACGTGATTTGGCATTTTGATGGACTAACATTGGAATTGGGTCCTCTCTAACCTCGATAACAAGCTAGCATAGTGGAAAGATATGCACATCAATCTTGCAAGGCGTGCCATGGTAATTAATACATTCCTTATCTCATCATGATTTACTTTCTCTCCTGTTGGAGACTCAAGGATCAAGAGATTATCAAATTTGAATGGATCTGCAGAAAATTTCTCTGGACGTGTGACAACAACAAAAGTGGTGTCCCCAAAATTAAATGGACTACATTTACTAGCCAATTGCATCCTGGGGATTTTATGCGCATTCAGGACATTCAGGGCATGGCAAACAAGTTGAATTCTAAATGGCTTATCAAAGCTTGGTGTAATAGTGAGGTCTCTTGAGTCATGCTTATCTTTAGGAACAAGAATGCTCTTATGCTTATGGTTCACTCAGGTTGGAAGGACGTAGGCATGCTGTTGTGTGCGACCTCCATAGCCTCCACACACATGAACTAAGAATTCTAAGAGAACTAACTAGCAAGGCCACACTAGAAAGAGAGATGTGTTTCCACCCAACCAAGCCCTCCAATATATAGCTCCAAGACCAAGGGGCTAAGTCCCTCTCAAGGAGACATGTGTACCTTCCATCACATGTGTCCCTAAGGCGGTCACATGGTTTCCAAGCTTACGAAATCACATGAAATCCCATGGCTTCTAAAAGAAGACACTCCAAGATTGTTGATATATCCTTGTGCTATTCGTGTGCTTTTGCAGATGTCTATCTCCAACAACTAGTATCAGAGCAGGTCATCGCTTCATCTAGGGCATCGTTGACACTCCTACGTTTGCAGTCTCAGAATCACATGAATTTTGGTGAGCATACTCAGCGTGTTTTCATGATCTGAGCTGGTTTCGATGTCCGAACGCACTATCGCAGTGCTTGTGTAGGCTATTTCATCTTTTTGTGCCAAAGGTATATACTAGTTTCTATTCGCCAATATAAGCGTCTCAAAGTCTGCTACAAGTTTAGCAAAATTCGTCTCAGCAGTTGTGTTCAACTTTTTAAGATACAATCAATTTTCTGCATCAAGGTATTTTAGTAACTGGCCATGGTTGAAAGCAGTGATGTATTTCGTATGTTGGCTCTTGAGGATAAGTTGGATGGTACCAACTACCCATTATGGGCTTATATGATGCGATATGTGTTGGTTGCAAAAGGACTGTGGAACATAGTGCAGGGTGTCAAAAAACATGCTATCACACCTGCAACTGTTACAACTGCAGGTATTGAAGCTGATGTAGAAGGTGTCGAAGATGATGATATTCTGCATATTCCTGTTCGTGATGTGGTTTCTACTACACTTACTACAGAGCAGATTCGCTGGGATGGCAGAGATGCCCAGGCACATGCATTGATATCTTTGTCTATCAAACATGCCATTATTCCTCACATTCGCTCTTGCAAAACAACTAAGGATGCTTGAGATACACTTACCACATTGTACCAAGTTAGGAATGAGGCTCGTATTGCTTACCTCCGAAAACAATTGGAGAGTGAGCACATGAATGAAGGTGATTATATGGACACTTTCCTAATGAAGATCAAAGACTTGAAGGAACAATTGATTTCTATTGATGAGGTTATACCAGATACCTCACTTGTGCAGACCGTTCTGAATGGTCTTCTTGATTCATATCAGAATTTTGCTTCTACTCTTCGGTTGATGATGAAAGGGAATCCAAATGCCTTATCATTTGAGGAGTTAGTCTTTGTTATGTTGTAGGAAGATCAGTCCAGGCAGAATAGGTCCATTATGCGAGTTGCAGATCAAGCTTTCATGCCTAGTCAGAAGGGCAAAGGAAAATGGAGCTCTTCAATTAGCAAGCAGAAATCTGCTAATTCTACACATTCAAAGAAGGAAGATAAAGATGAGACGAAATCATAAAAGCAGAAATTGTTTTGTAAGTACTGTAAAGGGAATGATCATATCATAAAGAACTGTCCAAAACTGGCTACTTAAGAGGCAAAGAAGAAAGAGGCTGGAATGGTTGTTGTAGAGGCCTCTACACCAAAAACAAAGTCTGCTACTCCTGTGCAGGAAGAAGAATGGGCGTTTACCACTGTCTATAGTTTTGACCCATCTTCTCATGAGCAGTGCATGTCTGCAGTAGACTTAGATGATTGGTATTTCGACAGCGGGGCGAACAAACATATTACCTCGCAGGGCAGTTTCATCTCTTCACTCGAGCCTACCCCTAGAGGGAATAGTGTTACATGCGCCAACAACTCCTCTTATCCTGTTATGGGAGTTGGTAAGATCATTTTGACTACTGCTTATGGTAGTTCTTTCACTTTATCAGATGCTTTATTTGTGCCAAGATCAAGAACTTGTTATCAGTCTCTGCATTAGCCAAGATTGACTTGGTTGTGAAATTTGTTTATGACAGGTGTACAGTTCATGATCTATCAAATGGCGATGTGATTATTGCTTCTGGCATTTTATGTCGTGGGCTATATAAGCTCATAGAATATGAAAGATCTGTGAATGATTTGGCATGTGCAGTACATGATTCTCAAGCTATGTCAGATGCAAAACTTTGGCATGCACACTTTGGTCATCTGAACTTTGCTAGTTTGCCACGCCTGTAGAAATCTGAAATGGTGTCCTCTTTGCCCAAACTTGAGGCAACTAGAAAACATGTTTGTGAAGGTTGTATTTTGGGTAAAATGCAACATTCCTCATTTCCAAAAGATGGTTCAGTTCGGGCTACTCATAAGTTGCACCTTGTACATAGTGATGTCTGTGGTCCTATGCAGATACCTTCTTGTGGAAACATGTGTTTCAAACAGTTTTTGGTTTTGTTGAAAATCTGTCAGCATGTAAAATGAGCACCCTCCGTTCAGATTGAGGGGGGGAATATATATCTTCTCATTTTAATGCATTTCTTGCTGAATGTGGGATAAAACACCAGTGTACAATGCCGTATACACCTCAACAGAATGGAGTTGCTAAACGAAAGAACAGGTCTCTCATGGAGATGGCGAGGTGTATGGTCAAGAGTGAGGCTTTACCACCTAGTTTCTAGCTTGAGGCTGTCATGTGTGCAGCATATGTACTGAACAGGTGTCCCACTAAAGCGATCCAGTCTATCACTCCATATGAGGCTTGGCATGATCGCAAGCCATCTGTTGCTCATCTGCATGTTTTTGGTTGTTTGACATATGGATTAGTGCCTGAATAACATCGCAAAAAATTGGATGATAAAGCAGTAAAATGTATTTTTGTTGGGTACAGTTCTCAAACTAAAGGCTATCATCTGTATCATCCATAGACTAAACACATTCTGGTTAGCCGTGATGTTGTTTTTGTGGAAGATGCTATTCAGCCATTGCTTTCATGTACTAAGGAGACATCTGTTAGCTCCAAAGACATGTATGATAGTTTGCTGCCTCTTTTTACAGGTGGACAGTGTAGTGTTGGTCCTAATGAGGCAACTTTTCAGCCTTTGTAGGTTTCATGTGATGATGTAGATCATTCCATTTTTTATGCAGATTTACATGATGCACTTATTGATGAGAGAGCTGATACTAAGTAGGCAAGAACTATGACAAAATGGCTGGTGCAGACCTTGCGTGATGGCAAATTAGATGCACCTTTATCATATCGTACTAGATGAGGCTCTCATAGTGCCTCTTTTGCATCAGATTTCTATGCTATGGCTGCATCTACTCTCTGTGATGAGATTGAGCCTGTTTTGTTGGATGAAGCACAAAATTCCCAAAATTGGATGGGTGCTATGCAATTTGAATATGATCTGATAATGAAGAATTGTTGTCAGGATCTTGCTCACGCTCAAATAGAGGTTACGAATGCAGAAAAACACACCCAAGAATAAACGCAACAAGCGACGAGAAAGTGCGCAGATAGGGTGCAATCTCCCCCCATGCACTCTGTTTCGACAGTCCACAGAGTGCATGTATTTATAGGACTTTTGATTACGTCGAAAAGAGTGGTTACAAGAGGGCGGCTTCAAAAAGCAGGCGTGAAACTAAAAGTTGATAACTTTTACGGAAAGCCATTGCTTTCAATAACAGAAACTACGGTCTTCAATGACCCTTATTCTGACCATTACTTTTCTAACAATCGAACCTTCTACGTGGGTTTATTTACAAGCTAAATAATAATTATTCCGATTATTGATGTTCGCCCTTTCACGCCTTGCACGCTCCTCACGAACCTTCAGCTGCTATATCAAAAACATCAAAAACATATTAATACATTAATAATATAATACTTTAACAATGCATTGTTCAATAACATACAACATGCCTCTCAATTGACAAGCAACTGACCTCAGTTGATAAAATAATTTAACACTCTAACAATTACAATACATTGTTCAACATATTCCATATTACTGTTACAATCCAACAATGCATTGGCTATTCCATATTTCAATCCAACAATGCATTGGCTATTCCATATTTCAATCCAACAATGCATTGTTCAACATATTCCATAAGGTATAACATGCCCCTCAGTTGAACAAGCAATTGACCTCAGGTGATAAAATAATAAACATGGATGGCCAGTCACATGTTTCATCACTGAATAAAGAAAATAGGCATGTGCCATGTAAAAATACATGCATGGAAATGTTCATGGAGCTGGTACATTAATGTGTTGGGGTATGATATACAGGATTTAAGTCAAAATGTAATCCAAAAGTGATGACAAAAATGAATATCTGGATATGATAAAATAATAATTAATTTTCTAATCATGAATTTATACTGGAATGCATGTGCATATGAATTTTTGTAAAAATTTCGGCAGCATAACGGCGTGATTTTGAAAACCGGAAAATTTCCGACAAACAATTTCCATGATACATAAAGAGACCAAAAGGGGATTACACACCCTAACATATGTATTTTTTTTCTCCTCGCTAACCTACAATAAAATACATACCTGTCCCTGCAATAAGAATTCATGTACCATATCAGACAAACCATGTTTAAACGATGCGTATATTCCATGTACGAGGCAAAACATGCATGTCCAAAATGTAAGTGGATGCAAAAAGAAGACAACTATGCATATAAATTGACAAGAAACGTATCTGGATGGTTACAAAGTAATTTGCCGATGTGTGCAGGTGCTGAAGATGATCCACCCCTTTATCATAATAGCATGACAATATGCCTTCAGGAATCGAGGCTTCGAAAAGATGATTTTTTTTTTTTTTTTTTTAAGTTTGTTTGATGATGAATGGGTAAAGTCCAAATTCTTTTGATCTTGGAAGAGAAGCTCAAAAGATATGTTATAGCCACTCTATAAAGAGATCGGAGATATCTTTCCATAGCAGTAAAACAAAATCTCAAAAATTAAAGGTAATATGCTCCTATAGACTAAATTCAATATGTAAATACATCACAATTATCAAACATGTAAGGTAAACTGTAAAGGTAAGAATGAATCTTTAAACTCTTCTTGAAAAGCCTTCCAGGTGCGTGGACAATCTACACGACGAGAAAGATCATTCCACCATAACTGCGCTCGTCCTACCAAATAATTGGTGGCAAACTCAATTTTCTTATTTCCTGAATATAACCCATCGGAAAAGAAATCGTTGAATAGGGATAGCCATGATAAGACAAAGCGGCCATCTTTTCGTCCGTCGAATTGAAGCATAGCATAACGTCCGTGTATGGCTTGTTGAAGTGCTTGAAGTTCTTGGTTCATTTTCTCTAACTCTTGTTCGAATGAAACTCCAAGTACAGGTGAATTACTGTAATCCTCCATGGTGCTCTTGGACCCTTGCTCTCAACCTTGGTGTAGAGTTCTCTGCTGGGGAGATCAGCTTGGCATATGTGCCTACGTAGGAGAACATTGTAGACCTTTTCACGAAGGCTCTGCCTAGGGAGAAGTTTGAAGCTTTCCGCAAATCTTTGGGCTTAGTTCCTTTTGTGGAGTGATTTCCCCATAGCTTGGCACTTCCTTATACATGAGTGCCAGCCACTTGTTTGCCGCATCACTCCCAGGGGGGATTTGTTGATATATTTAGGTAATGATGTGTGTGAACACTCTAGGACCGTCGGGACACTTTTTTCCCTCTTTAGGAGGTATTTTCCCGCGGCTTGTATATATGCCTATTTCCCTAATGGGCTGCTTATCTTTGTACATTCTCTAGTAGTACATTCAGTATTGTGTGTTGTGCTCCAAGCTTCTTCTTCTTCCTTTTGTTGTTCGCGTGCTTCCGTAGACATCTATCTCCAACAAAGATCTCATGTACAAACCAAGTGTCTAGGAGAAGATTCCAATCAGGCCTAAGGTACTCAACCTTAGAGAATTAACCCTAAGGTTCAAGAACCATCTAAAAGGGTAAATAAACCATAAATCCCAAGGGTCTCACACCTAGAAACCCAAAGGTTCTATCCCTTAGACCCATATAATTATACAACATTCTGCCCCCCTTTAAAGCATTTTCGTCCTCAGAAATGAGTGGAGATATATACCTTGGGGTATTCCCCCGTAGTCCATCATCAATCTCAAGGATCATGAACTTCATCTCTCTAATTTGCCTATTAATTCAAAAAGGTGATTTCTATCCCAAATGAATTTTTAAAGAGGAGAATCCATGTGTGGTTCGATTCCCTACCCCACTCATTCAAAGTATCATCTAGTTTTTCATACGAAAAATAACTGAGTCGAATGCTGAGTATGGAAAGAATAAAAAGGGTGGAAGAGAACGTCACTGCCTATTTCCTTGTTTAATCCATGTGCCATCTGGGTTTCCATAGCTCAAACATGGAAATTAGGTGGATTGAATTTAGCTAAATTTCTACCTTGGTCCATCTCTTTGCACCACTTGTGCATGGACCTAGCAAAATAGATGAATGCTACTTAAGGTTTCCTTATCACATTCATCTCTCAAGTCCAACTAGTTCTGAAAGGAACATGAATCTTTCTTAATCCCTACCTAAATCACTTCCTCTTAGATGTAGACATACTATGTACCTTTAGGCTTAGTAAAATGGGCAAATTTTCTTGTTTAAAATTTTCCTCCAAACATAGAGGGGAATCTAGTTTCATAATTCCTTGCCCAACCAATAGAATGGTATAGGTGGATATAACTATCTAACTCTAAGAGGATATAACATCCTCTTTATCTTCAAAGAGAATAGCTTACCAAAAGTGGGTTCAATGTTCTTTCAAAACTTTACGTAGTTTTGAGAATCCACTTTAAGGGACTAGAATCCATAGGGATTAATCTAACTATTGTAGACTCCAAATGATTGAAATCTATTTTACTTGTTCTTTCAAAAAGATTACGATCTTTATAACTATGTCCCAAAATGGAAACTCATAGTGTAAGAGATCATGCTATCTTTAAGGTCACAAGTAGAAAATAGATTATTCCAATCATTTCTTCAATGCTTATCCTTATGGATCTTTAGTTGGATCTCAAACTTTAAAGGTCTTCTTGATCGTTCTAGAGTTCTCTCCCTTATATTCTAGATCTATTAAAGATGTCCTATGTTGACATCATTACTAGATCTTTCTTATTCTTCAATTGACTTGAAATATCAACTATCCAAAAGCTGATCTTTTTGAGCTTTCTTTCAAGCTTGGTTTATTATCATTCTTATGTTCCTTGAATTTCAAGTCATACTTTGGGATGAAGCTCTTAGATCTTCATCCTTTGGAGTTTACCTTCAAACTTAAATAAATTGATCCTTTCTATCTTTCTATGAGAGATAGATCCTTTCATAACTTGTTGGAAGAAGTCTTCTTCCCTTTGAGAGGATAATTGAAGAAGATGCCTATTCCTAGACATTATCTTCCTAATTTATTCCATTGGATCATGAGTCCCTTTTTCTTATGGCCATCAAGAAAAAGTACTCAATGGGAATCAGTCCCCACTATCCCATGCCAGTGGGTTCTTCATCCAATCTACATAACTATCTCTATATCTTCTCACCTTCTCTCTCCTTTTAGATGCCCTTCATAGTATGGCACCAATTTATGAGAGCAAGGACTAAGGTGCTTAAATACACCACTTCTAATCATGCTCAAAATATTTGGTTAACCATTTAATGTGGTGTGACTCATCATATCAAACTTAAAGTTTGACTTGCTCTTTACCCTACTTGGGTCTTTTGGCTTTTCTTCTCTTCTTTTGCCAAAATAAGAGATAAGACTAAGTCTCTCTCCAATAGATCCCTTCACGTTCAATGCTTTACCCATGGGTTTTACTCGGGGATCTAGATATTATGCTTCATACAAGAAGCCATATTCCTTAAGTCTATATTATTGGAATCCATAACGTATGTTATGTTATCCCCATGAAGCATCAAGATACTTTTAGGATTACACTTTATAGCTCATCTGTTGGAATTGAAGGACTCACCAGGCAAGGAAGCTTACGAAGGGAGTCAGAGAGAAGAGAAAGTACAAGCAGACAGAGCAGTCAACGACGATATGGCAAGTAGGCCAATATTTTTTCAGGTTACTAACGCATATAAAAGAGGTGGACACACAAGGAGAAGGAGCAAGTAGGGAGCTCCAGGAAATGTATGTCAAAATGTTATTAGAAACCCCTACAAAAATAGTGATTTTCATCACTAAAAACCATTGTAAATACCATTTCATATTTTTGTAGCTCCATTTTGTGCAAGCCAAGGAGTCCTTGAGCTTGAGGAGCTTTAGAAGTACCTACCTGTCGGTTTTCACATTTTTTAGACTTCGTTTGAATCTCCAAATAGGGTAGAGAACCTAATTTTTAACTAGGCCGGACACTAGGTCTGGACACGGCCAAAACCTAGTCAAAAACTATAAATAGAGCTAGAGAGCTCATTTTTGAGGTTAGCTTGTAATTGATCTAAACTGGTATGAGCTTTTTGAAAGTAATCTAAAGAACTCCATTGCTTCTCACTCTTTGTCTTGCCTTGTGTGTGTGTGTGTGTATGTGTGTGCATGTTAGTGTGCTTCGCACTCATGCACTTGTGCCTTCACTTGGTTGAGGTCATCATACCATCCTCACGTCTTCCCGGATTGACATTAAAGGAGGTGCTACTCATCACTGAGCTACACCAAATTTTGGCGCCGTTGCCGGGGATCGAGCTTTGAGGACGAGCGTGTGATGGTAAGATGTAGATTGGAGACGTTGGCATTGTAGGTAATTTCTTTACTTTTCTTATTTTTCTTTCTCTTACCTCACCACCATCATCACCATCATCATCCTCACCATATCCGATCTCCATCTCCATCATCGCGAAAAAATTTCAGTTTTTTGATCATATCACCTTCTCCACCTCATTTCCCTCATTCCACTTGTGAGAGAGAGCGACTTGTGTGCTGTGTTTTTGCATGTTTGTTGAGTTTCTTGCAGGATCCAGCTGTATCATCCCCTCCAGCACGCTGCACAGGTACGAGAAACTCAGAAATTGTCTCTGTGTCGCCGGCCTCTGTCGATCGCGATCGACAGAAAATTCGACCAATTGGTAAAACTAAGTGCACCACTAGGACAAGCACCAAGAGCACATTCCAAATCACTAAACAAAATTGAAAAATTCCGTGTTTCTCTGTCAATCGCAACCGACACCATTGATCGCGATCGAGAGCCATGATCGACAACATCTGCCAATCGCGACCGAGAGACCCTGTCGTTCGCGACCGACAGACCTCACGACCGACTGACTGCCACGTAGGATTCAGCCAATCGCAATTGACACCGTCGATCGCGACCGACTGAAAATTCATGATTGACACCAAAATTCACGTTGCCACATGTCCATCGCGACGGACACAGTCCCGATCGACTGAATTCACGGCGAAAAACCCAGAAAAAGTGTCGGTCGCGATTGACACCATCGATTGCGATTGACATGACTCACAACCGACTCTGTCGATCGCGATTGACGTGTCGATCGCGACCGACAGGCCCCGACGGACACCTCTGTCAATCGCGATTGACAGACCTGTCGATCGCGATTGACTGGCTTTTCGGCCAAAAAATTAGGGTTAATTTTTCCAAGTCCTTGGGGAATCTTGGGCATAATTAGAGAGTCATTAGTGATTTGTGAGATCCCTACACACGTGTTTTGAGAAAACTCCTGGGATCTGTCAGCCTATTTGAACCCTGTTTTAGCACCAGAACCCTCAATTGTCATAACTTCCTCATACGAAATCCGTTTGCTGTGATTCTTGTTTTAAGATCAGGATTATTAGATAGGGTATTTTGAAGTTGACCATACCCAGGGGTAGGAGAACTAAAGGATCCTTGGGATTGTTTTCCATAAAGGCAAAGGGGAATTTGGTTTGTGAATTACATGCATGAAAGTGATATGTCAGTCATTGGAATTTAAGTCTTGAACTAACTTTGGGACTTTTACAGGTCCACTGAGAGCACTTGAAGGCATCCAAAGCAAGGGCTTTGTGCACGCTTGAGAATCGGGTTCTTGAGCACTAAAGAACAAGGGATCAGCAAGAAAGGTCGGAATATTCTCAACTCCCTTTGTCAATTCCTAGCTTAGGCTAAGAATGACTAGTGATAGGAGTAGGCCAGGGCGGTGATAGGCATTTATCAAGTTGAAGACTACCTAAATACTCAAGTTCAAGCTAACGACATAATCTTTGTACGGTAGAGAACTTTAAAGGGAAAGAACTTAACGTGGGATGACCAACTTAAGTGCAGAAAATTAACTCAAATATTCCTCACGACGCGATATCAGACAAGATCATAAACAGGTTAACACCCTAAAAAGGAATCAAGTGACTGGCACCAATTGATCGGCAACGAGGTTGTACTGTGGGCAGAAAGTGGGCGACTTAAATAGGCATATGAACCTTAGATCGGGACGACATCTAGTAAGAGATAGACAGAGTCTTAGGTCTTCAAAGGCTAGCGTTAATCATACTGCTAGGTCTTGGGCCCAGCAGTTGAGCCACCACTCGCATTACTCTAGCTCTGAGACAAGTGAATCAGAGATGTCTCAAGTCATGGACAGACCTACAGGAAGTTCAGGTGTGCCATATCTGTATAGGGTGGAAGGCCCCTACAAGACGTAGTTGGAATACCGTCTCCAACCGACTAGGTGCTAGCATCTATGAGGACGGCCTAGGAAGATCAGTGGTCCAGATTAAAAACCCTGACCAATCCATAGGACTAGAGCACCCATCTGTCAAGTTTGAAAACGGAGCATACCTAGACAAGGAAGGGACAATATATGTAGTCACTAGTCACCCAGATAGGACAGATGAATTTGGGAATGTGATCTCAGAAGCGGATTTAGGTGACCTGGAGCAAGGAAACATGGGTATAGAGCCTAGGACCCCTCGAGGAAAATCTGTTCTTACTAGAATCCTCAATCCCGAGTGGGTTCCCCAGGACAACAAGAGTATAGATCTGCTTCTGAACCGAGAGACTGACGAAGCCTTTTGGAGGTATAAATCTGATCGGCCAAGTGATGTAGGGTCAATCCTGATCTATGAGTTCAAATATCCGGATAGCCCAAGCAGAGTGACCTACTTAGATCACGCTTCAGAGAGGATCTTTGTGGTTACAAAACATGACAGGCATGCTTACACTTGGAAGGGTGAATTCGTTTTCCCCCAACCAAGATCGAACGTGTCCTATGGTCACCCTGGAGCTGGAACATCCCAAGCTCATGGAACTCAAAGAGACAGAAGTAGAGATAGGCGAGAAGTAAGCTTTGCCAACCTAGGGGGCAGAGAAAGAACGAGGACGGAAACAAATAGAGTAGAACCTGAGGTACTTAGAGCTCCCAGGAATCAAAGAAATGCGGATGAGTTCCCCCTACCACGACCTAGAGAGCACACAAGGACTTTGAGACCGACTCAGCTAGTTAAGTCCATGAAGAACTACTTCGATGGCACTGGAGATCCATACGATCATGTGGCTGAGTTTAGGCAAGTCTTGAGAGCGGAACAAGTTGAAGATCTGTTCATGCAGTACAATGCCTTTGGTCTAACCCTTAGGAACACTGCCCTGACATGGTTTCAGCCATTAAACGAAAGGCAGTTCAGGAGCATAAACCAACTCCTAGAGGCTTTCATTATTGAATTCTCTAAGAGTGGCATAATACCTCCTCATTGATTCACAGCTTCAAGCAAACCCCTCAAGAGACCGTGAGACTTGCAGGAAGAAGATTTAGGCAATATCTTGAAAGATGCCCTCTTTCGGAGCTACTCACACCAGCTAAGCAAGTGGCTTTATTCTTGGATGGATTGCTAAGTACCAAATTGAGATCTTATGTGTACTTGAAGGACCCTAGAACCATAGAAGAGTGTGTACACATGTGCATTGACATCGAGGATAACCTAGGGGAGGAGTTAGAGCTTTCCAAGATATACAAAGATTTAGATAGTGCCTCTAGCCTCTCCTCCACGCAATCCACATCAATTGAGGAACTTGTAGAGAAAGTAGCTCAGAAACTAGGTGTCTCTAGCAAACAAATCCCAAGGTTTGCCCCTGTGAAAAGATGCTATACTTGTGGAGGTGACCATATGGCGAATGTCTGTCCCATTATGGCTCAACCCCAAGTTAATCCTAGTAGCCAGTACTGCACCATAGAACGAAGATACACCAATCCCACCGCGCAAGATTGCCCCTACAATAAGCAAGCAGTTAGGCAGACGTACCCTCAGCCATACCCTCAAAAAGGCAGATACCAGAGTCCATACCCACCACAATAGTATACTAGGCCTCAGCAAAATTACCAACCGCAATATCAGGCCCAACTGAGACCTCAACCAGTGCTAGCACAACAACCACCTGCTCCTACTAATGTGATTCCGGTAAAGTATGCTGCTGCAGAAGAAAACCTGAATAGAGCTATAGTCCCTGTAACACCATTGCTTTCTGAAAGTGACCTGAGTGACCATAGCTTTGATTCAACGCATATTGACAGCCCCCAGGCCTACTACATGCAGTCTCCTGAACATGGTGAGTCCTATTATAGTGAGGAACCAAATGAACCTAGTTGGGAGTCAGATTACACAAACGTCATGTATGCAAACCCCAACTCTAGACCCCAACCTAGGGAGGTAAGACCCCCATTCCCTAGAGGGCCATGCTACAGATGTCAAGGTGATCAGCTCATTCGTGATTGCCCCTTACCTCCACCTACACAACCCGAGTCAGTGACGATCCAGGGCTATTGCCAGGAGTGTGGAAAGGAGCATCTCTTACGAGACTGCCCAAAGAATCCTAATAATATGCCGAAAATCACTCCTATCAATGTTGTTGGGTTAGTTGTAGACTCCACAGGAAGTGTGACTTCCACTACACCAGTGCAAGTGATCACTAAAGCCCAAGCCTTGCAGCAGAACCAATGTGTAGGCCAGTAAAAGAGCCCAGATGTTAGTGAAACGGAGATCATGACAAAGAAGAGAACTAGAGCTTGGAGAGATAGTCGTGAAAGAATGAAAAGGCAATGGGCAAAGAAAATGAGTGAACTTGAGGAAAGCCTCAGAGAAACAAAGGCTAGGATAACTGAACTCACATCTCAAACTCCCTCTCACACTACCCCACCACCACCATTCCCATCTCCATCCGACCCGCCACCTTCCAACCCACCTCACACAATTCCACCACCCCCAAGAGTAGGATCAGTCCTAGCAGATCCCACTCCCGAGGACCTTAATATGATGCTTAAAGCATATCAGGCCAGAATCCAAGAAGGGCCAAACATAACTGATCATGAAAAGTGCTACCCTAGAGCAGAACTAGAGCTAGAATGAACCAAAATTTGTTGCTAAGATAGTGGAATTGGCTCAAACCATGTTTGAAGCCAGTCGCCTCTTTAACATCTCTAGTTCAGCTAAGACGCAGATGCACTTTGAAGGACTGTTAGAAAGAATAGAGAGGCTGATGGCACAATCAGAAAAGGAACCCGCCTCTCAACACAAGGACAAGGCAAGTGAAAGAGTAAGCATTCCTGTCCAGGAAGCCTATGTGCCTAACTCCACGGAGCCAGACACATCATCTTCTATGAATCGGTTCACACTCGAATTCTTACGAGAGATTCAAGAAGACAAGTGGGCTAAAGAAAGTGAAGTCCCTCCTCCTATTTAACTTGTGGATGATGCACACGACCAATTCCCACAAGACATCCCATCCAATTATGAGGAGCAGGAGAGCACCAAATCTCAAGAAAGATTAGACTTTGAGTATAACTCTCTACAAGAATTACCCCACTTCACAGGCCCATGGGAAGCTAAGTCTACTTGTATGAGAGCACCCATGGTCATGGTACGGAATGAGGATTCAATCATACCGAGGAACACAGAGGTAGTGAAAAACACTAAAGTACAGTGCAACCTCACGTTAGAAGAGCTACTCAAAGTAAGGCCAGAGCTATGGAAACATGTAGCCAAACAGGTACCAGAGATAGCAAATCCTCGTTCCCAGGTAGGATCCCAGAGAACAGTGCCAGAAATACCATTGGACAAGATAGGGGACATGAGTGAGGGCGAAGAGGGAAACACATATCTTCCTATCACCCATCAAATATACACCACCAAGGCCATTCTAGACTCAGGTGCAGGAGTTGCAATCGCTACCACTTCCTTATGGAAGTGTTGGGGCAAGCCAGCACTCAGGCCCACGAGGATGAAACTGCAAATGGCCGATGGTCACATAGAGAGACCCTTAGGGCTGTTAGAAGGAATCACTCTCACCACATGTGGTGTTGAGTTCGAGCATACATTTGCTATATGTGATTTTAGCAAAAATCATGCCTATGAAATGATCTTGGGACGACCCTTTATGCGACAGTTGCAAGTGGTACAGGACTAGGGAACCAATTCCTTGTACCTGCAACACTTGGGTGTTACGACCAAAGTGAATCTCAAAGATTACTCTCATAGAGATGTCCCTCCTATCCAATGGAATCCCCTCCATAGAGCCAAAGATGATACGGAATCGGTGCATTCCATAGGATCAGGATCCTCATGGATGCATGAAGACACCCACTTATGGATGTGCAAAGTAGCAGTAGAAGAAGAGAAGAGAGAAAAAGCCAGAGAGGTAGGTGCAAAAGAAACACATAGATCAATTCAAGACCCAGCCTATGCACCTGTAGTCTTTCCTGACAAAGAATTTGAACCCCACGGCTGGGCACAAATCCTAGCAACCATGGATGTAGTCATCAATGAAGAACAATGGACACCACACTGTGATGAGGATGGCTATGACATTTCAGTTTTCTCCATCGAGCCAATCATGGGAGAGGCAGTGTTAGAAGAGTGTGAACCTAGCCCTGATGCATTTGAGGATGTAAGTAACTCCGATCTAGAGTCAATCATCATGGACCCATCTTTTGCATCAGATGAAGAATACTTCTATGAAGTAGAATTTCAACCCCAAAGGCATGGAGAGCTTACAAATGACGTAAGGCTAGCCACACATGTGACCCCAAAGGAAGAAGGAAAGAAAAGAAAGAAGAGAGAAGTCACACCAGAAGAGGAAGAATCTTTGTTTGAGGTCCCTGAAAACTTTAAAAAGTATGAGATAGACGACAGGAGAGTCATGGTAAGAATGCCTAAGCGAGAGGCACAATCAAGGGAGGCCTATGATAACAAAGAAACCACCAAGAAAATAGTGGTAGCCATGGAAGAAGGGGAAGAGAGATGCACGTACATAGGCCATGATGTGACGGAAGACGAAGAGCAGGAATTGATAGACATATACACACACATACATAGACACATACACACACATAGAGAGACATACAGACACATAGAGAGACATACACACACATAGAGACATACACACACATACACATCCATGCATACATATGCATACATAATGCATATGCATATGCATACATACATACTTACATGAATACATAATGCATATGCATACATACACATACATAATGCATACACACATATGCATACATAATGCATACACACACATATGCATACATACATGCATACACATACACACAGGGAATGGATTGGAGTTCAAGAGAAGAATGCGGGCATTATGCACCTCTTACCTGCACATTGTCCACTTATCGTGGAAGTAAGTATAAATATTACATATAAATTGAAATAAACATTTTATGTTTTATTTACATGATTTTTTTATTTTTGTAGTGAGCATGATGAGAAGGATAAAAAATACATACTTAGTTCACTTGAGACAGAGTTTGGGACAGCATGCTCGCATAAGTGGTGTATAAAAGAGATGCGGACACTTATGGCTCATCCTCGCGATAATGCACGATACGCATCGCTTTTATGTATATATATGTGGATATGAGTATGTGTGTTTATGTATGTATGTTTATGAGAGAGAGAGAGAGAGAAAAGAGTGAGACTAGAGGTACAAATACATGCATATACACACATATACATCATACATGCACATTTACACACATATACACAGATATGCACATTTATACATATACACACATACATGCACATTTTTACACACACATACACATGCATGCAGTTACACACATATAATGAATACACATAGACACATACACATACTCACATACACATACACATACTCACATACACATACACGTACATAATCATATGTACACACACATAGACCCATATAATCATATTTACATGCATATATACATATACACATGCATATACACACAGACAACACATGCATATGCACATATAGATATACATACATACACAACACATGCATACACACAAATAAATAAATAAAACCTATTTCAAAAATCCTAATTTGAAAACACTAACTTTTTATATTAGGGTTTTAAAACTCCTAATTTAAAAACTCTAAATCAACCTTTTAGCCATATGATTGAAGTATGTGTACACATTGCATCTATTCCTCCGACGTCCTACTAGAGAGATGTCTCTCGTCCCAACCTTATGCCTCTATATATAGCTACTCGAATCAACGAGGATCATAATATACATAAAGATATATACACATCATGTAGATACACATACGTAAATATAAAATGGAGTAGATATATTATGCATCATTCATACATGCCTAAATGCACACACACACACACACACACACACACACACACACACACATATATATATATATATATATATATATATATATATATATATATATATATATATATATATATATATATATATATATATATATATATATATATATATATATATATATATATATATATATATATATATATATATGTATATATGTATATATATATATATATGTATATATGTATATATATATATATATATATATATATATATATATATATATATATATATATATATATATATATATATATATATATATATATGCATACATATTTACATGTTCATATTTACACATAGACACATATACATATATACATGTACACATCACATATACATGCCTACATGTAAGCTTCAAGTTATTGATCGATAACTAGAGTAGAATTTACTATCTAATATGCTCATATGTTTTCATTATTGCCATCATTTTGGTAAGACATCAATATAGTCTCATCTTCATTATCCTTATTGATTTCATTTATTTCTTCTATTGTTAAATATGTGTTCTCTGAGTCACATCATCTATTGATGGATTAATATCGATTCCTAGTAATTCCTCTTCCTCATCAATAGAACCAGCATGTAGAGAATTATCCTCTTCATAAAAAATATTAGTATCATTATCACGTATAATGATTCTAATTTATCTTTCAAATGTTGATGTATCAGTATCTGATGCTGAATCATCAAGAGGACTTTCTTCGATCTCTCTAATAATAAATTGTTCAAACAATGACCTACCTCTAGGTTAAACATGAATGACTTGCCACCAAGGGTGAGAATCTGGGTTTTTATAGAAAAATGCTTGTTCAATATGCCGCGGAAGAATATATGGTTCTTTAGTAGATCACATTACCTTAGAAGAATCAATTGCCCAAAACCCGGATAATTCCTTTCTTAATGTGGAATTACTACCTTTATACTCGGCTCGAAACCAGTCAACCTTCAAAATGACCTATCAAAATATATATGAAAAAACCCATTATTAGGTACTTAAAAAAATAACTAACTCTATTATAAAAAATATAAACTTTTTTCTACCTGTTTGAATGTACGAAATGAAATTTTGTAGATACCAACAATAGTTCGTACGTAACCAAGTTCACCATCTATAAGGTTCATGTCTTTTGAGCTAGCATGTGATAGTTGCTTGAAAGAAGAAACAATACTAGAATCCTCTGTTTTAAGTAAAGAATCAATGGCTTTGATTCTAATATGCGGTCCAAAAGCCCGCATATTAGTGAACATTCAAGCCTACAAAAGAAATTCAATTAGTAAATAGAAACTAATATACATATATGAAAAAAATAAAATATTATTAAAATAAATTTACCTTTTGTTCACAACCTATCATTAACTCTCTCTGCTCATCTGAGATTTCTTCATTATTTGCGTTGGGGCATTGCAAATGACTATATAGCCAATCCGTGAAAGAAGATATATCTGTAATCTCATTATTATCAAGATTACGTCTATATCTTTTGCTTTTTTGACTTTTACTTCGGAGATTTTGAAGTTCCTGTTCGTACTCGCTAAGGAATGCTAGCATGCATTCACTATTATATGCTACAAAAGTAGAAACATCATTTTTTTCTTGAAATGTAAATAAGAATGGAACCTTACTTGATAATACCTCATCTGTTATTTTTTAAGAAAACTCATTGGTCCATGCACGTGGAACTTCTTCATGAACTCTTTCAAGGTACTCACTAGCGTAATACATGCACTCTTCAAGCATCCAACCCTTTGCCATGGATCCTTTTGGTTTCGATCTTTGTCACACATAACCTTTTAATATTCCCATAAATCGCTCGACCCAAAACATCCATCGAGTGTTGACAACACCTGCAATCTCTATTTCATCTACAAGATGGATTAATAAATGAACCTGAATATCAAAAAATGAAGTAGGAAGTTCCTTCTCCATCAAACGTAGTAGCTCTTTGCATTCACGTTTTTTTTTGTGGGATCGAGTTTTTGTCAACCTCTATGGATGTAATCCACCTATACATATCATAAAAAAAATTATAAAGAAGTTAATTCACAAATAAAAGATATCCAATATTCATACATATTAAATATAAAAGTATCATAATTACCTTTTAAGATATCCAAGATGATAGATCACATCTCGTACTCCTTTCGTTGTACATCCATCGATAACCAAAGGTAAAATATGTTTCAAAAAGTTATGCCAGTCATGGTTCTTTAACCGAGATAGCTCTTATCATCCATAGTAAACATGTTTTGAAAAGATGCTCCATATTTCGTAGGAGTCTTAATCAATTGAAATCTATTGTTGATAGTTTGTATCTCTTTTGTTGTAAGTACCCAAGGAGCAGGTGCATAAGTCGTTTCCTATCGATGTCTATCAAAAACTCGCCATAACTTTGGTTTTGGTTTTTGATCTTTCAAATCTGTCCTTGATGCTATGGTATCTTTTAGTCCAAGAAGATGCTGCAGTAGTATATATGCATAGGATCAAGAAGATGACATACTTTTAACTCTTTCTAATACTCCAAAGAATACCATATTGATATGTTCTGTATGAGTGCCAATTTTCCTTTACCTCTCTTTACATACTCATTATCTTCATCATGACTGAAAATTTTTTATTCTGGATCTATGAGAGGTCCATTTGTCCATTTTTTATACCAATCCATAGGCGTGACCTATTTCAAGCTTTCCATTAAAATGTATCGCTTCTCTTTTAGATCTTAATGGATGATCAGCAGGCAGGAATCGTCGATGTCAAAGATAAATATTTTTGTTGAGATTCTTACTATAGATTGATCTCAAACAATCACCACAATATGGACAAGCTTTATAACCCTTAGTAGATATTCATGCATCATGAAAACCATAAAAATATAATTAGACTAAATCATACTTATCTACATGCATATTTAATAAAAAAATTACATCAATACGTGAACAAACACCATATCTTGGAAAGTCCTGAATAGTCCAAGCCACAATACCACGAAACGTAATATATCTTTCATTGATGCTTTTCGATACATCAATGACATTAATACCTCTCCATAACTCTTAGAGATCTTCAATGAGAGGAGCAAGATATATATTCATATCTTTAACTTGTCTTTTGCTTAGGATTAAAAGTGAAAGCATTAAATGTTCCTTTTGAATGCTAAGATATGGCCAAAGATTGTAGTTTATGACTACCATTGGCCATGTTGACCATTTACTGGATTTCATGGAGAATGGATTAACCCCATCTAATGCAACTCCTAACTTTAGATTTTGTGGATTTTGTGCAAATTCGGGCCATGTAGAATCAATATGCTGAAAAGCAACACTATCATGAGGAATTCTTATTATTCCATCAGTACTTTTATGATCATGTCCCCATGTCAAAAGCTTTGATAATTCAGGGCTTTGAAACATATGTCTAATCCGTGGAGCCAATGGACAATGTCTCAATACCTTTTTTGGGATTTTACCTTCTTCGCCCTTATATCGAGGAGATTGACATTTGGGACATGTCAAAGAGTCTAATACAATCATTAGGACATGCATGTATACATTGATAATCTATACCAAGATTGTTGATTATCTTCTTCATTTCATCATGTGAGGTAGGAAGAATATTTTGACTTGGTAAAAACTTTTCAGATAATAACCTGTAAGTTCATCAAAAAAAGAAATATTAAAAAAAGTAAATAAATAAATAAATATATATATATATATGCATATAATTTTATATATGTGTATGCTTATGTGCATGTGTATGTGGATGTGAATATGCATGTGCATGCGTATACATATGTGTATATGTATATGTATATATGTATATGTATATATGTATGTATATGTGTTTTATAGGTGTATATGCATGTATATATATATATATATGCGTATATGTATGCATATATGTATATATATGTGTATACATTATGTATATATGTATGTGTATGTATGAATGTGTATATATGTATGTATATGTATGTATGCATGTGTAGCTATGTATATTTGATTTCGTTTTTAATTATTTTTTCTATATTGTGGTTTGTAGATTCTCATATCTAGACCATTGAATCGTCTGGCAGTTTCCCATTTTATAGTCAATCTATTACCTATCTTGCTAAGTTGTTTACAGATATTAAATAGCCATTACCAAGGAAGGTATTAAGTCATATGTAAAATGGGAGGATCAAATTTTTCGTGAATATTTTGAAAGATGCATTAATAGTTTTAAA
Source organism: Ceratopteris richardii (assembly GCA_020310875.1). Lineage (NCBI taxonomy): Eukaryota > Viridiplantae > Streptophyta > Polypodiopsida > Polypodiales > Pteridaceae > Ceratopteris > Ceratopteris richardii. The sequence goes on from CM035414.1 coordinate 4,703,452, forward strand.
AGATGGGCGGAAAAAAAGTGTCCATTCAATTCAAGTTCTTCTTCTTACCTTATCTAAAGTAAGAATAAAAACCTGCATTGAATGGACACTTTTTGTTTGCCCATCCTTCAAAATCTTCAAGATAAATTTGCTCCTCCCATTTTACATGTGACTTGATACCTTCCTTGCTAACTACTACTTAATATTTGTATTAAAAAGAATAAGCAGTAGAGGTATTAGGTCGACTAAAATAGGAGAAACATATGTGTCAAGAAGATTCTAAAGGTTGGGTGGACAATTCTAAATGCTAGATGGACAAAACATCTTCATTCGACACAGGTATGTATAATTTGACCTTACTCTCATAGCATGTGTATGTGTGTATATGTGTGTGTATATGTGTGTGTATGTTTATATGTGTGTATACATTCATGTATATTATGTGTATGTTTATATATGCATGTATATATATATATATATATATATATATATATATATATATATATATATATATATATATATATATATATATATATATATATATATATATATATATATATATATATATATATATATATATATATATATATATATATATATATATATATATATATATATATATAGGAAATTAAAAATTATACATTAATAGTGTCGAAACAGATACATTACTCCATCCAAAATGATTTTCAAGATTGAGAATAAGTAAGCTCGCACTTAGTCGTGTCAAACGACTTCCTTCATATACATGCTTTAGACATTCCTCTCGAAGATATTTCTCATTTTTAGAAATATCAATGCTCTCACTGTCATTTTGATACCAATCCTCAATAAAATCTACCATGCCATCATGGCATTGCTTATTCGATGCAAAAAGCATTGCTTATGCGAAGCTTTTTAAAATTGTCGTGTGTGCGACACTCTATGCAAGTTTTGCACACCCCGTGGTGCCATACGTAAAAAAAACATCGTTTGGCTGGTCGTTTAATCGATAGTTCACACACGATGCTCATTGCGATGCATTTTGCAATTTTATAGAGATGAAATTGTGTCGCCTTAACCGTCGCTATGCGCCCATATTCTTTATAGTGGTTCCTCTTTGTTTTCTTGTTTACTAAGGCTATCAACTACTTCCCAATTCTCAAATCTTCTGCCTATTAGATATCGATGGGATTTGATGTGTTGATGGAGCAACATTGGAACTAGGTACTCTCAAAACTCAATAACAAAATGACCTATTGGAAAGATTTGAAGATCAACTTGGCAGTCCAAGCCATGGTAATTAACACGTTCCTAATCTCTTCATTTATTTAATTTATCTTATGTTGGAGACGGAAGGGCCAAGAAATTGCCTAGTTGGAAAGAGCCTGCATAAACGTTTTGTGGGAAATCCCCAAAATTAAATGGGCTACTTGCACAAGCCATAAGGATCAAGGTGGTTTGGGAATTCTAGACATTGAAGGCATGGCCAACAAGCTAACTACAAAATGGTTAATTAGAGCTTGGCGGAATAGTGAAGTGTCATGGGCCAAGCTTATTATTAGAAATAGGTGCACTCTTAATGTCACATAATCCTAGTAGGTGATGGTTGAACCACACTCTAAGAGAGAGGATTAGCAAGTAATCCTCAACCATGGCTTTTGGGGCAAGTGGTTAGCACATCACACTCCTAACCGGGAGGTTGTGAGTTCGATTCCTGACATTGGTATCAGAGCCTAGTTGCGAAATTGGGCATGACGGCGGCACGATGCGGCGCGTGTCAGGGTACACTTGTCAGGGTACATCCTGCCAGGGTACATCCTGCCAAGGTACATCCTGCCAGTCCCAGTCCTGCCAGGGTACATCCTACCAGGGTACATCCAGACAGGGTACATCCGTGGGCACTTGGAAGCGATTATCCATGGTGAGTGTGAAACTAATCTTGGATGAAGGTGCATGGGCATTTGGGCACCCATGGAGGGTGGGATAGGTCCAAATTTGGTCCATGTGCTAGAGTTTGAGGTTGGTGGAAGCACTCATGCATGGAAAGTGGATCCAAGAGATTGAGGAAGGTCCACAAGTGAGCATTGAGGGCAATGCTCAGTCTAAGGGGGAGGAATGTCACATAATCCTAGTAGGAGATGGTTGAACCACCCTCTAAGAGAGAGGATTAGCAAGTAATCCTCAACCATGGGTTTTGGGGCAAGTGGTTACCCATCGCACTCCTAACCGGGAGGTTGTGAGTTCGATTCCTGACACTTAAGCTTAAAGGCCTCTCGGGTTGGAAGGACCTCGATCTTCTCACTCTTTTGTTCTCCCCTTTTTTGGTGTCTCCCAAAGGTTCAAACTTGGTTTGCTCTTAGAAGAGTTGGAACAAGGTCAAACAATTTCTTAAGAAGAGTGATGATTGGAGGTGGGTGGATTGTATAAGACAAAAGGATTTGATTTGGTTCCCTATCAAGGGCATCAGAGGTGTGGAGTCTTGGAACTTCCAAAAAGGTAGCAAGCTATGGAACACAAATTTTTGGTTGTGGAAACACCTCTGGAACCAAGATACTTGCTAGTGGATTAGATTTGAGCACTCAAGCCTAATGTGGGTGTGAACTAGGAATAATGGATCCTATTGTAAAGAAGATTCACTACTTCGGATCGCTCGAAGTCTTATCTCCTCATTGGTGAAGACCCTCCTCTCCAGGAGGGCCTTAGATGGCACAATGGCAATAGCCTTGACTAAATTCCGAGATTCAAGGAGATTCAAGAATTCCATGTCACACTTAATAGTAAGTGGTGCCTTGATTGGTTGAGCTTGAGATGGGACTTTAAGTTCCTATCCATTTGGCATCCCCTCATTGAAATAAAAAAGTCAGTACTAATGTGGCAAAATATTCTCCAACGGGGAATTTGGACCAATGTAATAGCTAGCAGAGCTTGCGATGCCCCCATGGTGCAAAACATGCCTTTATGGCAGTGAGGACTTGGGACATCTCTTTTTCTTGTACCCTAAGTCAAAGGTGGTCCGGTGGACCATTGAAAAAAATCATGCTATTACAAGGACAAATCAATTGGAAAGAAGTTTTGTTGGGAGAAGTGATTGGGTGTTCCTCATCATTGTGGAATGCGATTAGAGGCGAGACCCTCTAGAAGATCTGGAAAGAGAGGTGTGCAGCCAATTTTTGAAGCCATCCTAAAGAATGGTCGATAGAAAAATCCATTTTCCTTTTAGGAAAAAGAATTTCCAATTGTAAGAGACCCCCACCTTTTAAACATCATAGAGCACTTTTCCTGGAGAACAACAAGATCAAGAGCAAATGAACCCCTCACGAAGGGGAGAAGAGGATGATCAACCTTCTTTGTAAAGCTTTCTAATGATGTGACCTTTGCTTTGTGGGATTCGGGAGGTCCCATGGGTACTAAGCCCGTTCTCTTGTACAATTGGTTTTTCTATTAATTAAAGTATGGGAGAATAGACTGTTGCCAAGCTTCCATTTAGGAAAAAAAAACATGCATTATTAACTCAGAATGGCTGTACTAAAGTACATCACGTGTATTAAAATAACACTCTCGAATGGGGATGTGGACGTAGTTTAGTGAGAAAGGAGAATGAAAATATACTATAAGTTAGAATAAATCATTGCATAATAGTTATAAAACGAATATATTGTAATCTTTTAGCACAGACGTGTCACAATACTCCAAACGAGAGCAGTTTGTACGTGAAGCATGGAAATGATGTATTATTTATATCAACATTGTTGATATTGATGGCATTAGTCCTTGCCCTAATCAGACACATGTTTCTAAGCTGAAGTTTGGCTTGCGTGCATCCTTTGACATGTTGGGTTTGTGGCTTTTGCATCGTATTTAAAGCTCTTCATTTTTTTTTTTCTTTTTAAATGGAGGTTCGGTAGGTGCGTACTCCCTTTGGTTCTAACTTTGAAAGTAAACCCATATCGGTGAATGGGCATACTATCCAGAAGACTCCTATATTCCATAAAGCAATGGTTAAACAAGATTACAACGAGTTTAGATTGGCCAAAGCCATTATATGTACAGCCTTAGGGTTAAACATTGAACCTCTCCCGCAAGAGGCCAGTGCCATTCCAATCCACCTACAAAAATGTGAGAAAAACTCTTAATTTCGGTAAATTGATACAAGAACGTAATATAATGAAACAAAGTACGTTGCCACCTCATGGCAACATCTGAACCTTAAGGTCTACACCTTCTACAACTTCCACAGATAGAAGCTGAACATTTAGTTTCTCATGGTGCTAGTGGCTTTGCTTCTATCAACACACTCTTGGATTGTTTATTTGTTTACACAAATACAAAGCTTGATATTTAGTTTTTGTATCTCTTCTAGATGAGCAGGTTTATGTATAGGTCGAGTCTTAGCTATTGGTAGTCTATCAACCACGTAATTCTCTATTCAAGTTGCATCTAGTGGCGTTTGTGCTTTGCTCATTTTAAGGTCATACCATTACTTCCATAATTACGTGCTTTTTTAAACTCAAAATGGGCTACATGGAGATCATGTCAGAATAGACAAAGCTTCACAGAACTCATTGAGAGCTCATATTCTTTGATACATATATGAGCAGGAACCAATTTGTCTTGAAAAGTGGAAAGAAGGATTTCTATTATTCCTTCTTTCAAGGTCTTAAGAAGATTGTTGTCAATTGCCTTATATCCATTAAAACAGCCCTTCCTGAAAACTGTCAGTTTTCTTATGTACTTAAAAGCTCCTCCCCATAAATTGGAGGGACACTTGCCTTCAAGATTTGACATGATTTTGTTTTTTAAATAAAGGAAGTTCGGTATTTAATTGAAAGAAAAGTACAAGAGAAGGGAACTAGTGCCACGGGACCCCCCGAATCGCACAGAGAAGGGGTAGCTTTTACAAAGTTTAGATGGCATTACAAAGAAGGTTAATCACCCTCTCATTGAACCTGAGCCCTCTGTTGTAACAGCCTTTTAGGCCCTATGGGATGTTGCCCCTTGCACATTTGTATCTTCCATCATGAATTCACATTTTTTTCTTTGTTCGCTAAAAGAAATGATAATGAGTTGTGAAATTTCTTACAAAAAATATTGAAGTTCTTTATTTCCACAACTTTAGTATATGTCTCGGCATGATATAAAATAATTTCTCATCAAATAATTTTTAATTTACAGCGGAAAAATCAAATATTTCTGTATGTACATTTGAACCAAAAAATATATATACTATGTTGTTCCATGCTTTGCGATTCATGTTGACATATCGTTTTTGTGTTGAGGAAATATAATGAAGCTCATCATCTTTATTTTTAGTGTATTTTTGCTACTGATTTACACACTTATGTATATGTAGGGACATTTTCTTGTTTTTTTAGCAGTTCTTTTATTGGCTTACACATGACCATAATTGACTATTTGTCTCCGTATATTACACACTTACAACCTTAGATTATTGTGACTTGTGCTTATCAAAATTCCTTTTCTCATGCTTCTAAGGATGCCTTTCTAGAATCTCAAAAACCTTTTTGTGAGGATTCTCATGTCAACATTACAACATAGACCTTAAAAGGATTGTTCTCTTCAAAAATAGCATTGGGGATTGTTGTGTCCTCCACTTTCACTATCATAAAAAATGCCGTTTTTTCTTTTGTTTGTGTACATCTTGTTTTTGTTTCTCTCGTTGAAGTACAGACACTCGGTTTTTTCTATAGGTGTAACGGATAAAAAGGATTATGATTAAGAAAAAGGAATTGACTTTGGAGAAACCTTTGCTCTTACCTATTGTGATATTGTGAACTTTTTTGTTTATTTCGACTTCCCATACACATTCAAGCTCTCACGGTGCCACTTTTGCATATGAAACTGTTGCTCTAAGATCATGGGACACAAAATCCAAAGAAAAAATGGATGCCTCATAATCTGACGCTATTAAAAAGAACAGTATTTTAACTTTATGTGATTTGTTTGTTGCAAGGAACGCTATTGGGGAAGGAAAGCGTGGGTTCCACACGTTGAAACATAAGGCGGATGGGGCAGTTGACTTATATAAGCTTATAATTTTTGAAAAGATTATGCTCAACATCAAAAGGGGCGTCGGTCTTTGAAGGACACATTTATTCTTAAATATTGTAGCGAAAGTAATCATCGAAAACATGCATTATTAACTCAATTGAATGGCTGGGCTGAAGTACATCACGTGGATATGAAAAGAATACTATGTTGACATAGTTTTGTGAGAAAGAACACGAAAATAAATCATAAATTAAAATAAATCATTGCACATAATAGCTATAAAACGAATATATTGTAATGTTTTAGAACACAGGTGTCCCAATGGAAGCAGTTTGTAAAGTGAAGCATGGAAATGATGTATTATCTATACCTAGACAAGGTATGTGTACTCACACTCACTCAAATACTCAGAGCATGGAGAGAATAGACCAGTTAGCAGTAATACTAAAAACTCACAAGACTAGAAAGTAAACAAGGATAAGAATTGATAAGACTTTGATGAAAATTATCCTTAAAACCATACGAATAGGGTGAACATACTAAACTTGGAATCCAAGTCTCATACATATAGATTCTATGTGTAGTTCTCTCTCTCTCTCTCTCTCTCTATATATATATATATATATCTATATATATATATATATATATATATATATATATATATATATATATATATATATATATATATATATATATATATATATATATATATATATATATATATATATATATGTGTGTGTGTGTGTGTGTGTGTGTGCGTGTGTGTGTGTATATATATATATATATGTGTGTGTATGTGTGTGTGTCTATGTGTGTATATACAAAGTAAAGTAGTTGGAGGATAGCTTAGCTAGATCCTAAAGAAAGGACATCAAATGAGTGCTCTAATACTCATGGAGGAGGCCTAGAGTCATTCCAATAGAGTTTATGCTTAATAGAAGACTTTAGGTGGCTATTTTGAATTCAAATCCACCTTAAAAGTCATTCCAACTTTTCCTTCATGGTAGTTGAGTCTTTTTTAGGTAGTTAGAACTTGTGGATTGACTTGTTATCTAACCATAATGATGCGAGTGATGTGGCATATTATGTATGCCCCTATTCACATACTTGATCTTCACAAATAAAGAAACTCTAAGACTTCCCCTTCAGCTCAAGTGAGCTTGTCTGCATTGACCTCCTTCATGTTGAGGTTTTCCTTGAACTTTTCAGATTTCCTTGCATCCATAATTTTTTTCATAAAGTCTTCAATTTTCTCATTGGTGTTGATTTATTTGATCTCCACCTCGTTTTCTATTACCTTCTCTCTAATGATGTGACAATGAATCTCTATGTGCTTTCTTTGTGCATGCAATGTTAGGTTGCTTGCTAGATGAATGGTTGAAAGTTTTTCCTCAAATAATGTGAACTCCTTAGACTCCACATCTAAGTCCTTGAATGGATTCTTGAGCCGCATGATGTCACATGCAATGACGGATAAAGCTTTGTACTCAGCTTCAATAGATGATAGTGAAATTGTAGGTTGATTTTTGGACATGCTTGAGGTATTATTTGACCCTAGCATGAGGACATAAAATGTTGTACTCCTTGTGTCCTCCTTTGAACCAACTGAAACGTCATCACCAAATCTTTTGGGTTGCATTCCATCTTAAATTCCTTCCCAACTTTTTCCTTTATCAACTTGATACCTATACTATGACTTCTTATTCTTATTATGTGATCTACATAGATGCATATGTAGAAAACTAGATTCCCATACCTTCGAGGCATGGAGAAGGGTTTGCATCCTCAAAAACTTGAGGTTGTGACATGTAGATAGTTTTCTACAACTCACAATTCAGTAAAGCATTCTTTATATCCAATTGTTAAATGGGCCACTTTCTTGAAGTGGCTACACAAATGACATCGCTCTTTGTGTTCATCTTTGCAAAAGGCATGAAGGTCTCCTCATAATTCATTCCATATGATTGGAAAAATCCCTTTTCCACAAGCCTTGGCTTGCATGTAGCAAGAGAACTATGAAACTTTCCTTTAACCTCATATGCCCATTTTTTGACAATTACCTTCATGCCTTATTTCTTTGGAGCTAGGCTCTAAATGATCTTTTTTTCCAGAGCTTTTCACTCCTCATCCATAGCTTCTTACCACTCCTTTGTGTCCCTTTCCTCTTCATAGGTGGGCATTCTTGACCCTTGATAACCCTAGCATTCTTGACCCTCGATAACCCTAGACATGTATGCATAGTTCCTAGAAATGAATTTATCATAGGTTAACATTGAAATTGAAGTTATTTGATGGTGATGCACCACGGTGTGCTCTCCTTCTCGAGAGATCCATGAAAATATCCTCTGAATAGAAAACTGAGCTTCTAAGGTTGCACACAATACTCCGCACAGAGGCTCCAGAATACACAGAAAAATACAATACACAACGAGCATGAAGATAGACTTCTTAGGTCTTACAAATGCGATCGAACTTATAGTCTGTGGCTGACCAGACCAATATATGTTTTATTAAAGAACATATACAAAGAAAGTGTTTGATGGCCATTTGGCCTTTCACATGGACACTAATGGTAATAATCTCCCATGAAAGGCGAGTATGGCCAAAGTAACTATGGGATAAAAATAAAGAATGATAAAGAATACCTCAGTGTAAGTACACAAACTATACCTCCCACCTGATGGGCATGTTACACAGTATACAAGTGACTATGTAATATCATGAATCAAGTAACCCCCATCAAGTGAGAGCATTGTCAAAAGCTATCCTATGGTAGAGCTTTAGTCAAAGCATCTGGAGCATTATCTCAAGTGTTAACCTTCTCAAGAATAATGTGTTTAGTGACTAAGCAATCTTTAATGAAGTGATACCTCACCTTAGTGTGCTTGGTCTTTGCATGGTAGACCCGATTCTTAGACAAAGCAATGGCATTCTGACTGTCACCGAGCAAATGAGGTACATGCTGAGGTAAACCCATATCACAAGGAAGACAAGAAAGCCAAAATGCTTCCTTACATGCCTCACTTGCTACAACATACTCTGCTTCTATGGTGGGAATAGTTGTACATTCTTGAAGACAAGATCTTCAAGAGATAGCACCTCTAGCAAAATGAAAAATGTACCTTGATGTAGACTTATAATTGTCTACACAACCAGCAAAGTCAGAATCTCTGTAACCAATAATGGATGCTTTCCCTCTACCTAAGAATAGACACTTGTCCTTAGTGCCACTCAGATATCTCAAAATCATCTTAACCGCTTCCCAATGTTTCTTGCTAGGATTATACATATATCTTCTCACAACTCCCACTATAAATGCAATGTTTGGTCTCGTAGCTGTCATAGCATAGATGAGACTACCAACAATAGAGTGATAGGGAATTTTGGTAATAAATTCCTTTTCCTCATCTAATTTGGGGCAATCATCCTTGCTCAATTTCACATATGTGGTTAAAGGTGTACTCAATGCCTTTCCACCTTGCATATTGAACCTGTGAAGTACTTTGGATATGTACTCACTTTGAAACAAGTATATGTATCTTTTATTCCTATCACGAGTAATGTGCATGCAAAGAATATGTTTGGCATCCCGCAAATCCTTCATATCAAATGTCTCACTCAACTTCTTTTTTAGAATTGAGAAGTCATAAGAGGACTTCCCAGCAATCAACATGTCATCGACATAAAGTATTAAGCATATCAAGCTGCCATTTGAGCATCTCTTTGTGTAGAGACAATGATCCTCATTGCTTCCAGAATAGCCTTGAGACTTCATAAAAGCATCAAACTTTTGGTACCATTGTGAAGGGGACTGTTTAAGTCCATACAAGCTCTTCTTGAGCTTAGAAACTAGACTTTCCTTGTCAAGAACTACATAACCCTCTAGTTGTTCCATATAGATCTCATCTGTAAGATGTCCATGCAAGAAAGCAAGTTTCACATCCATTTGGACTAGCTCTAAGTCCTCCATTGCAACGAATCCAAGCAACATTTGCAAGGTAGTCATCTTGACCATTGGAGAGAAGATTTCCTCGAAAACAACACCATGTTAAAACCCTTTGCAACAAGTCATGCTTTATACTTTGGAGAAGAACTATCTGATGTGAATTTTAGATTATATACCCATTTACATGATAATGCTTTCCAGCCATTTGGAAAAGTACTAAATCCCAAGTACCATTCTTGTGAATAGAATCCAACTCACTCTTCATGGCATGACATGATCCTCTATTTGCATAGCCTCTTTGTAGCAAGAAGGCTCACCAGCATCTGCAAGCATAAAAAAATCTAAAGCTGGAACATATCTATCAGGTGGATGTGAGACACGTGTAGAGCATCTCAATGGTTGCTGAACAGGAACATGTGCAAACTCGTATGATCAGATATTCTCTTGAACATCCCTTAGGGCAGCATTTTTATGCATGTTGACTGGAGGTCTAGTATCCTTGAACACCACTCTTCTCACTTCAACCTCCTTAATAGGATGTTTATGCATCTTAGACTTATTGAAAATGACATCACTACTTCTGATCACTGACCGTGTTTCAGGATCCCATAAGCAATATCCAAATTGATCTTCTCGACCATATCCAAGAAAAATGCATTTCTTTATCTTATGGTCAGACTTTTTTCTAAGACTCTTGGGTATATGAACATATGATTCACACCCAAAAACTCAAAGATGATCATAATATGGTGGTTTCCTTGTCCATAACTCTTGTGCCACTTTTAGACCTTTGGTAGTACTAGGTGAAAGGTTAATCACATGAACTGCAGTCAATACTGCTTTTGCCCAAAAGCCTTGTGAGAGGTTTGCATGATGCAACATAGAAACTACTCTATCTTGAATAGTTCTATTCATCCTTTCAGCTACACCATTTTGTATTGGGGTATAAGGAGTTGTAAACTCTCTACAAATCCCTCTAGACTGACAGAAAAGATTGAATTCATGTGAGGTATACTTACCCCCCTTATCTGAACGTAAAGCCTTAAGCTTAGTTCCTTTTTCAGTCTCAACTAAAGCAAGCCATTTTTTGAAACTAGGGAATACCTCATCCTTCGATTTGATAGGATATACAAAGACTTTTCTGTAGCATCATCTATGAAAGTGAAAAACTAAAGAGATCTGCCTAAGGACCTAGTGGGCATAGGACCACACACATATGTATGAACGAGATCTAAAGGCTAGATTGAAGAGTCAATGTGCATTCTATGCACATTTCTGGTTTGCTTTCTATAGTGACAATGCTCAGAAAATGAAAAATCAGAGAAAGATAACACAGGTAGGTAGTCACAATGAGAAAGATTTTCCATTCCCCTATGAAATATATGGCCCAAATGACCATGCCAAATACAAGCCATAGGATTTTGGATAACAGCTAACAAGTTTTCTTTCTGTGATACAAATAAAGGATAAGGTGAGCCAACTTTGCTTCCTTTTGAAATAACCATATTTCCCTTTGATATATGAAAGAATTGAGCATAAAAGACCACCTTGTAACCAAGGTCATCAAGTTGACCAAGTGACATCAAACTGTGTGATAACTGAGGTACATGGCGTACATTATGCATAGTAAATTTTGAACCATCAATGAACTGCACAAGCACTTCTCCAATCCCCACAATGTTGCACTGGTAAGAGTCACCAAGTCTCACAGTACTAAGAGACTTTGTTGCATAATTATAGAACCATTCTCTGTGTGGTGTCACATGGAAAGAAGCACCAAAATATAGCAACCATGTGTGGGAAAGAGAATCATTCATAAGAGCCTCAGTTGGCACAGTACTATCAAGTGTAAACACATCAGCATCATCAAACATAGCATTAGTTTCTTCAATCTTTACTGTCGAACTAGATGGTGCAGGTAACTGTTTAACATGCCCATCAACATTCTGTCCTTTACCTTTCGCATTCTTTAATGCATAAGATTCTTTCTTGATATGTCCTTTCTTATGACAATAATGACATTCGATATCCCTCTTCCTTGATTTACTTCTCCTCTTATTCGGTTGACCATTCTTTTCCTTGTTCTTGCTCCTGCCACATTGCAGATTCTTTCCTTGGTAAGAGTCATGAACATTATATGCATCTCCACTCGGAGTGCCAGCCATAGGTTTTCTAGGAATCTCCTCACTCAAGAGTGACCCACATATGTCATCATAGACGAGTTTACCACCAGGTGCACTATTGCTAATAGCTATGCAAAATGTATCCCATGATGATGGTAGGGTGCATAATAGCAATACCGCTTTCATTTCATTATCCATATCCATTTTTTGAGCCTGTAATTGGGAGAATATACCATCAAACTCATTTAGATGTGCAACAACACTATCTGTGTCCTTCATGCGGAGGTCATATAATTTTCTCATCAAATACACTTTATTTGATGTCATCTCCTTTTCATATGTATTGCATAACTTCTTCCAAATCTCCTCTGCACTTTCAAAGTCTAATACTATAAAGTAAACATTATCTGCCAAGTGCACGTGAATGGTAGACCTGGCCATTTCATCTAACTCATCCCAATCATCTTCATCCCTGTCAATAGGCTTCTTTGGAATCCCATTTAGTGGCTTCCATTGCCTCCTTTGAATTAGCACATCTTTAATTTTATTCTTCCCATAGAAAAAATTTTGTGGCATCAAGTTTTCAGATCTCAAAATCGTCTTTTCCCTGCAAGTTATAGCTCCTCCTCAGAACATTAGCACTAGACCATGATCCACCAGATGTGCCTGAGAGCTCTGATGCCATGATGGTATAGAACTGAATAGAATGATAATGGATCTAGAAGAGTCCAAACACCAACAAATAGGTGTATCAAGGAGTAAATTGACCATTGTATAGTTGACTAAACCAAAAATCTAGAAACATTTTGCCAGAGTATCCTCTGCAAAATGAGCATATGACTAGTGTCAAAATATCATAAAAGTGCAAGTATTGACATGTTTACCTACATAGTGAATCACTGACTCCACTGCATATACTCAGTTACCCAATAGAAGCCAACTAGGCTTATCGAGCACCTATGAACAACTATCATACATCTCCTATGGTGAGGCTAGGTAATTCTTCCACCTGCATCACTGAAGAGACCCTGCCATTGGGATGTCTCCGAGTTACGAAAACCTCACCATGACCCTCTTTATCAAACGTAAAAGGGTTTATGCAAAAAACATAACCGCTATATCAATGACCATGTGGAGGTACATAAGCGCTATCCACATAAGCATACATGGTGTGTATGTGCTCAATATATGCAGTAAAATGACACTAAAAGGCTGAATGCACAGCCCAAAAACTATCAAACAACACGTGCAAGTGTCTGTCAACTCTGATGTTTTAGGCTCAAAAGACTTGCATAAATTTGCGATGGCTGCTCCCACCAAAGTTGAAAAACCTTTTGAGAAACCTATAGTTTTACTAGTGTGGATGAAAAAACAGCCCCAAAGGTTGATATTTATTGTTGGAGAAGTACAAACAACACACTTCTTGATGTTCTTGGACCTATGTGAATAGAACTTTGTGCGAAAGTACTCCAAAATGGCTCCAAAAGACACCCCAAAAATGCTTCAAAAACAGGCTTTGAAAGCAAAGAATGAAGCTTTGAGGGATCAAAACATGTTCAAGGTAATGTCAACCTACTGGAATGGGTGACCTCCTAGGAAGTACCGAGAACCTCTATCTTCCTTGATCGTTGAGGTCCTCCCTCGCACACAGCCAATGGTGACTTTGGTGACTTAGATGAAAAGGTATGCCATGGTCTATGCCTTGGTCGCCGCCTTAGTCATAAGCCTTGGGGGGGGGGGGGGGGGGGGGGATGCTTGCTTCGCTCGCACAAAAGGAACAAATCTTTTGCATTGAACTGCTCTGATACCAGTGAAGTGATTTGATGGCGATCCACCACGGTGCGCTCTCCTTCTCGAGAGCTCCATGACAATATCATCTGAGTAGAAAACCAAGCTCCTAAGGCTCCACACAATACTTCGCAAAGAGGCTGCAGAATAGACAGAAAAACACAGTACACAGGGAGCATGAAGAGAGACTTCTTAGGCGGGTATGGATATGATACATCCTTAATCAAAAAGCACTCTGTGAACATCACTAAAGATTCTATGGCAAAAGAGCCCTCTTCATTTCAAGAGGCTGGGAAGAAGAAAGAGTGGATTGAAGCCATGCAGGAAGAAGTGGAAGCATCCCAGGAAAATCACACATGGGATCTAGTTCCCAAGAAGCCAGGGATGAAGGTAATTGGTTCAAGGTGGATATACAAAATTAAAAAGAACTCTCATTGTTCTATAAACAAGTAGAAGACAAGGTTAGTGACAAAGGGATTTGCCCAAACACATGGAGTAGATTATGAAGAAACATTTTTCACCTATGGCATAGATGCTAACAATCAAGGTGTTGGTAAGTCTTGTTGCATCAAAGAATTGGAATTTATATCACTTAGATGTCAACAATGCATTCATAAATGGTTGGTTATCAAAAGAAGTATATATGGCACAACCATGAGGTATTGAAGATGAAGAAAAATCAGGTTATGTATGCAATCTTAGAAATGCACTCTATGGTCTCAAGCAAGCTCCTAGAGCTTGGAAGCACCTATTTGCAGGACCAAGGCTTTGTAGTAAGGAAGGCAGACTCTTCTTTATTTGTTAAGAAGAATAAATCAGAGGTCATCTACTTATGTGTCAATGTAGATGACATCATTATTATAGGACATGATTCTGATGGTATCAAGCAGGTAAAGACTCAATTAATGAAGCTTAGAACTTGTGTATATAGATTCAAGTATATTCATCACATAAAGGAAGTACATACATGATATGTTGGTAAAGTTTAAGATGGAAAACATTAGAGTTGCAGGTATTCCTATGGAGCTCAACCATAAGCTAAGTTCACATGAAGGTGAAGTATTTGAAGATGTTAAACATTATCAACAAGTTGTGAGTAGTCTTAATTATGCTACTTTGACAAGAGTAGACATTGCCTATGCAGTAAGTACAATGAGTCAGTTCATGCATGTACCAAGGAAGCCTCATATGGAAGCTACAAAGAGGGTGCTTAAGTATCTAAAGGGTACAATGAATGAGGGATTGTTCTATCCCTTTACTTCTGACATAGATATGAAGATGTATTCTAATGCAGATTGAGCTCGCTCCAAGGATGATAGGAGGAGCACTTCAGGATACCTATCTTTTGTAGGTTCAGAACTCATAACTTTGGCATCCAAGCTTCAACGTATTCATGGTAAAATAACAAAAGGAGGGGAGGAGCAACTAGAAACAGTGAGGAACATTATGTTTTATAATTATTTGAAGGCTTGATCATATACACATGTTTTATAATTCTTTGAAGGCTTGATCATACACATTGAGGTCGTGACAAGATCTTTTCTGTTAGTTTTCCCATTACTATGACTAGAGGCACCACCCTCATCACATTGGGACATATGAACATCTCCTTGAACAAAGTCATTTTGAACCATTTCATTAATCTTAGACTGATCATACATGTGAAGCTCCTCGAAGACGAAAATGTTAGAGCGCATTGTAAACTCTAGAGACTTACAGTAAGATCAAGAAGAACGAGTATTCATACCATCAGAAGCTTCTTTTTTATTGATAACCTTATTCCAGCCATATTTTTAGTGGCATCTGGAGAAGCTTGGTCAATCTGTTGATTTATATCTACCTGAAAAGAATCATTAGTAACATTATGTTCATCATTTTCCTTATTGTGAGCATTATCCTTATCATTTTCTTGAACATCATCAAAAGGGTTAAACACTTCTTCAACAAGAACATCATAAGTGTTAACCCACCTACTAGCTTTTTTTTTTTTGGTTTTCGTATTTCCTTTCTTTCAAACCTATAGAGTGATGAGCCAGCATAACTATCCATGTGAGGTCTGGGATTGGTGTTCACTTAACAAATAGGATATTGATTTTTAGGGGAAATCCTTTTATCAAGTGGCTCTACTTATAGAAATTAAAGCAAGCATTAGGAAGATTCATATATGTGAACTTTTCCTCATGAAGGACCGGCCATCAATATCTTTAACGAAAAGAACAATTTTAATAGGCTTAGCAATGTCCACCTCAATCATGACTTGAGGGTCCCAGTTAGGGTTGATACCCCCTAGCCCTTTGTCCTAAGACTTTGCCTATAAGTCCACTCAGAGTGTAAAGCCAAGGGTAATAATCAACTATCAAATCAAGCAATTCCACCCAAACATGCACCTTAGTGGGCTTGGGTCCTCTAGGGCTAAAACCAAAAAAACCTTTTAAAAAGAGTTGTAGGACTAAATTTGATCAACCACTCGCCTTCACTAATAACTTTTGAAGAATTGTTGCAATCCTCAAAAAAGAACACGAAGTAATTATTTATCGAGTTTATTTTAATCCAATGTTTCAAAATTTCTTGGCAGGTCTAGGCCCATGACGCAACCAAATGACCACTCTATCATGTAATTGGGCTTGCCACAAATCCAAGGAGTTCTTGTCAATGACCAATGTTGAGTTGTTGTTCTTTTCAGTGTTGGAATCGATGCAAAGCTGGTGGGCATTGCCTTCAAAGTCGAATTTTCTTTTGCCTTTATCCAAGATATCATAAGAGTATAGACCATATTTATACTCGGGGGATCTCCAATGTTGAACAGGGGATTACTAGAGGGGCTTTGAACCTTCAACTCCTCATCAAAGGACTTAATAGGGGATCATGCACATACAAAGGTAGTAGTATGAGACGTGCTTCCTTCAAGAGCATTGCGATGTCCTACAAGTGAAGAGATGCAACCATTGCTAGCATGTATAAAGTCCGGTTGAGCCATGGAGGGGTCCACCATTGATTGGGAGTAGTCGTTCCTTAAAGCGCTTTGCAACGCCATTCCTCCCCCTTTCGAAGAGGCAGTAGACAAAGCAGGAGCAGTCCGAGGGAGGATGGTAGGTAAGCGAGAGAATGAAAGTGGCCGCAAGGGGTGGAAAGGGCGAAAGCCCTGTGTCAAAGAGGACGTAGCAAAGCTAGGATTTCAGCCTAAGTCTCCGCCTCGCCAGCCCTCTCTAGAATTATTGTTCAAAACTCATGATCTTCATAGAGCATATGTGTCCAATAACAACGTGCGTATTCATCCATGAGTTTCCTTGAATATAATTAAATGTATACCAGCTTGTGTCTATGAACATGTGAATGTGAGAACTACATTGAAGACTAGAGCCATAGATGGATTGCCATTTTCTTTGGTTCTCCTTTTTTATTTACATTAGTTCTTATGTATGTCCCTAACGGGGAGGTGGAGAGACTGAACACCTGGGCCACCTTGGACTTGCTCCCCCACAAAGTACTAATTTGCGATGGCTTCAATATGTTGGTGCACCCTGCGGACAGATGGAATGGCAAGGGTCGGATCATTGATAATCGAGAGAAAGAATCTTGGGACAAAACCAAATTGCACTTGGATTTGGTTGAATTAAAAGATTCCAATGGCTTTTCGTGGTCTAATCTCCAAGAGGGTGAGGACCTGAGGACAGCTATATTCGATAGAAGCTAGATTTCTTAGAGCATTATTCATCAGTGGGGCCATCCTTCCCTCTCACAATGCACTGACCTCGGCATCTCTGATCATTGCCCGATCATTATCTCATTATAACCTCTCCCCAAAACTCGTAAGGTTCCTTGGTTTCATGCCTGGTGGACTTCTTTCTCTCTCCCCTCTGTCCATCAAGAAATTCTAAAGTGTGGAAGGAGGCTTTCGATACCTGCTCGTCCCTAGCCAAGAGCTAGATATGCACAGTCAATAAGTCGTGACAGATCATGATAAGAACTAGGAAGATGCTCTAGAGTGTTCATCATGGACATAGAGAAGCTCTATATCATAGACTCTAGAGACTCGAGGAGGACGTGAACAAAGGAAAAGCCCAATCCCATAAGAGTCTACGAAGAATCAGAGCACTACTCAGATACGAGGAAGAAATACAAAGGAAAAATTTGCAAATATTCTTTAAAGAGTGGTGGGCTGGCAAAGCCAACAAGCCCACCAAAGAAATGTGCAACATCCGTAAAAGGAAACAAAACAGGGAATTGATCCCCCTATTGCTAGACTCAAATGGCAATGCTTGCAATTCGGAAGACGAAAATATGATAATCATTGAAGAACATTTTACGAGACTCTTGGGGATCTCGACTCCCCTCTTCCCTAAAGACGTGACTACATTGTGGCCATCTCTAGGGTATCCTCCCATAGGATCCCACACAACCTTTGATCCTTGCTTGATGCCCCTATCTCAGAAGAAGAAATCATTGGGGTCATGGATGCCCTTCCTAGTGGGAAAAGCTCGAGGCCGGATGGGCTCACTAATGATTTCTTTAAGTCCTTCAAGTTGGTTTTGTCCACCCGTCTTCACTTGTTCTAGCAAGAGGCGCTCGAGTTTGACGTGCTTTTAACTTGTCTCAACAATGGCATCATCAAATTAATCCACAAAAAGGGTAAAAGAACATAATTGAGAACTGACGCTCGATTATGATTCTTCAAATAGGATATAAGATCATTGCTAAAATCATAGCTAACAGAATTTCCGACCATCTAAGAGCTTGGTTAAGTGAGGACCAAAAGGGTTTCATCATAGGCAAGTAACACTGAGTCATAACAAACGAGAACAAAGACATGTTCTCCTTTAGAAATTACAAAAGTATGCTAAAAACAAGGAAAAATTAGCTTATTTTCAATTGTTCCATAGAAATGATAAGGCCCATTTTAATTAGGGCATGAAAACCATATGCTTTTATTTCATGATACTTTGTTTCAATCTTTATTTCAATTTTTGTTTATAAAAACATGCTATATTCAACATTACAAATTCCAATTAGAACTTTAACGAATCTTACATGATTAAAACTACATGATTTCATGAAAATGGAAATTGAAAAGTAATTCATTTTATTTCAAGCCCACATAAAGCATAACTCTATGCCATTTTAAAAAGGGATTAGAATACACTTTTGAGAATACAAAGCATAATCATACAACAACCAGGTGGCCATATATGTGTACTAGTAATAATAGCCAATTATGCCAAAAAAAACACCATGAGATCAAAATGAAATAGATGAGATCAAATTGACTATACATATTGAGAGAAAACACCATGCATATCATCATACATGATTCTTTGATGTCTAATAATCCAAATGAAAGAGACTTTATTGTTCATCGTTGCACATTCTATGAAATAAATCTATTAGGTTTTACATGCTAAGAGACTTCAATAAAACTTTGTTCAAGTTACGTTAATCAAATACTCTAAGACATTACTTTTTTCCTTTCCCCGAGTCTTTATCCTTTGAAAAATCACATTTCTCTCCCTCTCTCCCCTTTCTCTCTCTCTGAGCATTATCATGGTCAAAGTTAAAAAGCAAGACAATATATCACGTTTGGTATTACTTTATGAGAACATATTGCACGCGTTGAAAGCAAAACATGTAGCCTTTTTTACTTTGTTAAAGTGAAAACTATACTTTTCAGTGAGAAGTCGATGCCAGGCATCGACTTCTCGCTGAAAACTATACTTTTCAGCAAGAAGTCGATGCCTGGCATCGACTTCTCGCTGAAGTCGATGCCTGGCATCGACTTCTTGCTGAAAAGTATAGTTTTCAGCGAGAAGTCGATGCCTGGCATCGAATTCTCGCTGAAGTCGATGCCTGGCATCGACTTCTCGCTGAAGTCGATGCCAGGCATCGAGGTCTTGCTGAAAAGTGTAGTTTTCAGTGAGAAATCGATGGCAAGCTGCAAAAAAATATAAAATTCACTTTTTTCTCACTGAGAAGTCTGTGCCAAGGTGTTGATGATCATCTACACTTTGTGGGCATGGAAAGACAACCTCCTCTCTCTCTCTCCCTGTCTTGTGGAGTCAATAAGCATTGTTGAATTGCCTATGACCCACTCAGAACATAGGTACTGGACATAGTATGGAATATATATTTCCATTAAATAAATCTAGAAGGAAGAGTATGACGTAAGTGTTGATGTGTGAAACATCACAAAAAATGAATTAATGTGACACTAGATAACTCTATGGTCACCATTAACTCATTGCCACTCAAAACTTTGAGAAACGATAGCCAAAACCAAGAACTTTACTTCTTCAGATTTTTCTAGTCATTGAAATGACATACATTTAGTATTTTGCTAATTTCTCTTTGCTCAAATATCATTTCTCCAAGATCTTTTGGTGGTTGAAACTAGAAGAGTAGAGCTTTCTAACAAGCTATCATATGCAAGAAACGGATCTCTAGAACTCAAGATATAGCCTTCACAAGATGACCCTGTATGACTTCTTAAAGTGGAATTTTTGCCTGTTTTAGTAAGTCTGACTGTCCAAAAATGAAAATTCGATGCCTAGCATCGACTTGCAACCAAAAGTCGATGCCAGGCATCGACTTTGAGCTTTTTTAGCCACTTTTTTGTTCCTGAAATATGCACATTTAACACACATATGATGAAAACCACTTTATGTGGGAAGTCGATGACAGGCATCGACTTTATGCTGAAACTCGATGCGAGGCATCGCATTGCTCCACAAACCTCATGTTTTTAAGAATTTCTAGCAGTACATAACACTCAGAGAATAAAACACGGACTTATCAACACAAACTCGATGCCAGGCATCGAGTTGCTTGGAAAACTTGAACTTTTGAACTCATCACACAGTAGACAAATATGGAGATGATGAAGAGAGTGTCATACACAAAACATTGCTTCTCATAGATATGAAAAACTCAGAAACTTTACAGATGCTTTCTCACTCAGAGAAGCCCAACGATACTCTGTTATATAAAATGAACTCCTTCTCATATTCTGTCACTCTCTTCCACTTCTTCTCACTCTCGTGCCACTTGATACAAACTAAATTATATAGATTGTCTCATTCTGACTCGTGATTTTTAAAAAACGTTTAGAACTAAAGTGAACTAACTTTACAAATATAATACACTTGTGAATTTGTCCCTTCACATAGGCATGTGGTTTTCTTCTAAAGCTTTGACCTTCAAATATATGTCCAGTTTGTGAGTGTTTCTCCAATAGTAAGATCAAACTTCCTCTCACAAAGTATATATCTTTTTGCTTATACAAATTTTCTAAAGACCAAAGACTGGGGCCAAGGAAAAACGCAATGTTTTAGAATATTTGATTAAGTATCTTGGAGCGATGCAAAAAAGACCCAAAATTTACAACCTCAACCAATTCATTTCACACCAAACAAAATCAATTTCAATCTACTAGCTAGATAGGAAAGGATATACAAAAACAAATAACTTTTATTCATTGAATCAGTTGCACATGGACACAATTCATTGTTTTTCCTAAAATTATCTAATGTTATCAAATTAGTAGCATCAATCTTTAGTCTTTTCTAGCTCATATCCTTTTTGTTTGATCCAAGATAAATGAGTATTCTCATAAAATAAGGCTTTTTTTATCCATTTCATAATTCTCTCTTAAAAGTGTTAGATAAGGTACTCTAAAATTATCAAAATTTTGCTACCCTAAAGTAGTCAAAATTTTAAAAATATGTTCAAAATTTGCATATTTTTGGGGGGTTTTAGAAAACCTTGTATACTGGTATAAAGAGTTTTTTAACATCATGCAAAAAAAGGCTATTTTAGTGCGTAGAGTTTCTCTTTTTATGACATAGTTCTCGTTTGTTATGACTCAGTGTTAAGTAAATTTTGGAAGCCATGATTGATATTTGGGAAGATCTCCACTTCGAGGATGAATCAAGACACGATGTGGTTTTACTCAAGATCAACTTTGACAGAGCTTACGAGAGGCTGGAATGGGACTATATTTTGGAATCACTTAAAGATCTCAGACCAAGATGACCTCGATACTATTGGGAAACATGTTGACTCAAATTAATGTTAATGAACAACTTTCGAAGGCGATAAAATTAAAATGATCAATTAGACAAAGGTGCTCATTGGCTCCCCTTCTCTTTTCCATTGCCACATAGGGGAAAAAGTGAGCCTTGCATGGGCCTTGTAAGGATCCCTAATTTTTAGGGTATAAAAATCTTAATCTCTGGTTTTAGGCAGGCATATGAAACCACCATGGTATTGTGGAATAAAATATTAGTAGAAAAAAAATTCAAATCTCTTGCATTGGGTGTGAGTATTTTGGGCCTTTGGATCGTCCAAATCGAAGGCTTTGTTTAAATATTCTTTGAGACTAGAGAGAGAAAGCATTTGAAATCGTGGGAGTGCGGACAGTACTATGATCATTCTCTGCAGAAATTTGAGCTGTTAGATCATCCATGATTTGACGGACAGCCGCATTTGGGGCTGATTGATTTGTGCAGTCAATTCGGAGCCGTTAGATCACATGTATAAGCTGGCGGAGTGCATCTAAAGGATGAATCTGAACCATTGATTTTCAGCTAGATCCGATGGATATAATTTCATGCGCTCAAATTCTTCAAGAATTCAAATCGTACCGTTCGATTTTCCTCTTGTGTGGGATGAATCTGAACCATTGATTTTCAGCTAGATCTGATGGATATAATTTCACGCGCTCAAATTCTTCAAGAATTCAAATCGTACCATTCGATTTTGAGGCATATCCGATGGCTCACGATAAATGGCGCATTCGTAATGATTGCTATGTCTACAACCCTTTGATCTTAAGAAAATCCAAGGGTTGAAGCTCAAAGATACCTTGAATTTTGTCATTCACCCTTGGCCTTTAGATCTTTGAGCAATCCAAGGGCTCATATTGAATTTGGAGACTCTCAAAACCACTTTCTAAGTAAAACCACGAAATCCAAATGGTTTTTGGTTGTTTGCCCACTCAAAAACAAGGGAAGCCTATGCCTACTCTATGTGATTAAGGGACTAGATTGTGGCCATCACCCTCTTCTCATTGGTCCATCCCTAATCACTCCTTAATCTAAAAGGCCCATGCAGGGTTCATTTTTTCCCCTAATGGCTTAGCCGCTTGGTGGAACAACAGGTGGAAGTTGGTAATATCAAAGGCCTCTTGTTGCCCCATAACCATGGCGAGATCACCATGAGATTTTTTGCCGATGATATGAACACGTTTGTCCACCATGATTATTCCAATCTTGGAGACATTTTGGAGGTGTCTCGACACTTTTTGCAAAGCCTCTGGATCCAAAATTAACCACTCAAAGACCACTTTCAGAGCTATTGACGGGGTCCAACCTGACCTTCTCTTTGAACAAGGCTGCCAAAACAGTCCCCGAGGCCAAGTCTTCCGACTTCTTGAATTCCCTTGGGCTTTGGTATAGCGATGGAATAGCCATGAAACTAGGTTCTAGGCTGACCAAAAGCAAGGTAAACTATTGGAGAGGTATGCAAATCAATCTAGCGGGTCCCGCAATGGTTATTAACACGTTCCTCATTTCGTCGACCATTTACTTCCTCTCTTGTTGGAGACCAAAAGAGTAAGAGCTGTCCTGATCAAAAGTATGCTAAGTATGTCCAATAGAAATTGTAGGAGAAGCACTAACACCAATAACAAAAGGCACAATCCAAAGCAAATCATTAACAAGTGAGAGTTTTCAATGGCAATGGGCCTCGTACTAAACGTGGAGCCTAAATCTATGCAATGGAAATGAAAACGGGAGCAGGCATGGTAGCCTCTGAGTCCTTTTTATAAGTCTCAAACAGAACTAGTAGAGACAGTGAAGGCTCAAATGACATTCAAAGTGTCTAGTAAGTTATTGTATCTTGAGTTTTCAAAAGCATTATTGGACCGAGATTAGGTTGAATCCAAATGGATTAATCGATCCAAGATATATCCAACGAACCACGTATACCCCATGTTCTTGCCTGAGGTGGTAATTGAAAAATTATTGTATTGTGCTTGCTACCGATATGCTAGCCATTTTCTCATGCAAGATGCCAAACTTGGAAGCCAAAAACAAGGAAGTGATCCTAAGCTTAGGCAAACATGCAAAGGACCTTTGACAACTACAAGGCCAAAGTGTCAAAGAGATGGGAAAAGTCAAAGCGAGAGATGGGGCAAAAGATGTAGCAGGTCCAACATGACAAGGCGTGGCTTGATTTGGATAATCTGCACATGCAAAACTGGCAGCGGATCCGGTGAGAAGTTGCAGGTGTAAAGTTGTGCCCATATTGTTTCACTCTTTATATATACTATAAGACCGAGAACAAGCCTGCATTTTGTTTAGTGAACTACAAGCTCTGAAGCAAGAGTGTGGAAAGAGGGGATTGAGCATACTTTTGACCTATCGTTGTTCAAGTACTTGAAGACTAACTGTGTGGAGAGTTTTAGGTAGTGCAGAATATAATAGCACGCTTTGTCTAATGGAGTTTGTGTATTAAGTATGCATAAAGTGCTACGCAACAAGCAGAGCCATACAACATCCAATTGCGCCGAAGAAGAAGAAGATCCTTGCTTGATGCCCCTATCTCAGAAGAAGAAATCATTGGGGTCATGGATGCCCTTCCTAGTGGGAAAAGCTCGGGGCCGGATGGGCTCACTAATGATTTCTTTAAGTCCTTCAAGTTGGTTCTGTCCACCCGTCTTCACTTGGTCTAGCAAGAGGCGCTCGAGTTTGACGTGCTTTTAACTTGTCTCAACAATGGCATCATCAAATTAATCCACAAAAAGGGGAAAAGAACAGAATTGAGAACTGATGCTCGATTATGATTCTTCAAATAGGATATAAGATCATTGCTAAAGTCATAGCTAACAGAATTTCCGACCATCTAAGAGCTTGGTTAAGTGAGGACCAAAAGGGTTTCATCAAAGGCAAGTAAATTTTGGAAGCCATGATTGATATTTGGGAAGATCTCCACTTCGGGGATGAATCAAGACAAGATGTCTCAAGATCAACTTTGACAAAGCTTACGAGAGGCTGGAATGGGACTATATTTTGGAATCACCTAAAGATCTCAGTTGTCGCCAGAAATTCACCAAGATGACCTCGATACTATTGGGAAAAATGTTGACTCAAATTAATGTTAATGAACAACTTTCGAAGGCGATAAAATTAAAATGATCAATTAGACAAAGGTGCTCATTGGCTCCCCTTCTCTTTGCCATTGCCACATAAGGGCATTAGGGGAAAAAGTGAGCTTTGCATGGGCCTTGTAAGGATCCCTAATTTTTAGGGTATAAAAATCTTAATCTCTGGTTTTAGGCAGGCATATGAAACCACCATGGTATTGTGGAATAAAATATTAGTAGAAAAAAAATTCAAATCTCTTGCATTGGGTGTGAGTATTTTGGGCCTTTGGATCGTCCAAATCGAAGGCTTTGTTTAAATCTTCTTTGAGACAAGAGAGAGAAAGCATTTGAAATCGTGGGAGTGGGGACACTACTATGATCATTCTCTACAGAAATTTGAGTTGTTAGATCATCCATGATTTGACGGACAGCCGCATTTGGGGCTGATTGATTTGTGCAGTCAATTCGGAGCCGTTAGATCACATGTATAAGCTGGCGGAGTGCATCTAAAGGATGAATCTGAACCATTGATTTTCAGCTAGATCCGATGGATATAATTTCATGCGCTCAAATTCTTCAAGAATTCAAATCGTACCGTTCGATTTTCCTCTTGTGTGGGATGAATCTGAACCATTGATTTTCAGCTAGATCTGATGGATATAATTTCACGCACTCAAATTCTTCAAGAATTCAAATCGTACCATTCGATTTTGAGGCATATCCGATGGCTCACGATAAATGGCGCATTCGTAATGATTGCTATGTCTACAACCCTTTGATCTTAAGAAAATCCAAGGGTTGAAGCTCAAAGATACCTTGAATTTTGTCATTCACCCTTGGCCTTTAGATCTTTGAGCAATCCAAGGGCTCATATTGAATTTGGAGACTCTCAAAACCACTTTCTAAGTAAAACCACGAAATCCAAATGGTTTTTGGTTGTTTGACCACTCAAAAACAAGGGAAGCCTATGCCTACTCTATGGGATTAAGGGACTAGATTGTGGCCATCACCCTCTTCTCATTGGTACATCCCTAATCACTCCTTAATCTAAAAGGCCCATGCAGGGTTCGTTTTTTCCCCTAATGGCTTAGCCGCCTGGTGGAACAACAGGTGGAAGTTGGTAATATCAAAGGCCTCTTGTTGCCCCATAACCATGGCGAGATCACCATGAGATTTTTTGCCGATGATATGAACACGTTTGTCCACCATGATTATTCCAATCTTGGAGACATTTTGGAGGTGTCTCGACACTTTTTGCAAAGCCTCTGGATCCAAAATTAACCACTCAAAGACCACTTTCAGAGCTATTGACGGGGTCCAACCTGACCTTCTCTTTGAACAAGGCTGCCAAAACAGTCCCCGAGGCCAAGTCTTCCGACTTCTTGAATTCCCTTGGGCTTTGGTATAGCGATGGAATAGCCATGAAACTAGGTTCTAGGCTGACCAAAAGCAAGGTAAACTATTGGAGAGGTATGCAAATCAATCTAGCGGGTCCCGCAATGGTTATTAACACGTTCCTCATTTCGTCGACCATTTACTTCCTCTCTTGTTGGAGACCAAAAGAGTAAGAGCTGTCCTGATCAAAAGTATGCTAAGTATGTCCAATAGAAATTGTAGGAGAAGCACTAACACCAATAACCAAAGGCACAATCCAAAGCAAATCATTAACAAGTGAGAGTTGTCAATGGCAATGGGCCTCGTACTAAACGTGGAGCCTAAATCTATGCAATGGGCCTCGTACTAAACGTGGAGCCTAAGTCTTAGTACGTTGATCCATTTATCTCTCTCTCTCTCTAATTGTCTAATATCGTGTAAGTTCATATAGAATTGAAGATTACTATAATTTTAGAGTCAAAGCCATACTAATGTTGTGATTACAAAGCCCAATAGTTTGCGTAAAGCTGATCCTCAGTTCTTGACTTCCAGGTTATATCCTCAGTCTACAGGCCAAATGATGGGCATCGCATAATTCATGGTATGGATGATTCATTCACAATAATTCAGTGTCTCGAGGACCGAAAGTCGGTGCATGAAAAATGGCGCCATTTTTACCCTTCAGATATACTTTTCATGCGCCAAATGTACTCTGCTTTCAATATAGCCTGTATACGATAAAACCATATATATATATATATATATAGAGAGAGAGAGAGAGAGAGCGAGAGAGATGGACCTCACACAGAAAAAGAAATAAATCTAGATTCGATCAAATGAAGAATCTTCCACGATTGAGACTTCAAAAGAATAATCATCCTCTGAAAATTTTCAGAAAGCTTAAGACTGCATTTCAGATTCCCCTCTTCGTCTTGACTTTGTTCGTCGTAGACTTTGGTTATGATCTAGAAGGACGAGGGAAATTTCGTGGGGCTTTCAAAGGGCTGATATTTTTGTTCCTTTAAGTTTCTTCACTCCAGAGGGCTGAGAACAACAGCTTAAAGGCAAGAGATGTCATAAAGAACTTTCTGTGAACATACTCAAGAGGACAATGAAAGGTCTATGTCTAAGGTGAACTCTTGAAAGTGTCTCTTACTTCCACTCTCCACTTGGTTAGAGCCTTGAAAGCTCATTCTATCCTCTTTGAAAGCTGAATCTAACTCACAGATAATTTCTCCTATGTAATATTGGACTCACTTTGTGTGTCTTCCATTCTTCCTGTGATTACATCTCATTTTCTTTCTACACGTGGGTTTTAAAAGTCTTGTTGATGATCTGTTTATTTGTAATTTGTCTTGGTGCCTTGTTGTGGTGTTGCTATTATGATAGTGGGCCGTCTTCATTTTGAAGGAGTTTTTTCTTATAATTTTCATGCTTTTGAATGTCTTTTTTATCGCTTCTCTCACTCGTATCCCCATGAAAAACCAACTTCTCTACCTCAATTTTGCGCCCTTCTAGCCTCCTCTTCGTGATCGTCTGGATATTCCTCCATTTGGTTTTTACGACCCGAAGCATACTTCTACTGAGGTCAATGTCTCCAAAACTTCTAGTCAGGTCAACTTCTCTACCTCAATTTTTCATTCGCTCTTCTAGTAGGCTCAATGTCTCCAAAACTATCCACTGTCTTTTGTCATCATTCCATACACGAAAGCCTTTTTTCCCATACTTTCTTTGTTCTTTGGAGGTTCTCATAGTCAACTTTTTTCGTTTCCTTGATCAAGAGCAAGACCATGTGCATAAATCCTTCTTTATTTTTGTTGTCAGTCAATACGTTTTCATGGAAGCTGAATGTCATATTTATTATGCTCCATCGATTGGGATTCAGAAATCCAGATCTAGGTACGTTCGCTATGAGCTTTGATACCCCATATTCCCTTAGTATGTGATTTCAACCTTCTTTGTCTCTAAGAACGGAGTGTTTGAGCCTTTACTGTGATTGACTTTTGGAGGGATGCTTATGAAGCTCTTTTTTGTTCATGTTTTTGGTTGTGGTTTGGGTTTGAATGCAATATTGGGTGCAATCTCCCCCATGCACTTTGTTTTGACAGTTCACCAAGTGCATGTATTTATATGAATTTTTTTATTATATCAAAATAGTGATTACATGAGAGCGGCTTTGAAAAGTATGTGTTGATCTCTTTTGTATGTAGAGAGGATTTGCTTTTAATAATAGAAATCTTGGATACAAAACAAAAAAAAACCAATGATAAGAAAACACTCCACCGCGGTGAGCGTGAACATGACTGCCGCCGATGCGCAGAAGATTTCTCCCCATCTCTCCGTAATTATCTCTCAATCGATATCTGCATGTATGTTTTACACAGCATAGCTGCTGCACACCCTTCAATAAATATGTAGGTTCCATCAACTTAAGAATGTTCCACGATTAAGACTTTAAAAAAATAAGTATCCTCGGAAAATGTTAAGAAAATGTTAGACTACATTTCAGATTCCCTTCTTCTTCTCGACGTTCCTTGTCGTAGACTTTGGCTATGATCTAGAAGGCCGATGGAAATTTCGCGGGGCTTTCATAGGGCTCATATTTTATTTCTTTAAGTTTTTTTTTCACTCCAGAGGGCTGAAAACAAGAGCTTTAAGGCAACCGATGTCATAAAGAGCTTTCTATCAACATACTCAAGAGGACAATGAAAGATCTATGGCTAAGGTGAACTAAACTGTCTCTTACCCACTCTCCATTTGGTTAGAACCTTCAAAGCTCATTCTATCCTCTTTGGAAGCTCAATCTAAGTCACATATAATGTCTCCTATTTAATATTTGAACTCACTTTGTGTGTCTTCCATTCTTCTTGTGATTACATCTCATTTTTTTTCTACACTACATGGTATTAAAAAAGTCGTTGATGAACTACTTATTTGTAGTTTGTCTTGGTGTTTTCTTGTGGCGTACTTGTATGATAGTGTGCCATCTTCATTTCTTAAGCTTTTAAATTTCTTTTTATCACTTATCTCACTCGTATTCCCATAAAAAACCAACTTCTCTACCTCAATTTCGCCTCCTCTTCGTGATCGTTTCGGAGATGATCCAACGGTGAAGGCTTCAAGGCTATAGCAAAGCTAGGTTTAAAAAGTGGCCTCGGGCCATGATTTTTGATAGCATACAATAAAAATTATATATATACAAAGAACGTTAATAATCATTTCACCCGCTCAAGTGCAGCTCTTTTACTTTGGATCTTAAACAAACGCCCTATGACGTCTGAAAGGAGAGAACTTCTTATAGTTGTGACTCTTTTGGAGGGTTGTCAAAGATGTCAACGCATGTTTCTATTGAGATCTTTTAGAGAGCTTTACCCCTTCTGACATTCCATAAGGCCACAGAGCAACTCATCACTTCCCCCAAATAACGCTTGTATCCATTGATTTGAAACTATAAAATCATAAGCCTTCCGAAGGCCTGCCAAATGAATAAACACCTGGGGCATGGAAAGAAGACATGTCCCAGGCCTTCTCTCCCAAGCCAGCACCACCTACACAATAGAGGGCTTCACAAATTTTGTGTGCTTTGACATTAATCCTAAGTCCTTGATGGAGAATTTGCCACATAAGGACTACTTTTTGTTCTCGATGAGGGGATGCCATGGGACCTGGAACTTAAAGTCCCATCTGATACTCAACCAATTGAGACGCCATCTCCTATTGTTATGAGAAACATGGAAATTCAGTCCTTGATGGTGTGTTCGACTCCTCACCATTCTTGAATTTTTGAAGGAATCCTTGTGAAGATCATGTTTGTTCCTATTAAATAAGAATGTTCCACGATTAAGACTTGAAGAAAATAAGTATCCTCGGAAAATGTTCAGAAAATGTTAGACTGCATTTCAGATTCCCTTCTTCTTCTCGACTTTCTTTGTCGTAGACTTTGGCTATGATCTAGAAGGCCGATGGAAATTTCGTGGGGCTTTCATAGGGCTCATATCTTTATTTCTTTAAGTTTTTCTTCACTCCAGAGGGCGGAGAACAAGAGCTTGAAGGCAACAGATGTCATAAAGAGCTTTCTATCAACATACTGAAGAGGACAATGAAAGGTCTATGGCTAAGGTGAACTCTTGAAAATGTATCTTACTTCCACTCTCCACTTGGTTAGAACCTTGAAAGCTAATTCTATCCTCTTTGAAAGCTCAATCTAAGTCACATATAATCTCTCCTATTTAATATTTGAACTCACTTTGTGTGTCTTCCATTCTTCTTGTGATTACATCTCATTTTCTTTCTACACGTGGGTTCTCTACATGGTATTAAAAATGTCGTTGATGACCTACTTATTTGTAGTTTGTCTTGGTACCTTGTTGTGGCGTACTTGTATGATAGTGTGCCGTCTTCATTTCGAAGGAGTTTTTCTCTTATAATCCTTAAGCTTTTAGATTTCTTTTTATCACTTCTCTCACTCGTATTCCCATAAAAAACCAACTTCTCTACCTCAATTTCGCACCCTTCTAGCCTCCTCCTCGTGATTGTTTGGGGTTATGCAACGGTGAAGGCCTCAAGGCTATAGGAAAGCTAGGTTTAAAAATTGGCCTCGGGCCATGATTTCTGATAGCATACAAAAAAAATAAATTTACGCAAAGAACGTTAATAATCATTTCACCCGCTCAAGTGCAGCCCTTTTACTTTGGATCTTAAACAAACGCCATATGACGCGTGAAGGGAGAGGATTTCAAAGATGTCAACGCATGTTTCTATTGAGATCTTTTAGAGAGCTTCAGCTCTTCTGCATTCTATAAGGCCACAAAGCAACTCATCACTTCTCCAAATATTGTTTGTATCCATTGCTTTGAAACTATAAAATCATAAGCCTCCCGAAGGCCTGCCAAATGAATAAGCACCTGGGGCATGGAAAGAAGACATGTCCCAGGCCTTCTCTCCCAGGCCAGCACCACTTACACAATAGAGGGCTTCACAAATTTTGTGTGCTTTGACATTAATCCTAATTCCTTGATGGAGAATTTGCCACATAAGGACTACTTTTTGGTTCTCGATGAGGGGATGCCATGGGACTTGGAACTTAAAGTCATCTGATACTCAACCAATTGAGACGCCATCTCCTATTATTATGAGAGACATGGAAATTCAAGTTCTTCTTGAAACTCGGAGTTTCAAGTTGCTACCATTATACCATCTCACCCTTGCAATCCATGGTTTGAATGCAATATTGGGTGCAATCTCCCCCATGCACTTTGTTTTTTTTTTTTAATATAAAGGAAGTTCGGCATTAGCCTACTCTCCCGGACTTGAATTAAATAAAGAAAAGTACAAGAAAGGTACAAGAGAAGGGGACTAGTGCCCACGGGACCCCCCAAATCCCACAAAGCAGGGGAAGCTTTTATAGAGCTTAGATGACATTACAAAGAAGGTTAATTACCCTCTCATCACCCTCATGTGGGGCCCACTTGGGTTTAAGCTTGTTATCGATCAAAAGGAGTACTTGATGATGCCTAAAGGGGGGGGATTTTTTACAGTTGACAATCCTTTTGCCAAGGAGGAACAGCGATTTCTCAATTGACCACTCCTTGAGGGAGTCACCGAAGTTGAAAGCACATCTTTCCCGCCAGATTTTCCATAGAACCTCCCCTCTGATGGCGTTCCAGAGAGTCGCGGAGCAGCCGATCGCTTCTCCCAGCAGGGCTTACTGCCAACTGAGACGTTTTTGAAGTCCAATTCTCTTTCCAACCACCTGCCAGAGTCTGTTGGAGTTGGGGCAGGTAAAGAAGATGTGTGAAACATCTTCGATAGACCGGTAGCAGCGTTTGCACCAGGGAGGGATCCCACAAATTTTGCTAGCCTTAAGGTTCCATGATGAAGAATTTTCCATAAGAGGACAGACTTTTTATGAGGGGGTGCCAAATGACCATGAACTTCATGTCCCACCGAAGCTGCGTCCATGACAGGCACCACTTTTTGTTGAGGTTAACACTTTGTTTTGACAGTTCACGAAGTGCATGTATTTATATAATTTTTTTATTATATCAAAATAGTGATTACATGAGAGCGGCTTTGAAAAGTATGCGTTGATCTCTTTTGTATTGTAGAGAGCATTTGCTTTTAATAATAGAAATCTTGGATACAAAACAAGAAAAAACCAATGATAAGAAAACACTCCACCGCGGTGAGCGTGAACATGACTGCCGCCGATGCGCAGAAGATTTCTCCCCATCCCTCCGTCTTTATCTCTCAATCGATATCTGCATGTATGTTTTACACAGCATAGCTGCTGCACAACCTTCAATAAATATGTAGGTTCCATCAACTTAAGAATGTTCCACGATTAAGACTTAAAAAAAATAAGTATCCTCGGAAAATGTTAAGAAAATGTTAGACTACATTTCAGATTCCCTTCTTCTTCTCGACGTTCCTTGTCGTAGACTTTGGCTATGATCTAGAAGGCCGATGGAAATTTCGCGGGGCTTTCATAGGGCTCATATTTTTATTTCTTTAAGTTTTTTTTTCACTCCAGAGGCCTGAAAACAAGAGCTTTAAGGCAACCGATGTCATAAAGAGCTTTCTATCAACATACTCAAGAGGACAATGAAAGATCTATGGCTAAGGTGAACTAAACTGTCTCTTACTTCCACTCTCCACTTGGTTAGAACCTTCAAAGCTCATTCTATCCTCTTTGGAAGCTCAATCTAATTCACATATAATGTCTCCTATTTAATATTTGAACTCACTTTGTGTGTCTTCCATTCTTCTTGTGATTACATCTCATTTTCTTTCTACACTACATGGTATTAAAAAAGTCGTTGATGAACTACTTATTTGTAGTTTGTCTTGGTGTTTTCTTGTGGCGTACTTGTATGATAGTGTGCCATCTTCATTTCTTAAGCTTTTAAATTTCTTTTTATCACTTATCTCACTCGTATTCCCATAAAAAACCAACTTCTCTACCTCAATTTCGCCTCCTCTTCGTGATCGTTTGGGGTTTATAGGTTTCGGAGATGATCCAACGGTGAAGGCTTCAAGGCTATAGCAAAGCTAGGTTTAAAAAGTGGCCTCGGGCCATGATTTTTGATAGCATACAATAAAAATTATATATATACAAAGAACGTTAATAATCATTTCACCCGCTCAAGTGCAGCTCTTTTACTTTGGATCTTAAACAAACGCCCTATGACGTCTGAAAGGAGAGAACTTCTTATAGTTGTGACTCTTTTGGAGGGTTTTCAAAGATGTCAACGCATGTTTCTATTGAGATCTTTTAGAGAGCTTTACCCCTTCTGACATTCCATAAGGCCACAGAGCAACTCATCACTTCCCCCAAATAACACTTGTATCCATTGATTTGAAACTATAAAATCATAAGCGTTCCAAAGGCCTGCCAAATGAATAAATACCTGGGGCATGGAAAGAAGAGATGTCCCAGGCCTTCTCTCCCAAGCCAAAACCACCTACACAATAGAGGGCTTCACAAATTTTGTGTGCTTTGACATTAATCCTAAGTCCTTGATGGAGAATTTGCCACATAAGGACTACTTTTTGTTCTCGATGAGGGGATGCCATGGGACCTGGAACTTAAAGTCCCATCCGATACTCACCCAATTGAGACGCCATCTCCTATTGTTATGAGAAACATGGAAATTCAGTCCTTGATGGTGTGTCCGACTCCTCACCATTCTTGAACTTTTGAAGGAATCCTTGTGAAGATCATGTTTATTCCTATTAAACTCAAGAACTGGCAGGTAGGAGATGGTTGAACCACACCCCAAGAGGGAAGATTAGGAAGTAATTCTCAACCATGCCTTTTGAGGCAAGTATTTAGCCCATCATAGTCTTAAATAGTAGTTCAAAAGTTCAATTTTCACAATTCGTATCAAACCCTAGGAAGTAGGCTTCGACAAGCTATGAGAGGGTAGACATTTTTATTAATTGGGATTTAAAAATCAAGATTTTAACATCTTCCTTTTCATCTTTGATTGTGATTAGGGTATCCATATTCTCCTAGTATGTGATTTCCACATTCTTTGCATATGATGATGGGGTGGTCAACTCATGGCCATTCTTGAATTATGAAGGAATCCTTGTGAAGATCGTGCTTGTACCTATTAAACTCAGGAATTGGCAGGTAGGAGATGGTTGAACCACACCCTAAGAGGGAGGATTAGGAAGTAATTCTCAACCATGGCTTTTGGGGCAAGTATTTAGCCCATCATAGTCCTAAATAGTAGGTCAAGAGTTCAATTTCCACAATTGGTATTAGAGCCTAGGAAGTAGCCTTCGACAAGCTAGATGGAAGGTAGTCCGGTCGCTTTCGAAGACGAACTTGACAAAGATTAGAATGTATCTCCCAATATGTAGGTCGGATTAATATGTATAAGATACCATTGGAAAGCTCCTACAATGAACTTAACAATGAGAGCACTAGATTGAGGATCTAACATACCATGCATGGATGATAACAAGATTCAAAATAGTAAGGTTGAGACGAAGGGCTTAAAGACACCAAGGTTGCAAACAAGGAAAGTCCATAAGCAAGTGGGCAAGAATGTCACGAGGAAGGAGATAACGAAGAGAGATTGCACACACACTCTCACAATCAAAGAGGAGCACACACACAAATTGAGGCAAGGAATAATGATCTTCTTCTTCTATTACATAAAAGGAATTTACAAGAATGACCTAAAACAACAATACAACAAGTGCAATATATAAATAAGAGTACATAAGAAAAATCCTAATGTCCGCAAATGAGTGAGCTGACAAGAAGCAAATGTGGCATCACTCTCAGTAGATAAATCTAGTATAGCTCAATGAAGTGTCCTAGACATATGCCGACATGACCACTATACGTGTCAAAGAAATGAAAAAGTGATGTGTGTCATCTTGGATCATCACATGTTGAGCTTGATATCTCAACACTCCCCATCAAGCTCAACATCATCTCATGTAATCCATGCATCTTTCAAAACTTCTTCAACTTCTTAGCCCAAGGTGCTTTCGTGAAAATATTGGCAACCTTCTCATCTCTCCTCACATAAACAAGGTGAATATCACATGCTAATACCTTTTCCTTGATTAAATGATAATGTACCCTTATATGCTTTGTTCTAGCATGAAAAATAGGGTTCCATGCTAACTATATGTTGCTATGATTATCATAATAGATAGTGATAGGCTTTTGCACTTCCATACTTGAATCTGCAAGTAGCATCTCTAATCGAGATGCTTCACATGCTTCCATTGCAGCACCTCTATACAAAGCCTCTCTACTCGACAAAGCAATAGTGGGTTTCTTCTTGTTGCTCCATGTAATAGTTGCACTTCTAAGTGAGAATAGAAAGCCACTAGTAGATCCTCTATATGGAATACCACCAGCCCAGTCTGCATCATTGTATCCATAAACCTGCAAATCTACACGAGCTTCATAACACAATGCATAGTACAAAGTAGCACTCACATAACGTAGAGTGCACCTTAGAGCATCTAAATGTGACTTCTGGGAAATAAATCGGCTTTCAAGTCCAAAAGTGTAGCTTAGATCGTGCCTTGTAATTGTGAGATATATCAAAGTTCCCACAATTTTCCTATACATAGTAGCATTTTTTAATGCTTCACCCAATGTAGTACCCATCTTCAAATTCTGATCCAATGGTATAGAAATGACTTACAATCAGCCATACCATATTTTTGTAGTATATCAAGGCATATTGCCTTTGTGACATCCATATACCTGCTTCTGTATGTATAAACTCAATGCCCAAGAATTAATGCAGCACACCAAGATCTTTTATATCAAATTCCTACATAAGGAGTTGCTTTACCTCTTTAATGCTTTGTTCATTATCACCACCTTTAATCAAGTCATCAACATAAATAGCCACAATCGTGATGCCATCATCACCATTCCTTGCATATAATGAATGATCTGCATCACACATAGAAAATCCAATGGTGGTTAAGTAGTCAACAATCCTTGCATGCCAAGCATGAGGGGCTTGCGTACATCCATACAAAGCCTTTTGCAATGTGCAAACATATGTTGGGTGCTTTGAATCTTCATATCCTTGTGGTTGGTCCATGTATACTTCTTCCTGTAACTCACCATGTAGGAAAGCATTCTTTACATCCATCTGATGCAAAGTCCATCCTTTTGTTGTAGCTACTGCAACAAGTATTATGACAGTATGCATTTTAGCTATAGGGCTAAACATTTCCTCATAATCAATGCCATATGCATTTGCATATCCTTTTGATACCAATCATGCCTTTGTACCTGTTTATGTTACCATCAACATTGTGCTTTACCTTGTAAACCCACTTGCAACCTATGGATTTCTTTCCTTGAGACAATGGAACTAGCTTCCATGTGTCATTTCCATAAAGTGCAGCCATCCCCTCATCCATAGCTTTCTTCCAATCTGCATTTCCAATTGCATCTTCAAAACAAGAGGTTTCAACATCTTGTATAACCTTTGTGATGTAGGCACAATGACGAGCCACGTAATTTTCATATGTCAATCGTTGCACTGAATTCTGCATCCACCTAGAACTTCTTGGTCATGGGCCAGTTCTCCTTGTATCATCTCCAAGTGCCCTTCTAACTCCTAGAGTCTTCATAGAGGGCAATTCATGTTCGTCATCAATGCTCTTTTCTGAACCGCTTGAATCTCCATCATTGACTTCAAAACTCTAGATGTTTTACTACTAGCAAAAAGACTTTCTTTATCTTTCTTGGATGTATTTGATGAATTTGCTGAGCTAAAATTTCCATGTGATCTTCCACTCCATGGATTTGAGTTGGAACTATTGCTTGGTGACACATCCGGTCCACTCAAAACTTGAGATTTTGCACTTTATCATTTGGCTCAAGATTAAGTCCATCTTTGGCATCTATGTAGAACCTTAACATTTTATCAAACACCACATCTCTGCTTACCTTCACCTATCTTGTGAGTGGGTTATAGCATTTATATCCCTTTTCATCAAGGGAGCATCCAATGAAGATAAATTTTTTGGCTTTTGGATGAAGCTTCGTCCTCAACTCATTCAGAACATGTACATATGCAATACAACCAAAAACTTTCATATGTGATAAGTTTGGCTTTTTACTTGTGAAATTCTCATTAGGTGTAACTTGATGTATAAAAAAAGTCAGAGTTCTGTTCATGATGTATACAACACTATGCACAACTTTTTCCCAATAACAATGAGGCATATTCTTCTCATCCATCAAGGCTCTTTCTATTTCTGCAATATGTCTATTTTTGCATTCAACAATGCCATTTTGTTATGATGTGTACATGCATGAAATCTGACATCGAATTTCATGACTTTTAGAAAGTTTCTAAACTCATTTGACAGATGTTCACCTCCTCCATCAGGTCTTACTATGTCTGAAATATACTTCCCTTTCTACTTTTCCACTATAGCTCTAAAATTATGGAAGCGAGTGAGCACCTGACTCTTCTCTTTAATGAAATATACCCATACTTTTTGTGTATGGTCATCAATGAAAGTAACATAAAACCTCCAACCACCCATAGATGTGGTCTTTGCAGGGCCCCAAACATCGATATGTACTATTTCTAGCATTGACAAATCAAACAAGATAACCAATAGCAAAAGAATAATGAGTAACCTGTCACCACCTATCACTTATCCAATCAAAGATAATAGCAAATACACATGCCAAAAAACTGATGGCAATATGTGCCAATGTAATAGCGATACACCTCCCAATCAAGAATGAATCCTACAAGATGGTCCAACATGTCACGAATAATATGTGACCAAGTCCAGGTAAATGGAGATAAACAATGATCCAAAGCTAACGCAAAAGCATAAAGGATCTACTAGAGTTTCTTCTAGCACAAAAACTGACAAAATTTTGGCAACATCTCCTTTGTAAAATGGACTTTGAACCAAAATAACCATGTAGGAATCACCATCCACATATGCTAAGAATCACATTGGCAAGTAGATATCAAATCAATGACCATATGCTAAAATAATAGCCAATCAAGGTGACAAATGGATGTGCAATTCAGGCTCCAATTTGGATCATGTACCTGCAAAGAAAACAAGGATACAAGTACAAACTAAGATCCATAATCAACTCTCATAAAATTATGTGCAACCGGCAAGTAAATCCATAAACAAGTGGCATATGCAAGATATGGACCACAATGCCACTATACATCCACTAACAATGCTATGATCAAGCTCAAGATGACATAAACCTCAAAAAGGTATACGATAATGTCATCTTACATGTCAAACACATGACAAGATCATGCTCCACTCTCATATGGAGGAGCTACCATAGTGATCATACATGGAAAATGCCTTCAAACTCTAAAAATAAGAGTTCGCACACTGAAAATTCTCTCTCGAAGAAGTTCCAAAGCAAAATGAATCTCTAAAAGCAATTAGCGTTCTTGTGGTGAAAATTGTTGCTCTCTGTTTTGTTGTTTCAAAGATGATAACCTCTCAATCTAAACTTTTTCTCTTCAGGAAACTTCAAGAACTTTTTCTTGGCTACATAATAGTATATAGAATGCCTCAATCAGGGGTGTGTAGCTCAAGATATACACAAAACAAGCATCTATTGTTAATTTAACCTTCACCTAGAGCACTACTGCTCTTTATTTTGCAATTTTGGTGACCTAGCACTCAGAACCTAGATTTATGTTCTTTTACAAAGTTGTAGTCTCTTTTTCGGGCTACACATAACAAGTTGAACTCCTCAAAATTGACTTGCAAAACTCAAGTTATGGCCCAAAAATTGATATGCTATCCAAGTGGTTGTAGATTCGTCTTCTACATGAGTCTACATTTTTTGAATTTTCAGTAGTTTAGACCGCATCAGGTTCTACGCTCTATTGTGAAATTGTAGTCTCTTCTCTCAGCTATGCACAAAACTTCAAAACACATCAATCCAAGCTTCCTAGCTCATGTTATGGCCAAAATATTGAATAGATGTTGAAAGGTGCCAACCTACACTTTCACCTCTTGTGACTTAAGCTTCCATTGAAGCTTCTTGCACACTAGCCTTCAACAAGCTTTGATACCAATGAAGGGCTTTGGTGTGAAGAACAAGAGCAGTTAGGAGGAGATGGAGGGAGAGAGAAAGAGAGAGAGGGAGAGAGAGAGAGAGAGGAGAGGAGAGACCTCCACATATGTGTGGGAGCCTCGAAACCCACATAATGATCTCTGTGAGGCAATGCTCTATAAATGATGTACATATATGAACATAGGGGCAAGGCCACATGATCCGTACATCCCCAACAATAACCATAGGCTTGTAACATACTTGTAAGACCAAGAATTTATTGCAAGAAAGGCAGATTCTTTACTGTTCATTAAGAAGACTAATTTAGAAGTTATTTATCTATGTGTTTATGTGGATGACATTATCATTATAGGAGATGATACCAATGGCATCAAGAAGATCAAAGCGCAGATGAAGGAGGAGTTCAAGATCAATGATCGTCGATTGCTTACGTATTTACTTGGCTTAGAGATTGTTTATACATATTCTGGTGTTCTCATTACTCAAAGGAAGTATATACATGGTATGCTAGTTAAGTTCAAAACGGAAAAATAAAAAAATGCAGGTACACCTATGGAATGGAATCACAAACTTAGTTCTCATGAAGAAGAACTACTTGAAGACATTACACGTTATCAAAGTCTTGTTGGGAGTCTCAATTATACAACCCTAACAAGAGTGGACATATGCTATGGAGTAAGTACATTAAGTCAACTCATGCATACACCAAGAAAGCCTCACATGGAAGCTGCTAAAGGATTCTAAAGTACTTGAAGGGTACCATAAATGAAGGGCTATTTTATCCATTCACATCTGACTTGAATATCAAGCTATATTCTAATGTAGATTGGGTTGATGCAAAAGATGATAGGAGGAGCACGTCTGGCTACTTATCTTTTGCATGATCAAAGTTGATTTCATGGTCATCAAAGAAACAACCAACTATGGCATTGTCATCAACTGAAGCTGAATATAGAGGCCTAGCAAATGCAACACAAGAAGCAATGTGGTTAAGGCTACTCTACTTAGAATTGGGCATACATACATACACACCAATGAACTTTGGAGATAACACTAGCTCACTTCATTTGGCTGCTAATCTTGTATATCATGCAAGGACTAAGCACATTGAAGTGCATTATCATTATCTGAGAGAGAAGCTACTTAGCAAGGGCATACAATTGTCCTATGTATCAACCAATTTGCAATGTGCAGATATGCTAACCAAATCTTTGGATTGAACTAAGTTGAGCAGGTTCAAGATGATGATTGGATTGCACGAGATTAAAGAGAATTGAAGTCCAAGCATATTAGGCTTGAGGGGGAACTGTTGATGCAATTACACCAAGCCTAAACACTTGATCACTTATCCAAAGGATGCTATGTGCATTAGCACATGAATGACCTCTTGTAAATCATTGATTTTTTATTCCTTGCAAAAGTGCATAGAAGGAATCACTTCCAATCACAATTTCTTAGAGAAATCTTCACACGAACTGTTTGGTGAGAATTCATGGCAAATCAAGGCCTAAAACTTTGGACCACTTTTAGGTGAAGGTTCAAATTCAAGTTTGAACTTGCCTCCAACAAAGAGCTATAAAAAGGGGACTTCAAAAGTCACATGAAAGTGAGCCCGATTTGGAGAGATAATCAGAGGGAGTCTATGTGATATGAGCTCCTACCATAGCTCTATCATTGATCTCACATTGTGAAATGTTTCATTTCCAATGACATTGTATTGTATGTACATTAATATATACATGTTGATTATACCTCACTCTCTCTTCTCTGTCATGACCACTCAGAACAGTGAACTTCTCTTACTTGGTTCTCAGTGTATACTTGATCATTTCCAATGATTTAAGTTGCTATAGACTCATCCCGCTGTCTCAACAAAGTTTCATTTTGATTGCCTCAACAAATCTCGAGATATCTGCAAAATACTTCTCAATAGTTTGCATATTGTAGGAGCCCAAAAATGTCGAGGATCACCTCTAACTTGCTAAGCATCATTCTCTGAGCATGGTCTATCATTTCAAGTGAGATTACTTGCAAACTTTAGCTATCTTAGCTAATTAGATATGCCCAAAAGCATTTTATCCAATTGATACCAGAGAGTGAGTACTGTTCATTTCTTTAAGCAGGTGTGGTGACCAAAATTGCAAGTTTTGGTTCATAGTTGAAACTCCTACTCATCTGTTTTGATCCAACGATTTGAGGATCATACTCCAAAGTACTTGGCTGATTATTTGTGCTTCTTGGAAGGCTCAAGAAGTCTACTTTGCACTTCTCAACTCAATTTTGGCTGGTGTGAAGTAGGAGTTTGCAGCACCATCTCATCTCTGGAAAGTGTCCACCATCTCCTCTCATAGGGATGACTGAAATTGATTCTTCCTACCAATTGAGTCGTGATTTTTGCTTCCTAACTTCATGAGATTCCTTCTTCTCTTCTAAATTTACTTTTATCCAAGATAAATACAATGTGATTGATGAGAATAGGTTCACATGTATGTCTTCATGTGGAAGAAAAAGTAATGTGTAGTCCTTATGCTTCAGCAATGCACTTAGGCTTTTTAATTGTACCAACAAATCTAAGCTTCATAGATTTAATGGTACCCAAAAATCTTCCTAATATCCAGCGATTTAAGTTGCTATAGATTCATCCTGCTATCTATTTTATTGCTACAAAGTCTCATTTTGATTGCCTCAACAAATCGTGAGATATCTGCAAAATACTCCTCATTAGTTTGCATATTGTAGGAGCCCGAAAATATCGAGGATCTCCTCTAACTTGCTAAGCATCATTCTCTGAGCATGGTCTATCATTTCAAGTGAGATTACTTGCAAATGTTAGCTATCTTAGCTTATTAGATATGACCAAT
Source organism: Ceratopteris richardii (assembly GCA_020310875.1). Lineage (NCBI taxonomy): Eukaryota > Viridiplantae > Streptophyta > Polypodiopsida > Polypodiales > Pteridaceae > Ceratopteris > Ceratopteris richardii. The sequence continues at coordinate 4,745,729 of CM035414.1, forward strand.
GTGAAGAGAGATGGTGGATGCAATCCAAAGATGAGAAGGTGCTGCTACAACTAGCTTCACACCAGCAACTGAGACTTCAGAGTTGATTAGTAGACCCTTTGAGCTTCCTAAATCCACCAAAATATCAGCCAAGTACTTTGGAACATGTATCCCAAAAGTTTAAGTCAAGACAGACTAGTTGCGAAATGACTAGCTCCCAAAACTTGCTATTTTTGGACATACACCTGCTGGAAAAAATGAACAGTGCTCTCAACCTGGTAGGAATTAGAAACATTCCTTTTGGGCATAGCAAATAGACTTAGCAAGCTTCCCAATCCAATTTAAAACACTTCAAAGGATGGACTGAGCATTGAGAAGAAGATTCATCAATTTCTGGAACATGCCCACAATTCTCGGGGCTCTGCAGAGATAGACTAGTGAGCAGTAAAATGCAGATATCTCAGAAACTGTAAATCCAATGACCATGTAAATTTATGTGCAAAAAGTCGACAGTAAGAGCTAGCCAACGCACATTAAAACACTGACAAAGGATGAGTAGAACTCGAGATATGACCTTCTGAAGGTATTGCTCTGAGTGAGTATAGCAGAGAACAAAACAGAGAAGTAGATAATGATAAATGTATAGATTCACATACGATTACAACCACATTGGCAATGAATCTTTGCACAATGGGAGTAGAATGATAGAGCTATGGAGTAAGCTCTTCAATCTCTACAAAATGACATGAAGTGGGTACGAACAAGGCTTTCTAATCGCCTCTTCCCTCTTGCTCTTTTTATAGCTATTCTTGGAGGGAGTTTTGAATTCGAATTCCAATGGCTCCACCTAAAAGTGATCCCCAAAGTTAGGATATATTCCCTTAGCTCAAAAATTCATGATTTTGGTAGTTAGAGCCACAAATTTTCTTTTACATCATGCATGAGGTAAGCCATCCTTTTCCTTTTTTCTTTTTTCAAATACAAGAGATAAAAATGAACTCTTTTACAAGAGGTGTTCACATGTCTACAAATGTGACTTACAAATGAGGATAATATCAAGCATATCAAGCATCTAGGCTTGGGTAAAATGCACCAACAGCTCCCCCTCAAGCCTAACATGCTTGGCCTCCAAATAAGTCTTCAATTGTCCTTGATTTCCTGCAAGCCAATCATCAACTTGAATCTACTTAACTTTGTACCATCAAGAGCTTTAGTGAACATGTCTGCACATTGCATATCCGTAGAGACATAGGATAGTTGAATATCCTTGCTCATTAGCTTCTCCCTTACGTAATGGTAGTGGACTTCAATATGCTTGGTTCTAGCATAGTATACCGGATTAGCTGCTAGATGTAGTGAGCTTGTGTTGTCACCAAAAATGTGAGGTGTTGAAGAATGAAGTCCAAGATGTGTGTACAAAGACTTTAACCACATGATTTCTTGAGTTGCATTAGCCAAACCTCTATACTCAGCTTCGGTAGAAGATAATGCCACGGTTGGTTGCTTCTTCGATGACCAAGAAATGATTTTTGAACCTGCAAATGATATATACCCGGATGTGCTTCTTCTATCATCTCTAGATCCGGCCCAATCTGCATCTGAGTAGACCTTTAGCTCAATATCTGAAGTATATGAATAGAACAAACCTTCATTCATGGTCCCCTTTAGGTACTTGAGGACTCTCTTGGCCGCTTCCCCTTGTGTTTGGCATGCAAGGATTGTAGATTATTTAACCTCCATTGGAATTCCTATGTGTGATGCAAATTATTCATTATATGCACAAAAGAGTGATGATGGCATCATAATTGTGGCTATTTATGTTGATGAATTGACTGTAGGTGGTGATAATGAAGAAAGCATTAAAGAGGTAAAGCAACTACTTATGTAATAATTTGACATGAAAGATTTTGGTATGTTGTGCTATTTTTTGGGCATTGCATTTATACATACAAAAATAGGTATATGGTTGTCCCAAAGGCAATATTCCTTGAGTATAATGAAAAAGTACGATATGGCTGGTTTGTCGATTTCTATGCCATTAAATCAAAATTTGAAGTTGAATACTACATCAAGTGAAGCATTGGAAAATGATACCATGTATAGGAAAATTGTGGGAAGTTTGATACATCTCACAATTACAAGACAGGATATTAATCTTCAAATTACTATCAACAGCAAGCACGTATTAACCATTGCCATTAAAACATGGATCTGCGCATCTTCTATGGTCAAATTTCACAAAATTGTAAACCTGTTTACTGCAAAGTCATTTGAAATGATAGTTGCGATGAAACCAGAGTACCTTAACTCCTTCTTTTTTAGTTTTTTTTTAATGATGACAATCAACGTTAATAGTGCACTGCTCAATTCCTAATCTACAAAATCAAACGTTCGTTGGACATTGTGACATGGTTCATAGATTATCGCCATCAGAACCTGCTACGAGCTCCAATGAATAGTGCTTTCCTTCCCCTCTCATGTACGATCTCGAACGTCTATGACTTCCCTCTAAACTTTCTTTCTCCCATTAAAAAGCTGCATTTCCTATTCTCGACACTCGTTGCCTATGAATTCCCTCTCTGCTTGCCCCCTTCTCCTTCAAGGAAGCCCTTTCTTCCCTTCCCCTCTTCCCTTTCTCCGTATTTGCGCACATGTGGCCTCTCGAACCCTGCAGTGGTTGTCCCTTCCTTTGCTTTTTTCTTTCCAAAAAGTAATTGTGCTGCATGCATACCCTCCAGGTCATGCCACATCTCATTGTAAAAGTAGAGATCCAAAATAAAATGCCATCCAAAAGGCTCCACACACATATGAATATGGCGGAACTCTGATCATCAATTATTCAAAGCAACCTGTGGGTAAGTTATCCGCAAGATTCAGAACCTCACTTGACATTGACGTAGCCCCCTCCTCAATCACCACACGCATAACCACTGTTATCATTTGAATGACAAAGAGGCCTCATCCTTTAGACATCCCTCACTCATGGATTCCTCCTCCTACTCCGAAGGTCAACCTCAAAATTTTGAGTGGAATCACTATGACATCCACCCCCTCCAAACTTGTGTGGCCTTCGGACACACCACCACCAGCTCTATATCTGCATCTGCAAGTCAAATACGATGAGGAAAATCAAGTGCATGGGTATACAAAATCATTGTGTGTATGCATGGCCATGTAGTGGGCCCTATCATATGCATACTTTACATGCATTGACAAACACAATGGTGCAAAGGCAAGGTATTGGGCATTCGATGATGAGGTATTCTCACTCAAACTCAATCCATTTCATTAAAATTCAATTAATGTGCAATTGGATGTGCATCTATAGGCTTCAAAACTCCATGCACATACATTTCCAAGCACGCGTACTTTAGATGCAGGTATTCACAATCATGCTGCAAATATGGAAACAGTTCTCAACATTTCTATGAAAGGAATCTCTCCACTCATAGCTCTGCTCATTTTTACTCAAGGATTAGCGTTCTTTTATTTATACTATTTACATATATATCTCATGTGCAAATGATTGTGCACCTATGGGAATTCAAAAAATGTGTTTTCTATTTATATTTAGATGCATATTTGGTGTGCAATGCATCTCAAAAATGGATGCGAAAAAAGATTTTGGTTAACATGAGAGCTAAGGAAAAAGACAAGGCTTTCTGATCTTCACTTCACTTCCCATTTCCATCGCCTTCCTTCGATCTTCTCTTGCATTCAAACATTGAACACATGATAAGAAGTATCGAATCAAAATATTCGTATGTACACATGCAATCCACAATAACACCTCACGAATATCTATTTTTAATACGATATGTATAGACGATTTAAAAACCATTGCTCTTTTTACAATCGATTCAAATTCTTGATTCACAATCGGCTCCAAATCTTCACCTGTACTCATAAACTCAGAAAACACATCAGTAGCATCATATTCAAAAAGATTATTTGAAAAAAAATCATGTTCTTGAAAACTAGATGCATTTTCTTGCTCTATTTATTTATGCATTTATTTATTTAATTATGTATTTGTTTTATATGTTTATATATTTATTTATTTATATATTTATGTATTTATTTATTTAATTAATTTATTTTTATATGTACCTTTATCCATCTCAAAAAATACAAATATAATTATTAAGTATTTACATATTTATATTTACAAAATTTACTTTTACAGATTCTAGGGCTTCCTTCCCAATACATCCTCATGGCTAAGTTTTATCTGAAAAAACTATGTTTAAAAAATAGCTATCTTTGAATCGCATCGATCAGAGTCACATTCATAAATATGGTGGCTATGTATATAAGCCACCTTATTTGCTTGTATATCTCTTGGTGACTTCTTTGGTCTCTGTAACTCTCAGAGAATTTGGACATCCATTTTTCAATTATCTGAGCATTAATATTTCTATTTATGATTCTTTCAAGTTCATCATGTGCAGAGTCAGGAACACATGTATATGAAGTTTGAAATTTGCATATGCTTGATTCATAATCAAAATTTTCTTGCAAACATGTATTTTCTTTTATTTCCTTTTCACAACCTCGAACACATCTTTATTGTACTCTAATCTAACCTTCAAAAGAATCTTTCTAATACACTTTAGCAATCGACAAAATCAGTTGGCATTAGAATACATGAGTGTCATTTACTTTGTAATGAACCAAAAACGAGATGCAACGACACTTGGTAATGAAACGGATGTCGTGAATGAGATGCATATGGTAAACTACTCATTTGTCAGCTTGACAAGATGAATCTTATTTAGATGTGAATAAACCTTCGCTGGACATGGCGCATAGATCATTGCCATCAGAACCTGCTACGAGCTCCAATCAATAGTGCTTTCCTTCCCCTCTCATGTCTGATCTCCAACGTCTATGATTTCCCTCCGAACTTTCTTTTTCCCATTTAAATGTTGCCTTTCCTATTCTCAACACTCGCTACCTATGAATTCCCTCTTTGCTTGCCCCCTTATCCTTCAAGGAAACCCTTCCTTCCCTTCCCTTTCTCTGTATCTGCGCACATGTGGCCTCTCGAACCCTGCACTAATTGTCCCTTCCTTCGCTTTTTTCTTTCCAAAAAGTAATTGTGTTGCATGCATACCCTCCAGGTCATGCCACATGTCGTTATGAAAGTAGACATCCAAAATAAAATGCCATCCAAAAGGCTCCACACACATATGAATATGGCGGAACTCTGATCATCAATTATTCAAAGCAACCTGTGGGTAAACTGCCACTATTATCATTTGAATGACAAAGTGGCCTCATCCTTTAGACATCCCTCACTCAAGGATTCCTCTTCCTACTCCGAAGGTCAACCTCAAAATTTTGAGTGGACTCACTACGACAATGCATGGTTGATTCCACTTTGAGGCTATGGATTTCCACATAGAGATACCCTAGCAACCTCCATACTCTACAAGATGGAGTTGCAGAGGAGGTGTTGAGAATATGAGATTGCATCTCCCTTTTGTATCTAGAAGAAACTTCATTTCTAGTTCATTTCCATTCCATTTCCATTTTATATTATATTTCTTTGTATTTTGGTACCTTGCCATTTTCTTCTACTTGTGTATTCATTCTCCTTCAAGGAGAATTATCCCACATATGATGTACTTTGGAGAGCCCACTCCAACTCTATATAAGGAGGGCCTCTGCCCCCATTTGTACTTGGTTAGAAGCTTGAGGATCCTACTCCATGCTCTTGGCAAGCTCACTCTAATCCATGTGAGTTTTCCCATTTCATGGTCTACTCACTTTTGAGCCTCATACTCTTTCATTTTGTGAGCACACACTTCTTTGCATTTTGCTTTTGCACATGTAATCTCTACACACACCTCAATAGAATGGCGTTGCTGAATGAAAAAATAGACAAATTGCATAACTAGCAAGAGACTTGATGGTTGAGATAAATATGCCTCATTGTTATTGGGTAGAAGCTATGCACACTATTGTATACATCATGAATAGAACTCCAACTACTATTGTACATGAAGTTACACCTGAGGAGAAGTTTACAGGTAAAAAGCCAAACTTATCACATATGAAAGTATTTGGTTATATTGCATATGTACATGTTCGAGATGAGTTGAGGATGACACTTGATCCAAAAGTAGAAAAATGTATCTTCATTGGGTACTCCCTTGAGCAAAAGGGATACAAATGTTAAAACCCAATCACGTGATAGGTGAATCTAAGTAGAGATGTGGTTTTTGAGGAAATGTCAAGCTTCTATGTTGTTGCCAAAGAAGAACTTAATCTTGACTCAAGCAACAAAGGAGATGCTAAAAATGTAAGTGCAAAATCTCAAGTTTTGGGTGGACTTGTTATGTCACCTAGCAATAGTTACAACTCAACCCCTAGAGTGGAAGATTACATGGAAATTTTAATCTAGCAAATACATTGAACATGTCCAAGAAAGGTAAAGAAAAGGTTTTTTGTGGTAATAAAACATCTATAGGTTTTGAAGACATTGATGGAGAATCAAATAGTTTAGAAAAGAACCTTGACGAGGGAACTTGGATTGCCCTTTGTGAAAACTCCAAAAGTAAGAAAGGCATATGCAAATGATACAACAAAAAGAAGTGATGGAGGACCAAGAAGATCTTGGAGGATGCAAAATGTAGTGCAATGATTAACATATGATAGCTACATGGTTTGTCATTGTGCCTACATGACCAAGGTAATGCAAGATGTTGAACCTTCTTGTTTTGAAGCTGCAGTTGGAAATGCAATATGCGAGAAAGCTATGGATGAGGAGATGGCTGCACTTTATGTTAATGAAACATGGAAGTTGGTTCCATTGCCACAAGGAAAAAAGCCCATAGGCTGCAAGTGGGTTTATAAGCTAAAGCATAATGCTCCTGGTAGTATAAGTAGGTATAAATCACAATTGGAAGCAAAAGGATATGCATAGACATATGGCATTGATTATGAGGAGACTTTGAGTCTTGTACCTAAAATGGCTAATATTAGAGAATTTTTTGCATTGACTACAACAAAAGGATGGATTTTGCATTATATGGATGTGAATAATGCTTTCCTACATGGTGAGTTATAGAAAGAAGTATACATGCACCAACCATAAGGATATGAGGATTCAAAGCATCCAAAATGTGTTTGCAAGTTGAAAAAGGCTTTGTATAGGCTTGAACAAGCCCCTCGTGTTTGGCATGCAAGGATTGCAGATTATTTAACCTCCATTGGACTTTCTATGTGTGATGCAAATTATTCATTATATGCATAGAAGAGTGATGATGGCATCATAATTGTGGCTATTTATGTTGATGAATTGATTGTAGGTGGTGATAATGAAGATGCATTAAAGAGGTAAAGAAAATCCTTATGTAATAATTTGACATGAAAGTTTTTGGTATGATGTGCAATTTTCTGGGCATTGTATTTATACATACAAAAAATAGGTATATGGTTGTCCCAAAGGCAATATGCCTTGAGTATGCTGAAAAAGTATCATATGACTGTCGATTTCTATGCCATTAGATGAGAATTTGAAGTTGAATACTACATCAGGTGAAGCATTGGAAAATGCTACTATGTACAGGAAAATTGTGGGAAGTTTGATACATCTCACAATTACAAGGCTTGATCTTAGCTACATTATAGGACTTGAAAGCCAACACATTTGGATGCTTTGAGACAGAGTTGACATTGTGTGAGCATTACTTTGGATTATGCATTGTTTTAAGCCGGTGCAGAATTGCAGATTCATGGATACATCGATGCAAATTGGGCTGGTAAGTTACAAATAGAAGATCCACTAGTGGATTTCTATTCTCACTTGGGAGTGCTCCTATTACATGGAGTAGTAAGAAGCAACCCACTATTGCTTTCTCAAGTATAGAGGTTGAGTATAGAGGTGTTGCAATGGAAGCATTTGAGGCATCATGGCTAAATATGCTACTTGCATATTTAGGTGTGGAAGTGCAAAAGCCAATCATCATTTATTGTGATAATCTTAGCAGCATACAATAAACACGAAATCCTATTTTTGATGTGATGACAAAGAATATTGACGTACATTATCACTTAATTAGGGAAAAGGTATTAGCAAGTGATATTGATCCTACTTATGTGAAAATAGATGAGCAAGTTGTTGATGTTTTCACTAAAGCGCTTGGGGCAGAGAAGTTGAAGAAGTTTCAGAAGATGCTTGGAATAGAGGACATGACATTGAGCTTAAGGGGCGGTGTTGAGATATCAAACTAAACATGTGATGATCGAGGATGACATATACCACTTCTTCATCTCTCCGACATGTTTAGTGGTTATGTTGATATATTTCAGGGACACTATTAGTGAGCTTTGCCAGATTTATCTATCGAAAGTGATGGCATATTTGTTTCTTGTCAACTCACTCATTTTTAGACATTAGGTTTTTCTTTATGTACTATTATTTATACATTGTACTAGTTGTATTTTGTTTTAGTCCATTCTTGTATATTATCTTTATGTAATAGAAGAATTAGAAGAAGATCATTCTGCTTGCCTCAATATATGTGTGCTCCTCTCTTTGTGTGTGAGAGTGTGTGAGAGCTCTCTTCCTTATCTCCTTTCTCATGGCAATAATCACTTGTCTTGACATGGTTGAGGATTACTTCCTAATCCTCTCTTTTAAGGTGTGCTTCATCCACATCTGGTAGGATATTCTGACATTCCCTCTCCCTTAGATTGAGCATAGTCCTCAAAGCTCCCTTTTTGACCATCTATATAACTTGATAGACCTTTTCCCAATGTTGAGGGTCTCCATTAACCCCGAATCCCAGTGTATGGACCGATTTTGGACATATATCAACCCCTCCTTTGGTTGTTGAAAATTATGGAAAATGTGCAAGCTCCAATTGTGAGGCTTGACACATACTCACCTCTCATTTATTACCTCTTCATCATTTATGTATTTGTTGTAAGCTCAAAAAGAAGCTAGCACTTGAAAATGTAGAGAGCACACTCATAACCTTAAAGTAGAGTGTTGAATTAAAAAGGGATACGTTATTTATGGCTTGGATAACAACCACAATATATTTATAGAGATGGAATACTCAAAACATACATGACCTTATCCATATGGAGTGATTTGGAGCACCAAAAGTCACCCAAGGCAATGGAAGGACAAAGGCCATGAAGTGAAAGATCAAGAGGTGAGAGAAGATTCAAGGGTAGGTGAAAAGTCCCATACCCATACCTCTATATATAGAGCTCATTTGAACGTGAACATTTGTGCAGATGACAAGGAGATGGTGTAGACACATATGCTGGTCATTTTCCCACCAATGGATATCAGAAGGTACCTCATTTCTATGTTACAAGGCATAAAGGTATTCCAATCGCATACCTTTTGTGTACACAACCACCTTGTGAAGGTGATATCTCTCTATGTACTTATTCAATTAATGCATATCATATCTTCTTGGAAAGCGTATCTCTCACGCTTTCTATACCTCAAATATCTCTATCAGAGGATTCTCTAGTAGTGACTGGGAACATTTATTATGAACCTCAATTTTCTGCATAACCTGAGATGACAGGTAGTCTTACGTTGTGCAGTTAGTTACCTGGTCATATGAAATCCAAATGGCATGAGCTTTAGCTTGTTAGGAAGCTAAGAAAGTGTAGTATGGGTGGACCAATGTTTAGAATCATTGGGTGTCTGAGTTGTGATTGAATCAGGTTTTAGTAAGCATGTGTCTTACAGGGCAGATTCTAAAAGGGGTTCTTTAACTTTCGGTGCGTGTACTGGAGTGAAATTTCTCCATATTTTGGTATCAGAGCTTTGGTTGTAGAGCATTGGGAGTAGAGCCCGTGGATATGCAAAGAGATCTTGAAGAGGATGCAGAGATGTCAAAGGAAAGCTTGGAGCTATCATGCTCATTGAAAAGCTATGGAGATGAAGCTTTTGGAATGTAAGAGAATTTTGTTGCTTTATGTTATTTGAAGTGATACAATCTCTTGTCCTACTCTCTACTATATATTCTTGATCATTGAGGCATGCTATAAGTGATACTAATTACTTTGTTGAAGATTTATGAGCAGCCTATACAAGAAGAGGAAGATTCAAGCAAAGAATCTTGGATGAGCAACTACATATAGTTGCATATGAATATTGTATGTATGTTTGAGGTATTGCGATCAATTGAATGAAGTGCACATTTCTATTATGTACATGGCTGAAGGTTTAAGCTTAAATTTAAGCTTGATGGTAGCATTATATCATTATGCATTGGTATATGCTTATATACGCATGCTTGTAAAAGGTTATGCTCAATATGAATGACAATTGTGGACAACCATGTTTAGGCTGAATATAAGTTGATTTTTGAGTTGATGATTGATGTCTATCATGCAAGAATGTATGCAAGTGTGGCCGTGGATAATATATACACATGTTTGATAATGTGTGGATGAGTATGAGGCTATTTTATAAAGCCTATAGAAGCTGAAATTTGCAGGTCTATGTAGCCATATGAATTGGCATAAAGTGGGATGAAAATATGCCAAAAATGATTGGTGATTTGTATGCATGCTTATGTGGATTTGTTAGCATGTTATTGAAGCTTTAAAGGTTTTTCATGTTCAGCCATAGATGAGCTGAAAGTAAATGTTTGTTTGAATGCCATGAAGATTGGTAAGATGCAAGGTTGCCATGTATAAAGTTTGTGGATGTATCTTCTTGTGGATAAAACCCATTGAGGTAAAGTTGCAAAAGAAAATATATATGCTTATGTTATGATAACTAAAAGCATTTGTTTCTTGAGTTTAGATACATCACGTGAATGCAATGCTTCTATTTATATAAGCCAAAGCTAGGTGAACAAAGCTTGGATGAAGGAGGATGCAAAGCTTGGAGCCAAAGTGAAGGAAGGATCCCAAGCTCAAAGGTTGCCAAACACATAGTGTGTTCACTTGAAGATTGAACCCAAGCTGAAAGGTGGACAAGGTTGAAGCCTAGAATTGAACTTCCCAACAAAGGAGGAGTAGAAGACTCCACAGAAGGGCTGCCATGAAGTGTTGAAGACTCAACAAGGACTTGAGGATACTTCCCATGGTTTGAGCACAAGCAAGTGCCATGATAGAAGGAAGAGTCACTCATGCGAAGTGTGACATGTTGGCTGTAGCAAAGAAAGGTAAAGAAGTGCATTTGCAAAGGTAAGGGCTGATGTAAATTGTTAGAAAAAAAAAAATCCACATTATGTGGTGGTAATTTCCAAGCATAAATCATGTGGATGTATTGTCAAATGATAAGGCTAGTAAGACCACCAAAAGAGAGTGGCAAGCCAATGTAAAGAAAAGTAAGACCATCCCAAGAGGAATGGAAAGTCTCTATGTGAGGCAAGTAAGACCATCCCAAGAGGAGTGGCAAGCCTATGTTAGGTGCAAGAAGCACCAAAGACCAAGTGAAGGTCTAGTGAAACGTTGAGGCAAGTAAGACCACCCAAGAGGAGTGGCAAGCATATGGCAAGTACGACCATTCATGAGGAATGGCAAGCCTATGTGAGGGAAAGTAAGACCATCCCAAGAGGAATGGCAACCCTTGTTAGGTGAAAGAGGCACCATTGGTCACATTCACAATTTCTTGTGTTTTTTAGGTGATGGAGGAAGCTTGGAAGATGTGGAAGCTATGAATGCTTCACATGAAAAGAAACTCATGAAAGATTTCATATATGATCAGCCCATTGATGATTTTGCAGGTCTAAAATCAGCCATGAAGCATGAAGTAAAGATTATGAAGCAAGGGGGAGTTAGCTTGCAAGGATTGAAAGATCTAAGAAGAGTGCAAAGAAGAGAAAATGGAGCCAAAAAAAATTTCCGATTTGGAGGAGAAGAAGCCAAGCTCAAACAAAGAGCAAGGGCAGCCATGAAAGGTAAATTGAAGGAGTAGAAGGAGCCGCCTCTATCAAAGGAGCATGTAGAAGGCAAGGAGCAACCATGATGCACAAAAGAAGCCTTGAAGTTAGAAGGAAGCATGACAACCATGACGACGTCAAAAGGAGGTGAAAAAGAAATTGCAACCATAGATAAAGACAAAGATGATCCAAAGACAAAGGAGGATCAAAGCAAAGGATGCAAGACTAGAAGATGTGAAGATATGAAGCCATCAAGGTAAGGAAGAAGAGAGATTCTCAAAGAGAGGACAACAAAGAGGAAGAGAGTGAAGCAACAAAGGATAAGTACAACCTAGGTGATCTCATTTCATCCTATGAGTTGTATGAAGCATGTTTCTTGATAGGGATTGAAGAAGAGCTCTTAGAAAGAGCCAAAGAAGCAAAGTTGTAGCTCAGTGATGAGTAGCACCTCCTTTAATGTCAATCCGGGAAGACGTGAGGATGGTACGAAGACCTCAAACAAGTGATGGCACAAGTGTGTGAGTGAGAAGCACACTAACATGCACACACATACACACACACGCGCATACAAGGCAAGAACAATGAGAGATAGACAATGGAGTTCTTTAGATTACTCAAAAGTGCTCTTACAAATTCAATTCTACAACAAGCTACCCTCAAAAATGAGCTCTCTAGCTCTTTTTATAGTTTTTTACTAGCTTTGGCCCTGTCCAGACCTAGTGTCCGGCCTAGTTAAAAATTAGGTTCTACGGCCTATTTGAGGGCTCAAACAGAGTCTAAGAAATATGAAAATTGATAGGTAGGTACTTCTAATGCTCCTGCTCAAGGACTCCTTGGCTTGCACAAAATGGAGTTACAAAAAGGTGGAATGGTATTTACAATCGTGTAAAGTGACTAAAATCACTATTTGGGAAGTATTAGTTCAGGAAAAATGATGGGCCTATTTGCCAGATCTTCTTTGACTGCTTTGCCTGCTTGGCCCTTCTCGTTGGCTCCCTTTTCTTGTAAGTCCTTGAACGCCCTGACAATTGCCAACACTCCCCCTCTCTCGCATCTGCCATCTCTGACAGACCCTTGTTTTGTGGAGCGTTGGATATAATACTCCACGACATCTGTGGCTAAGTGATGTTCTGCTATTCTCAGCTCTTTGGCCAAATCAGTGAGTAGGGCATCCCAGTCTACTGGCCCGGGTACCTCCGGATGTGGCACGTGTAGCTGTTCTGAGTGTAGAGCCTATTCAACCGCAAATAGCTATAATAGGTGAGATGGTTTGGGTATGAATATCTCGGAATGATATTCCCAGCACCCTGTGATAAACATTTCCTCAAATGTTTGCTTGAAGCAGGCTGGTAGATACTTAATACGAGCATGCCACACATAGACAACGTTGATGGGCGGTGTTATGCTCATATCGTAGGCGAGATCGTGGTTGCCTTCATTGAATCCAAGAGCCGAAAGGTGAGGTGCTTTGACATTTCTGAAGGTTCTGAAAGTGATCAACATTAACTCAAATATTTTGAGGCACATTTGTGCCATGATATCTGGTACATTTTTTAATCTGATTGCCTAGTGTCGGATGGTTGAAATCATGTAGCCGACCATGGGTTGGCCACGAGGGGGTGCTAAGTACACATAGTTTAGCCACTTTTCACATCCTTTAACTATCAAAACTGTTTTGTTGTCCTCTGGCCAAGACCTTTGTCTTTCTGTAATTGAAGAATTAGAAGAAGATCATTCTTGCTTGCCTCAATCTATGTGTGATCCTCTCTTTGTGTGTGAGAGTGTGTGAGAGCTCTCTTCCTTATCTCGTTTCTCATGTCAATAATCACTTGCCCTGACATGATTGATGACTATTTCCTAATTCTCTCTTTTAAGGTGTGCTTCATCCTCATTTGGTAGGATATTGTGACATTCCTTCCCCCTTAGATTGAGCATAGTCCTCAAAGCTCCCTTTTTGACCATCTACATAACTTGATAGACCCTTTCCCAATGTTGAGCACCTCCATTAACCCCAAATCCCAGTGCATGGACCTATTTTGGACATATTCAACCCCTCCTTTTGTGCCCAGATGCCCATGCACCTTCATCTATCGCCAATTCCATACTCATCCATGATTAAACGATTTCAGAAGTGCCCACAATTGAGGCCTCCTAAATGGACATTGCTCAAGTTCCTCAACAAGGCTCTCATACCAATGTTGGGAATTGAACTCACAAACTTCCAACTAGGAGTATGATGGGCTAAACACTTTCCGCCAAATGCATGGTTGAAGATTCCTTTGCTAATTCTCTCTCTTAAGGTGTGGTTCATTCACATCTTGCTAGGATTATGTGCCATAGTCCAAAGCCCCTTATGTAGTTGGTCTTCAACATGAAAGAGTCACACTCAACATGCTTTCTTAGAAGACTCCAAAACTCTTAAAAGTGGACTTTTTCCAAAGTTATCTCCTAGATTTTGTGGCCCTTTCAAGTTGCTAAGCAAGGTTGGATCAATGGATTATGAAGTTAAACTTCCAATAGATTGTTGGATTCATCCTGATTTCCATGTGAGTTGACTTAAAGAGAAAGTTGGATGACTTTGAAAACTTGGTTTCAATGGATGCAATTTTCCAACGTATTTTAGTTAAGTAAGTTCCCCATGAACCATAGAAGGTGCTATATACTGAAGATAAAAAAACTAGAAATCAATTATATCAAGAGTGCTTAGTTAAATGGAAAGATGGATCAACTAAAAGTGCCACATGGAAACATGTGGATTCTCTAAATTAGAATTTTTCCTTTAGTTAGTTTTATGTGCAGACAATTTCATAAATGAAAGGACTACCATGCTCCTAAGTTGGACCATGGGCATGAGGGAATTCTAATAGATAGCTTACACCTTGAAGCCTATTTCTAAGGAAGAAAGTGTATTTCAAGTGGGAAAAATGTTATAAAGCGACTGATGAGTCAAGTTAACAATAAGACTTTAGACTACTTGACCAAGATGCCCATGTAGCCTAGTGATTAAGTCTCAAGGATGTGAATTTGGGTTCAAGTCCTATAAGAGTAATATTTTCCCCAAAGCTTCTATTAAGCCCAAACACTCTTCTTCACTCTTTAAGCTAGCACCTTTGGAGTTAAAGGGTGGGCGAGATTCACCTTTCAAAAGCGTGGAGAGGTTTGGATGTATAAAGAGTGCTCTATGAATAAAAAAGACTCCTTAGAAAGAATAATTTAAAATTAAAGCTCGACGAGTTCACAAAACTATTTAATAGAAGTTTGGGTGGTTCATTAGAGTCATTTATGAAGTATTGCTCACACATTTGAGTTCTCCTCTCTTAACAACGTACCTAATACAAAAACTTACCATCATGCCAAGGGTTTGGCAAAAATCTCGACAAAAACACCAAAAGTGTTCACGTCGTAGAGTCACATGCACAACTGACATATCAACATCAAGCAGGATTATCTACATATGATAAAGAAATGTTGTATTTTATAGAGGGATTTATCAATGCTATGAAGACCACATGCCGCAAGTTGGAAGTACATACATCCACACGAGAGAGAGAGAGAGAGCAAACATGAACACCGGCATTGAGTACACACATATATACACACACATACACTCACAAGTAGACAAGAAGCAAGTGCTCCAAGAAGCTCTCTATTTCTCAAGAATAGAGTACAAAGCTCAAAAGATTTATAGACTCAACAAGTTAACCTCATACAAGGAAACCCTAACAAATGAGAGCTCTTTCATGTTTATAGATTTTAGAAGAGCTCTATCCACATTTAGTGTTCGGCCTATGTTACACTGTAGTGTTCATCCTAAGTTAAAAATTAGTATTGAGAAGCTATTTGGAGGCCGAAAAAAAGAAAAAAAAAACTGAAAATTGGTGTGGAGTTACTACTTATGCACTTGAAGCTCAAGTGACCATCTATCAAGAAAATTACGGTTTTATGCCAAAAATAGGCATTTTTATAAGTATTTTGGATAATATTGTTTTTTTAAGGAGGGAATTTGAGATGGTAAAAATTGATAGACTCCTTTTTCCTTCACTTCCATGCTTGTGCTTCCTTTTATCATAGTCTTCGTTCTTCAACTGAGCTTTCAACGCTTTGACTTTGGCTTTTAGACTTATTTATGGAGCTTCCTCCAGCACATATCTTTTTGCCTCCTTAATCACTAAGTTGATGTAGCTTAGTGGCAAAAGACACCATTTAAGCGATCCTTGGAGAAGATAATACTAGGATGGGTGGCCTCTCTAGAAGTCTTTCCATTGAAATCCTCCTTTGTGTGCAATCAACAACACCAATGGTGACTTTAATGACAAGGATGAAAAGATAATGATCGAGGATGACATATACCACTTTTTCATCTCTCCGACATGTATAGTGGTTATGTTGATATATTTCAGGGACATTATTAGTGAGCTTTGCTAGATTTATCTATCGACAGTGATGACACATTTGTTTCCTGTGAAGTCACTCATTTGTAGACATTAGGTTTTTCTTTTCTTTATATATTGTACTGGTTGTATTTTGTTTTATTTCATTCTTGTATATTATCTTTATGTAATAGAAGAATTAGAAAAAATTATTCTTGCTTGCCTCAATGTATGTGTGCTCCTCTCTTTGTGTGTGAGAGCTCTCTTCCTTATCTCCTTTCTCATGGCAATAATCACTTGCGCTGACATGGTTGAGGATTACTTCCTAATCCTCTTTTTTAAGGTGTGCTTCATCCACATATGGTAGGATATTGTGACATTCCCTCCCCCTTAGATTGAGCATAGCCCTCAAAGCTCCCTTTTTTACC
Source organism: Ceratopteris richardii (assembly GCA_020310875.1). Lineage (NCBI taxonomy): Eukaryota > Viridiplantae > Streptophyta > Polypodiopsida > Polypodiales > Pteridaceae > Ceratopteris > Ceratopteris richardii. The sequence continues at coordinate 4,762,379 of CM035414.1, forward strand.
ATCTATGTAACTTGATAGACCCTTTCCCAATGTTGAGTGCCTCCATTAACTCGAATCCTAGTGCATGGACCTATTTTGGACATACTCAACCCCTCCTTTGGTGCCCAAATGCCCATGCACCTTCATCTGTGGCCAATTTCATACTTATCCTCCTTAAAAAGAATAATTTAGAATTAAAGCTTGGAGAGTTCTCAAAACTATTTAACAGATGTTTGGGTGGTTCATTAGAGCCATTTATGAAGTATTGCTCACACATTTGAGTTCTCCTCTCTTAACAACATACCTCATACAAAAACTTACCATCACGCCAAGCGTTTGACAAAAATATTGACAAAAACACCAAAAGTGTTCACATTGTAGAGTCACATGCACAACCGACATATCCACATCAAGTAGGATTATCTACATATGACAAAGAAATGTTGTATTCCATAGAGTGACTAATCAGTGCTATGAAGACCACATGCTACAAGTTGGAAGTACATACATCCACACACCAGAGAGAGAGCAAGCATGTACGATGGCATTGACACACATATATATTCACGCATACACTCACAAGTAGATAGGAAGCAAGTGCTCCAAGAAGCTCTCCATTTCTCAAGAATAGAGTACAAAGCTCGAAAGAGTTCTAAACTCAACAAGCTAACCTCATACAAGGTAACCCTAACAAATGAGAGCTCTTTCACTTTTATAGATTTTAGAAGAGCTCTATCCATATTGTAATGTTCGGCCTATGATACAGTTTAGTGTTCATCCTAAGTTAAAAATTAGCATCGAGAAGTTATTTGGAGGCCAAAACAAAGTAAAAAAAAATGAAAATTGGTGTGGAGTTACTACTCATGCACTTGAAGCTCAAGTGCCCATCTATCAAGAAAATTAAGGTTTTATGCCAAAACTAGGCATTTTTATAAGTATTTTAGATAATAATGGTTTTTCAAGGAGGGATTTGAGATGGTAAAAAGTGATACACTCCTTTCTCCTTTACTTCCATGCTTATGCTTCCTTTTATCATAGTCTTCGTTCTTCAATTGAGCTTTGCACGCTTTGAGTTTGGCTTTCAGGCTTATTTAAGGCTTATTTATGGAGCTTCCTCTAGCACATATCTTTTTGCCTCCTTAATCACTAAGTGGATGTAGCTTAGTGGCAAAAGACACTAGTTAAGTGACCTTTGGAGAAGATAATACGAGGGTGGGTGGCCTCTCTACTCTCTAGAAGTCTTTCCATTGAAATCCTCCCTCGTGTGCAATTAACAACACCAATGGTGACTTTAATGACAAGGATGAAAAGATAATGACAAGATGTGCTATGATCTATGCCTTCATTATTGCGTCAACGCAAAATCACCATAAAAAATTCCAAGGTATATTGCAATACTTATGGACCAATATGTATCCTTTCTCTTTTCCTTTCCCGAAATCTATGAATTCGTACTTTAAGTCTACACCCGAAATCTATGAATTTGTAATTGGTCTAAAAAGTAGGATTGAAATAATTATAAATATTATGTAAGTTTTGAGAACTAAATTTATCATATGTAAGTTTTGAGAACTATTTATCATATGGTTAAGATACACCTCCCTTAATTTAAAGACTCCAATTCAAAAAAATCGCCTCAAAAAGGTGGAGAATACTTGATTGTTTGTTCCGTTCTTCTTCTTTTCATATATATACTATAATTATTTATGATATTTTAATTTAGTATTCCTCAAGTAAAACATCTTTTAGTTTACATCTTTTGGTGTTAGCTTTTTAGTATCATGAAACAAACCATATGAGAAATTAATACAATTTGCATACAGAGATGCGAGGTTCACAATTTACACAAAAAAATGTGTTGCGGTTAAAAGTAAACAACATATAGATGCCTTACAAGCTAAAGGTAGCGCTTGTGCATGTCATTCACCTTTTCTCACGAATAATTAGAACTTGTTTTTTATATTGAACACGTGAAGAACGAGAGAGGCATGTTAATACTCTCGTGTGGCTCCTTTTCCTCATCGTTATCGTACAACCTAAATGTTAGAAATGTTGTATACTAAAAATGTTTTGTCCTGCTTGTAACCTTGTTTAACTCCTACTTTGTGGGATACGGAGATCCCGCGGGTGCTAGCCCATTCACTTGTACAGTTGCAATTTTAAAGTTAAAGTTCGAGGGAGTAGGCTTCGGCTGAACCTCCATTTTGAAAAAAAAAAAATGTTTTAGGGTACTCCACGGAAAGATGTAATTCTCTAGATTTAAATTTTCTATACCTTGCTTGCTTAAAAGAATGCCTACATGAGCCACACCATAACACTCTCCATGGTGTGAACTTAAAAGGGCAGGCAATGATCTTAGAGAAGTAACATATAAGAGATATAAAAAAGAAGTCAAGTCTCACATGATTGGGCTAGAACTTTGTTGGTCCAAGTATCAACCAATCAAAACCAAGGAAGAGCAAGCGGCCATCTATTTTGATAGGTCAAACACTCATTTCATGCATGGGGGTAATTATAATTAAACCTAAAAATAAACAATTTCCATAAATTTGGCATTGAACTTGAACCTTTTAAAAGTGTAGTGTGAACTTCAACCTTTTGGTTCAAAGTAGCATTTTGTTGGGTCAGTGCTCTTATAGTAAGCTTTATCCTTCACAATCCCATGCTCCTCCTAATCATGCATAAACTTTCTCACTCCCACTCTTCCAACCCAAAATACATTGCGTGCAGCTTGTTTCTTGTTCATATGTTCTATTCAAATGGTGTAGAACACATGCATCCCAACATATCTTCAATCAAGCAGGGCCCAAAGTTGCTCCAAAGTTGGTAGAGGCTCGAGAGAGATGAAGATCCTCTTGCTTGCTTTTGTGAAGATAAATTATTACTCATTTTTAGGAACTCCAAAGGGCAGGCAGTGTCGTCCGCCTCGAATCCGCGATTCCGCAGTCGTCTTTCTCTATCCGAGACTCGAGAGTTGGCGAACTTGGAAGTCGGGCGATACGAAGGGCGTGCAAGTTGTTGTCGATAAATGCTCACGCACAACACGAGCACACAGATGGCAGCTTAGAGAAGCTGTTGACCTTTCTTCGCTGGCGGTCCCGGCAGAGGGGAGTCCGGTCCGAAGAAAACCGCACCCCCTTCTCCGCTTCCCCACCCATCGCTACATTAGAGAGGAAGCACCGCCTCCTCTCTTTCCCTGTCGGCCGCTTCCTTCTCATCAGACACGTGCCTCTCCTCCTTCTCTGTGAGAGGAGGGAAGAACTCCTATAGCTCGTTTGTTACAGTAGGCTCTCTCGTTGCTCTTCCGCCATGGGTAACTGTTGTACCGTCGAAAAAAAGCTAAACCCTTACGAGATTGCGCCTCCTCATACTGCAGGCACCCCGAAGCTGACAGTCCTCCGTTTTTTCGCCCATACCTCTCCTCTTATTCATGTGGAACCTTCTATCCTTGACACCTACTCCCTTGGTCGGGAGCTCGGCCGCGGAGAGTTTGGCATCACTTACCTGTGTACCAACCGGGTGACGCAAGAGGTCTTCGCTTGTAAGTCTATCTCGAAACGGAAGCTGCGCACTGCGGTGGATGTCGAAGATGTGCGCAGGGAAGTGCTTATCATGCATCAGTTGCCTGCTCATCCCAACATCGTCTCCCTCAAGGGAGTCTTTGAAGATGATAATGCTGTACATCTGGTTATGGAGTTCTGTGAAGGAGGGGAACTTTTCGACAGGATTCTGGCGAGGGGGCATTACTCCGAAAGGGCTGCTGCTACCGTGATACGTACCATCGTAGAAGTGGTTCAGGTAACTGTTTGCGTGGTTCTCCTTTATGCGCGAAAATATGGGAAGCGATGTTATGACAATGTTCCTCCATAGATTCACTGATCAGTTTTCCATGACTTTGATATCCTGCCATTGTTTACAGGCATGCCATAAAAATGGTGTCATTCATCGTGACTTGAAGCCGGAGAATTTCCTGTTTGCAAATAAACGGGAGGACTCCCCGTTGAAAGCTATTGACTTTGGGCTCTCAGTCTCCTTCAAGAAAGGTATGTCACTTATGACAACGAGATTGATGGATAATAGTTTGTGCAGTCATACGGTGTGATAGCGATGAAACGGACACTCCACATATTGCAGGAGAAAAATTTTCTGAGATTGTGGGAAGCCCGTATTACATGGCCCCTGAAGTGCTTAGACGCAATTATGGACCAGAGGTGGATATTTGGAGCACAGGAGTGATACTTTATATACTACTCTGCGGAGTTCCTCCATTTTGGGCAGGTAATTGTCGGATCTGAATCATGGATTCAACAAAGCAAAGAAGCTTATTTGCATGTTTTACTGTACCTGCCTTCATAGGCACCTTTGAATGCTTCCATCTTTCTTTATAAGCAGATACGGAGCAGGGAGTTGCACAAGCAATTCTTCGTGGTATCATTGATTTCAGGAGAGATCCCTGGCCGAACGTGTCTGACAAGGCAAAATCTTTGGTCTGCGGGATGCTTGAGCCAGACCCTAGGCGAAGGCTAACTGCACAGAAAGTCTTAGGTACGCCTGTCTTATTTATCACCTTACGAGTTTTTGTTTCCTTGATATCTATTATTATTTTCAAATGAGGAGCAAGTGTCTTTCATTCATGCATGCATTTGAATACACACACACACACACACACACTCATGCACATATCTAATCTGTTTAATATGGTAGCCGAATAAGTACTTGCTTGCCTATTGCCAAACAGAACATCCATGGTTACAGAATACCAAGCTCACTCCAGAGGTTTCCCTTGGTGAGACAGTGCGAATTAGGCTAAAGCAATTTTCTGCCATGAACAAGCTCAAGAAGAAAGCACTTAATGTCGGTACATTAACTTTGTATAATATGGATGGATTTAGATTTGTGCACATTATTTACAAGGATGTTTCCACGATCATCCCAGGTCATTGCAGGCTTCTTATCTGGAGAGGAGCTTGATAGACTCAATGTTGCTTTTGACTTGATGGACACGGATAAGAATGGGTTGTTGACTTTTGAAGAGTTCAAGAATGGTCTGCACAAGCTTGGCTCACAGCTAACAGAGAGTGAAATTCAGCAGTTGATGGAAACCGTATGTGTACAGATCTCTCATTGCGATTTTTCAGTTCATTATGTGATTTATGGTATTTATGTAAATTTGAAGTAACTTTTCTGAGGCTCAATCTTTGACATATAAGAATTGAGCAATCAATTGCTTGTTTATGAAACACTAGTTGACAATAGCACACCCTACCTGTGTGGGATTACACTTCTCAGTTAATCAGTTGACAAGCCTTGGGTCTCTGTAAGTGCCTTGAACAAGAGTTGTTTCCTAGCAGTAATTGATCATGGATCCCAGGTGTAGTGCTTTGCACGATTCGTCCTTCGGGTTTCAAGCCTGATTTGGAAAGCGTTGATTGGCGTATGCAAAAGTGAGCTTGAGACATTCGATCATGTTCCTGGTCTTTTATCTACATTGATCATAAGAGTGCCTTTAGATTGAAGACACTATGTAGGTTTCTAGTGATGATACTAAGCAAAGGCTTTGGTACGGTTAACATTGCAGTAGATTCATATGGTCGGGAAGAGTAGGCTTTTTCACCAATTGTGGCTTCTGCAAGGGCTGGGAACATGGATAAGGGATCACGAACTATAAAATACAATTGGCCAAACTTGGATGAGAGAAATGAGATGCTAAGAGTGCTATATCCAGTATTTTGAGACATAGCTTTAAACTCAAGGGATGTTATGAATCAATTTTAAGCAAGCAACCATGTAAAACGTACACTGAAAATTCATGCAAGGAATCCATGTTAATAGTAAGTTATGTGTTTTTACATGCTGGTTTTGAACAAGTTAGACCTTGTTAGGACTTCGTTATGTGATGTACAAGTTTGCCTATTTAGAAATTCATATAACAATGATTTTACAGAATACCTCAGTTGACAATCTACGTCCACTTCTATGGTATTGGTAATGGAACTTCTCAATAGTTCTTCTGATTAGAATAATGGTCGGCCATGCTGAGTCAGAATAGTCATCCTATCCATTGGTGAGAAGATTGACACAAGTATGAAAAATTCCCAGATTTCACAGAAGTTGGAAACCCCAACAAATGCCATTTTACTTCAGTATTCCCATTGTAAAGGCTTGAAATTAATTAATAGCTAGCATCTAATAGTAGGAAAAAAAAGCTGCTAGAACAAAATCAATCCTCCGATCTGTTGTGCGCATGAAAGGTGATCTTTCTAGTAGAACACTGCGTCAATTATGTTGGAGTGCCAAAGATGCACCTAAAGAGTTCTTCTTTTAATAATGATGAGGATTTCTAGAGATTGCTTATAAGTAAAAGATAAAACTGAAAACTAGATCAAACACTGAATGCCCAGTGGCATATCAAAACATAACATGACTTCAATAAAAGTACATACAATGTGTAAGCTCTATCATGCTCATGCATGTCATCGTTTTTGACATCGTTAGCTGCATTTACCTTTCTCTTTGATCACAGACAGGTGCTGGGAAAGATGGTTTACTCGACCGTGGAAAATTTGCATCACTCACAGTTCAGCTCCAAAGACTGGATAATGAAGAATACTTGCACAAAGCATTTGCTTATTTTGATAAAGATAGGGATGGGTTTATTGATATGGATGAACTGAAGCAAGCCTTGAGTGATGACGTGGACCCTGAGGATAGCAGCCTTTTAAACAGTATTATGGATGATGTTGATACTGACAAGGTATCCCTACATACCTTAACATAGTGTTTGTCAAAATGTGTGTACTCGTATGTTTCAAGGCTGAAGTTTTTCTCACGGTTAATTTACTTTCCACTTCTGCTTGCAGGATCACAAAATTAGCTATGACGAATTTGCAATTATGATGCAGAGAGGCACAGACTGGAGAAAAGCTTCTAGGCAGTATTCAAGGGAAAGATTTAATAGCTTAAGCATGAGACTTTTAAAGGATGGATCTCTCTCAATGCAACACGTAAATGGCAAGAAATGATGACGTGTTAACTAGCCTGCCCAGCAAACTCTTTTGCTTTGTTTATGTGATTCATTTCAGAAAGGAGGGACCAAGTGTCGTCCATCATGGTAAATTGAGAACTTTGTCCCAATGTATGTACATATAGGTAAAGAACAAGTTCACATACATACACAAACATCGATTTATACATAGGAATCTAGTATTTAATACACTTGAAGCCAACCATATCTAGTGAGAACCAATAATTGCACTTTTGTAAGCTCTGTGGAAGGTTGTAAGCTATGGACATGTGCAACCGCATAGTTGTGTATCATGTACTTCTAGTTGTTATGGAAATTTGCTCAGGATGCTTTAATGATTAGATGTCCTCAGATCTTCTCTGTAACCTACAAACTATCTTATTGAAAGCGTGTGGTCTCTTTCAATGACATTGAAATCACTGATTGTCTATACTTGCACATAAAACCAGAATAAAGAAGGGTTCATTAAAATCTCTCCTGTCCCCCTTTTTTTTTCGGTGTATCCTTGATGGGGAAGATAAATAAGTGCATTGATGGCGCCTTAGACGTTGTAGTGCTGTTTTGTGAACTGGGAAGTTAAATAGGAATCACATTGATAGCGCTTTGGAAGCCTTAGTGCTGTTTTGCATCTTAGCAGCAGGCATCATGTGAATGTATATCATTCTCAGAAGCTTGTGTGCCAAAACTGTTTTGGTCAAGGAAGACTGAAGGGTTTTTTCAATGATGCTTATTTAGATGAAAGTTTGAGAAGAGTTTTAATTTATCATCGAGTTTGTATTATTATCATACAGCTCTGGCCTACCATTCTATACTGCAGTGAACAATTTTAATCCACAACAGAGCTATTGATTTAGCTTATGCTGACTCTTGGACGTATATCTAAGGTGTGTGCCAAACCGAAACCCACGACTTTCATTTGAATTCAAAATTCAAATGAACTCCTAAAGTAGGGAGATTATTAGGTGAGATCTATCAAACATGCACTTTCAAAAAGGGCACTTATATACTGATTGTTTAGTCGTGGAATGTCATCAGTCCTCTCACTCATTTTTGAGTGTGCCTTGTAGTAACTCGAAGCTCTTGGAGTCCTCCAACACCTCCATGTATTATATCATCATCTTCAGCTGTTGCTCACCGGTATTGTGTACTTCTCAAAGTTTGTCAACTTCTCTGAGCTATTGAGGCAAGGTTATGATCTCAATGTCTTGTTTATCGATTGGAGCATGAAGGTAACACTCTTGTAAGTGTGCCTACAAAATATTTTACTCATGGAGTTGTTTGTTCAGAGATATGATTATATCTCTATGATTGTATGTCTGCATCATTTGCATCCTAAAATGTCGTTCACTCCCTTGACTTCTTAAATATCTAGGTCACAGTATAGTCACTCTAAATTCATGAAATAACTTGTGTTAGCTCACTTACCTTCCTATTTGAAGATGTGCAAAAGGATTCATGTAAACTTCTAGGAGGCTATGAGCTCTGAGTATTTTTTTGAGAGCCTTCTTTCATAAATAGAAGGTTTTTTCTACATGTGCATATTTTGAGAATTATTTGTCTTGACTCGAACTTTTGAGATCAATGCTCCAAGGCACTATAATCGTTTCATTGCATAGATTGCAAGCTTAGGAAGTCTATATTAGAGGATCCAAGTGAGAAATAGGTTGGCATGGAGCATGTTTTTGCCAAGACCCTCTCATCTCTACAAAATGCCATCACTCCTCACAGTGATGTAACTGCGTTAGAGCATCATCATAGTTTAGACATTATGGATGATGGATTCCCTTCTTCAATTGACAAATTGGATCGAAGCATTTATTCAGCATTGCCTTTAAGGATGGAAGCATACATGCAAGGAAGAAATATCTATGGATACATTTTTGGAGATTAGCTGATGCCTATACTAAGAATCAAAGGACAACCAATATGAGGAGTATGAAAGGTTGAACAGATGGTGTGCAAAAGAATGCTTTGGGAAGGTCATATATTCTAAACTCTTATCTCTGATTTCTTACTTCCACATATTAGGAGCTGTAAGATATCACAAGAGACTTGGAATGCCTTGGAAGCATTCTTCTCTTCAAATATCAAGGCCAGGAAGAGCTAGCTATGGATGGAGTTCACAACTCTCAAGTAGCCGCCCAAGCAAAGTGTCACCGACTTGAAGGATCTTGTTGATGAGTGTTAGTTGCAGAAGAGACCAAGGAGGATTAAGCCTCAAAGGAAGCTTGAGAGAAGGAAGTCAAAGAGAGGGATAAAGTGCGGACATAAGCCTAAGCAGAAAAGGAAGTAAGTGAAGGAGAGGGTGACAATAAAGCCCCCACAATTTTCCAAAACTCTACATAAATAAACAATGATCCTAATCACTACACACCATTGTAAATAATCATTTTTGGTAATTCCAACCCCATTTTGTGCAAGCTGAGGAGTCCTCAAGCTCGAGGAGTATAAGTAGAACTTACATTTTTTAAAATTATTTTTATTAATTTTTTTTATTTTTTTTGAGAGTACAATGAATTGGAAACACATTCACACACTAGACTTTGTAAGGTAGAGGCATCCATCTTTGAGGAACTCATAGATATGTGGAGCCAAAACTTGAACTCAAGACTTCCTTCCAAAGACTCAAGGTGTCAAACCACTAGGCTATAGGGGTTTGGACATTTAGCTTGTTTGAGTCTTCAAAATAGTTTAAGAACCTAATTTTTTATCATGTCGATGACTAGATATGAAATAGGCCAAAGCAAGGCTAAAACTATAAAAAGAGCTAGAGCTCATTTCAGAGGTTAGACTCTTTGAGATTGATTAGCTTTTGGAGCATTGTAAAAGAGTTCTTGAGTTCATAAATAGAGGATTTCATTGTTTCACTCCTTGTCTTGCCTTATGTGTTTGTGTGCATGTATATGTGTGCATTCCCCAGTGCTTCTCATCCACTCACTTGTACACTGTTATCTTTCATGATCATCGTATCATCTTCATGTCTCTGTGGATTGACATTTATGAGGTGGATCTTCACCAAGGTGGTATTTTCATTGTGCTAGAGTGACACCAAATTTGGCGTCATTGTCGGGAGCGTGATTTGAGGACGGGTGTGTGACGGTAAGACATAGAGTATCGATGTTGAAATAATTGGTATGTAGGTGACTACCATCATCATCTCCACTATCTTCACTCTCCTCCTTCCATCTCCACCTTCCCCAAAAATTTTAGATTTTGGGTAGATATCCACCTTTTGTAGTCATTCACTCGTTTCACTTATGAGAGAGAGTTGGATTATGTGCTTGCCATTTTTGCATGTTTTTTAGTGTTTCTTTAGCTCCATCAGCACAATTGTTGAAGCTAATTGAGTGTATCCAGAAGCAAGACAAGCTGCAATTGCAGAATGAGGTTGGGGTTGGCATCCTGAGCACAAGAGAAAGTCCAAAGAACAACATGAGGTTGGAAAATTACTCAACTCCTTCAGTCATTTCTAGCTTAGGATAAGTATGCACATGAGAAATTTATCAAGTAAGGTGATGATAAGAAGAAACTAAGCTCAAGAAACCCTAATTAATTCAATTCAAAGTGATAAGTAGAGTAAAAACGCAAGAACTATAAAGGAACAAACATAATTAATCGATCAAACAAAAAAGAGTAATAAAATTGAAGTTAGTCTTAATAGCGCAATATTAAAGACAAGACCCACACCAATGAAATTAAAAAGAACAAGTAATTGATACAAAAGAACATTGCAACATGTGTGTAATCTAAAATAATTGGAAAGGTAAGTGGATCAAATTCATTAACCTTAGATCAGGCAGACACATAGGAAAGGTTGATTGACAAAGCTTGAGATCATATGAAGTTAGTGTCAATTTTATCGCTAGATCTTAGGCTCAATAGTTGAGTGATTATCCCTATCTAACAAGCTTAGAAACCAATGACTCAGATATCTTTCAGCATGGAAGGATATAACATGGTGCTTCCAATGACAACCTCCATTTTGATAGGTTTTCGCATAGAATTCGAGGAGAGGGTTTAGCAGTCGGCACCTAAGTGAATTCCAGTCATGGAGATCAAGAGAGATATCTCTTCCGCCCAACCACATGCTCCCTTTATAACATTTCCCTTTCTCATATTGCCATTAAGATAATAACTCATGGCCTTTCACATGAGTGCCACTTGGCACTCATGTGAGTATCCTACTCTATGTATCTAAGAGGTGGTTCACACCTCTTACTCAGGACTAATGAGGGATACTCCATTGTTGCCTGAGATCTTCCTGTGACTCCCCTCACTTTTGGGGGAGCTCATGCACAGTCAACGAGGAGCTCTTCTTCAGTTTTCGCGAGCACGGAGACCCAGATGATGATTGCCGCCCAGCCGCGTGGAAGTATATAAAATATTCCCTCATCAAGAGTGAGCTCACCCACATGGCTTCACACATGGGTGCCACATGGCACTCATGTGTGAGCCCTTTTAACTATCCAATTAAGAGGTGGTTCACACCTCTTCTTGGGGTTTGCTCCATATAACATTTCCTTCCCCTTAGTTCCTTTTTTTCCCTCAAAAATGGTATTGGAAGGTCTGATAGAAAGAGAGAAATAATAGAACCTCCACTCCCACTATATCCCCATGTATGTAAATACATGGTCTTGTCTCCGTGTGTTTCCCCATATCCTTCCCCTTAAGAAGACTCTTGGGAAGGTAATCTAAACTTGGGAAACCGTCTCTCAAGGGTGCTAACCCGCTCCCACGTAGCACTATCTTCCGAACTATCTTTCCACTTAACTAGACACTCTTTATATAAGTGACTCCTCGTCTGTTTCTCTCGAGTGCGTAGTATGATCTCAGGCTCATGTGGAACAGCTTGAACAGAAATAGGCTCTACTACCTCAGTATCTGGAATGAGGTTGTCAAATTCACTCAGTCTTTTCTTAAGCCGGCTAACATGAAAAACTGGATGGATTTGACTATTCTCTGGAAGTTGGACCTGGTAAGCCATCTTTCCTATTCTCTTAAGTATTTGGAAAGGTCCACAATACCTAGGAGATAGTTTTGGACAAGGTCTCGTCTTCATGGTTTCAGACCTAGATGGAACTCTAAGATAGACTTGCTCTCCTACCTCAAAAAGTTGATATCTCTCCTTTGAGGGTCAGCATAGGCTCTAGCTCTATCCTGAGCTCTCCTAATGCTGTCCTTAGCAAGCCTAAGCATATCATTCATCTCTTCCAAGAAGTCCTTTGCAGCTTGAACTTTTTCATTCTGCAAGCCTACTACATAAGGAGCTCTTGGCTGAAACCCATACATAAGCATAAATGGACTATGCCCAGTGGAAGAGTGCTTGGCACTATTATATGCAAACTCTACTATAGGTAAATACTCTTCCCAATTAGTTTGCCTTTCATTTACATATGCTCGAAGCATATCCTCTAGGATTTGGTTAACCCTTTCTGTTTGCCCATCCGACTGTGGATGCTCGGCCGTACTCATGCTAAGTTTTGTATCCAATCTTTTGAAGACCGCTCTCCAAAAGTGGCTAGTAAACTTCCTATCCCGATCAGAAACTATGTCTAAAGGAAGACCATATAACCGGTATAGGTTCTCTACAAAAAGTCTAGCCAACTCTGGTGTCTTCACTGTAGTACGTGTCGGAATAAACCTAGCCATTTTGGTTAACCTATCCACAATTACCCAGACCGAGTCGTGCCCTCTCTGTGTCTTAGGTAATCCAACTATAAAATCCATGGAGATACTCTCCCATTTCCCATTAAGAATATCCAATGGGTGGAGTAGTCCTCCAGTCCTCAACCTCTCAGCTTTGTTGACCTAGCATTTATTGCACTTAAGCACATACTCTAGGATGTCCTTATGAAGTCCAGGCCAATAAAACTGCCTCTTAACAAGATCATAAGTCTTGTTAACTCCTGGGTGTCCCGCACTAGGTGTGTCATGACACTCATACAAAATATGCCATCTCATCTCAGTATCTCTAGGGACACACACCTTACCTTTATATAACAGATATCCATCATGGACACTGTAATTCTTCCACTTGAATCCTTCTTGAGTACCCGTCGATACTCCATCCTCGCTGGAAACCCGTATATCACGATCCCCATTCTCTATGGCTTCCCAAATCTCGGAATATGCAGGATCAAGCCTACATTTTCCTCTAATGGACTCAAGTAGCTCACTAGTGATCTGAGTAAAACTCAGTCCATTGAGCATAGGCATGCGGCTAAGAGAATCAGCCACCACATTAAACTTTCCCTTCCTATACCTAAGCTCATAATCAAACTCTTGAAGGGTCTCTGCCCATCGGGCCTTACGACCTTTAAGGTCTGTTGGATTAGAGAGCCACTTAATGCTCTCTTGATCAAACACTATTGTGACTTTGGCACCATATAAATAATGTTGCCACTTCTTCAAAGCATGGACTATTGCATACAACTCCTTCTCATAGACGGAGTAATTCTTTTGAGCCGGTTCTAGTTTCTTGCTTTTAAAAGCTACTGGTTGACCATCCTGTACTAAAACCGCTCCTATAGCAAAATCACTCGCGTCAGTCTCAACCACAAATGGTTTGTTGGGATCTGCTATGTGTAAAAGTGGAGCTGTAGCAATTGCTACTTTCAACTTTTCCATACTTTGCTTCTGATCGTCTCCCCAATGAAAGGCTTTCCCTTTCTCTTTAAGCTGTTCCGTCATCGGGACAACAATCTTGGCATAATTCTTAATGAATCTTCGATAGAAACCTGATAAACCTAGGAAGATCTGCTGCTCTTCCAGGTTCCGTGGATGTGGCCATTCCATAATAGCCCGTACTTTCTCAGGATCCATCTGGATTCCATCCCGGGAGACTATATGCCCAAGGTATCTAACCTCTGTTTTGAAAAATTCACAATTTGACTCCTTAGCAAAGAGCGAATTTTCCCTTAGCACTTGAAATACTTTCCTCAAGTGTTCCAAGTGCTCTTCTTCTGATGCACTATAGATTAGAATGTCATCCAAAAAGTCTACTACAAAATGTCCTAGATAAGGCCGTAAAACACTATTCATGAGTTTCATGAAAGTGGCAGGAGCATTGGTGAGACCAAAAGGCATCACCAAAAACTCATAGTGCCCATATCTAGTCCTAAATGCAGTTTTAGGGACATCCTCTGCCCTAATCCTGATCTGATGATATCCTGATCTAAGGTCAAGCTTGGTAAAATACCTAGCTTGATGTAACTGATCAAATAGGTTTTCCAATCTAGGCATTGGAAACCTATTTTTGATAGTTACCTTATTAAGTGCTCTATAATCTATACATAGTCTCATAGAGCCATCTTTCTTTTTAACTAGGAGCATTGGCGATGCCCATGGTGAGTTACTAGGTTTGATGAAGCCCTTATCTAAATAATCCTACAACTGCCTCTCAACCTCCTCATGCTGAGAAACACTAAGCCTATAAGGTGGTCTGCAAATAGGGTTAGTGTTAGTAACAACCTCTATGGCATGGTCAATGTCCCCTCTCTCAGGTGGTAGCCCTCTAGGTAAGTCAGTGGGAAAAACATCTCTGTACTCAAACATAAGATCTTTAAAACTTTTAACCACACACTCTTGCAAAAAAGAATAGTAGAAAGTCCTGTTCATATTTACATTCAAAGCATGAAAATATACATCAGATGAGCTGTCTATACAATGCTCCATATCATGACTATACAATAAAAACATGTCCTGTACATGCTGAGAATAAGAGAGACTATACAACTCTAGTGAAGAAATGAGAGGTGCACTAGGTACATCTCTCTCTCCCTGAATACAAACTTTACTTCCATTCTTTTCAAATTCGAGTGTGTTGTTTTGATAACTACATTTAAGTGTGTCTCCCAACCCCCATAGCCACTCTCTTCCTAAGACTAAATCTGTCCTCTCCATGTTCATAATTTGGAAGTCCATATAATCTGTATAATCCTGCATCTTGACTTCCGAATTGGATATCATAGTATCCCATATTCTTTTATCTTGCCCTTGGATCATAGATACAATGTATTTATGTGCACTAGGCTGCTAGGGAATCTTTAATTTTTGACCAAAGCATAGTTAATGAAATTATGAGTGGCAGAATCATCTATCATGACCCGCACCCTGGTCCTGTATACACTACCATGTAGCTTAACTAAGTCATGTGGTCCAAACTACGGTGACCACAATGACTGAGTCAAACAACAGGTGTGCTCTATATCCTCGTGCATTACCTCCACTCCCTTGCAGCTAGAGCTGCCATGAATAGGAAGGGTCTGCACTAGGTGGACCGCCTTTTTGCCCTTTTCAGGGGCCGTACTAGACTCTGGTCCCTTCTTCTTTTCTTCCCCCTTCTTGAGTGGACAGTTCCACTGTGAATGGCTAGGGGATAGGCACCTAAAACACAGGTTCTCCCTTTTGGCCTTCTCAAACTGGTCTGTGGATAGTCTAGGCCCTTGTGATCTTTGTTTTTTAATAAAAACTTTGTTTTTCCCAAAAGGTAATTTCTTCTTGAATTTAGTCATACTAAGAGGCTTGAGGGGCTGATCCGTCTCCATAGGAGTACACTGAGGACGGTTATGGTCCTCATATATGTGTGCATATTTGATCGCCTCCTCAAACGTCTTAGGCGCATTCCTTCTGACTTCCCTCTTTATGGCTTTGTCTAAGCCCCTAACAAACCTCTGGTCTTCTGAAAATCATCTAAGCCCTTAAGTTTCAGAATGATCTCCCTATAGTGGGATAGATAGACTGAAAGAGGCCTGCCTCTTTGAGTAATCCTATTCCACTCATCCCAATTCCTCTCTTCCTCGTTCTCAGGAAGAAACTCTTTTAGAAAAAGAGTCTCAAATTGAGTCCAGTCAGTAGGGATAGAGTTCGCCTCCTTAAGACTCATCCACCACTTATAAGCACGCGGGCCGAGGGAGAGACTCGCCTCTAGCACACGATACTCAGGTGGGGTGCCCTTCAATTGATGCAAATCATGCCACTTTTGTAAAAAGTGTAGATTGCATCCTTATTCCTGTCTCGGTCATCCCCCGTAAAGGTAAGTGGCTTCAAGTCTTTCAGGAGGGGAGCTTCCCTAGAGTTCTCTCCTTTGTGCTTACTAGGAAGAGAAGTCTCTTTTCTAGTAATCTCTAGAGGAATAGGAGGAGTCTCTCTTTCCTTCCTAGCTAGGAAAGAGGTGACACTAGTCTCAAGTGAGATCATTTGAGACTTAAGCTGCTGTATAAGAGATGTGATGCTACCCAAATCTTTCTCTAATTTAAGGGTTTGCTCTTTCAAGTCAATGAATTGGTCACGAGTGACAAATTCATCTATAAGCTCTTCATAAGTGTACTCTTCCTGTGAAGGCTCTTTCTCTTCTAAGTTCTCTTCTATTTCTTGCCATAATTCTACTTCTTCCATTCTAGCATAAGGATCCTCTAGTTGCTCTTTAGGTGGAGAAGTGGTTTCCATTACTTGTCTACCTTTAGTTTCCATGTTTTAGTTCCCTTCCCCCATTTGCTAACTAGAGTGTATGAAAATGAATGGAAGTAAAGTTCAAATATGCAAGAGGAAGAGAAATATATCACAAGAGCACTTCCCTGTTACAAAGTAGAGCTGCGGAAGCGAAATCCAAGTGGTCGTTGATGCTTCAAGCCGCTGATTTTGAATCCTCGCCAGACCCAAAAGAAAATTGGAAATGTCCGCTTGGTCCGGGGAGGTTCTAAACACCATAAACCATCCAAAACAATACCAAAAACACGTGGGAAAAGCCCCAATCGGGCAAACTGAGTGAAACTAAGCAATTTCAGAGATGTATCAATCCTCGCCAGTCCACAAATTGCTGCCCAGCACCTGTACTTCAAGAATTTGAGACTATCCCAAGTGAAAAAAGTGGATTTGGAGTCCGGATGACGAAAAACTAGGCCCGGGAGTGGCCGCCTAGTTCTTGCTGAAACGCTGCAGAGAGATTTTGGTGGGGTAAATCTCGTCCAAATCCAACAGCGATGGTTTTTGAGCGAAGCTTAGGAGTGTAGCTTCGAAACATGACCAAGATTTTTGAAATCCGATATCGTATGAAGAAGCTATGGAGCGAAGAATCTAGGTAGGTCAAGGGTAGAAAGTGAAGATGCTAACCTTCTTGAAGTAGAGACTTTGAAGAACTCTAAACTGAAGGACTGAAGCTTTTCAAGGAAAACCCATGACCCAAAACCCTTCTCCACAGCCCGTATTACATATGTGCATCCTCATTTGGCCAATATCTTGATACCAAGCATGACATTTGCCCTTCCAATCTTCAAAGAAAAACCACGAATTTTCCTACTTTAAGTTGGCTTTTGAAAAACTTCGAAAAATCTCAGAACTTCCGCCGCCATGGCTTCTTATCCCACATATGAAAGTAAACAGCCCAAATATGAGTATATATAGAAAGCTAAAATGGTTCTTCTTTCATCCTAGAGGAGGGGAGGAGGAAGGGAAGAGGAATCTCCTCTCTGAGCGCGGGCGGAAGCTGCTGGTCGTCCTTTCTCTCTCTACACGGGCACGCGTGGCTGGCTACTGAGCACCGATGCCTCTCGCTCAGATACCAATGTTGCCTGAGATCTTCCTGTGACTCCCCTCACTTTTGGGGGAGCTCATGCACAGTCCACGAGGATATCTTCTTCAATTTTCGCGAGCACGGAGACCTAGATGATGATTGCCGCCCAGCCACGTGGAAGTATATAAAATATTCCCTCATCAAGAGTGAGCTCACCCACATGGCTTCACACATGGGTGCCACATGGCACTCATGTGTGAGCCCTTTTAACTATCCAACTAAGGGGTGGTTCACACCTCTTCTTGGGGTTTGCTCCATATAACATCCATGTTACATTTCCTTCCCCTTAACTCCATTTTTGTCCTCAAAAATAGTATTGGAAGGTCTATGAGAAAGAGAGAATATATAAAAGAAAGACTCCCACTATATCCCCATGTATTTCAATACATCGTCATATCTCCGTGTTGTTTCCCTGTATCCTTTCCCTTAAGAAGACTCTTGGGAAGGTAATCTAAAATTGGGAAACCGTCTCTGAAGGGTGCTAACCGGCTCCCATGTAGCACTATCTTTTGATCTGTCTTTCCACTTCACTAGACACTCTTTATACAAGTGACTTCTCATCCGTTTCTCTCGACTATGTATTATGCTCTCAGGTTCATGTGGAGTAGTTTCTCTCTTTATACAAGTGACTTCTCATCCGTTTCTCTCGACTATGTAGTATGCTCTCAGGTTCATGTGGAGTTGATTGAACAGAAATAGGCTCTACTACCTCACTATGTGCAATGAGATTCTCAGATTCACCCAACGTTTTCTTAAGTCGGCTAACATGAAATACTAGATGGATTTGGCTATTCTCTGGAAGGTGGAGTTGGTAAGCCATCTTTCCTATTCTCTTAAGTATTTGGAAAGGTCCACAATACCTAGGAGATAGTTTTGGACAAGGTCCCATCTTCATGGTTTCAGATCTAGATGCAACTCTAAGGTAGACTTGCTTTCCTACCTCAAAGTTAATGTCCCTCCTTTGAGGGCTAGCATAGGCTCTAGCTTTGTCCTGAGCTCTCCTAATAATATCCTTAGCAATCTTAAGCATATCGTTCATCTCTTCCAAGAAGTCCTTTGCAGCTTGAACTTTCTCATTCTGCAACCCTACTGCATAAGGAGCTCTCAACTGAAACCCATACATAAGCATAAATGGAGTATGCCGAGTGGAAGAGTGCTTGGCACTATTATATGCAAAATCTACTATAGGTAAGTGCTCTTCTGAGTTAGTTTGCCTTTCATTAACATATGCTTGAAGCATATCCTCTAGGATTTGGCTAACCCTCTCAGTTTGCCCATCTGACTGTGGATGCTTGGCCGTACTCATGCTAAGCTTCGTATCCAACGTTTTGAAGACCGCTCTCCAAAAGTGGCTAGTAAACTTCCTATCCCGATCAGAAACTATGTCTAAAGGAAGAACATATAGCAGTATATGTTCTTCACAAAAAGTCTAGCCAACTCGGGTGTCTTCAATGTAGTACGTGTTGGAATAAACCTAGCCATTTTGGTTAACCTATCCACAATTACCCAGATAGATTCATGCCCTCTCTGTGTCTTGGGTAATCCAACTATGAAATCCATGGAGATACTCTCCCACTTCCCATTGGGAATATCCAATGGGTGGAGTAGTCCTCCAATCTTCAACCTTTCAACTTTATTGACCTGGCATTTACTGCACTTAAGCACATACTCTAGGATGTCCTTATGAAGTCCAGGCCTGCGTCGTCTCATCTCAAGATCTTTAGGGACACACATCTTTCCTTTATATAAAAGATATCCATCATGGATACTATAATTCTTCCACTTGAATCCTTCTTGAGTACCCATCGATACTCCATCCTCATTGGAAACCCGTGTATCACGATCCCCATTCTCTATGGCTTCCCAAATCTCGGAATCTGCAGGATCAAGCCTACACTTTCCTCTGATGGACTCAAGTAGCTCACTAGTGATCTGAGTAAAACTCAGTCCATTGAGCATAGGCATGTGGATAAGTGAATCATCCACTACATTAAACTTTCCCTTCCTATACCTAAGCTCATAATCAAACTTCTGAAGGGTTTGTGCTCGTCCGGCCTTACCACCTTTAAGGTCTGTTTGATAAGAGAACCATTTAATGCTCTCTTGATCAAACACTATTATAACTTTGGCACCATATAAATAATGATGCTACTTCTTCAAAGCATGGACAATTGCATACAACTCCTTCTCATAGACGGAGTAATTTTTATGAGTTGGTTCTAGTTTCTTACTCTCAAAAAATACTGGTCGACCATCCTGAACTAAAACCGCTACTATAGCAAAATCACTCACATTGGTCTCAACCACAAAGGGTTTATTGGAATATGCTATATGTAAAAGTGGAGCTGTAGCAATTGCTACTTTCAATTTCTCCATACTTTGCCTCTGTTCATCTCCCCAATGAAAGGCTTTCCATTGGCAGAGTGGCGTACTTAGAGACCCCAGAAGAACCTTATAACACTTAACTTGAATACATTCGAACCAACTGCTTGGGTGCTTGCATCTATGAGGACAGTTTAAGGAGATTGATAATTCAACTTAGAAACCTAGAGCATCCCTTTGGAATTGATCACCTTTTGGTCAAATTCAAAGAAGGACGATACTAGACAAGAAAGGACCATGTACATGGTAACCAAATTACCAGATAGGACGAATGACTTGGGATCGATCATACCTGAGTGAGAAATGGGAGATCTTGAACACAAGAACAATAAGCGAGAATCTAGAACCCCTAGAGGAAAATCAGTCTTGAAGAGGATCATTACACCTGAGTGGACCCCTCAAGACTACATGATCATAAAACGTTTCATTAATAGAGGTACTGATGAAGCTTTTTGGAGATTCAAACTAGACAAACCTAGCGATGTAGATGGGGTCATCATATATGAGTTCAAGGACCTTGATCTTCCAAGAAAGGTCATATATTTGGACAATACTTCAGAAAGGATGTATGTTGTCGTAGAGCGTAGTAGACATGTGCACACTTGGAAAGGTGAAAAGATTTTCCCCTCTTATAAAGCAACAATCCCTCATAATCAGAACAGAGCAAGATCTTCACATATCCTAGGAGCATAGAAAGAGAAACTCGAGGAAAGACCCGAAGTAAGTTTTGTGCACACTATAGGGAGAGAACGATCAGGGATAGACATCGACATAACAAAATGAGAAAGAGCCACCGGACATAGGAACTAGAGAGGTATGGATGACTTTCCTTTGCCTAGACCAAGAGAGCATCCTAGAATCTTGAGACCCTCGCAAGTGATCAAAACCATGAAAAATTACTTTGATGGCACATGCGATCCTTATGATCATGTGGCCAAATTTAAGCACCTGTTGAGAGGAGAACAAGTGGAGGATCTATTCACTCAATACAAGGCTTTTGAACTTACCTTGAAAAACACAATGCTAACATAGTTTCAACCACTACATCAAGGTCAATTTAGGATTATCACACAACTGCTAGACACTTTCATTGAGGAATTCTCCAAGAGTGCAATTGGAAACAACACTTCATCTTTGATCCATAGTTTCAAACAGACTCCAAGAAACAACTTGATTAGCAAGCATTGCTAGTGTTAGAAAATAATCTAAACAGAGCATTAGTGATGGTATCTCCATTAATCTCAAAAAGAAATCCTAATGCTCAATTTTTTGATTCGACACATGGAAATAGCCTATCGGCTTATTATACTGACTCTCTTGAGCATAATGATGCTTATCAATACGATGTACAATTGATGAACCTATTAGAGTTTGAGGTCTGCGGAAGCACGCAAACAACACAAGGAAGAAGAAGAAGCTGGGACCACAGCACACAATAGTGAATGTATTACCACTAGAATGTACTAAGATAAGTAACTCGTTAGGGCAATAGGTATATATACAAGTTGGGGGAAAAAACCTCCTAGAGAGGGAAAAAAGTGCCCCGATGGTGCTAGTGTGTTCACACGCATCACTACCTAAATATAGCAACAAGTCCCCCTGGGAGTGATGCGGTGAATAAGGAGCTGGCACTCATTTATAAGGAAGTGCCAAGCTATGTGGAATCAATCCACAAAAGGAAGTAAGCCCAAAGCTTTTCGAAACTCTTCAAACTTCTCCCTAGGCAGAGCCTTTGTGAAAAGGTCTGCAATGTTCTCCTGCGTGGGCACACATGCCAAGCTGATCTCTCTATCAGAGAACCTCTCCCTGACATAATGATAATGCATCTCAATGTGCTTAGTGCGAGCATGGAACATAGGGTGGTTCCTCGCAACTTCCAATGCACTCTGACTGTTAGTGAAGATGGTGGTGGAAGAAGATTGACCAACACCCAAATCAGCCATAAGGCATCTGAGCCACAGTCACTGTGAAAGTTGCCCTATAATCAGCCTCACAACTGGAAGTGGCCATGATAGACTGCTTCTTGCTCAACCAAGATATACATGAGCTACCAAGCATGAAGAAAAAGCCACTAGTGGACACACGAGTGTCATAGCAACCAGCAGAGTCAAAGTCAGAAAAAGCATGCAAATCTGGCGGTCGTGATCTCCCCTTGGGATAAAACAATCCAAGTATCCGAGTACCACTCAAGTAGCGAAAGATGTGCTTAACCACCTGCCAATGCTTAACACCTGGGCAATGCATAAATCTGCTCATCTCTGAGACAACAAACTGGATATCTGGTTGAGTAATGCATAAGTAAATCAAGCATTCAACAACCTACTAATAGAGAACAACATCAAATGCATCTCCAACATCATGAAGACTCAATTGTAAACCTTTCTCCATAGGAGTGGCAATAGGTTTACAGTCTTCAAGGCCAAAACATTGCAATAATGTGTCATTATATTTCATTTGACACAAAACTATTACGCCATCAACTTGCATAAATTGAATGCCCAAATAATGAGGCAAATGCCCCAAATCAGACATCTCAAATGAGGAATGCAGATCAACCTTAAAATCAGCAATATGCTTCTCATGAGGACCATAGAGGAGGATGTCATCAACATAGACAACAATGATCAGAAGCACATCATTAGCACACTTAACATATAAGGTGCTCTCAGTTGGACTGCTCTCAAAACCATGTGCAATCAGGTAGGCATGTATTTTTTCATACCAAGCACATGATGTTTGCTTTAAACCATATAATGCGTTCTTCAACCTGCACACTTGGTTTTCATGGCCTTTCTGCACAAAGCCACGGGGCTGAAAAACGTACACTTCCTCATGCAAGTCATCATTTAGAAATGTAGTTTTGATGTCCAGCTGATGTACATTCCAACCATGATGAGCTGCAAGTGCACAGATGCTACAAACACTAGTCATTTGTCAAGTAGGAGCAAAGGTCTCATCAAAATCAATGCCTCTTTCCTAAGCATAACCCTTTGCAACAAGCCTAGCTTTATACCTGTCAACTATACCATTAGGCTTACGCTTCAGCTTGTATACCCACTTATTGCCAATGGCCTTCTTGCCAAGAGGCAAGTCACATAAAGACTAGGTACCATTTGTCATAATAACATCATATTCTGATTGCATAACAACTAACCATTTTTTTGAATTTTGTGCTTCATCAAACGAAATAAGATCATTCTCATCACAGAGACTAGAGGTACCCATATCATAGCAATTTGATGCAAAAGAAGCACTGTGCGATCCTGAATGAGTACGATATGACAAAGATGCATCTAACTTGCTATGATGCAAAGTCTACACCAGCCATTTTGGCATAGTTTTTGCCTCTTCAATATTATCTCTCTCATCAACAAGTGCATCATGTAAATCTGCATTAGCAATGGAATGATCTGCACCATCACATGAAACCTGTAAAGGTTGCCTCATTAGGACTAGCACTAGACTGTCTACCTATAAAAAGAGGCAGCAAAGTTTCAAACTTGTCTTTGGAGCTAACAGATATCCCCTTAGTACATGAAAGTAATGGCTGAATAACATCTTCCAAAAAAACAACATCATGGCTAACCAAAATGTGTTTAGTCTATGGATGATGCAGATGATAGCCTTTGCTTTCAGAACTGTACCCAACAAAATTACATTTCACTGCTTTATCATCCAATTTCTTGCGTTGTTATTTAGGCACTAATGCATATGCCAAACAACCAAAAACATGTAGGTGAGCAATATATGGCTTACAACCATGCCAAGCCTCATATGGAGTGATAGACTGCAATGCTTTAGTGGGACACCTATTAAGTACATATGCTACACACATGATAGCCTCGAGCCAGAATCTATGTGGTAAAGCCTAACTCTTGACCATACACCTTGCCATCGCCATGAGTGACTTGATCTTCCATCCAACAACTCCATTCTATTGAGGTGTATATGACACTCTACACTAATTTTTTATCCCATGTTCAGCGAAAAATGCATTAAAGTTAGAAGACATATATTTCGCCCCTCAATTAGAACGGAATGTGCCCATTTTACATGCTGACATGTTGATAGATTTTTTAGTCAAAACCAAAAACTGTTTGAAGCACATAAACACTTCCAACTTTGCTTTCAATGTATATACCCATGCATGCCTAGAAAAATCATCAATGAAAGTTACGAAGTAAAGATAGTTTCAAAAAGAGGGTGTCTAGAAAGGATCACAAACATCACTGTGAACAAGCTGCAATTTCTGAGTAGCTTGAGCTAAACCATCTTTTGGGAACGAGGAACGCTGCATTATGCCCAAAATACAACCTTCACAGACATGTTTATCAGGTGCCTCAAGTTTGGGCAAAGAGGACACCATTTCAGATTTCTAGAGATGTAGCAGACTAGCAAAATTTAGATGACCAAAGCATGCATGCCAAAGCTTTGCATCTGACATAGCTTGAGAATCATGTACTGCACATGCTAAATCATTCACAGATTTTTCATAGGCTATGAGCTTATACAGCCCACGACATAAAATGCGAGAAGCAATAATGACGTAGCCATTTGACATATCATGAACTATACATCTGTCATAAACAAATTTCACAACGAAGCTAATCTTGGCTAATGCTGAAACTGATAACAAAGTTTTCTTGATCCGTGGCACAAATAAAGACACCAACAATGTAAAAGAACTACGATCAATAGTAGTCAGAATGATCTTACCAACTCCCATAACATGATAAGAGGAGTTGTTGGTGCATGTGATAGTATTCCTTGTAGGAGCAGGCTCAAATGAAGTGAAGAAACTGCGCTCCGAGGTAATATGTTTGGACACCCCACTATCAAAGTACTAAACATCTCAGTCTATTGTAGATATACACTGTTCATGAGAAGATGGGTCATAACTGCAAACAGTGGTAAACACCCATTCTTTATTCTGCACAAGATTAGCAAACTCTATTTTGGGTGTAGATGCCTCTACAACAACCATTCCAACCTCTTTCTTCCTTGCCTCTTTGGCAACCAATTTTAGATAGCTCTTTATTACATGATCATTTCCTTTATAGTATTTGCAAAACAATTTCTACTTTTCTATTTTCTTCTCTTCTCTGTCTTCCTTCTTTGATTGTGCAAAATTAGCAGATTTTTGCTTACTAGAAGAAGAGCTCCATTTAACTCTACCCTTCTGACTAGCTAGGAAAGTTTGATCTGCAACACGAATAATGGACATGTTCTGCCTAGATTGATCTTCCTGCAACAGAACAGAGACTAACTCCTCAAATGTTAAGGCATTTGGATTGCCCTTTATCATCAAACAAAGAGTAGAAGAGAAAAATCTGATATGAATTGGGAAGTCCATTCAAAACAGTCTACACAAGTGAACTATTAGGCAAGACTTCATTAGTAGAAATCAATTGTTCTTTCAAATCTTTGATCTTTGTTAGGAAAGTATCCATGGAATCACCTTCATTCATGTTCTCACTCTCCACAATTGTTTTTGGAGGTAAGAAACACAAGCCTCATTCCTTTGCTAATATAAAGTGGTAAGTGTATCCAGCATCCTTAGCTATTCTACAAGAGTGAATATGAGGAATAATGGCACATTTGACAGACAAGGCTATCAATGCATGTGTTTGCGCATCTCTGCCATCCCAACGAATTTGCTCTATAGTAGGTGTAGCAGGAACTGCAACATGAACAGGAACATGAAGAATATCACCATCTTCAATGCCATTTGCATCACCTTCAACAACTATGTTTACAAGTGAAATAGGATGTTTTTCAACACCCTGCACAATATTCCATAGTTCTTTTGCAACCAATACATGATGTATCATATAAGCCCACAATGGGTAATTGGTACCATCCAAATTATCCTCAACAACCAACATATAAAATACATCACTGCTTTCAGCCATGGCCACTGAATAAAATGCCCTGGTGCAAAAAAATGACTATATCTCAAAAAGTTGAATAGGACTACGCTGTCAAGTTCTGCTAAACCTGTAGTAGACTTCGAGATGCTTATAATGGCGAACCGAAACCTATCTTTGGCACAAAAAGATAAAATTGCCGACACAAGCACTATGATAGTGAATTTTGAGGTTGAGACGAGCTTAGATTGCGATTTTGGCACCACACAACAAAGATGTTTTGATCTCCTAGTCAGCCTGAGTATGGTCATTAATTTTTGTGCGATTTTGAGACCATGACTGGAGAGGTGTCGAGGACACCCTAGATGAAGTGGCGACCTGCTCTTATACCAGTTGTTGGAGTTTGAGGTCTGCGAAAGCATAGGAACAACACAAGGAAGAAGAAGAAGAAGCTTGGAGCACAATGCACAATACTGAATGTATTACCACTAGAATGTACAAAGATAAGTAACCCGTTAGGGCAATAGGCATATATACAAGTTGGGGGAAAAACCTCCTAAAGAGGAAAAAAAGTACCCCGATGGTCCTACTATATTCATACACATCACTACCTAAATATATCAATAGAACCTAGTTGGAAGTTAGACTATACTCAATTAATGTGCATGAACCCCAAATCTAGACCTCAATAGACAATATAGGCCTCAAGGACCTAGAGGAACTTGTTATAGATGTCAAGGAGATCACTTTATTTTTGAATGTCCACTTCCTCCACCAAGGCAACCTCAATATATAGTGATTCAAGGTTTTTTTCCTAATTGTGGAAAGGAACATCTTCTTCGAGATTGTCCTAAGAATCCAAACAATGTTCAAAAAATTGCCCGAATCAATATAATTTGCTTAATGGTAGAATTTCATGGAAGTGTGACCCAAGTAACCCCCATAAATGTGTTGATATATTTAGGTAGTGATGTGTGTGAACACTCTAGGACCGCCGGGGCACTTTTTTCCCTCTTTAGGAGGTTTTTTTCCCCGGCTTGTATATACGCCTATTGCCCTAATGGGCTACTTATCTTTGTACATTCTCTAGTAATACATTCAGTATTGTGTGTTTGTGCTCCAAGCTTCTTCTTCTTCCTTGTGCTGTTCACGTGCTTCCGCAGATGTCTATCTCCAACAATTGGTATCAGAGCAGGTCGTCGCTTCTTCTAGGGCGCCGTTGACACTCCTCTGTTTGCAGTCTTAGATTTGCACGAAATTTGGTGAGCATACTCAGGGTGTTTCCGAGATCAAAACTGCTTCGCTTTGTGGTGCCGAAATCGCAATCTGAGCTCGTTTCGGCCTCCGAACGCACTATCGCAGTGCTTGTGCAGGCTATTTCGTCCTTTTGTGTCAAAGGTATATACCAGTTTCTGTTTGCCAGTTTAAGCGTCTCGAAGTCTGCTACAGGTTTAGCAGAACTCGTCTGGGCAGTTCCGTTCAACTTTTTGAGATACAGTCAATTTTCTGCATCAAGGTATTTTAATCACCGGCCATGGCTGAAAAGCAGTGATGTATTCCGTATGTTGGCTGTTGAGGATAAGTTGGATGGTACCAACTACCCATTATGGGCTTATATGATGCGACATGTACTGGTTGCAAAAGGATTGTGGAACATTGTGCAGGGTGTTGAAAGACGTCCTGTTACACCTGTAACGACAGGAACTGCAAATACAGGTGTTGGAGCTGATGAAGATGGTGTCGAAGATGATATTCCACAGATTCCTGTTCGTGCTGCTGTTTCTATTGCACCTACTGCAGAGCAGATTCGTTGGGATGGCAGAGATGCCCAGGCACATGCATTGATAGCTTTGTCTGTCAAACGTGCCATTATTCCTCACATTCGCTCTTGCAGAACAGCAAAGGATGCTTGGGATACACTTACCACTTTGTACCAGGCTAGGAATGAGGCTCGTGTTGCTTACCTCCGAAAACAGTTGGAGAGTGAGCACATGAATGAAGGTGATTCTATGGACAGTTTTCTTACAAAGATCAAAGACCTGAAGGAACAATTGATTTCTGCTGATGAGGTTATACTAGATAGCTCACTTGTGCAGACCGTTCTGAATGGTCTTCCTGATTCATATCAGAGTTTTGCCTCTACTCTTCGGTTGATGATGAAAGGCAATCCGAATGCCTTGTCATTTGAGGAATTAGTCTCTGTTCTGTTGCAGGAAGATCAGTCCAGGCAGAACAGGTGTTAGTATATGATCAATGTCTACCCCTCATGATTGTATGCACATTTTGTAAGGCCCCCTTTATGAGGAGAAGCCAAGCGTGCATTACCCAATTGATGGGAATCCCAACTTGAATGTTGGATGAAGGTCATATTGGACCATGTAAGATATTATAAGGAAAGGGAGTTACCATGGTCCCCAATTGTGGGGTCCGGGGCAGCGGTGAGCAGCCCCGGCTGGGGGGTCCAAGGGGGCCAGCGGGCCCC
This sequence comes from Ceratopteris richardii, assembly GCA_020310875.1. Lineage (NCBI taxonomy): Eukaryota > Viridiplantae > Streptophyta > Polypodiopsida > Polypodiales > Pteridaceae > Ceratopteris > Ceratopteris richardii. The sequence continues at coordinate 4,790,683 of CM035414.1, forward strand.
CTGGCTGGGGGGTCCCAGGGGGCCAGCGGGCCCCCTGGTGGGGGTCCGGGGGCAGCGCCCCCGGCGTGACGGTAAAGGGAATTTTCCATGGAATATTCCCTGTCGGAGTCAGAAATCATTTATATTTGTTAGGTCGGTTCAACCAGTCTAAGCCGTGTATGGCAATTACGCGGGCGGTGGCCGCCCACGCTCTACCGCCCATGTATAGCCGTCCATGGCAGGCCACCCATGATCCTATATATACATGACTTGTGCACTTCCTAAGATACCGAGTTGAGCTAGCATACCTCTACCTTGTATCTCCCTATCTAGAGTTGTCTAGATCACCATTTAAGCTCTACCTTGAGAGCGCACGGGTGGACAACGCCATCATCTTTGTACTTGCTGCTAGTAGAAAATTGTTGAGATTCTCCTATATCTGTTATCTTCTCTGCTATTGCTCCTGTGTTATATTGCGTAACTATTGTCTTTCATGGTATCAGAGCTGTAAGGTTCGAATAGCTTGAGAAGTATCATTATTTTAGCCTGCTAGCAGACTAGAATATCAGTAGATTATTCGAGTGATTACATGATGGCTTCATCGTCGAATAGTAGTCTTGGTGCTTCAACTAATGTTAATGCTGCACCTATTCGAATTCGTCCACCTGCATTCACTGAAGGGAAGCTGGATGGAACCAATTATACACTCTGGAAGTTCAAAATTTCTGCAATTTTGGACTCCTATGAATTACTTGACACTGTCATGGGACCGATGGGATTGGATCCAGAGCCTATACCAGTTGAAGATCCAGCAAATTCAAGATTGATGATTCAGCCAGATCCAGATCTTCTACGAGCTTGGAAGAGGCGGAATGCTGATGCATTATGTGCGATTGTCACTAGTGTAAGTGATTCTGTGCTTACTTTAGTTCAACATACTACTAAAGCACATGAGGCTTGGGGCATATTGGCTCGACAATATGAGACCAAGAACCACACTAGGATACAGAATTTAGAAAATCAGTTGGCAAATGAAAAGCATTCTGATTCTGAAAAGGCTGAAGATTTTATCAAACGGATAAAGCATCTTCAAGATCAATTGGCTGCAGTTGGTGTTGTTATAACACCAGAAGAGTTGGCTCGAAGATCTGTACGTGTTCTTCCAGCAAAGTATGATGGATTAGTAACAACCCTTAACACTCAGGTAAGGCCAACTCCTCTTACATTTGAAGAGTTTTGTGCCATGCTTTTAGAAGAAGAGATGCGGCTAAAGAATCGGCAAAGTACAACTGATGCTGCATTCTCAGCAAATGCAAAAGGTAAAGGCTCTTCAGAGGGATCAAAGAAGAAGCCAAAGAAGAAAAAGTTCACAGGAAGTTGCTTCTATTGTGAAAAGAAAGGCCATGCCATCAAGGATTGCAGAAAGAAGCAAGTTGATGAACGGAATGGGACTGTAAAATCATCATGGAAGAACAAAGAGTCTGCAAACAACACAGAGCTGGAACTTTGGGTAGCTATTGAAGAGGTATGTTCATCTGCTCAAGCTCGTGTTGATGAGCCATGGATTTTAGATAGTGGAGCTTCTCGCCATATGACTAGTAAAAAGGATTGGTATAGTTCCCTAGTGCCTCTGCGGGAATCCATCAATGTAGTGGTGGGAAATGACTCCAAGTGTCCAGCTGAAGGAACTGGAACCATCTCTTTTATCACTTCTCCAGGTGTTGAGAAAAAGTTATCCGATGTTCTCTATGTACCTACACTCAAAAGAAATTTGTTGTCAGTTTCTGCAATAACAGATCGTGGACTCGAAGTTCACTTCAATAAGAGTGGTGCGGAAATCATGGATTCATCAGGTAATGTTGTAGGTAAAGGCATACGACGGGATAACTTGTATGAGTTAAGTGCTTTAACTGCTACAGAAGATAAAGATGTAAGCAGGTTATGGCACCGACGATTTGGGCATCTCGGATTTGCAGTTTTGAAGGAGATGCAACGAACAGGGATGGTTGCTCATATGCCTGCATTTTCAGAGTTGCAGGAACCTTGTGAAGCTTGTATGATGGGCAAGCAACAACGAAAGGCATTTCCAAGAGAGACCAGCAATCGATCTCAAGCTCCTCTAGAGTTGGTACATGCTGATCTCTGCGGTAAAATGTCTACACCTGCTTTAGGAGGACCTTTCTACTTCTTGCTGTTAGTCGACGATTATAGTAGAAAGATGTGGGTTTATTTCATTCGAGAGAAGGCTGATGCTTTTGAAAAATTTAAAACGTGGCATAAGTATGTAGAAAATGAATCAGGAAGGAAACTGAAGAAATTTAGAACAGATAGAGGAGGTGAATTCTTGTCAACAGAATTCAACAATTACTGTAAGGAGCATGGTGTGAAAAGGCAACTTACCACAGCTCATACACCCCAACAAAATGGCGTTGTTGAGCGCAGGAACAGGACAGTAGTTGAAATGGCTCGTTGTATGTTGAAGGCTCAAGACATGCCTGATTCATTCTGGGCAGAAGCAGTCAATACAGCAGTCTACATCCTCAATCGAAGCTACACAAAAGCTTTAAAGGGGATGACTCCTCAAGAAGCATATTCTGGTAAAAAGCCTTCAGTTTTGCATTTCAGAATTTTTGGTTGTTTCTGTTATGCACATATTCCTGATTCAACAAGATCAAAGTTGGATTCAAAAAGCAAAAAGTGTGTCTTCCTAGGATATAGTGAAGAGTCTAAAGCATACAGGTTATGGGATCCTGAGGCAAGGAAGATTTTTGTCAGCCGAGATGTGGTGTTTGATGAACGACCACACTTAGTAGAAGATAAAGGTAAATCTACTATCTCATCAAGCGGAGAAATATCTCACCTTGTGCCTATCAAAAGACAGGTTAAAGTTGAGGAGGAGGAAACATCTAATGGAGAAATTTCCTCAATAAAAAGCCAACCAGTTGTAGCTGCACAGTGTAAGCCACTACCGAAGTGGGCACAACAGCTCTTTGATGATCACAATCCACATGTAGATGTACCAGAATCATCATCGGATGGATTACGAAGATCAAAGAGAATAGAGGAGCAAAGGAGAGCCTCAGAACACATTGTTAACATGGCTCTAATGGCAGATATCATGGGTTCGATAAAGGAACCTACCACCATTGAAGAAGCCCTTGATGATCCAGATTGGAGAGCGGCAATGCAGTCTGAGTATGATAGTATACTCAAAAATGATACATGGGATCTAGTCGACTTGCCGCCAAAGAAGAAGGTAATAGGTACTAAATGGATTTGGAAAGCTAAGTATAAAGCTGATGGAACATTAGAAAAGTATAAGGCACGATTAGTTGCACAGGGTTTTTCACAGATTGAAGGATTTGATGTTCAAGAAACTTTTGCACCAACAGCACGCATGACAACTATTCGGACGGTACTTGCAGTAGCTGCACAAAAGTCTTGGCCTATTTTCCAGATGGATGTCAAATCTGCATTTTTGAATGGTCACCTCAAGGAGGAGGTATATGTATCTCAATTATATGTATCTCAACCACCAGGTTTTGAGGTGCCCAATTCAGAAAATAAAGTTTGCAGGTTGAAGAAAGCTTTGTATGGACTTAAGCAAGCTCCACGGGCTTGGTACCAACGAATAGATCATTTTTTCAAAAATATGGGTTTTGAAAGAAGTACTTCTGATGCTAACCTGTATGTAACGAAAAGGGATAGCAAGCTAGTTGTTGTCATTGTATATGTAGATGATTTGATCATTACAGGAGATCATCAGGAACTCATCAATCAAACTCGGATCAGCTTGGGAACTGAGTTTGAAATGACAGACTTAGGTCTACTCCATTTTTGTCTGGGAATTGAAGTATGGCAAAGGAAGGATGGCATTTTCATCTCACAACAAAAATATTCCAAAGAAATTCTCAAGGCATTTGGAATGATGGACTGCAAACCAACTAGCACACCTATGGAGGTAAATCATAAGCTATCTATGGATGATAACATGCCTGATGTAGATGCTAAGAAGTATAGGAAGCTCGTTGGAAGTCTTATTTTTCTGTGCAACACTAGACCAGACATTTGCTATGCTGTTGGAGTGTTAAGCAGGTTTTCCAACAAACCTAAGGAGAGTCACTGGAATGCTGGAATGCGAATTCTAAGGTACATTGCAGGAACCTTGGATTTTGGTATTTTGTATACCATAGGTGATACACTCCAAGGATATTGTGATTCAGATTGGGCTGGAGATTGTGATTCTAGAAAATCAGTTTCTGGATATTGTTTCTCACTTGGTTCAGGAATATTTTCTTGGGTAAGTAGGAAGCAACCAACTCTCGCACTCTCCTCCACTGAAGCAGAGTACAAAGCAGCTTGTTTTGCTTCTTGTGAGGCAGTCTGGTTAAGGAGAATTCTTGCAGATATAGGCTTTCCATCAAATATGCCAATTGTACTCAAGTGTGATAATCAAAGTTGTATGGCTATTGCAAAGAACCCAGTATTTCATGCTCGCACCAAGCACATAGAAGTACAGTACCATTACATTCGTGAGCTAATTGAAGATGAAATTGTGGAGCTAGAATATTGCCCAACAGAGGCAAATTGTGCTGACATATTCACTAAAGCACTTGGAAGAGAGCAGCTCAACAAGCATATTCAACAGATGGGCATAGGACCGAGACCTACTTGATTTATCATCGGTAAACATTGAGGGGGGGTGTTAGTATATGATCAATGTCTACCCCTCATGATTGTATGCACATTTTGTAAGGCCCCCTTTATGAGGAGAAGCCAAGCGTGCATTACCCAATTGATGGGAATCCCAACTTGAATGTTGGATGAAGGTCATATTGGACCATGTAAGATATTATAAGGAAAGGGAGTTACCATGGTCCCCAATTGTGGGGTCCGGGGCAGCGGTGAGCAGCCCCGGCTGGGGGGTCCAAGGGGGCCAGCGGGCCCCCTGGCTGGGGGGTCCCAGGGGGCCAGCGGGCCCCCTGGTGGGGGTCCGGGGGCAGCGCCCCCGGCGTGACGGTAAAGGGAATATTCCATGGAATATTCCCTGTCGGAGTCAGAAATCATTTATATTTGTTAGGTCGGTTCAACCAGTCTAAGCCGTGTATGGCAATTACGCGGGCGGTGGCCGCCCACGCTCTACCGCCCATGTATAGCCGTCCATGGCAGGCCACCCATGATCCTATATATACATGACTTGTGCACTTCCTAAGATACCGAGTTGAGCTAGCATACCTCTACCTTGTATCTCCCTATCTAGAGTTGTCTAGATCACCATTTAAGCTCTACCTTGAGAGCGCACGGGTGGACAACGCCATCATCTTTGTACTTGCTGCTAGTAGAAAATTATTGAGATTCTCCTATATCTGTTATCTTCTCTGCTATTGCTCCTGTGTTATATTGCGTAACTATTGTCTTTCAACAGGTCCATTATGCGTGTTGCAGATCAAGCTTTCCTGGCTAGTCAGAAGGGCAAAGGAAAATGGAGCTCTTCTACTAGTAAGCAGAAATCTGCAAATGCTGCACAATCGAAGAACCAGGATAAAGATGAGAAGAAATCAGAAAAGCAGAAATTGTTCTGCAAGTACTGTAAAGGAAATGATCATATTATAAAGAACTATCCAAAACTGGCTGCTAAAGAGGCAAAGAAGAAAGAGGCTGGAATGGTTGTTGCAGAGGCCTCTACACCAAAAACAGAGTCTGCAAATCTTGTGCAGGAAGAAGAATGGGCGTTTACTACTGTCTGCAGTTTTGACCCATCTTCTCATGATCAGTGCATGTCTGCAGTAGACTCAGATGTTTGGTACTTTGACAGTGGGGCGACCAAACATATTACCTCGCAGCGCAGTTTCTTCTCTTCACTCGAGCCTGCCCCTACAGGGAATACTGTCACATGCGCCAATAACTCCTCTTATCCTGTTATGGGAGTTGGTAAGATCATTCTGACTACTGCTGATGGTAGTTCTTTCACTTTGTTAGATGCTTTATTTGTGCCAGGGATCAAAAAGAACCTGTTATCAATTTCTGCATTAGCCAAGATTGGCTTGGTTGTGAAATTCGTTGATGACAGATGTACAGTCCATGATCTCTCAAATGGCGATGTGATTATTGCTTCTGGCATTTTATGTCGTGGGCTGTATAAGCTCATAGACTATGAAAGATCTGTGAATGATTCGGCATGTGCAGTTCATGATTCTCAAGCTATGTCAGATGCAAAGCTTTGGCATGCATGCTTTGGTCATCTGAATTTTGCTAGTTTGTTACGCCTGCAGAAATCTGAAATGGTGTCCTCTTTGCCCAAACTTGAGGCACCTGGAAAACATGTTTGTGAAGGCTGTATTCTGGGCAAAATGCAGCGTTCTTCCTTTCCAAAAGATGGTTCAGTTCGGGCTACACAGAAATTGCAGCTTGTACATAGTGGTGTCTGTGGTCCTATGCAGACACCCTCTTTTGGAAATTACCTTTACTTCGTGACTTTCATTGATGATTTTTCCAGGCATGCATGGGTATATCCACTCAAAGCAAAGTCCGAAGTGTTCATGTGCTTCAAACAGTTTTTGGTTTTGGCTGAAAATCTGTCAGCATGTAAAATGGGCACCCTCCGTTCTAATCGAGGGGGGGAATATATGTCTTCAGATTTTAATGCATTTCTGGCTGAACGTGGGATAAAACACTAGTGTACAGTGCCGTATACACCTCAACAGAATGGAGTTGCTGAACGAAAGAACAGGTCACTCATGGAGATTGCAAGGTGCATGGTCAAAAGTCAGGCTTTACCACATAGTTTCTGGCTTGAGGCTGTCATGTGTGCAGCATATGTACTGAACAGGTGTCCCACTAAAGCGTTGCAGTCTATCACTCCATATGAGGCTTGGCATGACCGCAAGCCATCTGTTGCTCATCTGCGTGTTTTTGGTTGTTTGGCATATGCATTAGTGCCTGAACAACATCGCAGAAAATTGGATGATAAGGCAGTAAAATGTATTTTTGTTGGGTACAGTTCTGAAAGTAAAGGCTATCGTCTGTATCATCCATAGACTAAACGCATTCTGGTTAGCCGTGATGTTGTCTTTGTGGAAGATGCTATTCAGCCATTGCTTTCATGTACTAAGGAGACATCTGTTAGCTCCAAAGACATGTATGATACTTTGATGCCTCTTTTTACAAGTGGACAGGCTAGTGCTAGTCCTAATGAGGCAACTTCTCAGCCTTTGCAGGTTTCATATGATGATGCGGATCATTCCATTTCTGATGCAGATTTACATGATGCACTTGTTGATGAGAGAGCTGATATTGAGCAGGCAAAAACTATGCCAAAATGGCTGGTGCAGACTTTGCGTGACAGCAAATTAGATGCACCTTTGTCATATCGTACTCGTTCAGGCTCTCATAGTGCCTCCTTTGCATCAGATTGCTATGCTATGGTTGCATCTAGTCTCTGTGATAAGAATGAGCCTGGTTCTTTTGATGAAGCACAAAATTCAGAAAATTGGATGGCTGCTATGCAATCTGAATATGATGCTATAATGAAGAATGGTACATGGTCTTTATGTGACTTGCCTCCTGGCAAGAAGGCCATTGGCACTAAGTGGGTATACAAGCTGAAGCGTAAACCTGATGGTACAGTTGAGAGGTATAAGGCTAGGCTTGTTGCAAAGGGTTATGCACAGGAAAGAGGCATTGATTTTGATGAGACCTTTGCATCTACATGCCGTATGACTACTGTTCGGAGCATTTGTGCACTTGCAGCCCATCATGGTTGGAATGTACATCAGTTGGACATTAAAACAGCATTTCTGAATGGTGATTTGCATGAAGAAGTGTATGTTTTTCAGCCTCGTGGCTTTGTGCAGAAAGGGCATGAAAACCAGGTTTGCAGGTTAAAGAAGGCATTATATGGTTTAAAGCAAGCACCATGTGCTTGGTATGAAAAGATACATGCCTATCTGATTGCACATGGTTTTGAGAACAGTCCAACTAAAAGCACCTTATATGTTAAACGTGCTAATGATGTGCTTCTGATCATTGTTGTCTATGTTGATGACATGCTGCTCACTGGTCCTATTGAGACACATATTGCTGATTTTAAGGCTGATTTGCATGCCTCATTTGAGATGTCTGATTTGGGGCATTTGCATCACTATTTGGGCATTCAGTTTATGCACGTTGATGGTGGAATGGCTTTGTGTCAAACGAAATATATTGACACATTATTGCAGCATTTTGGCCTTGAAGACTGTAAGCCTATTGCCACTCCTATGGAGACAGGTTTGCGATTGAGTCTTCATGATGCTGGAGATGCATTTGATGCTGTTCTTTATCAGCAGGCTGTTGGATGCTTGATTTACTTATGCATTACTCGACCAGATATTCAGTTTGCTGTCTCACAGATGAGCAGGTTTATGCATTGCCTAGGAGTCATGCATTGGAAAGTGGTTAAGCGCATCTTTCGCTACTTGAGTGGTACTCGGCTACTTGGGTTGTTTTATCCCAAGGGGGAATCACTACCGCCAGATTTGCATGCTTTTTCTGACTCAGATTGGGCTGGTTGCTATGACACTCGTGTGTCCACCAGTGGTTTTTGCTTCATGCTTGGTAACTCATGTATATCTTGGTTGAGCAAGAAGCAGCCTACTGTGGTCACTTCCAGTTGTGAGGCTGAGTATAGGGCAGCTTTCACAATGACTGTTGAGTGTGTGTGGCTCAGACGCCTTATGGCTGATTTGGGTGTTGGCCAGTCTTCTGCCACCACCATCTTCACTGACAGTCAGAGCGCATTGGCAGTTGCGAGGAACCCTCTGTTCCATGCTCGCACTAAGCACATTGAGGTGCATTATCACTATGTCAGGGAGAGGTTCTCTGCTGGGGAGATCAGCTTGGCACATGTGCCCATGCAGGAGAACATTGCAGACCTTTTTACGAAGGCTCTGCCTAGGGAGAAGTTTGAAGCTTTCCGCAAAGCTTTGGGCTTACTTCCTTTTGTGGAGTGATTTCCACATAGCTTGGCACTTCCTTATACATGAGTGCCAGCTCCTTGTTCACCGCATCACTCCCAGGGGGGATTTGTTGATATATTTAGGTAGTGATGTGTGTGAACACTCTAGGACCGCCGGGGCACTTTTTTCCCTCTTTAGGAGGTTTTTTTCCCCCATATACGCCTATTGCCCTAATGGGCTACTTATCTTTGTACATTCTCTAGTAATACATTCAGTATTGTGTGTTTGTGCTCCAAGCTTCTTCTTCTTCCTTGTGCTGTTCGCGTGCTTCCGCAGATGTCTATCTCCAACAAAATGTAGTCACTAGAGCACAAGATTTACAGAAGACTGTAGACATAGAACAAGAAAACAAATATGAGCTTAGTGAATCAAAAGGCACTAGTAAGAAGAGAACAAGAACTTGGAAAGATAGACGTAAAAGAATGGAAATATAGTGGGCTAAAATACTCAGTGAGCTAGAAGAGAGCATTACGGGAAGAAAAAAAGCAAAAATCGCATCTCAAAATCCATCAAAGACACATATACACCACCCAATGCATGAATTTGCACCCCACCATCCATTCCACTTCAACCCTAAACAAGATCAGTCTTAGCGGAACCTACTCTAGAAGGCTTGGACATGATACTCAAAACTTACTAGGCTCGACTTCAAGAAGGGCCAAATGTAGCTGAGTTAGATAATTACTATCCCCGAATGGACTTAGAGATTGAAAGGCCAAAGCTTTGTGCAAAGATGGTAGAATTAGCTCAGGCTATGTTTGATGCAAGACAACTTTTCAATCAAACAGACTTAGTGAAACCAGAGATACACTTTGAAGGACTATTGGATAGATTAGAGCAATTGGTGGATAACTCATAGACTTTAGCAGCACCAAAGGTTCAAGATGGTGGAAATGAGAGAAAAATCTTACATATACGGAAAGCTCTTGTTCCTAGCTCTATGAAGGATGGACTACCTTCCTCTATAAACCGGTACTCTCAAGAGTTCTTGCAGGAAATTTAAGAGGAGAAATGGGCCAAGTAGGGAGAAGAACCCCCTTCAATTCAAGAAGTAGATGATCTTCATGATTAGTTTGCTCAAGACATTCCCTCTATCTATGGAGAGAAGGATGATGTACAAGCAAGAAAACAATTAGACTTCAAATCTAATTCCTTACAAGAGCTACCTCATTTCACGATTCTATTCAGATGAGAGCTCCCATAGTAATGATTAGAAACAAAGAATTTTCTATATGTAGGAACACAAAAGTAGTCAAGAACACCAAAGTGCAATGCCATCTCACTTTGGAAGAACTAGTCAAAGTCAAGCTAGGGTCGTGGAAGCATGTAGAAAACTAATTGGCAGAAATGACTAGTTCCCACTCTCACATAGAATCACAAAGGAAAGTACCAGGCATACCCATTGACAAGATAGGAGATATGAGTGAAGAAGAAGATGGAAACACTTATCTTCCTATCACATATCAAGGATGCATGATGAAGGCCATCCTAGACTTAGAGTAGGAGTTGCCACTGCCACCAATTCCTTATGGAAAAGATGGAGCAAACCAGCTTTACGAGCCCACGAGAATGAAGCTTCAAATGGTAGATGAACACATAGAGAAGCCTCTAGGATTGTTCGAAGGAATTAATCTCTCTAATTGTGGTTTTGAGTTTGAGCATACCTTTTCTATTTGTGAATTTGGAAAAAATCATGTCTATGAGATGCTTTTGGGTAGACCTTTCATGAGACAATTGCAAAAAGTACAAGATTGGGGAACAAATTCCTTGTATTTACAGAATTTAGGGATAACTACGAAGGTCAACCTCAAAGACTATACACATCAAGATGTACCACGCCTATAATGGAACACTATCCATAGAACACCATAAGACATGGAATCAATGCATTCCATAGGATCAAATACTTCATGGATATACACTTATGAATGTGTAAATTTATGGCAGAAGAAGATAAGAGAATAGAAGCTAGAGACATAGGAACCACAGGAAACCATCGGTCACTTCAAGACCCAACCTACGTGCCTATGATCTTTCCAGATGAAGAATTTGAACTATACTGTTGGGCAAAGATTTTAATGACAATGGACATAGTTGTAAATGAAGAACAATGGACCTCCCCATTGCGATGACATTTTAGTTTCATGTGTGAACCCATAATACAAGAATGTGAGCTAGGTGTAGATGTTCTAAAGGACGAAAGTGATGAGGGAACAAGATTCATTATTATGGATCCTTTTTGCACCTTAGAGGAGGAGTGCTTATACTTGATAGAAGCTAAAGCTCAAGAGCAAAAGGAATGTAAGAATGACATGATGTTAGCGATGCAAGTAGATGTAGAAAGCAAGAAAAAGAAACGTAAGAAGCATCTCCCCACACAAGATGAAGAAGAATCCTTGTTTGAAGTGCATGATAATTTACCACTGATCTTGTTAGATATGCTCAATAATCCACCCTCAAGTGACCACAAATAATCCATGGTGCTCTAAGTTGTACATTCCGCATTCTGAGAAGAAGCCATTGTGAGAGCCTAGACATTTGTGGAACCCTAACTTCCAAGTTAGATGAGGTCTATGTGTGATCATTGATGGTAATAGATGATTTTTGTGTTTTTGTGCACCACGTGATTTCCCCATAGAACCTTAATGGGGTAGTGCAGAGGGGGGATTTCCCCCTTTTGCAAGGTCCTGGGAGGCAATATTTTCCTTGCCTGTAGGGCCGAGATGGTAGGAATTTTGGTTGTGGAGATATGGTTGGATTGTATATTTTGCCAACTATTTTATATCTGATGATTACGTTTATCTGTATGGAATCCCTTTGTAAAAGTTGTATAAGCACGGACTAGGTTGAGCTTTACAAAGCATTATGCACTAGTAAGCCCTTCATCTAGAGTTTGTTTAGATTGCCATCTAAGCTCCACATTGGGAGCACACATGTGGACAACACCATCATTGTAACTGCATTACAATTGGCAATAAGAGAATTCAAGTTCTCTATCTCTCAGTTTGTGCCTATCTTTGTCTACATTTTTATCTCAACTCTGTTTACTAGTCTTTTTTGCTATGCTGTTATTTTCTTACATAGTATGCGAGCTCAAGAGGCTCTTAGTGGTGTAAAAGCAAAAATGTAGAGGTTGTAGAGGTTTCAAGGACAAAAGAGAGAAGATGTCAATTGGTGCATCATCATCTACAATTGGGAACCAAGGTGGTTCATCAATAGGAGTAGGTGGAGCACACGTGGGAGCACCAATGATGTCGCTCATCCACACATTATGGATATGACCACCAACCTTCATAGAAGGTAAACTTGATGGTACAAACTACACCTTGTGGAAGTTTAAAATCACTTCTATCCTTGATTCATATGAGCTTCTAGAGAATTTTCTTGGGATTGATCATGACCCCCAAGAAATGCTTGATCCAAATAATCATGGTGGAATGATTCTTCTTGATGTTGATCTTCTATGTGCTTGGAAATGTAGAAACGCAGATGCACATCTGTTCTCTAGCTACAAGTAGTATCGATAGTGTTATGAATCTCATTCAACATACTACCAAGGTGTGTGAAGCATGGAACATATTGAGAAATCAATATGAAACTCGTAATCAGACACATATTCAGAAGTTGGAGAATCACCTAGTAGAAGACATTGTTGATGGGGGACCATAGATGTCTTTATCACTCACATAAAGAATCAACAAGATCAAATGGTAGGAGTAGGTGTGCAAAAATCAAGTGAGGAGGTAGCTCAATGTTGTCTTAAAAAATTTCCACCTAATTTTGATGGTTTGGTAAGTTCTCTTAATAATCAAATTAGACCTCAACCACTAACGTTTGAAGAATTCAGTGCCTTACTCATGGAGGAGGAGTTGTTGCTCAATGCAAGGAGTGGTGGTAGGAAAGGAGATGATACATTCATGGAAAATGCCAAAGGAGGCAAAGCAGACTCTTCAAAAGATAGAGATAAAAAGAAGAATGAAAAAAAGGAGTTCAAAGGAGAGTGTTTTCACTACAAGAAGAAAGGACACAGAATAGAAGACTATCGCATCAAGAAGATAGAAGAGAAGAACGGCTCTTCAAAAGGTGACAAGGGCAAGGAGTATTCCAACACTATAGAAATAGAGCTTGAGTTAGTTGTTATGATAGAGGAGGTATGCTTGTTGACTAAAGATTCAAGAATAGATGACTCTATTAGGGGAGCACTAGATTGTGCTCTCCGACTTCACTAGAGAAGATTTCGGAAATACACTTATGATTACAAGAACACCCACAAAGGGAAAATGATACAAGAACACGTGACTGATACAAGACGTCCCACAGCTCGGGACCAATAGGTATGGAAAACTAGACTAGAGATGATACTGGAGATCCCACAACCTTGGATCGTAAGTACAAGACAAGATGTCTAGATTACAAGAATTCCCTTCAAGGATATGAACTAGATACAAGAAGTAACTCGACAAGACCTCGTACTACGAGATTACAATAGGAGAAGAAAAGATGTCCACGATACAAGACTAGATAAGACTAGAGCAAGAGACAAGACTAGAACATGAACTGGAACTTGAAAGTACTTACTTGGTGATCAGGATCCCTTGAGCTCCCAAGACTGGCATTGAAAAGACTGAGAATGAATGTGGTCAACCCCTCCTTATATAGGTGTTCAAAGGTGGTGCTATATGGCGGTTACGACCTGATGATGTCATCATGATGTCATCGACTTATAACAAGACCTCTTGATGTTGTCAGAATTCAGCAAATAGACAGTCGATCTTGGGGTTTTGGCATGTTCCGGACGCAATGGAAGCATTAGTTTCTCCAAAATCTGAGCCAATAATGAGATATGGAAAGTAACATGGAACCTAAGGTTTTTAGATGGTTTCCTTTGTGTCCATGACATCACCTCCCCCTCAAGCGACGAGCTCCACGAGGAGCGGTTATGTGATTGTGAGATCTTCTAGAACTTGAATCTTCATAGCTCTTCGTCTTTGTAGAGATCTTGGTATGTGGTACTAGGACATGATGATGATGGATATCCGTGATGAAACTGGAAAGGGTTTGTAGTATATCTAGGTGCAGAATCAAGGCCATGTTTCTCATGATGGTTAATACTCCTCTTTTGATTCTGATGATGATCCTTCTGATGTGGGATGGTGATTGTAAAAGTCCTAATTCCAACTTGCTTCTTCTTCTTAGGACATTTGAATACCATATGATCATGATCTCCACAATAAAAGCATAATCCATTGTCTTTCTGATGTTTTCTTTCCTTTGGTGTAAGTCATCTGACCCTAATGTTATCCAACTGCATGGGTTATGGTTGAGATTCTTCCAACATGTGTTATTGAGGAACTGAGGTAAACTTGTATTCTGGATCTTGAACATAAATCTTCTTCTCTTGCTTTCTCTCAAATAACCTATTGTCACACTCAATTGCTTGATTCATGAATTCATTCAAAGTATTTACCTTGGGCATGGTTAACATGAGGTCCTTGACATCATCACATAAGCCCCATCAAAATTGGTTGATAAAATAATCCTCATGCCATGTGAGATCACAAATGATTTGTTTGAATTCTGATGCATAGGTAGGCACATACCTATTTCCTTGATGGAGCTTCCTTAGCTTTGTTTCCGCAACACATGAACAATTGGTATCTCCAAATGAAGATGTGAACTCTCGAATAAAGGCCTTGAAATCATGAAAAATATCCATGTCCTTCTCAAGGATAGGTGCAAACCATGAAAGAACAAGACGACATAATAGAGTTCCTATGAGTCCTACTTGAGAAGCATCATCTAGGTACCTATCTAGTTGCATCCTTATGAATAGCTTCACTTGTTGCACAAATCCTCGAAACTTTGATCTTGTCCAATCAAATTTCTCAGGCATGCTCACTTTTGGACTTTTCTTCATGTTAGTTGTTATGGGGGTACTTGAAGAAGATTGACTTACAATGATCTGCAACTCTTGGATTTGCCTTTGAAGTTCTATGATTACATCTTGAATATTCTCTTATTGAATCCTTTGTTGGTTTTCTTGTATCTCTTGGACTTGTTGTTGAATGACTTTAAGTGCAGAAAAAAATTCTTCTCGAATAATCTCCATGGTTCCTAGACTTGATGAAGGTAGTCTTGCCAAAATGTTAGGGGAGCACTAGATTGTGCTCTCTGACTACAATAGACAAGATTTCGGAAATACACTTATGATTACAAGAACACCCACAAAGGGAAAATGATACAAGAACACGTAATTGATACAAGACGTCCCACAACCCGGGACTGATAGATATGACACTGGAGATCCCACAACCCGGGATCGTAAGTACAAGACAAGATGTCTAGATTACAAGAATTCCCTTCAGGGATATGAACTAGATACAAGAAATAAATCGACAAGACCTCGTACTACGAGACTACAATAGGACAAGAAAATATGTCCACGATACAAGACTAGATAAGACTGGAGCAAGGGACAAGACTAGAACAGGAACTGGAACTTGAAAGTACTTACTTGGCGGTCACGACTCCTTGAGCTCCGAAGACGGGCATTGGCAAGAATGAGAATGAATGTGTCCAACCCCTCCTTTTATAGGTTTTGAAGGGTGGTTATGACTTGATGATTTGATCGATGACATCATCAACTGGAAACACGACCTCTTGATGTCAAAATTCAGCAAATAGACAATCAATCTTGGGGTTTTGGCATGTTCCGCATGCAATGGATGCATTAGTTTCTCCAAAATCTGAGCCAATAATGAGATATGGAAAGTAACATGGAATCTAAGGTTTTTAGATGGTTTCCTTTGTGTCCATGATAGAATCATGGGTGTTGGATAGTGGTGCCTCTTGTCACATGATCAACAGAAAAGACCTTTACAATTCCTTATAGCTTCTAAAGAAACCCATTATAGTAAAGGTAGGAAACAATGCAAGATGTCTTGGAGAGGGTGATGATATGGTTTCTTTCATTGATTCTAATGGGGATATCAAAAAGCTTTCAAATGTGTTGTATGCTCCACAAATAAAAAGGAAATCTACTTTCAGTAGCTTCTATAACTGATCAAGCTCATAAGTATCTTTGAGTAAGACAGGAGCTAAGATTATGGATAGTAATAATGTTCTCAGAATTCGCATAAGGAGGAACAACATATATGAGTTGTTTGCTCTTACAACTACTACAAGTGTGGGCACAAGTAAGCTATGACATGAGTGAAAGCGCTCCTCTAGAGTTGGTGCATGTTGACTTGTGTAGAAAAATGCCTACACACACCTTGAGTGGATCTTCCTACTTCATGTTACTTGTCGATGACTATAGCAGGAAGATGTGGGTGTACTTCCTTCATGATAAGGCTCAAGCTTTTGGTAAGTTTAAAGAATTTCATCAACTTTTTGAAATTGAAACACAAAAGAAGATGAAGAAATTTAGGACAAATGGCAATGCTGAGTTCACATCAGTAGAGTTTGAAGATTTCTACAAGAGTAAAGGAATCAAGCATCAATTCATAGTGGCACATAGCCCTCAACAAAATGGTGCTGCAGAATGTCGAAATTGAACCATTATGGAGATGGCAAGGTGAATGTCAAAGGGAAAGGGTCCACGTAATCTAGATATAGGCTCTCAACACTTCTGTCTACATCTTGAACCAAAGCTACACCAAGGCACTTGATGGAAAGACTCCACAAGAGGCCTATATTGGTAAAAATGTTAAAATATATGCATTTCTAGGGCAAGCTCAAGTTTTGTTTTTCATAAAATAACTCCATTCGAAGGCTTTTGAACCTTAGGAAAGTCAAAGAACAAATTTGAAGGTGCAACCTTATCCAAAAGGAGGCATTGGACCACCAAAAGCCACTCCAATAAAGAGACAAAGTCACAAGGCAAGTGAAGAGACAAGGAGGGCATGTGAAGAGACATGGAGGACATATGAAGAGTCATATAAGGCTCTCATGGCTATATAAAGACCATCCAAGCTCATTCAAGGTGTGTGTGGATGCTAGGAAGTCGGGGTGCTTCTTATACATGTGCCGTTGAGCCATAGGCTCTCATAGATGCTCTTATTCTCTTGTATATCTCTCCTACCCTTTCCAAAGGGTGCTTCATTTATGTAGCACTGTGTTAGGACTTCATTTTGTCTTTGTAGGAAGCTTTATTTTGAGATTTCTTGTACTTGATGGAAAGCTTATAGAGCAAGAATTCTATTCCAAAAATAATTTTGGCAAAAAATTTCTTGTACTGTGAGATATAACTATTTCTTTGTCTATTGTTCTGTTCCAAAACCTACTAGGAAAACTTGAAAATCTTGTGTGACTCAGTTGATAGGTCTACAAGTGTCCAAATGTAGTGATTCATAGTTCATTGGAAAGCCCATACTGTAGGTTTTTTGGTTAAATGGGTTTTGGGTTTGGATTTGGGAATTGTGAGATATACCAGTTTTAGTGAGTACTAGTCTGAGGGAAGATAGGTCTTGGGCTGGATCCAAGCTTCTTGTTGTGCATTTGGAGGAGAAATATTCCAACAGTGGTATCAGAGCTCCTTATGGACATCAAGGAGAGTACAAAGAAGGATGCCAAGCCAAGGAATCAACCATTAAAGCCTTTTCAAAGCTTGAAGGAGGCTGCAAACTTGGAACCAAGGGGGAGCTTCATCGAGAAAGTGCTTCATTAGACAAAGGGACTTCACTTTCAAGAAAGGAGGTAATCCCACACCATATTTCAATTTCAGGTGATTCAAGAAGATGGGAGAGG
The DNA here is from genome assembly GCA_020310875.1 of Ceratopteris richardii. Classification (NCBI taxonomy): domain Eukaryota; kingdom Viridiplantae; phylum Streptophyta; class Polypodiopsida; order Polypodiales; family Pteridaceae; genus Ceratopteris; species Ceratopteris richardii. Next base: position 4,808,406 of record CM035414.1, read on the forward strand.
TATCCAACCAGATTGAGAAGTTTGAAAAAGACAACTTTCAACCTTGGAAGTTTAGGATGAAAAACTTCATCATGAGCAAGGACCTATGAGGCATAATCAATGGAGCAAATGTCAAGCTAGTTGTTGCGGATCCGACTAACCCTACCAACCAAGAAAGGAGAGCAATCAGAGAATGGGAGGTAAGAAATAGAAGGGTTATGTTTATGATATTACAACATGTAAGCAACACAATGATAGGTCACATTCAAAGCATGGAGATGGTCAAGTAGATGTGGGAATATTTGGAGAAGATGTTCACCACAAACATAAAGGCAAAGAAGGTACAAGTAAAAAATGAGCTCAACAACTTGAAGAAAGGAGGTAAACAATCCATACATGACTACATAATTAAAGCCAAAGGTATTAGAGACTCATTGACAGCCATAGGACATTCAATTGATGATGATGACATGGTTGCATTTGTACTTAATAGTCTTAAAGATGATGACAAGTGGAGAAACTTCATATCTTCATTGTATGCTAGGGAAAACATGCCTGATTTTGATGAATTGAACACTTTAATGGTTAATGAATAAATATTGCAAGGTGGAAGCAAGGGCAAAGGTGCCCGAGGTCAAATGCTATATGCAGGTAGAGGAAGAGGCAAAGCATCAAGAGGTAGAGGAAGGGGAAGGCAAAGCCAAGGCAAGCAAAGCGAGAACCAAGAAGACTCAAATGAAGGCTCATCTTCAAATGGAAGAGGTATAGGTAGGAACAATAGAGGAAGAGGAAGAGGATCTAGAGTCAATGGATGCTACAACCACAAATGAAGCATATGATTGCTACAACCACTATCTATGTAGCAATCATATGTCTTGTAGGGAGGACATGTTTTGCAATTTACAGGCTCCAAAGCAAAGAGAATGTGTAGAGACAAGTGACAACACCGAGGATGAGATCAAATACATTGGTGATGTCAAGTTTCAGGATGACAAGAAGAGAAAGACACTATCTGAGGTATTATATGTCCCTACTATTACAAAGAATCTCATTTCTATCGGTCAAATGGTAGATAAAGGATACCAAGTGAAGTTCAATAGCAAAGGTTGCTTCATAGAGGATCCAAAGAATGGATTTCAGCTTCTGGCAAAAGGAGAGAAGCATGGAAGGATGTTTACTCTCAATATCAAGCAAAACCCCAACAAGGTAATGTTCATCACTTTAGGAAATAGAAGAATTGCAGATTTGGATTTGTGGCATAAAAGGATAGGACATGTCAACATTGAAAAGCTAAAGAACATGGAAAAAAGTGTATTGCTTAAAGGGCTTTAAAACTTCTCAACATCACATCTTCATGAGGTATGTGAAGCTTGTCAATTTGGGAAGCAAACTAGGTTGCCTTTCAAGTCAAGCAAATATGTTTCTCCAAGGGTTTTGGATTTAGTGCATACAGATGTATGGGGACCTTCAAGAGAACCTTCACGAAGTATGTAGGTAATAGGTACTTTGTTACCTTTATTGATGATTGTTCAAGGAAAATTTGGTTGTATATAATCAAGAAAAAATGAGATGTGTTACCTTCATTTCATGATTGTTCAAGGAAAATTTGATTTGAAAAGTCCAAAGCATAGACATGAAGTTCAAATAGGGGATGGCACAAAGCACAATGTGGAGAAGATTGTTAAGGTCAAAGCTTCAATGGTAGACAAACATTTTGCGTAAGGTTCTCTATGTACCCGCTATCACTAAAAACCTAATAAGTGTAGGCCAAATAGTTGAAAAAGGCTTGCAAGTTAGGTTCACCCAACATGGAGCTTTTGTGGAAGATCCATGTCAAGGCTTCAAGAGGATAGCCAGAGGTGAGAAGCATGGTAGGCTCTTTACTTTTGAATTAGGAGAAACCAAGAACATAGCTCTATTCAACTTTGGGTCTCAAAACCTAAGTAAGCTTGAAGTATGGCATAAGAGACTTGCTCATGTGAATGAAAGAACCTTGAAGGATATATATAGGGATCAAAGTGTTCTAGGACTGCCAACCATATCCAAGCCACACATGATCAACATGTGTGATGCATGTCAGATTGGAAAGACACAAAGACAACAATTCAACCACAAAGGCTACATCCACAACAACGTATTGGACTTAGTACATACAGATGTATGGAGACCAAGTTAAGAACCTTCATTGGCAGGATCAACGTATTATGTCTCATTGATTGATGACCATAGTAGATGGACTATTCTAAAATTTATCAAGAGTAAGAATGAAGTGTTTGATTGCTTCAAAAAGTATCTAGCACATGTGGAGAATCATACAAGTAGATCACTCAAGAAGCTCAGATCTGATGGAGGGGGAGAATACTTCTCCAAAGAGTTTGATGAGTTTTTGCGGGATGTATCAAAAGGGAAGTGACTACAAGGTACTCTCCTCAACTGAATGGAGTAAGAGAGGAGAAACAAGACATTGGTTGGATAAGCCAGAACAATGCTTGAAGAGAAGACGTATGCCATATTATCTATGGGTAGAGGCTATTTCAACTACTGTGTAGCTTGTCAATAGACTACCATCCAAATCACTTCAAGGTATGACTCCTTATGAAGCATGGCATGGAAGAAACCTAGTATTGGACATTGCAAGGTGTTTGGTTGTTCAACTTATGTTCATGTACCATCACAAATAAGAGTTAAGCTAGATGAAAGGGCAACAAAGGTAGTGTTTATTGGGTATGACGCAACTTAGATGGGTTATAGATTCTATAATCCTTCAACCAAGCAATTCATTACAAGTAGAGATGCTGTGTTCGAAGAACACAGGTCTTGGTACGATGAAAACAAGCAAAAGGTAACTCTACCATATGATCTTGATGTTGATTCTCATCAATTAAAAAGCAAGCATGATACACAGATCCAAGATCCAAGAAGTGATATAGATGATGAACAAGATGAAATGGAAAAGGATTATAAACTATGGAAGTCAAGAGGCATATCAAAGATGCAAGAGTGTGGAGAATGCTCCAAGCAAGCACCTAGAAGGTCAACAAGAGAGAAGAAACAACTAGAAAGGTATGGATATGATTCCACATTTGTTAGAAAGCATTCAATCTACTTGGCAAAAAACTCAATTTCAGAAGAACCCTCAACCTTTGAAGAGGCAAAGGGAAACCCTAATTGGCAAAAGGCCATGAAAGAAGAAATCAATGCATTGAAGGAGATGGACACTTGGGATTTGGTTCCAATGTCATCCAATGAAAAGGTAATTGGTTGCATATGGGTATATAAAGTTAAAATAAGCTCATATGAATTAGTTTGTAGGTACAAGGCAAGATTAGTTTCCAAAGGATGCTCACAAACACATGATATAGACTATGAGGAAACATTCTCACCAGTTTCAAAGATGACTACAATCAGAACATTGATAAGTGTAGCTGCTACAAGGAATTGGAGACTCCTCCGACTTGATTTAAAAAATGTATTTCTAAATGGTTGGATAAGTGAGGAGTTATACATGTCACAACCACCAGGATTTGAAAACCTTAATCATGCATCTTATGTTTGCAGACTTAAGAAAGGATTGTATGGATTGAAACAAGCTCCTAGAGCTCAGAATTAGAGCTTGGTTACATACCTTCAAGATCAAGGGTTCAGACCTAGCAACTCAGATCATTCTCTATTCATCAACGTGGATCACAATGAGGTTATCTATCTATGTGTATATGTAGATCATATTATTGTGACAGGTGATGGTCTGAATGGCATTCAAAGGATCAAGAGACACATGCAAGAGGAGTTCAAAATTAGTGACTTGGGTGAGCTCACACATTTTCTAGGTATGCAAGTGATATACATAGATGAAGGAATGTATTTGACTATTTGACTTAGAGAAGATACATTCACGATCTACTTTCTAAGTTCAAAATGGAGAACCCTAAACCTGAAGGTACACCTTTGGAGATGAATCATAAACTTAGTGTTTATGAAGGTGATAAAATTGAAAACATGAAAGAATATCAAATCTTGGTAGGTAGCTTGATATATGCTACTCAAACAAGGCCACAAATCTCATATAATGTGGGAGTGCTTAGTCAATTCATGCACTCACTTAGAAGATCACACATGGATGTAGCTAAGAGAATACTTAAGTACCTCAAAGGTACAATCAATGAAGGTATGTTCTATGCTAACTCTTCAGATTTGCATATCAAAATCTATTCTGATGCAGATTGAGCAGGAGCTAAAGATAATAGAAGAAATACCTTTGGCTACTTAGCATTTGTACGTTCAAAGATAGTGTCATGGAGTTCCAAGAAGCAACCAATAGTTTCTTTATCCTCAATTGAAGCAGAGTATAGAGGCTTGAACATAGCAACTCAAGAGGCAATATGGTTAAAAGCATTGTATACAGATTTGGGACTTGTGAGTTCCAAACCTCACATATTTGGAGAAAATGTAAGTTCCATGCATCTAGTAACAAACCCTATTTTCCATGCAAGAACCAAAGACATAGAGGTTCATTACCACTTCATCAGGGAGAAGCTCATGGCAAAGGAGATTGATATTTCTTTTGTTCCAACTGAAGAGTAAGTAGGATATATGATGATGAAGGCACTTGATGGAATAAAGCTTTGTAGATTTAAATCAATGGTAGGTATTCAGCCTATTAGAGAATGAAGACTCAAGCATAGTTTAGCTTGAGGGGGAGCTATTGGAACATCAAACTTACACTTTTCTTGAGGTGGATTTGATCTACATCAAAATCTATCGCTTGGATTACATCAAAAGAATATCCATTGGAGAGTTCTTTTACTTATGGTCATTTATTGCATTTTTTTGAAAGATTTTTATGGTTCTTTTACCCTTGTAGAAACCTAGCAATTTACACATGTAAAAGTAGAAAAAGAGAGCAAAATGTCAATGAATTTGAGGTCTTCAATTTTCCTAGGTTGTAGGAAAGTGAATTGATGCCCTCCAACAACCTTTGGTGCCTTCATTTTGTTGGAACATCAAGATTACACTATGCTTGAGGTGGATTTGATCTACATCAAAGGCTATTGTGTCGAAAGAATATCTGTTGGAGAGTTCTTTTATTTATGCTTATTTATTCTACTTTTTTTAAAAAGGATTTTCATGGATCTTTTACCATTGTAAAAGCTCTGAGCTTTACACATGTAAAAGTAGAAATATAGAGCTCAACTCCCACAAATTTGTGGTGGTTGAGTTGCATTCAATCAAGCAATCAATCACGTAAAAGTAGATTAAACTAGATCTTCACTTTTCTTAGATTGTAGGAAAGTGAATTGATTCCCTCCAACAACCATTCCCACCTTCATTTGAATTCAAAATCCACTTGTAGTGGAACACTCCTAGAGTCTATATAAATACTTGAAATCACTTGTACAATACATGGAAGCAATATACATACACTTGTAACCATCATTGTCTTGCTCTTTCAATTTTCTGCATCATCGTCTTCGCCAATAGTAATCTTGCAGAGGTTGCTGCTCTCTCTCGAGAGCTCCAAATTGAGTGAAACATGGCTCATTGGAAAGGTATTAGTGTCTACTTTATGCCTATAAATGAGCATAACATTTGGTATAGTAGAGAGGGAGAAATCTTAGTTTCTTTGACTCGGGGTCAATCTCTACGTATTCTTGAAAAATAGGAAGTACCACTGGTGAATGTCTAATTCATTCCTATAGCATATTTTTCTTATTCCTTATACTTTTGTGCATTCTATACACTCAAACCTATGTGTATCAGTCCCATAAAAGGATTGTTTCTAATTGTAATCACGTTGGTCGCGTTGGGCATTTGAAGTTCATTGTCTCTTCCATAGATAATAAGTTTTTTGAGCTAGTCGATGTGCAAACCTATCTGTTTTGTATCGGCTTCTTCTCATTGATGGTCCAAAGTACATAGTTAATTTCTTTGCACTTATCACATGATAATAAGGTCTATTTGAGTCTCCACAAGCTCAAGGGCTGGTCTTGTTCTGATTGGTTGGACCAAACTTCGTCGCTTCGAAACACACTTTTCTACCTCCTACAAGCTTCTTAAGTTCTTTCAGTGGTATTAGAGCTAGATCAAGATGGGTGACGGCTTTCCCTCAATGATCGAGAAGCTTGATCAACACAACTACGTGGCTTGGCAAATCAGAATGGAGACCTATTTGCAAGGTAGAAATCTTTATGGAATTGTAGCAAGTGATGAGGCTATGCCTATTCCAAGATCCAAAGGAGGACCTACACAAGAGGAGACAGATAAGCTCACACTTTGGTGTGCAAGGGATGCTCAAGCAAGGTCATACATACTAAAATCTATCTTTGACTTTCTATTACCACATATTAGAGGATGCAAGACATCTCAAGAGACTTGGGATGCCCTCGAGACTTTCTTTTCTGCTAGTACCAAAGCAAGAAAGAATCATCTTTGGAACGAGTTCAACCAAATGAAGAAGACACCTAAACAAACCATCACAAAGTTTGTTACCAAGGTCAAGGAGGTTGCGGATTAGTTAGCATCCATTGGAGAGCTGATTGAAGAAGAAGTTATTATGAGGCGAATTCTCAACGACATTCAAAGTGATAAGCAATGGAAATCCTTCACGATGGCTTATGATCTCATCATGGATGTGTAGACGCCAGACTTCAACATCTTTCTTGGACAACTCTTCAATCAAGAGGCCAACAATAGCATAAAGGAAGGTAACTCCTATCATGGTAATTCAACTAGTGCTCTATATATAGATAAGAAGGATAAGAAGCAGAAAGGCAAGAAGAAGGAAGAAGATGAAGAAGAGACTTCCCAGGCCAACTTTGCAAGCAAAAGAAAGTGGAAAGGGAAGAAGAAAGGACCAAAGCAAGAAAAAGCCAAAGGTCAAAATGTTCAACCTTGTGCCATATGCGATAAGACCAACCACACCACTCAGAATTTTTGGTTCAATGGGAAGACCCAGAAAGGAAGTGAAAGAGGTGGATATGGCAGCAATAGAGGCAGAGGTGGACACAACTTCAATAATAACAATAGAGGCTATAATAGAAGGGACTACAACAATTATTCAGAAGATCAACCATATGAAGACTCATTGCTTCTCATGAATCTAAACCACAAAGAAGGTAAAGAAGATGATCATTTGTTCTACATAGATTCAGTATGTTTGAATCATGTTGCAGGCAACATTGCTCTTCTATGTGGGCAAGTCCAAAGCATAGACATGAAGTACAAACAGGGGATGATACAAAGAACAATGTGGAGATGGTAATGTCAAAGCTTCCAATGGTAGGAAAAAAATTCTAAGTAAGGTTCTCTATGTACCCACTATCAATAAAAACCTAATAAGTGTAGGCCAAATAGTTGAAAAAGGCTTGCTAGTTAGGTTCACCCAACGTGGAGCTTTTGTGGAAGATCCATGTCAAGGCTTCAAGAAGATAGCTAGGCTCTATTCAACTTTGGAACTCAAACCCTAAGTGAGCTTGAAGTGTGGCATAAGAGACTTGCTCATGTGAATGAAAGAAGCTTGAAAAATATATGCAGGGATCAAAGTGCTCTAGGACTGCCGAACATATCAAATCAACACATGATCAACAGGTGTGATGCATGTCAAATTGGGAAGGCACAAAGAAAACCATTCAACCACAAAGGCTACATCCACAACAACTTATTGGACTTAGTACATACAGATGTATGGGGACCAAGTCAAGAACCTTTATTGGCAGGATCAAGGTATTATGTCTCATTTATTAATGACCATAGTAGATGGAAAGTTCTATACTTTATCAAGAGTAGGAATGAAGTGTTTGATTAGTTCAAAAAGTATCTTGCACATGTGGAGAATCATACAGGTAGATCACTCAAGAAGCTTAGATCTGATAGAGGGGGAGAATACTTCTCCAAAGAGTTTGATGAGTTCTTGCATGATAAAGGTATCAAAAGGGAAGTGACTACTAGGTACTCTCCTCAACTAAATGGAATTGTAGAGAGGAGAAATAGGACAGGATCAGTTTAAACAATGCCTGAAGAGAATAAGTTGCCACATTATCTATGGGCAACGGCTATTTCAACTACTGTGTACCTTGTCAGTAGACTACCATCCAAATCACTTCAAGGTATGACTCGTTATGAACCATGGCATAGAAGAAAACTTAGTCTTGGACATTGCAATGTTTTTGGTTGTTTAGCTTATGTTCATGGACCATCACAAATAAGAGGTAAGCTAGATGAAAGGGCAACAAAGGTAATGTTTATTGGATATGATTCAACTCATATGGGTTATAGGTTCTATAATCCTTCAACCAAGCAATTCACTACAAGTAGAGATGTTGTGTTTGAAGGACACAGGTCTTGGTATGATGAAGACAAACAAAAGGTAACTCTACCATATGATCTTGATTCTGTTTCTCATCAATTAGGAAGCAAGCATGATACACAGGTCTAGGATCCAAGAAGTGATACAGACAATGAAGAAGATGAAAGAGAAAAGTATTACAAACTATGGAAGTTAAGTGGCAAAGCAAAGATGCAAGAGGTTGGAGAATGCTCCAAACAAGCACTTAGAAGATCAGCAAGAGAGAAGAAATAGCCAGAAAAGTATAAATATGATTCCACATTTGTTATGAAGCATTCAATCTACTTGGCAGAAGACTCTATTTCACAGGAACCCTCAACTTATGAAGAGGCAAAGGGAAACCCTAATTGGGAAGAGGCCATGAAAGAGGAAATCGATGCATTGAAGGAGATGGACACTTGGGATTTGATTCCAATGTTGCCGAATCAAAAGGTAATTGGTTGCAGATGGGTGTATAAAGTTAAAAGAAAGTCAGATGGATCAGTTTGCAGGTACAAGACAAGATTAGTTGCCAAAGGAGGCTCACAAACTCATGGTATAGACTATGAGGAAACATTCTCACCAATTGCAAAGATGATTATAATTAGAACATTGATAAGTGTAGCTGCTGCAAGGAATTGGAGACTCCTCCAACTTGATGTGAAAAATGCATTCTTAAATGGTTGGATAAGTGAAGAGGTATACATGTCACAACCACCAGGTTTTGAAAACCCTAATCATGCATCTTATGTTTGCAGACTTAAGAAAGCATTGTATGGATTGAAGCAAGCTCCTAGAGCTTGGGATTACGGATTGGTTACATATCTTCAAGATCAAGGGTTCAAAGCTAGCAACTCATATCCTAATCTATTCATCAAAAGGGATCACGATGAGGTTATCTATCTATGTGTATATGTAGATGATATTATTGTGACAGTTGATGATCTAAATGGCATCCAAAGGATCGAGAGACACATGCAAGAGGAGTTCAAAATCAGTGACGAAGGTGAGCTCACATATTTCCTAGGTATGCAAGTGATATACACAGATGAAGGAATGTATCTGACTCAAAGAAGATACATTCAGGATCTACTTCTCAAGTTCAAAATGGAGAACACTAAACCTGGAGGTACACCTTTGAGATGAATCATAAACTTAGTGTTTATGAAGGTGAGAAAATTGAAGACATTAAAGAGTATCAAAGCTTGCTAGGTAGCTTGATATATGCTACTCATACAAGGGCAGTCATCTCATATAGTGTGGGAGTGCTTAGTCAATTCATGCACTCACCAAGAAGAACACATATGGATGCGGCTAAGAGAGTAATTAAGTATCTCAAAGGTACAATCAATGAAGGTATATTCTATCCTTACTCTTCAGATTTGGATATCAAAATCTATTCAAATGCAGATTGGGTAGGAGATAAGAATGATAGAAGAAGTACTTCTGGTTACTTAGCATTTTCAGGTTCAAAGCTAGTGTCATGGAGTTCCAAGAAGCAACCAACAGTTGCTTTATTGTCGACGAAAGCAGAGTACAAAGGCTTGACCATAGCAACTCAAGAGGCAATATGGTTAAAGGCATTGTATACAGATTTGGGACTTGTGAGTTCCAAACCTCACATATTTGGAGATAATGTAAGTTCCATGCATCTAGCGGCAAACCCTATTTTCCATGCAAGAACCAAACACATAGAGGTGCATTACCACTTCATCAGGGAGAAGCTCATGGCAAAAGAGATTGACATTTCTTTTGTTCCTACTGAAAAGCAAGTTGCAGATATGATGACGAAGGCACTTGATGGAATAAAGCTTTGTAGATTCAAAGCTGTGGCAGGTATTCAACTTATCAGAGAATGAAGACTCAAACATACTTTAGCTTGAGGGGGAGTTGTTGGAACATCAAGTTGACACTATGCTTGAGGTGGATTTGATCTACATCAAAGGCTATCATGTCGAAAGAATATCTGTTGGAGAGATCTTTTATTTATGCTCACTTATTGTACTTTTTTACAAAAGATTTTTCATGGATCTTTTACCATTGTAAAAGCTCTGAACTTTACACATGCAAAAGTAGAAAGATAGAGCTCAAATCCCACAAATTTTTGGTGGTTGAGTTGAATTCAATCAAGCAATCAATCACCCCACGAATTTTTGGTGGTTGAGTTGCATTCAATCAAGCAATCAATCACCTAAAAGTAGATCAAACTAGATCTTGACTTTTCCTAGATTATAGGAAAGTGAATTGATTCCCTCCAACAACCATTTCCACATTCATTTGAATTCAAAATCCACTTGTAGAAGTCGTGGAACAATCTTAGAGTCTATATAAAGACTTGAAATCACTTGTACAATACATGGAAACAATATACATACACTTGTGACCATCATTGTCTTGCTCTTTCAATTTTTCATCTTCTTTGCCAACAGTAATATTGCAGAGGTTGCTGCTCTCTCTCCAGAGCTTCAAATGGAGTGCAAGATGGCTCATTAAAAAGATATTATTGTTTAGCTTTTGTCTCTAAATTTTCATAACATTGGATTCAGTAGATTGAGAGAAACCTTAGTTTTTCTATTTCAGGGTCAATCTCTACGTTTTCCTAAAAAATAGGAAGTACCACCGGTGAATGTCTGATTCATTCATATATCATATTTTGCTTATTCCTTATACTTTTGTGCATTCTATTCAATCAACCCTATGTGTAGCACTCCCATAAAAGGATTGTTTCTAATTGTAATCACGCTAGTCGCTATGGGCATTTGAAGTTCATTGTCTCTTCCATAGATAGTAAGTTTTTTGAGCTAGTCGATGTGCAAACCTATCTGTTTTGTATCGACTTCTTCTCCTTGATGCTCCAAAGTATATAGTGCATTTATTTGCACTTATCACATGCCTATAAGGTCTATTTGAGTCTCCACAAGCTCAAGGGCTGGTCTTGTGCCGGTTGGTTGGACCAAACTTCATCGCTTCGAAACACACTTTTCTACCTCCTACAAGCTTCTTCATGTTCTTTCACATTTGAATTCAAAATCCACTTGTAGAAGTCGTGGACCACTTCAAGAGTCTATATAAAGACTTCAAATCACTTTTACATTACACAGAAGCAATATGCATACACTTGCAGCCATCATTGTCTTGCTCCTTTGTTTTTCTGCATCATCTTCTTCAACAAGAGTAAGCTTGCAGAGGCTACTACTCTCTCTACAGAGCTTCAACTTGGATGCCAGAGGACTCTATCTCGGGGTCTATCTCTATGCATTCTTGAAAAATAGGAGGTATCACTGTTGAGTGTCTGGTTCACTCCAAAAGCATATTTTTCTTATTTCTTGTACTCTTGTGTATTCTATACACTCAACACTATGTGTATCACTCCTCCAAAAGGATTTTTTCTAATAATCATGCTAGTTGCTATGAGCATTTGAAGTTCATTGTCTCATCCAAAGATAGTAAGTTTTTTGAACTAGTCAATGCGCAAACCTATCTGTTTTGTATCGAATCTGTCTCCTTCATGCTCCAAAGTATGTAGTGCATGTTATTGCACTTATCACATGCCTATAAGGTCTATTTAAGTCTCCATAAGCTCAAGGGTTGGTCTTGTGCCAATTGGCTAGACCGAACTTTGTCGCTTCACAACTCACTTTTCTACCTCCTACAAGCTTCTCCAAGTTCTTTCACCAGTATCCACAATAGCTGCAACAAGTCTAGGAGGTACATAAATTCTCTACAAAAACTCTAAGGTCTTGGTCTCTATCAATTGCGACATATAGAAAAATTTCTTATTTGGTAAAAAGGAGTGCACCACTGTAGTGTAGATGCCATGCACATCATGTCTATTAGGCCGATGACATGATTAATTGTAAATAACACATATTTCTGCTGAACCATTTTGGTGAAGCATTGTAATCATTCAGAAGAGTCTAATACAAAGAAAACACGACGAGTCCGTAAGGATTTGGTCACTATGGGAGAATCGAAATGTTGTAGTTTGCCATAAATTCTTGTTATGGGTCATTGTCATTGTCATACTATTATTACATTTTTTTATTCTTGTTGATTAAGTTGATTACTATTATTTTGTTAAGTATTATGTTAGTCTAACAAAAGTTGAGAAGTTATTTTGAAGTTTGATATTGTATAAGTGTTGTTTCGACAATTGTAATTGAGTTCGGTATTGTGTAGTGAACTATACGTGTTTGTTCTATACCTATTAAAAGGATGGTGGGGTTATTAGTTTGTGTGGTAATCATTGATGGGATTCGCAACAGTTCCTGGATAAGTGCAAGTGGTTCAAGTATATATTACTTAGCAAGAAAACCAATAGTTTGTAGAACGATTTTGTAAACTACCAACCAAGAACCCTCCTTTTTAGTCATTATGTACACTAGAAAGGCTAACATTGGCGATCTTGGAGGGGAGTGATGACCATTAAGTGTACAAAAAGCAAGGATAGTGTATGCCAATCCTATGTTCTAGTATTGAATATCCACGATATCGACAAGAAAAAGTACCTATACGAGTGCCCCCATCTGGAATAGGTTTTTGGTGAGAGTTTTGAAAAGAAGAAACGATCAAAAAGTGAAAGAAAGGACCGAGAGACTACCAAAAGATTGATAGGAATAAAAGACAAGTTGAAATTTGAAGGAGAAAGATATATACGCTTACAACAATCAAGAGGAATCATACGATCAAGTTGAATTTCTAGTATTGATCGAATTAGATACCAAAGAGCCTGTCCTTGTGGTGAAGCGATATGGTAATAAACAAATGGTGGATGATGTGTAGAAGGGATATTACCCAATCAGAATATCATACACCATGTTTGGTGGATTCCTTGGAGATGACCCAGATGCTCATGTGCGAGCATTTGAAGTGAATCTAGATGTAATTGAAAGTATGGCTAACCTTACATCAAGCTAGGATTTGTAGAACAGCATTGGTGAATGAAGTAGCAAAGTGGCTTGTGGAATTTGACATTAAACATTTTACTACATTTGAAGAAATCAAAGATTCTTTTCTACAAAGAATCCAATCCAAGAAAAATCCTACCCAAATTTTTGACTTTTTTCAAAACAATCGATAGAAACCTAATCACTATGTTCAAGACTTTACCATTTTCAAGATGCATTTACAACAATTGCCGAATGAAACTAAGTTACCCAAAGACATAATTACACAATGGTTCATTAATGGTCTCAACCCCCAATTGAAACAAGTCATGAAAATTCAGAGCACTGGTGGATTATCCTTGGATACCATCATAGATCACACTCTATAGCTGGAGAACAAGGTCAATGGATTTGAAGATCTAGAATGGATTTTGGTTACAATCATAACTGAATGTATACCACACAATACGTATGTACCACCACATTTGAGAAACACCATTTATACAAGGTATGATCAAACAAATCTACAATAAGGGTTAATACAAAAACCACCCTCGCCAAAGACACGACCACAAAACTTTGCACTGAAGGGATCAACAAGATGTTACTTCTGTGGAGAACTAGGATAAATACGCAAAAACTATAAAGAGGGCCAAGATTACAATAAATATAGGAAGGATAGAGCAGCACCCATGACTAATTTGTTCATAATTGTCGAAAATGATACTTCGGCGACTGCCATACTGACTCGGTAGAATGTTGTAGCCTACTAACACAGTTTACGAGCCAGATTTTAAAGAACAAGCACAAATGATGCACAAAACACAAAAGTGGATAGCGGAAGAACCAATTGTCTTTCCCCCACTGGAACTAATTACCCAGATACAATAATCATCAACATCATAGAATGGAACACATTCTAAAGTATCAATGCAAGCTTCGGAGGATACTCAAAACACAAAAGTAGAGGATTTATGGTATATGTTGAAATATTCTCCAATAATGATACAACTTGGGCAACTACTGGCCTTGGTTTTGAAGGTTTGATAATAATTTGAGCAACATTTAGGTATGTTAGTTGAACCGAAAGATCCCTGTGTGGCCACGATGTAGGCAACCGAGGAGACCGTGGATCATGTTGTACCTCTCATAATAGTGTGATACAAGAATCATCATATTGATCGATTGCTGATTGATGGAGGATCTAGTGTTAATTTACTGTCCTTTGAGCTTTGTAAGAGGTTTGGTTGACTTAATTTTGAACTAGTTCAATTTTCCATATGCATGATAGACCAATGTCATGTCCACCCGATTGGATTAGTATGTGGCATCCCTATTATGTTACAAGGAGCAGCCTTCTTTATGAATTTCATAGTCTTAGACATACCTCATAACACCTATGACTATAGTCTCTTATTCGGTAGACCATGAATCAAACAAGCTAAAGTCCTTCAAGCATGTTCTATGAAGGAACCGGTAATTAAATATAAACATCACAAGTATCGAGTACCTCTAGATACAATGAAATCGATCGAAGTGCGTGCACATTGCAAAACCTCTACATATGATGGATGGTTTGACAGATGATGAAGAGGGTGAATTCCTACGAGCAAATTGTGATTTATTTTCTTAAGGAGTAGTGGATTTACAACCACTTTTGGACCAATGGTCTCCTTCTGCCTATATGATGACCTGTGCTGTAAATGAGGTTGACCTACCGGAACAGATGACTGTCCTACTGAACCCTATTGATAAAACTATTCCAAACTGGCTGGAATTAGAGGATAAGCAATTTCAACAATATATTAGTGAAGACTAACTAGTTACCTATAATTTGGATATCAAAGATAAGCCCATACCGATTAAAATGAGTGCTAAACTCAATAAAGAGGAGCAAAATAAAGTGCCTCAACTACTCATGGAATTCTAGGATGACTTCGCGTGGGATACTAGGATATGAAGGGTGTCAATCTTCATATTTATTAGCACTGGATAGTTTTACAACTTGATGCTAAACCGATTAGGTAGCCAAGTTATTGTATGAATTCACATTATGCACAATTAGTCAAAGAAGAACTTGAACCTCTCCTGAAAGTTGGTTTTATAATTCCCATAGAACATGCCGAGTGGATATCACCCATAGTCATCGTTCCTAAAAAGAGCAAGAAGCTTTGTATCTGCTTTGATTACTGAAAACTTAATAAAGCTACTATACCCTCCTTTTCCTTGATAGTATGCTTGGTGATGTTGCCGCATGTGAGATCTACTCATTCATGGACAGTTATGGTGGTTACAACTAGGTGTGCATGGCTACTATAGACATACTCAAGAGCGCTTTCATTACTTCATGGGGAGTTTTGCATGTACTGTAATGTGATTTGGACTCCGTAAGGCTCGAGTATGTTTCAATGCTGCATGCAAGTTATTTTGTCCCCCTACCTCACCACATTCATGAGAGTTTTCTTAGATGATTTTTTGATCTTTGGTCGGTGAGTGGATCACTTAACTAAATTATAAGCTCTCACCTTACAGAATGCTAAGGAAGCTCTTTGTTTTCTAGGGCAAAGTCAGTGGCGCGATCATCACTTGAGGTGCTTGATGCATCTCACGGTTCCTTTGAACAAATTAATTAATCTCCCTCTAAAAGATTTCCACTAGCCATCGGAGTGCCAGCTTGATTTTGATCGCTTGAAGACTTTATTGACCCAAGTCCCTATTTTGCAGGCACCCAATTGGGAGCTACCATTCCATGTTTTTGTTGACACTTCAGATATTTCTATTAGTGTCCTTACTCAAGTTACTAATAGATTGTTTAGACCAATTTATTACACTAGCCGATGACTTGCCAATGCAGAGAAGAATTACTTGGTGACTGAAAGGGAGTGTCATAGACTGATCTAATATATTAAGAAGTATCACCGTTTCTTGTTAGGTCGAAAGTTTTACTTTCCATGTGGATCACACTGCTCTTCTTTATTTAGTTCAAAATCAGACAGGATAGGTTGATTGGCCCGATGGATACTATAAGTTATAGGAATTTGATTTCAATATTGTGCATTGACTCGACATGCACCACACTTTAGCAAATTTTCTCTCTCTATTGGACTCTGGTGAGGCACCTGACGTAACTGATATGAATCCTTCAGCTATTTATATGGCCTAACCCGCTAGTGCTGTGACACTACGAGATCTCAGTGCCACTTATTATGATACAATTTTCTCTTTTTTGAAGATTGTTCTACCCTTGGACTCCTTATCCTTATCGGAGCACCATAAGTTAGCAGCCTACAATAAGAAATTTATTATTATCATAGATCAAATTTATTATTATGATCTCTTTGGTGCTTGGCTTGGCTATGTTCCCCTCCATGAAGTTCTGCGATTCTTGCCTCTACTCATTTTGACCCCACCGACAGACATTTCTTTGTGGATTTAACTTCACGAAAAGTGCTACAGAGTGGACTGTGCTGGCCTACTATGATCAAAGATGTTCGACAACATGTGCTCATGTGTGATACATGTCAGAGGATTGGACAACTTGTTCTAGCTAAATATTTCCCCCTTTAGCCTGTCATGCCCCTTGAAGCCTTTCAAAAATGGGGATTAGAATTTGTTGGGACCATTTCCCCTCCAACGATTTCTAAAAATAATTGGTATATATTGACTTAAATGGACTATGCAGCCAGATGGGCTGAAGCTTGGGCTTTAAAGAATGCTACGATAGTTTCTGTGGCTCGATGTCTTACTAGAGAAGTTTTTCTGTGTTTGCTTTAACCCTAGAATTTGTTTTAGATCGTGAAGCTCATTTTGCGAATGACTTAATTAAAGCCTTAACAAGTGAGTTTAATATCATTCATAAATGTAGTGCACCCTATTACCCGCGGGCAAATGGCCTGGCAGAAAGTAATAATAAGACTTTATTAACTATACTATGGAAATTAATTCGATTCTCTCCTGAGCATTGGGATCAATTGCTTCCTTCAGTTCTTTGAACTTAACTGAATTCACACCCTTCAAACTCGCCCTTGGAATTGAAGGAATTGATCCAATGGAAATTGTGGTCCCTAGTTTTCGTGTTGCCATCGAAACCAAACTTTTACTAGAATAGTCGATTTACTCTAGACTTGATGACCTCTGCACTTTGGATGGAACTCATTTCGAAAGCTTTCTACTAGTAAAGGAGATGCAAATCCAGCAAGCTCAAAACCATGATCATTTCCTCTAGACCTCGGTATTCACCGTTGGCCAGTTAGTAATAGTCTAAAACTCTAAAGCTGACCATAAAGCATGGAAATTTAAAGTTAGGTGGTTTGGTCCCTACCAAATTGTTGGACAAATCAGACTAGCTATGTTTCGGCTCACCACTCTCATTGTAGAACTTTTATGTATTTCCTTTAATGGATCAAAGCTACACCCTTTTCGCACTCCCATTGAGAAATAATGTCTTATGGTAGCTGCTTAATGGCTTAGACCATCCAGGTTCCACTTTCATTGCTGTTCCATGAGATTTTGTTGTGCTCGGTGGCATTTTATTACATGTTCTCATTTTTCTTGTGTCTGTGGGAATTCTTAGGAGAATGGCTACAAGGGATTGCCTGGTCACAGGCTTGGAGGTTTCTCGTGCCATGAGATGGAGGCGGCATCAAGTTTTGCAGAGATCGAGCACCTTGCACATAACTTGGACATGTCTTTCGATGAAATTATCGGACTGCAAAGGGTGCTCCTGATTCTGTGAATGGGATTGTGTTCGCGTCTAGCTATGGTTTGCAACAGATTGCATTTACTCATAACATTTTTTAGTTTGAATTATTTAAGTCTGTGAAGGCCGCTACTGCTACACCATGCATTTGTGCGCATTTGGTTATGATATATAATCTGTTTCTTGTTTAATGTTTCACAATGGAATCATAGTTTCCATTCATTGTGGACGATGGCATGTTCACTGGCGGGGTCAAATGGGTCTATCACAGTATTATGCTATCCATGTCAACTCTGCTTTCTCATATTTTTCTATGATTTGGTTATTATCGCGGAGGTGGATGGGTTTTGGGAGGCACATATTCTCTATATGCAACAAGATTAACACTTAAAGGGCTGGCAAAAAATTTTCTAATACAATCTGGTTCAACTTCACATGCTATTTGTTTTCTATTCCATCTCCATTTAGTGTGGTGCTTGGGCTCTGATCTTTTTTGGGAAGTTACGGCGCATGCTAGATCTATCTTATACTTTTTTTTATTGTACTGTGATACTATTACATTGAGATATGGTGTTTTGTTCCTACGAGTAATGTCTTTTGCTTCAACTTTTATATATATGTTCTTCCACGATCGAGATTCATACGAGGCATGTGGGTACGGACCTTTTCATTCTTTGATCATATGATTATTATGATCACATTGACAATATGTTTTTATATGAAAAATTTGGGTGCATACATATTATTAATCACATGGCGTGTTTTCTTTTGTGACTATGTGATGAGCAACCCAGATAATATGCAGTGATTATAGATATGTGCTTGGAACCGTGTGGATGTAGAAAGAATTATTTGTTGGGAGATATATTTTGGGCGTCCTCATGAACTTACGAACAGTTCCTTGGAACTACTTAAATGGAGCGGAGCATTGAAGTAGAGCAACCAATCAACAAAGTAGAACAACACATGACGGAGCCAAGAGACATGATCCTTATTTGTAATCCATTGAGCCTTATGTTGTCTACACACTAGGCCACCTTGATATTTCAATATTGATTCAAATAACAGGGCAAGCTATGAGTTATGTGATTTGTATTTTCATATCTTGGATTAAGTTTCAGGCACTTTGCTTTGCATCTTACATCACTTTTAGTCTTGGATATGTTATGGATACTGCTTGCACTCCATACCATGGTCTAACCATGCACTTTGGTTTGTGAGCCTTGTTCATAAGGGTAGAGCATGATAATGTGTACACATATAATTCTTGCTTGACATATTGCTATTACATTGGTTATGTACATGGAGTTGGACCACTCTATCCCAAGGGAGGTGTTAACACTTTAGCACTATGGAGATCTACATGGAGATTTTCTATGGATTGAGTTCTTATTTTCGGAAATTTTGTTTTAGTTTTAGTGACTGTGATGGAACCGGTGTCCTACTGCACAAGAGATGTGGAGGCTTGCGGATTGAAGCACTTTTTGGAGAAGGCTTAGAGAAGTCATGTGCCTCAGCTTTTCTTTCTTATAAGACATCTTGGATAAAGATTCCCAGCCTATAAATGGTTTTCACATACTTTTCATTTTGATGAGGGGGTAGTACTTATCAAGGGATAGTCGCGGTTCAAGTCCACCATGCATGTCAGTGTTAGGGGCACATTATGTGAATTGTAATTTTTAGAAACAAAAGACAAGGACTAAGGGTGAACTAGAGGGTGAGTTAGAGATTGAGTGGGAAGAGCCTTAAAAGACCATCTATATTGTATAAATATGCCTTGCTTATAATGGAATACCTCTCTCTTTTTGTTGCCATTTTGAATGGCTTCTCACATGTATTTGTTGTTTCTTGTTTCTTTAGTTAAATAGCATTCTTATTTCTTGTCTAGGTATGCATGCTAGCCCGTTTTCTTGATCTTCTGATCTTAGATGATGGTGACGTAGCACTCTCTCTCTCTCTCTCTCTAATGTAGGGAGACGCAACCCCTTTACAATAGCTTGTGTTGCTACGCTTTCAACCATGGAAGCCCTACCACACCTCATTGGTTCGGTGAAGCTATGGCTCACGACCTACTCAAGTATTTCCAAGTGCGTGGATTACTACCATTTGCACAACTACTATGGTGCATAGTGCTGTCTCACCCCCTCGCCATGACTTTCGTCTGAGCCATTGCAGACTGCCCTGCTTCTATCACCACCTGACCCATGGTCGAGCCGTATCTAATGACTTGCATCACCTTAGACACCATTGTTACTGCCTCTGTCTCCCTAAATGTTAGTTGTACCAAAACTACTCTGCTCCCCATTGCTACAATGAATGTCCTCTTCCCTCACCAAGCATCAAATGAATATGCAATTATGTGTCATCTGCCCCCTGAATGCCATGCCCTACAATTCTTGGTTGTTATTGTCAACCTACAGAAACAAGCCTATGGAATTTCGCATCCCATGTATTTGGTGATTCATATGATAGCCACTGAACCCCTAAAATGGGCACTATTTTTTCTCCATAGCATTCATGTTGGAGTCAATGTCTATATTAATTGTCCATTAGCTTCATTAGAAGTTGAAGCTTCAATTCTAGCACAACGGATCACAGTATGTAAATACTTATTTAAAAACACTCCTTCAACAAAAGCAATGTGGGCGTTGTAGTCTAGTTTCAAACGAGTGTAAAAGCTTCCTCCATTGACCATGGTTCAAATCCCATTCACGACATCAAAAATGATATTTTTAAAGCAATGATTTGAAAAACCCACGGACGGCAATAGACGTGAAAGTCTCTTTTGAAAAGCTATTCGAATTGAAAATGCGTTTCTCTATTCATCAACGATCGCGTAACGATCGTGGCTTTAAGAGATCGTAGCTTTTGGAGTGCTTTTAGATGGGTACTCAACAACTATATAATGAGGCTTGGCTCATTGTATGCTTACTCACTCAAGCTCTCAAGGAGATCAAGGAGGAAGAGTCTCACACTCTTGAAAGCAATGATTTGAAAAACCCACGGACGGCAATAGACGTGAAAGTCTCTTTTGAAAAGCTATTCGAATTGAAAATGCGTTTCTCTATTCATCAACGATCGCGTAACGATCGTGGCTTTAAGAGATCGTAGCTTTTGGAGTGCTTTTAGATGGGTACTCAACAACTATATAATGAGGCTTGGCTCATTGTATGCTTACTCACTCAAGCTCTCAAGGAGATCAAGGAGGAAGAGTCTCACACTCTTGAGGAGGTGGAGATTTGGTGAAGGAGCTGCTACTCTCTTGGAGCAAGAAGTCTTCTACAAGGTGGTGGTAACTATCTTTTGTGAGTTAACCGTGTGGTTTGATTTACAATTTTGTTACACTATTTTGTGAGAATAAGATTGGCTTCATTGCTTCGTTCACTTCACACACACTTAGATTATTTCGACATAATCTAAATTTTGTATCATCATCTTCTTGGATATTCTTCCATTAGTGAGTGCACCACTTTATATGGTTGAGTAGTACTCCCATATTGTAATTTGGACATCTATTATTTTTTAGTGAGTAAGCATCCAACTTACGTTCTCTAATCTTGTCTCAAGATCTCTATACTTCTCTATCTCACATATCATCTTGTCAATTAAGTTGTGTATGCTCAAAAGGTTTTAGTTTGGAACGATCCTAGGTTCCCAAATTCCAAGACTTGGTATCAGAGCATAATTGACATACACACTTAGTTAACATGAGTGAGATTAGAATTGAGATTGAAGACAAGTTGGATGGATCTTCTAATTATCCCATGTGGAGTTTCATGATGATGAATATTTTAGTGCCAAAGAATTTATGGAGTATCGTCAATGGATCCTTAATAAGACCAAGACGAGAAGCTGAAGAAGGGGATACACTAACTTCAAGAGGTGCTGAAGTCACAATTGCAGAACCAACTGAAGAAGAGGTAACCACTTCTATATACAGGGTCATTGCTAGGTCTTTACCTAGAGTTCCTCCTACTGAAGATTAGGCAAGATGGGATGCTAGAGATGCTTTAGCACTTTCATTCATAGCAATGAGTGTCAAAAAGCATATTCTACCAGAGATCAGATCTTGCAGAAGTTCTAGTCAAGCTTGGTTGAAGCTTGAGAATCTTTTTTAGAGTAGAAATCCTACTAGGAAAGCTCAGTTGAGGAGACAACTAGCAAATACAAGGATGAAGGCTGGTGAGTCGATTCAAACCCAGATTACAAGGCTCGTTGACTTGAGAGATCAATTTCTAAATATAGGAGTTGAGATATCAGATGAAGAAATGGTAAATACGCTGATTAATTCACTTCCTATTTCATATTGGTCTTTAGTAACCACTCTTACGCTCACCACAAGAGATAGAGAGGTTACATTTGAAGAGTTAGAATTCTTGAAGATCAGTTGAAGGGAATGGAAGAGCATGAAGAAGCACTTTTATCTTCATAAAAGGGTAAAAAGAAGAAGAAGGGTAAGAAGGAAAAACAATCCAAGAAGGAAAGTAGGTCCCTCTCACCTTCTACTTCAGATTCTGTATCTACTACATCTAAAGAGAAATCTTCCAAGAAGAAGGAAGTAATATGTTATTACTGCAAGAAACCTGGACATTTAAAGTCAGTGTTATAAAAGGATTGTAGTAGAAAAGAAACAGGCATCAGGTAATGTTGCAGAAGATGATAAAAAAGGGAAACCTCAAGGTGATTCTTATGCCTGTATCACCATTGAGGAAGTAGCTTTTGATCAGGTAGCTTTACAGGTTCTTTCATCAAGTCCTTGGATATTTGACTCAGGTGCTACAAAGCATATGACAGGTTGCAAAGATGTGTTTTCTTCTCTTTCCTATTCTTCAGGTAGAAGAGTTACTATTGCAGATGGCAATGATTTGGATATTGTAGGAATAGGTACAATAATCCTAAAGTCAAGAGAAGGTGGTAATTTTCATATTTCAGATGTTCTTTATGTACCTAAAATGAAGAAGAATCTGCTATCTATATCTGCATTTTTAGGTAATGGTTTCAAAGTTGTATTTGAGAGAGATCTTTGTAAGATCTTATCACACAAAGACGACAATTGTATTTTACAAGGTGTGCATAGAGAAGGGATCTTTGTTTTGTCAAAAATCAGTCAGAAATATGCAGTCAAATCTTCATCACCAGTGGAAGATACGAAGCTATGGCATGAAAGACTTGGACATATTAGTGCTGGAGCTCTCAAAAGTATCAAAGACAGAAGTATGGTTGAGAGTTTACCCTCATTCAAGCTACCAGATGATTCAAATATATGTGAAGGTTGTCTTGAAGGTAAGATGCATAAACTACCTTTCAAGAAACATGGTCATATTACAGCCACCAAGAAATTGCAGATTATTCATTCAGATGTGAATGGACCTATGAGAGCAGAATCTATTCAAGGCTTCAAGTATTTTGTTCTATTCGTTGATGATTTTATGAGATACTCATGGATCTATGGTCTTAAGTTGAAGTCAGAAGTCTTTCCTATGCTCAAGAAATTTGTAGCTATGGTTGAAAATGAAAGTCAGGAAACTATCTAGATTCTCAGAAGTGATAGAGGTGGAGAATACTTGTCAAGTTAGTTCTAGACATTTCTTGATGAGAACGGTATTACTCGACACCTTACTATTGCTTATACGCCTCAACAGAATGGTGTTGGAGAAAGAAAGAATAGAGTACTTATTGAAATGATGCGGAGCATGATGGCATCCAAGAAGCTTTCACCGAAATTCTGGTTTGATGTAGTACATACAACTAATCACATTTTGAATAGGTCATCTACAAAATCTTTAAAGGTAATCACACCATATGAAGCTTATTGTGGTAGAAAACCTAATGTGAGTTATTTCAAAGTGTTTGGATCACTTTCTTATGTACATATTGAGAAAAAGGACCGAGGTAAACTAGATGTAAAGGCAAAGAAAGCTGTTTTCATTGGATATCATGTTGAGAGTAAAGGATACACATTTTATGTTCCAGAGATAGGTGAAGTTATTCTTTCACGTAATTCTTATATTGATGAAGATAAGATTTATGATAAAGAAGCAAAGATTCCAAAGTTCATTAGTGAAAATGACTATGGAGTTTTTAGAAAGATTCTGGATATACATGTTCAACCATATCAAGAGGGAGTTAAAATTCCTAGGATTCAAGAAAAAGTTGAAGAAAGAGGAATTTCACAACCTTCTATAGAGTCAGTTCCACAAGAGACTTTGGTTCCAGAAATGGAAGAAGTTAGAGTTCCAGAAAGTCCTAGTACCTCGGCAGGACAAGTTCCAGAACCTGTGGAAGCTAGAAGTTCAAAAAGAGTTTCACCACTATTTAAGGATACACCTACTTGGTTATATCAGACTTGGAAAGATAGTGGTATAAAGACTTTTACTGGAAGAACAAGGAGTCAGACTAGACAACTTAATAGATACAAGGCCAAGTTGGTTGTTAAAGGATATGCACAACAAAAAGGTATTGATTATGATGAGAAATTTGCTCCTACGTCTAGGATGACTGTTATTAGGTCGATACTTCTTCTAGCAGCACATTTTGGTTGGCATATATATCAACTTGATATTAAGACTACTTTCTAAATGGTGATTTACATGAGGATGTGTATATTCAACAACCAGAAGGTTTTGAAGAGATAGGTAAAGAACACTTAGTGTGTAAGCTTGTAAAAGCTTTGTATGGTTTAAAACATGCACCTAGAGCATGGTATGAAAAGATACACACATATCTTTTATCCATTGATTTCCATAACTCAGATGCAGCTCCAACTCTTTATGTTAAAGCTGAAACAGGTATGATGATTATAACAATCATTTATGTGGATGATATTATAGTTACAGGTCGCAGAGATCCAGATTTGAAGATGTTCAAAGAAGAATTGAAGCAAACATTTGATGTGAATGATTTAGAAATTTTACATTATTATCTTGGGATTCAGTTTCTTTTTCGAGATGAGTGTATCTATATGACACAACAGAAGTACATTGAGAAACTTTTGGAGAGGTTTCAGATGGGTGATTTTAAACCTATGCAAACACCTATGGACTAGAACATGTCTTTACAAATGGTACTAGATGTAGAGCCATTTGATGCTACTCTATATAGTCAAGCAATTGGTTGCTTGATATATCTTTGTAATACATGTCCTGGTATACAGTTTGCAGTTTCTCAAGTATCAAGGTTCATGCAGAATCTGATAGTGTTACATTGGAAAGCAGTAAAGCGAATCTTTCAATATTTGAAGGGAACTTCAAATTTTTCTATGGTATTTTTGAAATCTACACATTTGTTATTAAAAGGATTTTCAGATTCTGATTGGGTAGGTGATAGAGACACAAGAAGAAGTACTAGTGGATTTTTATCTTGGAGATTGTCTTATCTCATGGCTTTTGAAGAGACAACCCACTATTGCCACTTCATCGTGTGAAGCTTAATATCGTGCAACATTTACAACTACTCTAGAGTCAGTTTGGTTGCAGAAGATTTTTAATTATCTTGATGTGAGAGTACATGAACCCATTCAGATATTTTCAGATAGCCAGAGTGCTATAGCTATAGCTAAGGATCCAGTGCATCATGCAAGGACAAAGCATATAGAGGTACACTACCACTATATTCGAGAGCAGATAGCTAAGAAGCACATTGAGCTAGTTTATGTTCCTTCTAGTGAGAATGTTGCAGATATATTTACCAAAGCATTGACTAGAGACAATCATGAGAAGATTTGCAGATTACTGAAGCTTGTACCAATATGACATTGAAGGAGGGATTGTTGGAGTCAATGTCTATATTGTCCATTAGCTTCATTAGAAGTTGAAGTTTCAAATCTAGCACAGCGGATCATAGTATATAAACATCTATTTAAAAGACTCCTTCAACAAAAGCAACATGGGCGATGTGGTCAAGTTCAAACGATTGTAAAAGCCTCCTCATTGACCATGGTTCAAATACCGATCGCGACAGCGAAGATGAGATTTTTTAAGCAATGGTTTGAAAAATCCACGGATGGCAGTAGATGCGAAAGTCTCTTTAGAAAGCTATTTGAAATAAAAACGCGTTTCTCTATTCATCAACAATAGCATAACAATCGTGGCTTTAAGAGATCGTAGCTTTTGAAGTGCTTTTAGATGGGTACTCAACAACTATATAATAAGAGGCTTGGCTCATTGTATACTCACTCAGTCAAGCTCTCAAGGAGATCAAGGAGGAAGAGTCTCACACTCTTGAGGAGGTGGAGATTTGGTGAAGGAGAGGCTACTCTCTTGGAGCAAGAAGTCTTCTACAAGGTGGTGGTAACTATCTTTTGTGAGTTAACCTTGTGGTTGATTTACAATTTTGTTACACTATTTTGTGAGAATAAGGTTAGCTTCGTTGCTTTGTTTACTTCACACACACTTAGATTATTTCGACATAATCTAAATTTTGTATCATCATCTTCTTGGATATTCTTCCATTAGTGAGTGCACCACTTTATATGGTTGAGTAGTACTCCCATGTTGTAATTTGGACATCTATTATTTTTTAGTGAGTAAGCATCCAACTTACGTTCTCTAATCTTGTCTCAAGATCTGTATACTTCTCTATCTCACATATCATCTTGTCAATTAAGTTGTGTATGCTCAAAAGGTTTTAGTTTGGAATGATCCTGGGGCCCTAGATTCCAACAATTCACAAGGAATGCCGGCTGGTGGTTAAGAAGTTATCCAAAGGGGAAGTCCCGTGAATGTGGTTGCCCCATATTTTGTCTTTGCTCCTTCTTGATCCCCCTTTTGCAGTTTTGGCTTCCATTGCCCCCATCATTCCCACTTCTCCATTAGGGAAAAAATGAACCCTATATGAGCCTTTTAGATTAAGGAGTGATTAGTTATGGACCAGTGAGAAGAGGGTGGAGGACATAGTGTAGTCCCTTATTCACATAGGCTAGGCATAGGCTTCCCTTGTTTTTGTGTAGTCAAAGAAGAAAAAATCACCTAGAACTAGTGGTTTTAGACATTTGAATGGTTTTGAAAGCCTTGAAAATGACTTAGAGCCCTTGGATTGGCTCAATATCTAAAGGTTGAGGTTTAGTTGCAAAGGTTAAGGTGCCTTTGGATTTGGGCCTTTGGATTGACTTGATATCCAATGGATGAGATTGAGTAAAGCCTCAAAAAGATGCCTTTGTTTCTAGGCCCTTGGATTTCAAAAAGATAAGTATATCAAATATTATTTTATTTGAGATACCAATAGTGGTTTCTCTTGCCCTCTTAATCTCCTTGATTAAGCTTTTTAATCCCTAAAAATTAGGAATCCTTACAAGGCATGTGCAAGGCTCACTTTTCTCCCTAATGGCAGTATCATCTCATATGGAAGAAGAAGAAGAAGAAGAAGAGATAGATTTGGTGTTGATGTGTTGCTATCATGACCATTGTGGTTTCTAGCCCCCTTCCACCCAAGCCAACATCGGAATCGTTGTCACATCAAAGGAGGCTTCAATTGTCTCTGCAACAACTAAAGTCCTTTCAACCTTTACCACTGATGTTGCTGTCAAGATCATAGATGGCGTTGAATTAGTTTACAAGTCTGACACCGATGGATATTGACAAATCAGATGTTCTTGTTCACAATCCTCCTCTACAACAGGTCATTCTATCTTTTCTCAATGATATTATTGCTCGGATTGTAGAGCAACAAGTTTTTGTGAGTGCCAAAAAAATTTCATTTATCTAAGATCCCTCCATCCTCCTTCAACTCGTTATCCCCACTATACCATCCAATCCTATTGCATCCTTAGAGCTTAACCCTCTTCATGAAGTAGTAGTTGAAATCACGCCGCTGGATCCCCCAACGTATTGTTAAATGTTAATCATTAAATTTCCAATTTCAGACTCAAAATACTTTCAAATTCATACGTTTCCGAACCTTTCCTAACCGTAAATTACCTCTTAGCCACGTGCGTCCTTGGGAGTGGTAGGGGTCTGTTAGACAGAGGCCCTATACTATTTTCCCAACTTATTACACAATCATAATTACTTCTAGCGTCTTAGTTCCGTGCGCAATTCTGAACAACCGATGACTGTTCGTTGTACTGGACTTAGAATTTCTGAACTAATCCTGCTATGATGGTCTGAGCAGTAGTCCGGTGACTTGTGTCCAATAGAATAATCTACTTCAGTAAACGAAGATCACCTAATACGTACTTCTTCAGAACAGACAGGTATACTAAACACATATATATATGTACTGAAATTATACAACTCATCGTATACCAATTACGAGCAACAAATGTCCTGACAACAAGCGACTTGTTACAGGCTTAACAATGACCTACTCGCACTTCAACCGTTACAGATGCTAGTTTTCCTGTGATCGGAATCAACAGTGAACGTAGACTACTGCATCGAACTTGGTCACTTACCAAAATGGTTAACATGCGATCAGTTCGGAACTACTTCCATACTTCCTTGTTCAGTATACTACTGACAAGTAACACACTGCACTTATTAACACTTAGAGACACACTCAACCATTACCAAACAGATTCGTAACACAAGATTACTAATTCGCAACTCTGCACTATGGAGTGAATAAACGACTAACCAAGCACAGAACAGAACAGAAATCAACACAAACAATACTCAGACTTTGTAACAGTGTAATAATAATCTGACAAATAATCAGGCGAACAAACTGGCAATTCCAAGAAAAACCGTTTCTCACAAGCGTCTCTCTCGCCATTCTCTTTACATTGCTTTATATATCTTTTTTCAAGATGCGCGTACCAACTTTTTTGCACGGATTTTAATTCCGGTATATCAGGCGGTCATTACGTCTGTCCCACTCCGGCGGTCGTCTAACACTGGCACGCATGGTGGACTCGAACCCGCAATTTCCACAAAAATTTTTTTAGAGTTATGTTCAGATTCATTAATGATATTGGGAGCACCTTGTAGATTCTGTAAACTAACAGTATTTTCTTCACCACTTTGGTGCGTCTGATTGTTTGTGTCAGTGTTCTGCTCCCGATTCACCTGTATCTGCACCTGTAACAGTTCTCTTTGCAATTCTTGAATCGTCTGTTTGTATTCTTCAAGCTGATTTTCCTATCGTTTAATGACTGTCATGAGATTGTTTTCATGGTTGGACAAAAAACAGGACCGCCTTTGATCAATTGGGGAAACAAGTATACTCAGCCATCTTCTACGAAAAAGTTTCCAAGTATTATGTACATGATTATACAATTGTTGTTTCAGTGACTCTATATCTATCTTTTTCATCAACGTAGCATCCAATTCAACACCTTCATTATTTAATAACTGGGTTTCCATTTCCTGTAAAACTTGTATTCTGGAAC
Organism: Ceratopteris richardii; assembly: GCA_020310875.1. Lineage (NCBI taxonomy): Eukaryota > Viridiplantae > Streptophyta > Polypodiopsida > Polypodiales > Pteridaceae > Ceratopteris > Ceratopteris richardii. Next base: position 4,837,616 of record CM035414.1, read on the forward strand.
GCAGAACTACATGTTCTGCCTGTTGTAGCATTCATCATGGAAAAATTTATCATTTCTTCTTGGATTTGTTTCTGCACTGCTACCTGCCATGGTTCAAAATCTTGAATAGACCTTGTGGTTTCGATCAAAGCTAGCACTAGTTGTTTGTGGTCATTCTGCATTTCCTTCAATAAACCGTCCTTGCTATTCACAGCATCCTGTAATTGTTTATTCTGTTCAATCAATGAATTGGAATGATTTTTATTGACAGTTACTTGTTCTTGTATGTTCTGAATGCTTTCCTATTGTTGCAGTAGGAAGTCCGAAACTTCGTGCAACTTGTTCTGCATTGTTCTCATGTTATTATCCGAACAATTACTCTGCAATATTTTCGCACTTACCTGTTGTGATGGATCCTCCATTCTTCTTTTGGTTGATAATTTAAAAGGGGTTCCCAAAATAGGCGACTGTTCACCGCCATCTGTTACCGGAAAAAGACTGTCCGGCATTTCTGCTATGTCCTCGGGCTCTGCTATCTGTTCTTGCCCTGGTCTGCTCAGTGTCTGATTACAATTATTACTTACCTGTTGTTATTTGATTAAGTGTGCATATTCGAATAAAGCAGCTAAAAAGACTGACAGACGACTATATTTTTGGGACCTGCGCTTGTCCCCGACAAAAATCTGTGTATACAAGTGGTTATATAGCCAGTGAGCCCAGCTGACTTTACCACCTCCTTCTGCATGTACTAAGGGTGAAAAATTCTCTCTAGACATTAAATCAAATCTGACGATAAAACACAGTCTCTCTAAATACCATTTGAATTGTTCACGCCGAATGCATGCTGCTTTTTTCATCAGGTAATATTTTCTACGACCTTCGCAGTTTCCAAAATCCTTTCTCATGTCGTCATTCGAACAATTAGGAATACTGTCATCGTCATACAGAGGCACTTGAAATATTGCTGCGACTAATTGCGGTGAAAATTGTACCTGATTTAGAATTTGTCCTTTTGTTTGTCGCATAATCTGCAACTGAGTCGTTGCATCTTCATTACCTGTCCAGCGCTCCCATGGTAGCTTGGCAAACTGTAGTAGTCCGATTCTCTGAAGCTAGTTCTTATTCCTCATAGAATGTATGTCGAGTTCTATTTTGAAATCGGTGAATAATGCTTTGTTGTTATGTTGTGCCTTTGTCGTTGCACAAGTCGTTGAATCATCGCTATCATTCTGTAATGTAGTATCAGTGTCTTCTGATGTCGGCACTATCATTCTCTGTGCAGTTGCTCTCCTCCTGAGTCGCCATCTTAGGATATCTGATTCAGACATGGTTGCAAGACTCGCCGAAAATAATATGCTGGAAGTTTGTTAACTAGCACCCAAGCTCGAAGAATACTATACTGAAAAATACTATGCTACGCATACGCATTTTATAAGCACCAGAGCTTGAACTGCCATTTGCTGGAATGATTATATTTCATTCGGACATGACATTCATTCCCCTTACCAAAATTGTAGCATAAGTAAAAATCATCATTCTGCATTTTATCCCGTAGATCGATGCTGGACTTAGCAAGTCTTTTACATGTGCGAAAAAGTATCATGAAACAAAACCTTGGTATCATACTCAATTCGAACTCATCATTGATGGGGGAAGTATCTCAACCCCTAAGCAACAATGAAGCGCGAATGACCTCCATAGGTATCCTTCTTTGACCTCTGCACACCAAAAATGCTCTTACTCAGAGCTTATGCAGAGAACTCCAGTGAGCTTTTGTAGACCTGTAGTAGACACCAAGGGCTTTCCAACAAAACAAATTTCACTTGAAATGGATGCTTACACAAAGAGAAACAATGTCTACAACATGAGCTAGTTGAATGCTCACAACTGCTAGTCAAGCAGAGACCTCACTTCACTCCAGCAAACGTTTCTCAGAGATTATACAGAGAATGAATCTCAAACTTGAGTCAACTTTAGAGCACTCTAATAGCTACCCAATGACACCAAAATCATAGCAAATGGATACATAGAGAAGGAGAACCAGCCCTTACAACAGAGAGCAAAATATTTCCAACAGAGCCTACACAAAGAGAGAGATATCAATCACACAACTTCACTAAAATGAATGTTGCTCCCAGCTTACTCAGAGAATGCTCCAGAGAATTGGTAAGCATAAAATAGACTCTTATAGCTATCCAATGAGACAAGAATTACATCAAATGGATACCATATGAGGGAGAACCAATGCTAACAACTCAAGGGTAGAGAGTTGCAACACTGCCTGCGCACACACATAGATATGCCTACTAAAAGAAAACAAACAAGCAAGCAAGGGGGTTGCTTAAGCAAGGGGCTTGCTTATCACAACTCCAGCACTTAGTGCTCACTTTACATGAGCTAAAACTCCAAGAAGATGGCCCAAAAGAAGTCGGGATACATGCTCCTTTTATAGTGAGAGGTGTGCCCCTAAAATCTAGGAACTACCTTTCCAAATCAGCCTCCTAACTTGGAGGAATTAGTTCAGATGACTTGGGGAGTGGTTGAGTGATTTTTCTTGATGAAATCTCGTGGCTTTTGGCTTCCTTTGATTGCTCCACATGTCCATAAAAGATTCCCCACGAATTTTTAGCTTGAAGCTTGACTTTTAACACTCCCCCTCAAGCTTCAATTCTTCATCCTCATCCAAGCTCCTTCATGTTGATGCATTGCTTGAATTTTGAAATCTTCATCCCATCCAAAGCCTTTGTAAACATGTCCGCAACTTGGTCCTTGGTACCAATATGATGTACTGAAACTTCCTTGGATATCACCTTTTCCCTTATGAAGTGATAGTGCACTTCAATATGCTTGGTTCTAGCATGATAGACAGGGTTCGATGCTAGATGAATGCTACTCATGTTGTCACAAAAAATTGGATATGTGTCAACCTGCAAATTAAGCTCCATAAATAACTTCTTAATCCACATTAGCTCACATGTGACTTGAGCCAAAGCTCTATACTCAGCCTCGGTGGAAGATAATGCCACCGTGGGTTGCTTCTTTGAAATCCATGAGATGATCTTGCTACCTAGCATGACTAGGTAACCACTTGTACTCCTTCTATCTTCCTTCGAACCGGCCCAATCGGCATCGGAATAAGCTTTGACCTGCATATCATCATCAAATGAGTAGAACAATCCTTCATTTATAGTGGCTTTGAGATATCGCAACATTCTTCTTGCAGCTTGCAAGTGTGTAGTCCTTGGACTATGCATAAATTGTGATAACACTCCAACTCCATATGCTATGTCGGGCCTGGTTATTGTGGCATAATTGAAAGAGCCTACAATAGATCGATACAAAGTTACATCCTCTAATGGCTCTCCATCAATGGAGCTTAGCTTTACATTAACTTCCATGGGATTTGAAATAGGCTTGCAATGTAGCATCCCAAACCTCTCAAGTAGGTCTAGAATATACTTCCTTTGTATGAGCATAATACCTTCTTCTTTGTATACAACTTCAATGCCAAGAAAATACCTAAGATCTCCAAGATCAGAGATCCTAAACTCCTTTCCAAGCTTTGCCTTGATCTCCTCAATGCCCTTTGTATCATTACTTGTAATGATAAGATCATCTACATACACACACATGTAGACCACAAGTTCTCCTCTTTGTTTGATGAAGAGAGATGGATCCGCCTTGCATTGATTGTAACCACATTTGATCAAATAGTCCACCAATCTTTGGTTCCAAGCCCTTCGAGCTTGCTTTAGGCCATAAAGTGCCTTCTTCAACCTACAAACATGATGTGGAAACTCTTTATGAACAAAACCTAGTGGTTGCTCCATGTATACCTCTTCTTCCAAGTCTCCATTGAGAAAGGCATTCTTGATATCCAATTGGAAGAGCTTCCATCCTTTGCTAGCAGCCATTGCAATGAGTGTCCTAATGGTGCTCATCTTTGCCACGGGGCTGAATGTCTCTTCAAAGTCCACTCCATAGGTTTGTGCAAGACCCTTGGCCACCAATCTTGCTTTGAACCTAGAAATAGATCCATCTGAATTCCTCTTTACTTTATACACCCACTTATTACCTATTACCTTCATGTTCTCCTTCTTGGGCACTAGAGTCCATGTTTGATTTTCCTCAAGTGCGTCGATCTCTTCTTGCATTGCCTCTTTCCATTCGGTGTACCTGCTTGCATCTTCATAGCAATCGGGCTCATGATCTTCTACTACTTCATATATGCATAATGTGTTGCCATGTATGAATCATAAGTAAACCTTTGAGTTGGATACTTAACTCTAGAAGACTTCCTTTCTTCACCTTTTGGAGGAATAAACCTCCTTTGCCTTGGGAACTTGATCTCTTTCTTTGACGTGGCTTCTTTCTCCATCATGTGTCCTTCATCATCTTCAACTTCATTACCTTCTTCATCCAACTCCACCAATGTTGCTTTGCCTTTGTTGATTGATTGTGCTTCATAGCTTGATGAAGATCTCCCCCTCCATGGTGAGTTCATGCTTGAACTATCTTCATTGATGGAACACCTTGGGCCGCTTAGCTCTAGGTCGATTTGTTCTTCATCATGTCCATGCTTTTCTTCTTCATAGTCCTGCATACAATCATACTTCTTATACCAAGGGAGTAGCTCATCAAATGCTACATCCCTTGATATCCTCAAGTCCTTTGTGTTTGGGTTGAAGCACCTGTAACCTTTATGATCATTTGAATATCCTAGAAACACACACTTTTCTGCCTTTGGTTGTAGCTTGTGCCTCAATTCACTTGGCACATGTACATAACAAATACATCCAAATATCTTCAAGTGGGAAAGATCAGGTTTCTTACCATAATAGGCTTGATATGGTGTCAAGCCATGGATCCCTGAGGTAGGAGCCCTATTCATTAGATACACAGCGGTATTTGCTGCATCACTCCAAAACATGTTAGGTACATTCATCTCATTAAACATTGCTCTAGCGATCTCGGCAATGTATCTATTCTTTCTCTCTGCTACTCCATTTTGTTGGGGTGTGTACCTGCATGTTACTTGCCTCTTGATGCCTTGATCCATTAAAAAATCAGAAAACTCATTTGAGAAATATTCTCCCCCTCCATCGGACCTTAGCTTCTTGATATATGTACCTGTTTCCTTCTCTACCATTGCCTTGAATGCTTTGAAACATGTAAACACATGTGATTTGTTTTTGATGAAATAAACCCAAACCATCCTTGTGCAATCATCTATAAAAGTGACAAAGTACTTGTTACCTCCAATGGATTGCTCTTTCGTTGGCCCCCACACATCTGTATGTATCAACTCCAATGGATGTTGGCTTATGTAGCCACTCTTCTTGAATGGAAGTCTCGCTTGCTTCCCTAGTTGACAAGATTCACATAAATGCTTCATACCTTGTCCTTGGAAGTTGGGAAGACCTTCAACCAACCTCTTGAATTGCATTTCCTTCATTCTTTGTATGTTGATGTGACCTATCCTCTTGTGCCACAAGTCCAACTCAGAAATCCTCTTGTTTCCATATGTGAAGTAGACATGTTGAGTAGAATGAGAATTTACCTCCAAAGTGAAGAGTCTCCCTTGCTTCTTTCCTCTTGCTATGACCTTGTAACCTTGCTTAGGGTTCTCCACAAAGCATCCACCTTTGTTGAACCTTACTTGATAGCCTGTTTCAACCATTTGCCCAACGGACACCAAGTTCTTTGTGATGGTAGGTACATGCAAGACATCCTTGAGACATCTTCCTTCCTCCTTGTCATCCAAAGCTACATCTCCAACATGGGAGATCTCATGGGCTGTATCATCACCTGTTTCTACATGTCCTTTACCTTTGGGAACATGTAGATTAGTAAACCAAGAAGCATTGCAACTCATATGGTTGCTACATCCACTATCAATATACCAAGTGTTATCTACTTTGCTTGAATTCCCATTCATGTGCATCATCAAGAGATTGTCATTTTCTGAACTTGTAGAAGCATAATTACCTTGGCCTTTGTATGAAGAACCTTGATTATAGTTCCTTTGGTTTCCTCCTTGGTAGCAATCTCTAGCATAGTGGCCAAACTTGCCACATATGTAACATCCTTCGCCATCTTGTTTCCTGTTTTGTTGATGTCGTCCTCCTCTTCCTCTTGATCTTCCTCTCCCTCTTTGTGATGAGGTGCCTTGGTCATGTCCTTGATTTCTTGAGTGGCCTTGCCTTCCTCCAAACCTTCCTTTGCCCCTTCTTTGTCCTTGTCTTCCTTTGCCCCTTTGATTACCTGCATAGAAAACTTGTGCATCTTTGCTTTTAGTTGAACTTCCACCTATGTTCATTTCTTCGGTGACCATGAGAGCAACCAATTGCTCAAAATCGGGAAGATTATCCCTTACATAAACTGAAGTGGTAAAGGGTTTCCACTTCTCATCATCTCTCAAACCATTGAGAGTATAAGCCACAAGATCGTCATCGTCTACGTGGCTTCCATGGGATCCCAATGCATCTGATAACTCCTTGACCTTAAGTATGTAGTCATTTATGCTACTCCCTGAGCTCTTCCTAAGGTTGTTGAGCTCATTCTTGAGTTGGATCTTCCTTGCTTTGGTGCTTGTTGAATAAAGCCTTTCAAGTGTCTCCCATACCTTCATGCTTGAATCCAGGTCTTGGATATGGCCGATCATGCTATTGCTAATGTGTTGGGAAAGAATAAAGATAACCCTCTTGTCTCTTTCATTCCATTCCCTAAAGGCCCTTCTCTGGTCATTGGTTGGATTCTCATCCAACCTAGGTCTTGGTTCACTTCCACTAATCAACCCCAAAAGGCCCTTGCCCATAAGATAGTTGGAGACCCTAAATCTCCATGGTTGATAGTTACCTTTGTCTAGCTTTTCAATTTGAGTGTTGAAGTCTCCCATATGTAGTCTTTGATACTTGACCTAGCCCTTGGCTAATGCTCCAATGTGTGTAAAATGAAAATGAGGCTCTGAGGTTACCTCAATCCAAAGCTTTCCTTAGATGGACACCTTGTGCTCTTGCAAATTTGAGTAGAATAGCTCCCCCTTGATGTGAGCTACCTCCAAGAAGCTTTTGTTGATGCAACTCTTCAACCACCAACTCCAAGAGGTCTTCTTGCTTGTATGTGATACCTCCAAGATGCCCAAATGCTCTGATACCACTGATGGGGGAAGTATCTCAACCCCTAAGCAACGATGAAGCGCGAATGACCTCCACAGGTATCCTTCTTTGACCTCTGCACACCAAAAATGCTCTTACTCAGAGCTTATGCAGAGAACTCCAATGAGCTTTTGTAGACCTGTAGTAGACACCAAGCTCTTTCCAACAAAACAAATTTCACTTGAAATGGATGCTTACACAAAGAGAAACAATGTCTACAACATGAGCTGGTTGAATGCTCACAACTGCTAGTCAAGCAGAGACCTCACTTCACTCCAGCAAACTTTTCTCAGAGATTATACAGAGAATGAATCTCAAACTTGAGTCAACTTTAGAGCACTCTAATAGCTACCCAATGACACCAAAATCATAGCAAATGGATACATAGAGAAGGAGAACCAGCCCTTACAAGAGAGAGCAAAATATTTCCAACAGAGCCTACACAAAGAGAGAGATATCAATCACACAACTTCACTAAAATGAATGTTGCTCCCAGCTTACTCAGAGAATGCTCCAGAGAATTGGTAAGCATAAAATAGACTCTTATAGCTATCCAGTGAGACAAGAATTACATCAAATGGATACCATATGAGGGAGAACCAATGCTAACAACTCAGGGGTAGAGAGTTGCAACACTGCCTGCGCACACACATAGATATGCCTACTAAAAGAAAACAAACAAGCAAGCAAGGGGGTTGCTTAAGCAAGGGGCTTGCTTATCACAACTCCAGCACTTAGTGCTCACTTTAAATGAGCTAAAACTCCAAGAAGATGGCCCAAAAGAAGTCGGGATACATGCTCCTTTTATAGTGAGAGGTGTGCCCCTAAAATCTAGGAACTACCTTTCCAAATCAGCCTCCTAACTTGGAGGAATTAGTTGAGATGACTTGGGGAGTGGTTGATTGATTTTTCTTGATGGAATATCGTGGCTTTTGGCTTCCTTTGATTGCTCCACATGTCCATAAAAGATTCCCCACGAATTTTTAGCTTGAAGCTTGACTTTTAACAATCATTACATTGCGAAATCGCATGACCGAATTTTACTATTCTTCTATGAGACCTTCGAGGTACATATTCCTGGCTAATCTAAATGTACGAGCTATTTTTTTCTTAAGGGTTTCTAATAATTGCTTCAGAGTGTGGGGTTCTAAAATCTGCGCATCTATTCTGACGTAACTAAGTGCGATGGCTTCAGTAAGCAAAATTTCGGCCTAGGTTTGCAAAAAGGCCTCCTGTAAATAAAAATCATTGGATAATGCAGCATCCCGGGATGTCTTCATTTCAGTGACTTTCTGCTGCATATCCGTGACTCGATCCTTCTGATTTCGCAATTGGTTGTCGAGTCGTTCGCATTGCTGGTTCTGAAATTCAATCGTTTTGGAATATGCATCTCGTTCTCTTCGAGCATCTGCCAGATCTTTTTGGTATTTTGCTTCCCTGGTTAATTGGCGTCTCAGCATTCTGTTTACCTCGTCCAAACATTCCTGGGCTCTTCGTAGCTCGTCTTGGACTTGTTCTGCTTCTCTCTGTTGGTCTTGATTCTTCTGGATGGTTTCCTGCAACTGGGCCTTCGTTTCTTCGACCAATTCTTCTAGGGATGAGCTGATGTCTTCTTTTTCTTGGAGTGCGGTCTTTAATTCCCGGATTTCTTCGTGTGCTGCGTGTAATAGCTGGTCCTTGGCGGCAAGCTGCTCTAGTGCTGCATCCCTTTGCTGTATCAAGGCCTGTTGTTCCGAAAATTGCGCTTGGAGGTCTGCTAATTGTGTCTGTAATTGATGATTCTCCGCTTTTACGGCGTCGACTTCTTCTTGGAGTGGGGTGATGTCGGCTTCCAGGAGGTCGACTTTGTGCTGTAGGTCTTGCCGAATGGTATTTGCGACCTCACTCAGCTATACCGGAAGTTGTTGTGAGAGGGTAATGAGCATTTGGCCCATTGCGGCTAGTTCAGAAAAGACCGGAACAGAGGAAAGAAGAAGTGGGTGTTGTGGTGGTGTAGAGGTTTGGGTATGGATTTGGGGGGATGTCGGGGGTGAATAATTGGGGGAGGATGAAGAGGATTAGGAAATTGGCGGCGGGAAAGGGTTGACTGGTGGGGATTGAGGATCAGGGGACGCAGGGTGAGTTACTTGATGGATGGGTTGGTGTTCACCTGTAATGTGGGCGATGGTGGATTCTACGGCCTTCAGTAGGGTGTTGAGTGCGCTGTCGATCACTTGCTGTTCATCTTCTCGTCGTGCTGATGCTTCTTCGGTTGAGACTGGTTTTGTTTCTGTGTGATTCTGCTGGTCGTGGTGGTCGGCCAATGATTCGTTGTGGATGGAAGTGGCTGTGTCGTGGAAGGTCTCTTCTTGTTCTTCGTTTCGGGTGTCCTGATTTTTTCCGACGGACCCTTGTGCTTCGCTTTCTGAGGAGCTGATCCAAATTCTCTTATTGCGCAAGAGCTGGTTGATCTCCTCATCTTCTTCTTCCTCGTCGTCGAGTGGTTGAACTGATTCTTCGAGCCTAAGTACGGGACCTTGGGGTGGTGATTGTGCGGAAAGGATGGCTGGGAAAAGGAATGAGATGATATGGGGAAGGCGAGAGCGCGGGGTGGTACCCTTTTGGAGTTGCTTTACTATAGCTACACATTCTTTATGGATTCTAAGGAAAAAATATGAGGCGAAGTTTATGGATTCTCGGGCAGCTAAATCTAAAGCGGAATAGAATGGGCGTGAGATGCCGTAGGTGCGCTTCTGTAGGTTGAGTATGGCGACTAAGAACTGCAGGGCGGATCGTTCGGGTTCGGGGCGACAGAGAATGGCGTATTCGTTGGACGAAGAGCGGGGGGATAGTTCAGTCATGCGGGCGGGGGGAATACTAGGGCCATTTTCACGGCCTTGCGGATTGAGGCGGTAGGCTTCAGCGAAGGCTTGGAAGGTGATGACTATTCGCGAAGGGAGCGAGAGGAAGACCCATTGGCGTTCGGTGGCGGGGGATTGAGCAATGGTGGTGATGATTTGCGTGAAGAAAGGATGGACTTCTACTGAGTGCCAAGGCAACTCAGCGAAGTTGGCCAACCCTCTGCAACGCAGGTATTCACCTACCTCTGTAGGGATACCACCGCGGAAGGCAGCATAGTTGGCTATCGCTTCCATGGCGTTTACTGAGACAGACAATGAACACGGATGCAGAATGCACGAGGGCTTAGAATACTAACATACAACACAATAGCTTTTTTCGGCTTTGTCGACAGAGTTAAGTAGAAACAACACGGTGGGAGGAGAAAGGGGTTGGGTATCATTGTGCAGTGCGGGAATAATGTTGGTTTTCATGCAGGCGTGCATACTCGAGTGACTGGTAAGGGGGCAGCTGGTCACATAAAGATTGTACAAAACACGGATATTTATAAAAAGCAGAAAGAAAAAAAAGAAAAGATTAAACAAAACGCGGTCCATCGTCGAAAAATTTAATGCGGGCTAGTGGCATGATGATATGGCCGCAGCTTCGACCCATTAATTACTTTTGGGAGTGGATTTCCAGTCAATGTAGTCAACCGAAAAGTTGCCGGACCGACTTGCTCTGAGATCTTAAAAGGGCCGAACCATCGTAGTTTGAACTTTCCTGCTGCTCTATCCGACTTTGCGTTATAGAAGAGTACAAGATGACCTACCAAAAAGATTGGAGTCTTCAAATATCGATCGTGTGTCTTGGCTTGCCTTAGTTGTACTTCGCGCATGGTTAAAAAGATGAACCATTGGTGCTCATCAAGTTCTCTGAGTGCGTCCATTCGTGCTGTCAGCGAATCTTCCGGTAGCATCTTCTGAGTGATTGCTACACGCAGACTTGGGATGACTATTTCCATCGGTGCTATTGCTTCTAAGCCATAAGCTAGTTTGAAAGGTGTCAAACCTGTTGTTATCTTATATGTAGTTCGGTATGCCCATAATACTGCAGGTAGTAGTTGATCCCATCTTTCCGGTGCTTCCATGATCAGTTTCCGGAGGATATTCAATAGTGATTTGTTTGTACTTTCGGCCAAACCATTGGCGCGAGGGTAATATGGAGAGCTGAGTTTGTGTGTCACCTGGAATGATTGGGTGAGTACCTTCATTAATTGATTTACGAAGTGAGTACCTTGATCTGTCACTAATTCGAGTGGTAAGCCAAATCGTGGTAAGACATCATTTAGCAGACATTTTGCTACTACAACCGCTGTAGCAGACCGTAAAGCCCAGGCTTTTGCCCATCTCGTTGCATAGTCTGTACAGGTTAGTATGTATCTGTTGTTACTGAAGACTGCTGGAGGTGTAATTGGACCGATAAAATCTAATCCCCATTTCTGAAATGGTTCAATTGGCATAATGGGCTGCAAGGGAAAGAAGTGTCGTTGCAGTGGTTGTCCAGACCTTTGACAGTTATCACAGTTTTTTACAAATTGGGCCACATCTCTATACATAGTTGGCCACCAGAGACCTCCTTGCAGAATCTTCCGGTGAGTCAAATCTGTGGCAAAGTGACCACCAGTAGGGGTCGAGTGAGCCATTGTGATGACCGAGTTAATTTCATGCAGAGGAACACATCGAAGTAAGATTCCAGTGTGATCTACATAATATAGTTCTGCAGCAACTAACCGGAATCGGCGACTAAAGACTGCAATTTTCCTTCGAACTGCCTTGGCAGTCTCGGATGGAAAGCATCCTTCGATGAGAAAAGTTAGAATCAGATCATAATATGTAGATGGTGCTTGTGATTTGGCAGTCTCATCGGTCAGTGGCTCAGAACTATAAATCGCTGGAGTCGTGTCATCTATGCCTACCGGAGCTTCACCAGAATCTAGATGAGATAAGAAATCTGCTAAGGCATGTGCATTTCCGGGTCGGTGAATGACTTCATAATCAAATTCCTGCAAGAGTAGCACCCATCGTGCTAATCGTCCACCTAAATGCTGCTGTCTTACTAGATAGACGAGGGCAGCATGATCCACATGGAATGTGAATTTCCGGCCTAGTAGATAATGTCTGAATTTTTTGATGGAGTAAATTAATCTTAGACATTCTCTTTCGGTGGTAGAATAATTCCTTTCTGCAGGTGCAAGCCTTCTACTGGCATAATAAACAGGGCGAAACCACTTATGTGTTTGCTGCATCAGAATACTGCCGATTGCAATATCTGAAGCGTCGACAAAAACATGGAACGGATTGTCCTAGTCCGGTGGTTGTAAGATTGGGGCCTGCGTCAATAGATACTTGAGTCGATCAAATGTAGTTTGGCATTCTTGAGTCCATTCGAACTGTCGGGGAGTTTTTGTGATTAGCCTGTTCAGTGGTATAGCCAGATGAGCAAGCCATCGTAAGTGTCTGCCATGCCACCGCACTTGACCCAGGAAGTGCATAACTTCTTTTGGTGTAGTGGGCACCGGAGCTTCTAATACTGCCGAAATTTTATCTAGATCTACTTGTATACCTTGTGCAGATACAATGTGGCCAAGTAACTTGCCACATGAAACCGCAAACACAGATTTGTTTGGGTTTAAGTAGAGTCTATACTCTCGGCATTTCTGAAAGCAGCACCGTAAATGGAACAGATGTGCTATCCACTTACCGAAAATTGAAAAATCATCGAGATATACTTGCATAAATGAAGTCAGATAAGGAGAAAATATTTCTTGCATACATCTTTGAAATGTGCTTGGTGCGTTTCTCAATCCAAACCACATTACCGTACAAGCAAAGACACCCCAATTGGTAATGAAGGCAGTTTTTGGTATATCCTCTTCAGCCATTCTAACCTGATTGTAACCACTGTATCCATCTAAGAATGAATACATTTCATGTCCTGCTACCCTATCAAGCATGGTATCCAGAAAGGGGATCGAGAAAGGATCTGGTACTGTTGCTGCGTTTAATTTTCGGTAGTCTACACAGATTCGCAGTTGCTTATTTTTCTTTGGCACGATTACAATTGGTGAAATCCATTCAGCATGTTCTACTGGTACGATGAATCCAACTTTTAATAATCTATCAAGTTCGGCTTTTACCTATGATGCATAATTGGGATTCATCCGGTAGCTGGGCTGCTTATTCGGTTTAGCTTCAGGCTTCAACATGACTCTGTGCTGATAGATGCACGGATCTAATCCTTTCATATCTTTGTAATCCCATGCAAAGACGTCTGAGAATTCGCGAAGTAGTCGAATCAAATCAGCTTTAAATGTTTCTGTAAGTTTTGCCTTATCTTTACAGGTCATGGATGTTCTACATCTCCTAGATTGTATGAGGTCAACTGGTCTTCGGAGACATAAAACTGTTGTGGTTTCTCTGTATCGTCTGTTGACTTGAACAGTGATTGTAATTCGTCGTCATGTGTTGAAACAGTATCTTCCTGCTTAGAATTCCCAGTGATCGGTACAATTGTACAAACTGAAGTACTCCAGTTATCTATCACGGACTGTAGATCAACAGTCCCTAAGGTCATTAAATCAGCGTTATTCTTCAAAAATTCCTCTTCTTCATCATCTGATAGTCCATCTAACATGTGGACTGGTTCAGCAAAATATGGTCTAGCGTGTAGTTTGCAAGGTTGTATAGCATCTAATTTTACCACATATCTATGATTGGCATCTTTAAATGTAAGCTCTTGTGCAGACCAGTCCTGTACTACCTTTGCATGCTTCAGCCAGGGTCGACCGAAAAGAAGGTTGTAGTCCAAAGTGATTTCTGGCAGATCTAGTATAACAAAGGTCATTTTAAAGGTCGTACCTTGTAAAGTGATGGGTACATTTCGCACAAGTCCTACAGGATGGACTCTAGATTGATCTGCCATTCTGACAAAAAATTGAACTGGTTTGATTTCGGTCCATCCTAACCTTTTGCATAATGCTGCGGTCGCAATGTTAACACCAGAGCCTCCATCAATCAATACTTGCGTGATCTTATGCTTCTTATATCATACTGTAATTAAGGGATCTGAATGATCAACCGTAGAATCAGGTTCCGGTTGAACTGCTGCTGTCGCCGGAATACAAGAAGGTATCGGACTGAATTGTTGCTGGAACTGTTGTCGAATCCCAGGTACTAATGCCAGTAGTTGGCCGAGAGGCAGAGTGATAGATGCCTTGGATAAAATTTCCCAGGCCTGTTGAGATTGTTTGTCTTGCTCCTTTGAACTTGAGGTTTCTGCTGATGCAGAAGTATCTGCTGTTATGTCTACTGCTGATGATGGCTCCGCTGCTGCTTCCTTTTGTTGGGTTCCTTCCTTTGTCGACGAGGCCTGAGTCACCGGAATAGGTTCTAGGAACACTGGTGGTTCTGTTGCGGTCCAATGACTAGCCTTGTTGTACATTATATGTTGTTCTCGTATCCCTGGTTCGAATATTTCTGCTGCTGACTGCAGCTGTTTACCTGATCGGGTCTGGACTGTAGCAGTTTGCGTTTCTACCGGTGTAATTTGTACCATGTTGGCCATTGGGTTTTGTCGCTCCTTCTTCCTTTGATCATACTCAGCTGCATCCTTGCAAAATCTTCTAATGTGCCCGAATTCACCACAAAAATGACAGCGTGGTGGTGGTAAATTGGGATTTTCCGGTGGTGGCCCGTTCTGCCAGCGATTTGGATTATAGTTGTTATTCCTCTGTCCTCGGTAATTTCGATATCCTTGCTGCTGATTGTTTCTCATTTGTGGAGGCACATAATGACTGGCTGGCTGCCCTTGTTCCTGGATAATTGCATTAACAGTCGCTGTTCCCTGTACTCTAGCGTTGTATGCGCAGTGTTCGGTGGTGTGTCCGGCAATGTTGCAGATAGCGCAGAATGTCTGATTAAGTGCGCAATTGGTGCTGGTATGTCCTGAATTTTTGCATATGGTGCAGTATAATTGTTTGGTCATATCTTCGGCAACATGTCTGTTTGTTTTTGCCCACTCCAGATCTTCTGTAAATCCGCCGACTTTGTTTTCCAGCTGCAGAGTCATTGCGATGACTGCATCAAGTGTCATAGCTCCGACACATCTTATGATCATGATCTGCTTAAGTTGAGGAACCAAGCCATTGATGAACCACTGGGTAATAACATCATCTGGTAAGTTAGCATGAGCCAGTGGTAGCTGCCTTAAGTGTGTTCTGAAAAGGGTAGCATATTCCTGTACAGATTGATTCACTCTCTGTCTGTTATTCTGCAGATAATCAAAAATTTTGGCTGGATTCTTTTTTAGCCCGAATCGCTGCAGAAAAGCATCTCGAATTGCTTCGTAGGTGGCAAAATGATTAATATCGTATTCTGTGAGCCATCTGGCTGCTTCATTGACAAGTGTAGATTGGAAGACAATGGCTTTGTAGGCCGGATCTGGTGGATGGTTGAGGACGGCGTAGCTTATCTCAAAAGTGCGTACGTGAGCATCCGGATCATCTCCTGGAAATCCACCAAACTTCGTGTATGTCACTCCCGTTGGAGGTGGCCTGGGTTGACATAACTGTTGTTGTTGTTGTTGTTGTTGTTGCCCGTTCATCGTGAATATATTATAACTTCCGTCTGTATTTCTGGTCTGAATATTTGAACTACCTGAATCTATATCGTCTGATGGCACACTTTCCGGTGAAATAAGCTTGCTTACTATGCTGCAAATTTCTGTTTCAAACAGCCTTCCTTTTTCCTTGATGTCCAGTGTATGAAAACTTGCTTCCAAGCACGGCAGTTGGGCTGAAGATTCAGCAGAAAGTGCTAATTCGTCACTGAATAACTGAGATTCTCTTACCAAAATATCACCGGGATAAATCGAACTTGTGCCCGAATGCGGTGTCTTTTCGCCTTCGCTGATTTCTTTGCCTAGGGTGTGTCTAATCGTAAGTGAATCTAAATCTTTTTCCAAGAGTGTTAAACTAGATTCCAACTGCGTCTTGGTAGGTTCTGGAATTACTATATCTTCGACAGACTGTGCCAACTGGGTCAGCCCTAGTTGTACTTCTACCTTCCAGAGTTGTCTTTAGTACTCCAGACTGATGGTTCTTGGGGTACGTTTCGCCAGACCGAGTAACCGGCATTTATCATTTTCCGTATTAATCGTGGAATATTACAAACGAAACAGTTTGCAACAATCTGGTTCTGTTACTACTGACAATCAAACAATAATCTGATTCTGACAGATGGCTGGCAATCTTAATGCCACTTTCCCACAGACGGTGCCAAATGTTAAATGTTAATCATTAAATTTCCAATTTCAGACTCAAAATACTTTCAAATTCATACGTTTCCGAACCTTTCCTAACCGTAAATTACCTCTTAGCCACGTGGGTCCTTGGGAGTGGTAGGGGTCTGTTAGACAGAGGCCCTGTACTATTTTCCCAACTTATTACACAATCATAATTACTTCTAGCGTCTTAGTTCCGTGCGCAATTCTGAACAACCGATGACTGTTCGTTGTACTGGACTTAGAATTTCTGAACTAATCCTGCTATGATGGTCTGAGCAGTAGTCCGGTGACTTGTGTCCAATAGAATAATCTACTTCAGTAAACGAAGATCACCTAATACGTACTTCTTCAGAACAGACAGGTATACTAAACACATATATATATATACTGAAATTATACGACTCATCGTATACCAATTACGAGCAACAAATGTCTTGACAACAAGCGACTTGTTACAGGCTTAACAATGACCTACTCGCACTTCAGCCGTTACAGATGCTAGTTTTCCTGTGATCGGAATCAACAGTGAACGTAGACTACTGCATCGAACTTGGTCACTTACCTAAATGGTTAACATGCGATCAGTTCGGAACTACTTCCATACTTCCTTGTTCAGTATACTACTGACAAGTAACACACTGCACTTATTAACACTTAGAGACACACTCAACCATTACCGAACAGATTCGTAACACAAGATTACTAATTCGCAACTCTGCACTACGGAGTGAATAAACGACTAACCAAGCGCAGAACAGAACAGAAATCAACACAAACAATACTCAGACTTTGTAACAGTGTAATAATAATCTGACAAATAATCAGGCGAACAAACTGGCAATTCCAAGAAAAACCGTTTCTCACAAGCGTCTCTCTCACCATTCTCTTTACATTGCTTTATATATCTTTTTTCAAGATGCGTGTACCAACTTTTTTGCACGGATTGTGATAATTCCGGTATATCAGGCGGTCATTACGTCTGTCCCACTCCGGCGGTCGTCTAACAGTATTCACCTCCTCCTCTCACCTTCGACAAATCCACTACTAATGAATTTGCACTTGGCATACCCACAATAAACGTTATGTCCGATGGTTCATTTTTATAGTTGGGGATCAACCCCAATTTTGCACCAGAAGATCTTGCGAGGGCTGGGTAATATCTTGTACAAGATGCTAGTCAATTTCAAACATGCATGGAAGTAGAGAAAATGCTTTTGCAAAAGATTTTTTGAGACAAATTAGAAATGGCCAAAGCTGATCTTGCCCCTCAAGGGGAGGAAGTGATGTGATTCAGAGCACAAGAATTCAAGTTGCAACAATAATTAACAATGAAAGATGAAGAATTGGAAGCTCTACACCAGACCGTAACTGAAAAGAATGAAACTCTAGCAAAAGTAAGTTTAGTATTGGAAGAACAAATAGAGAAAGCTACTCGATTGGAGCAGGCTTGCACAACATGTATGGCTAAAGAAGTCCAATGGGAAACCAAACTAGCTGCTAGCAAGGAGGAACTCTTTACTAAAGCATAGGTTTTGATAGTTGAAATTGGTGTCACAATCAAATTAAAGAAAGAATTAGATGCGACTCAGAAGGAGCCCCAAGCTTACTTCAAAATCCTCGAATTTTAGGTACAACAAATTCAAAGAATGGAGAATTTATTAAATAATCAAAATGAGAAAATGAAGAAGATAGAAGCTGATGCTGAACAGAGTTAACTTAGATATCAAGCTGCCCTCAAGAACGATTTTTATCTACAAGAATCATTTTTTGTATCTTAGAGCCAAAATATTATTAATCAATCACTTTTGGCTAGTTCTTTGAGTTTGGATGCTCAATTATTAGATGCCGATATTGTACAAAAGTTAAAGCATTATAGAAGAAAATAAAAAGAAGTTTTGAAGAAGCTTGGACTATTTACTTACAAGATTTAGTAGATGATGACTTTTTTGCTTAGGATTTGGATCGACTATGCATGCGAGTGTTAGGACGACGCTGTGATTAATTGTAAATAACATATATTTCTATTGAATCATTTTAGTGAAGAATTTTAATCATTTAGAAGCGTCTAATACAAAGAAACATCGCACAATTGAAAGTCTAACACGATGAGTCCGTAGGGATTCTGTCGCTCTCGGAGGATCAAAGTGGATAGTATGCCATACATTCTTGTTTGGTGTCGTTGTCATTGTTGTACTATTGTTACATGTTTTTATTCTTGTTGATTAAGTTGATTACTGTTATTTCGTTAAGTACTATGTTAGTCTGATGAAAGTTAAGAAGTTATTTTGAAGTTTGATATTGTATGTGTTGTTTTGATAGTTGTAATCAAATTCACTATTGTGTGGTGAATTATACTTTTTTGTTCTATACCTGTTAAAATGACATAGTGGGCTTATTAGTTTATGTGGTAATCATTGATGAGATTTGCGATAGTACGTAGATAAGTGCAAGTGGTCTAGGAATATATTACTTAGCAAGAAAACCAATAGTTTGCAGAGTGATTCTCTAAACTACCACCCAAGAACCCTCCTGTTTAGTCATTTTGTATACTAGAAAGGCTAAGATGTCCATGTAAACATTTAAAAAAAAATTATGTTTTTTTTTTGTGAATCAGGACAACCACCTCTATCCATCACGACAGACAAGCAGACACCCATCCATGATAGATAGCATTTCTGGATAAAATTTGTGTCCATCATGATAGATAGAACTCGATGATAAATTGAGTCAATCATGGAACCAATCCATCATGATAGATAAAATTCATGACAAATTGGATCCATCGCAAAACCTATCAATCGTGACAGACAGGTATCAATTATGAGAGATAGCTGTCCGTTGCGATAGAGCTGTCCATCGTGAATAACAGGCCATGAAAAAGAGACTTGTCCATCGCACTTGACAACCCTCTCGATGGTGATATTCAACCATTTTCAGTTGAAAATTAGGGTATTTCAAATTTTCAATATTTGAGCTAAAAATTTGGCATATTGTCAAGATATTGGAATATTTTGGAGTTCCTTGGCAAAGAAAAACTTGTAAACAATTCAATTGTGCTTGGGGAGCTCATTTCCTAGGCATTGGATCACTGGTCAAAGCACAAGACTCGAGGTTGGAAGGATACTAAACCCGCTCAGTCAATTGTTTAGCTCAAGCAAAGTAAAATTAGTGGTACTGGTTAATTAGGGTTACGTTAGACACAATACAAGTATAAGAACCCCTAATTACTCAAGTTCAAGTGTAGTTAGAAAACTTTTATGGAAAATCCTAAGGAAAAAGAACATAAAGTATTCAAGTACACATCAAATTGTGATAAAAATGCAAGTGTTCCTAGCAACACCATTTAGCAGACAAGATTGCACAAGAGAGAAGAAAAAAAACAAGTAACTATTACAAAAGAACATTGCAACATGGTTGTACTTGGGAAATGTTAGGATAACAAATAAAGCTTATGAACCTTAGATTAGGTAGACTCCTATGTTTGGATAGGCAAAGCATCAAATCCTCTAAAGCTAGTGTCAATCACACAACTAGGTCATGGGCGCAACAACTCAGCGATTATCCCTATGTACTAAGCTGATAGACTAGTGATTTGGAAATGTCATTTAGTATGGAACAACCCACAGGCAGTTCATGCACATCCTATTTGCAAACACCAAAAGGTCCCTATAAGACATAATTGGAGTATATTAGGACCAACCAATTAGGTGCTCACATCTATGAGGATGGTCGACAAAGGTTCGTTGTTCAACTCAAAAACCTTGACTAACCCTTTGTTAGAATCATCCCCCATCAGTGGTATTAGAGCATTTTGGAGGCTTGAAGACATCAGTGGACATCATATTGAAGACTTGAAGGGATCAAGACTAGTCATGGAAGCAAAAGGAGAAAAAAGACTTCGAAAGGGGGCTATGTTGATCAAGATCTCAACGAGTCAAAGGTTAGCAAGGGAGAAGCTATCAAAAAGTAAAATCCACACCTTCCAAAGAATACAAAACTTTATGAGAAGCTAGAGGAGCATCTTAGAGCTGAGTGTGGCTAAGTATAATGCAAAAATAGAGAAGTTAGAGAAAGGAAATTATCAACCATGGAAATTTAGAGATAGCAACTACCTTATGGGCAAATGACTGTGGGGAATAGTGAATGGCAGAGAGCCAATGCCTCATGTACATGGCCCACCACTTGAAGGATAGGTTAAAGCACTTAATGAATGGATAGAAAGGGGTATCAGAGTCATATTCATTTTATCCCAATACATAAGCAATAACATGATAGGGCATATACAAGACTTGGACACATCCAAGAAGGTTTGGGAGACCTTGGAGAGATTGTACTCTTCATCAACCAGCTAAATAATCTTTAAAAAGCACTAAGCACTAACATAAATGAGTACATTTTGAAGGTTAAGGATCTTGTAGATGCCCTAGGCTCACTTGGGAGCCCAATTGATGATGACAATCTTGTTGCACACACTCTTAATGGATTGAGAGGAGGAAAGATGGAAAGCATTCACCACATCTGTTTATGTGAGGGATTTCCTACCAAAATTTGATCAATTAGTCACATTGATTGTGATTGAGGAAATGAACCAAGGAGGTTCACAATCAAAGGGCAACCAAGCCCAAGCCTAGCGTTATACCTCTCAATTGTTCCATCAGACTTATGCTTCAACTTTTAAACCCACTTAGTGCCAATGGCCTTCTTGTCAGGAGGCAAGTCACATAAAGACTAAGTACCATTCTTTTAGCATCATATTCAGATTGCATAGCAACCATCCAATTTTTTGAATTTTGCGCTTCATCAAATGAAACAGGCTCATTCTCATCATATAGACTAGATGCAGCCATATCATAGCAATCTGATGCAAAAGAGGCACTATGAGAGCCTGATCGAGTACGATATGATAGAGGTGCATCTAACTTTCTGTCACGCAAAGTCTGCACCAACCATTTTGGCATAGCTTTTGCCTCCTCAATGTCAGCTCTCTCATCAACAAGTGTTGCGGAAATGTGGTATACCTTCTTTACTCTGATACCACTCCTTGTCGACGCGACCAAGGCTAAACCTTAGTAAGCCTGCGGAAATCGCCACGCCCAAGAAGAACTAAGCTAGAGTGATTCAGAACACTTCTGTAATCAACCAATAGCTTAGCAAAGTCTAGTGCTCAACATAAAAGACTGCGCTCTAAATTCACTGGAAGAAATTTCACCGAAACTTCACCGGACTGTCACCAGACTGACACCGTAATCATACCGGAATTGTACCGGAATGAACTTCAAATCTATTTATAATTACTTCAAGTGAACATACATGAAGTAAGGAGGTGACGCGTGAACTTTCTTGACTTACTGAACTCTTTCTGAAGTTTAAGAGAAAACTCCACCAGTTCAGACAACCTCTTTCCGGTCACACTTTGTATTGTGTATAGATATCTTTTTCACCGGAAACCTTAATCAACTAAAAGTAGAGATGTCTAGCTATAGAATGAGCTATCTCTTACACAAAACTTCACATTACTCTGCGAGATCTACTTCGTTCTTCTACCAGAAAAATACTTTTACAGTAAGAACTGCAACTGACCGAAAATGCGGTTACTGAGGAAACGTTAACTGTTAACTAACTTTAAAACATACTCTGTTTCTTCCGCATACAAACAGTACACACAAACATCCACATGAACATGTGTTTTCTATTAGAGAAGATGTGTACAAGTGAGCTTGGCCTCTTCTTGCTCAAGGTACAGAAACTCTCTTTAGTACTGAGTAGTTTCTTATTACCATCTTTCTCTCAGATGAATACCCGATATCTCAGGCTTCTGTTATTCATCTATACATACGCGATCTCTGGCGTCTACTTCTACATACGCGATCTCTGGCGTCTTCTTCATAACTAAAGCTCTCAGTCTCTCATTCTCTATATCTCTATTCACCTCTCTCTCTTCTTCTCTTCTATATGTGCTCTTATTTATACTGCACGCTCTTCTTAAGCACGTTCTTGTTCGCACTTCCCTTCTATTATTCCTATGCACGTTCTCTCTATGTACAGTTTGATTTGGCGTAACGTATTCTGATCCTGGGAGATTCTGTACTGTACATAACGGTCGTGGATTTGTCCTTCCACTAAGGCTTTTGATTTTCTCTGATTCTACTTCTCTTTTTTTTTCTTTCTACGCCTGTTTGCTTGTCAAATTCGTGAGTGTTTCTTCAACAGCTCCCCCTCAATCACTAATTTGACTTCTTCCAGTCTTTCATATATCTTCCTTTCTTTTATACCTGCCATTTCTTTGAATCTGTTTGTCTTCGTTCCATCCAAACTCTTTGTCAGCATATCTGCAATCTGATCCTTTGTCAGAGTGTATACAATTTCTAACTCTTTCTCCATTATCTTTTCCCTCAGGAAATGATATTGAATTTCTATGTGCTTTGTTCTTGCATGAAATACTGGGTTTGCTGCAAGATATAACAAACTCATATTATCTCCATGTATGATAGGTATACCTTGATTAATACCCATGCTTTTGAACAAGGTCTGCATCCAGATTATTTCTTTAGCTGCTTCTACCAGTCCTTTGTATTCGGCTTCTGTTGACGATAACGCTATTGTGTGTTGCTTCTTTGAACACCAACTTACCAGCTTATCTCCTAGGTATATCATATACCCGTGTGTTGATCTTCTGTCATCTTGAGTCACTGAATGCTTTCAGCTTTATGTCTGATGTAAAAGGATAATATAATCCTTCCTTTATAGTTCTTTTGATATATCTAAGAACTCTTTGTCCTGCAACCCAATGTTGATCTGTCGGACAATGCATAAACTGTGAAAGAACTCCCACCGGATAGCTGAGATCCGGTCTTGTTAGCGTAGCGTAGATTAAGCTTCCTACCAATGATTGATATTTCTTCATATCTTTGAACTCTGTACCACTGTATTTACTGAGTTTATGATTTACTTCAAGCGGTGTTGAGGCTTCTCTGCAATTCTCCATATTAAACTTCTTCAGTAAGTTTAGGAGATACCCTGTTTGCGTAACATATACACCATGATCTGTATATGTGATTTCCATACCTAGAAAGTATGATAACTTTCCGAGGTCACTGATTTTGAATTCCTTTTCGAGCAGTTTCTTTACTTCCGTAATTCCTTCATCTGATGTTCCTGTGATTATTAAGTCGTCTACATAAATACAAATGTAGATCATTCCTTCTTCTGTTTTCTTTATGAGTAGACTTGCGTCTGCTTTTGAACTTTGGTATCCGAGTTCATTGAGATACTTCACAAGTCTGTAGTTCCAAGCTCTTGGAGCTTGCTTCAGTCCATAAAGTGCTTTTCTTAGTCTGCACACATGTTCTGGATATCTGGAATTTTCGAAACCTTCTGGTTGTTTCATGTAGACTTCATCTGATATATATCCATTCAGGAATGCATTTTTTATATCTAGTTGACTTAGCTTCCATCCTTTTGATGCTGCTATAGCAATCACTGTCCTTATGGTTGACATCCTTGCCACCGGACTAAACGTCTCGTCATAATCTATGCCATGCGTCTGGGCATAGCCTTTGACCACCAGCCTCGCTTTGTATCTGGCTATCCTTCCATCTGCAAACTTCTTTATTTTGAAAACCCATTTATTTCCGATTACTTTCTTACCATTTGGTTTCGGAACAAGTTCCCATGTCTTGTTCTCCTCCAGTGCGCTAATTTCTTCTTTCATTGCTTCTTTCCATTGCTTTTTGTCTTTAGCTTCATCATAGCTCTGTGGTTCTTCATCATCTTTGACCATATATGCATAGTCTTTCTGAGTTATGTATGACGTATCATACGAGTACCTTTCTGGTTGTCTTCTATTCCTGTTTGACCTTCTTGGTTCAAACTCTTCATATGTATCTGAATGCACTTCTTCATCAAATCTCGAATCATCTTCATTTCTCATACCTGATCCGTTTCTAGACATACTTGCCTGCATATGATTTTCATCTCTGTTTACCTGAACAATTGATTTCCCTTGTACTCTTAAAGTAAAGATTCTTCCTTCTTTCTTTCCAGAAACGATCTGATTGTATCCGTTCTCGGGATCTTCTACAAATACACCTTTATTTGTAAATCTGACCTGAAAACCTTTCTCAACTATCTGTCCCACGCTAATCAAGTTTTTCGGTATTGTTGGAACATACAAAACATTGGTTAGCAAATCTGCTCCACTCTTGCATTTCACTTTTCCAATTGAGTGTACGCTATGTCTCGTATTGTCACCTGTTTGAACAGTGTGACTAGAACTACCTTTTTCTAGTTCTGACATTAGTTCTATATTTCCTGACAAATGATTAGAGCATCCAGAATCAATGTAAAATACCTTCAGGTCTTCATTATCTGATGTGCTGATAGAGTTCATCATCAACGATGTATGACTTTCATTCTGCGTGTCGTTTGCGTAGTTGTTGTAGGTGGTGTTGTAGGATTGATTATGTCCCCAACTTCTTACTCCACCTCTACCATAGCCTCCTCTTTGATTTTGTCTTCCTCTTTGATATCTTCCGCTTCTGCCTCTGCTATTACTGTTTTGATTTTGATTTGATCCTTGTTGATTATGCCAGCAATCATGAGCCAAATGATTACTGAGTCCACAGACCCAGCAAGCCTTCTTGTTGGTATTCTGGTTACTTCTTCCTCTTCCAAAACCTCTTGCTCTTCCTCTGCCAGTTCCTTTACCTCTTGCGTAATAGGCCTGAGAGCTCGACTCTTCTTCATCTTTTGACTTACCTTTGTCTTTCTTTTTGTTCTTCATGTACATTGCAGAGCTTTGTCCTTTATCTGCATCTCCTTTCAGGTCTTGCTCATATGTGAGCATCAAACCAAGCAACTGATTTAAATCTGGCACAAAATGATTTAAAGAAAGTTCAGTTGATAGTACAAAAGGTTTCCATCTTTCATCTCCTCTCAACCCTGTGAGAACTTGCGCTATCAATCTATGATCTTCGACTTCTTCATTTATGGATCCAAGACTATCTGCTAGATCCTTCATTTTAGTGACATAGTCACTTATGCTTTGACTCGACTTCTTTCTGAATGTCGTAAACTCGGACCATAAACTAGCCTTCCTGGCTTTCGTAGTATTTTGGAAATGATCTTCCAATGCACTCCATATGTCCTCTGCTTTCTCTAGACCTCTAATATGCGGTAGCAGATGGTCTGTTACGGTATTATAGATGTAAGCTCTTGCCGTTGCATCTTTCTTCTGCCACAGCTTCAAGGCTTCTAACTCTTCTTTTTCCGGTTGACTATCATCTTTGAAAGTCGGCTTCTTTTCTTCTCCGATCACGTACATCATTAAGTCCTTACTCATAAGTAAGGCTTCCATGCGCATTACCCATGCGGGATAATTATCTCTGTCCAACTTATCAATAGAAACATGCTCTGCCATGATCTTCTTGTTTCTGTTACTTCCGGTGAGTTTTTGAGAATCTTTCTGCTCTTCAGAATCTTTCTCGTTCTGGTTCCACTCGTTGTGGTTAACTGGCTCTTGTTTCCAATAATGGTGAATACTCTGGGCTCTGATTAGATATGCCTGGCTCTGATACCAGTGTTGCGGAAATGTGGTATACCTTCTTTACTCTGATACCACTCCTTGTCGACGCGACGAAGGCTAAACCTTAGTAAGCCTGCGGAAATCGCCACGCCCAAGAAGAACTAAGCTAGAGTGATTCAGAACACTTCTGTAATCAACCAATAGTTTAGCGAAGTCTAGTGCTCAACATAAAAGACTGCGCTCTAAATTCACTGGAAGAAATTTCACCGAAACTTCACCGGACTGTCACCAGACTGACACCGTAATCGTACTGGAATTGTACCGGAATAAACTTCAAATCTATTTATAATTACTTCAAGTGAACATACATGAAGTAAGGAGGTGACGCGTGAACTTTCTTGACTTACTGAACTCTTTCTGAAGTTTAAGAGAAAACTCCACCAGTTCAGACAACCTCTTTCCGGTCACACTTTGTACTGTGTATAGATATCTTTTTCACCGGAAACCTTAATCAACTAAAAGTAGAGATGTCTAGCTATAGAATGAGCTATCTCTCACACAAAACTTCGCATTACTCTGCGAGATCTACTTCGTTCTTCTACCAGAAAAATACTTTTACAGTAAGAACTGCAACTGACCGAAAATGCGGTTACTGAGGAAACGTTAACTGTTAACTAACTTTAAAACATACTCTGTTTCTTCCGCATACAAACAGTACACACAAACATCCACATGAACATGTGTTTTCTATTAGAGAAGATGTGTACAAGTGAGCTTGGCCTCTTCTTGCTCAAGCTACAGAAACTCTCTTATACTGAGTAGTTTCTTATTACCATCTTTCTCTCAGATGAATACCCGATATCTCAGGCTTCTGTTATTCATCTATACATACGCGATCTCTGGCGTCTACTTCTACATACGCGATCTCTGGCGTCTTCTTCATAACGAAAGCTCTTAGTCTCTCATTCTCTATATCTCTATTCACCTCTCTCTCTTCTTCTCTTCTATATGTGCTCTTATTTATACTGCACGCTCTTCTTAAGCACGTTCTTGTTCGCACTTCCCTTCTATTATTCCTGTGCACGTTCTCTCTATGTACAGTTTGATTTGGCATAACGTATTCTGATCCTGGGAGATTCTGTACTGTACATAACGTTCATGGATTTGTCCTTCCACTAAGGCTTTTGATTTTCTCTGATTCTGCTTCTCTTTTTTTTTCTTTCTACACTTGTTTGCTTGTCAAATTCGTGAGTGTTTCTTCAACAACAAGTGCATCATGTAAATCTACATCGAAAATGGGATGATATCCATCATCACATGAGACCTGCAAAGGCTGAGAAGTTGCCTCATTATGACCAGCACTAGACTGTGCAACTGTAAAAAGTGGAAGCAAAGTATCATACATGTCTTTGGAGCTAACAGATGTCTCCTTAGTACATGAAAGCAATGGCTGAATAACATCTTCCACAAAAACAACATCCCGGCTAACCAGAATGAATTTAGTCTATGGATGATACAGACAATAGCCTTTACTTTCAGAACTGTACCCAACAAAAATACATTTTATTGCTTTATCATCCAATTTTCTGCGGTGTTGTTTGGGCACTAATGCATATGCCAAACAACCAAAAACACAGAGATGAGCAAAAGATGGCTTGCGATCATGCCAAGCCTCATATGGAGTGATAGACTGTAGCGCTTTAGTGGGACACCTATTAAGTACATATGCTGCACACATGATAGCCTCAAGCCAAAAATTATGTGGTAAAGCCTGACTCTGGACCATCCACCTTGCCATATCCATGAGTGACCTGTTCTTTCATTCAGCAACTCCATTCTATTGAGGTGTATACGACACTGTACAGTGGTGATTTATCCACGTTCAGCCACAAATGCATTAAAATCAGAAGACATATATTCCCCCCCTCGATCAGAATGGAGGGTGACCATTTTACATGCTGACAGATTTTCAGCCAAAACCAAAAATTGTTTGAAGCACATGAACACTTCGGACTTTGCCTTCAACGGATATACCCATGCATGCCTGGAAAAATCATCAATGAAAGTCATGAAGTAAAGATAATTTCCAAAAGAAGGTGTCTGCATATGACCACATACATCACTATGTACAAGCTGCAATTTCTGAGTAGCCCGAACTGAACCATCTTTTGGAAAGAAAAAACGCTGCATTTTGCCCAAAATACAACCTTCACAAACATATTTTCTGGGTGCCTTAAGTTTGGGCAAAGAGGACACCATTTCAGACTTCTACAGGCATAGCAAACTAGCAAAATTCAGATGATCAAAGCGTGCATGCCAAAGCTTTGCATCTGACATAGCCTGATAATCATGTACTGCACATGCCGAATCAGTTATAGATCTTTCATAATCTATGAGCTTATACAACCCACAACATAAAATGCTAGAAGCAATAATCACATCACCTTTTGACAAATCATGAACTGTACATCTATCATTAACAAATTTCACAACCAAGCCAATCTTGGCTAATGTAGAAACTAATAATAGATCTTTCTTGATCCCTGGCACAAACAAAGCATCTGACAAAGTGAAAGAACTACCATCAGCAGTAGTCAAAATGATCTTACCAACTCCCATAACAAGATAAGAGGAGTTGTTGGCGCATGTAACAACATTCCTTGTAGGGGCAGGCTCGAGTGAAGAGAAGAAACTACACTGCGAGGTGATATGTTTGGTCGCCCCACTGTCAAAGTACCAAACATCTGAGTCTACTGCACACATGCACTGCTCATGAGAAGATGGGTCAAAACTGCAAATAATAGTAAATGCCCATTCTTCTTCCTGCACAAGATTAGTAGACTTTGTTTTTCGTGTAGAGGCTTCTACAACAACCATTCCAACCTCTTTCTTCTTTGCCTCTTTCGTAGCCAGTTTTGGACACTTCTTTATGATATGATCATTTCCTTTATGGTATTTGCAAAACAATTTCTACTTTTCTGATTTCTTTTCATCTTTGTCTTCCCTCTTCGATTGTGTAGAATTAGTAGATTTCTGCTTACTAATTGAAGAGCTCCATTTTCCTTTGCCCTTCTGACTAGTTAGGAAATCTTGATCTGCAACACGCATAATGGACCTATTCTGCCTTGGCTGATCCTCCTGCAATAGAAGATATACTAACTCCTCAAATGACAAGGCATTTGGATTGCCTTTCATCATCAACCGAAGAGTAGAAGAAAAACTCTGATATGAATCAGGAAGACCATTCAGAACGGTCTGCACAAGTGAGCTATCTGGTATAACCTCATCAACAGAAATTAATCGTTCCTTCAAGCCTTTGATCTTTGTTAGAAAAGTTTCCATAGAATCACCTTCATTCATGTGCTCACGCTCCAACTATTTTCAGAGGTAAGCAACATGGGCATCATTCCTAGGTTGGTACAATGTGGTAAGTGCATCCCAAGCATCCAAAGCATCCTTAGCTATTCTGCAAGAGCGTCTGTGAGGAATAATGGCACATTTGACAGAAAAAGCTATCAATGCATGTGCATGAACATCTCTGCCATCCCAACGAATTTGCTCTGCAATAGGTGCAGCAGAAACAACATCACGAACATGAATATGTAGAATATCATAATCTTCGACACCTTCTGCATCAACTTCAGTACCTGCAGTTGTAATAGTTGCAGGTGTGATAGAACGTTTTTCAACACCCTGCACAATGTTCCATAGTCCTTTTGCAACCAATACATGTCGCATCACATAAGCCCATAATGGGTAGTTGGTACCATCTAACTATCCTCAACAACCAATATACGGAATACATCACTGCTTTCAGCCATGGCCAATGACTAAAATACCTTGATGCAGAAAATTGACTGTATCTCAAAAAGTTGAACAGAACTGCTGAGATGAATTTTGCTAGACCTATAGCAGACTTTGAGACGCTTATACTGACGAACCAAAATTGGTATATACCTTTGGCACAAAAAGACAAAATAGCTTGCACAAGCACTGCAATAGTGCGTTCGGAGACCGAAACGAGCTCAGATCACGATTTTGGCACCACAAGGCAAAGTTGTTTTGATCTCGAAAACATGCTAAGTATGCTCACCAAAATTCATGCGATTCTGAGATTGCAACTGGAGAGGTGGTGATGACACCCTAGATGAAGCGATGACCTGCTCTGATACCAATTGTTGGAGTTACACATCTGCGGAAGCACGTGACCAACACAAGGAAGAAGAAGAAGCTTGGAGCACAACACACAATACTAAATGTATTACTAGAGAATGTACAAAGATAAGTAGCTCATTAGGGAAATAGGCGTATATACATTCCGGGGGAAAAAATACCTCCTAAAGAGGGAAAAAAGTGCCCCGGTGGTCCTAGTGTGTTCACACACATCACGACCAAAATATATCAACATGATAGAGGATTCATTGGAAAAATATTAGTGTCTAGTTTAGGCTTGTAACATGCCAAAGCATTTGTTTTAGTAGATTGGGACAAATCATAGTTTGTCTATCTCAGATCTCTGCATATTCCTAGAAAATAGGAGGTACCATTGTTGAGTGTCTGATTCATTCCAAAAGCATATTTTGCTTATTCCTTGTAATCTTGTGCATTCTATACACTCAATTGTATGTGTATCACTCTTATAAAAGGATTTTGTATAATTTTAATCACACTGGTTGCTATGAGCGTTTGAAGTTCATTGTCTCATCTAAAGATAGTAAGTTTTTTGAGCTAGTTGATGCACAAACCTATCTATTTTGTATTATCTCGTTCTCCTTGATGATCCAAAGTAAATAGTTCATTTTATTGCACTTGTTGCATGCCTATAACGTCTATTTTGAGTCTCCATAGGCTTAAGGGCTCGTCCTGTGCAGGCTTGCTAGACCAAACTTTGTCACTTTGCAACTCACTTTTCTACCTCCTACAAGCTTCTCCAAGTTCTTTCAATTTGGGCTCATCAATGCACCTGCAACATTCCAAATGCTCATGTGTCATTTCTTCAAAGACTTCTTGTGAAAGAGCTTAGAAGTATATGTGGATGATTTATGTGCTCATTCCCAAGAAAGAAGACACCACATCCTTGAGCTCAGACAAATCTTCAACAAGTGTCGAGAATATCGAGTTTGTATGAACCTAGAAAAGTGTGTGTTCATGGTACATCAAGGTAAGATCTTAGGTCATATTGTTTCTAAGAACGGAATATCAATAGATGAGGACAAAGTTAGAGCCAGAAAAGAATTGCAGAGGCCAAGAAATGTTAAAGAGGTGCATGCCTTTATGGGCCATTGTGGATATTACCGTAGGTTTATCCACATGTATACGATCATAGATGAACCTCTTTATGCTCCGCTGGTAAATTTTGAGTGGAATGACAAATGCAAAAACTCCTTCAATGATTTGAAGAGACGTTTGTGCACAACACCAATATTGAACACTCCGGATTGTAATAAGCCATTCTATGTTCATGTAGATGCATCCATATATGCAATAGCATGTGTGCTAGCACAACCCACAAGTGAAGGAAATCTAGATTTGCCTATTGCATATGCTAGCAGACAACTAAATGCAGGTGAACAAGACTAGAAAGAGAAGGCTTAGGCATGGTATATGCCGTGAAGAAGTTTAGACACTATCTATTATCCAACAAATTCAAGCTTTTCAATGACCATCAAGATTTATTATATTTGGTTAATAAAGCTTGCAACACATGATGTCTAGTAAGATGGTTCCTCTTACTAATGGAATATAACTTTGAAGTGGTTTTTAGGAAAGGTAGGACCCACCTCAGGGTGGATCACCTTTCTTGCATCACTTCAAGAAAGTCACTGCAAGGAGTGTCTGATGAATTGCCCGATGTTTATCTGTTCAATTTCGAAGTTGTTCCTAAATGGGTAAATAAGTTATTACCTATCCTAACGTTTAGACCCGCAAATAAGAATGTGAAAACGAACAAAGAAGAAATTATAAAATCACAAAAATATCAAATATTGGTAGGAAGTATGTATAATCAAGATACAGAGGCTGTATTAGCTTGTTGTGTTGAGGAGGATGAACATAGCAGTTGGTTGCAACAAGCCCATGAAGGATTGCTAGGGAATCACTATTCTAAAAAATGAACATTGCAAAATCTAAAATGTTTAGGAGTGTATTGGCCTAGTATGGATAGAGAAATACATGAGAGGATTAAGAATTGTCCAATGTGCTAGGGGAGACCCCCCAATGGAGTAAGATTCCCTTTATGATATGTCATTAATTCTAGAATGGAGCACTCCATTGGTAGAATTTCTGAGATCGAGAACACTACCAACGAAGTTAGTCTAGCAAGAAAATGAAGCATGCAGTAAGAGGCTTAGGACTATGCCTTAGTAGGAGACAACCTATACCAAAGGGACAAAGATGGTTACTTAAGATTTTGCGTTCACAATTCAAACTATTTGAAAATCTTAGAAACTGCACATCGTGGTGTTGCAGGTGGACACTTTGGGCCTGATCGAGTAATTAAGACCATTCTATTGTCAGGACTTTGGTGGCCCACTTTTCATATGGATGCACATACCTATGTTAAGAAATCTGACACATGCCAACATGCACAATATCTAATAAGAAAAGATGAGATGCCTTTGAAGCCAATGATGGGAGGACACACATTCTTGAAGTGGGGTATAGACTATGTAGGTCCCATTAACCCCCTAGCTAGAAACTCCCATGGAGAGTACATTATTGTAGCCACATATTACCTAACAAAGTGGGTAGAAGTAAAGGTCAAAACAAAGAATGATGCTCAAAAGATGGCTAAGTTCTGATTCGAGAATGTGTTCATCAGATACAGGCTACCAGTAGATTTAATAAGTGATAGAGGTACACACTTCTTGAATGAAGTAACTGAAAAACTTCTCCAAGAATTCTTCGTGATACATAAGACCTATCATCCACAAGCTAACGGACAAGCCAAGAGCACAAATAAGATCCTATGTAATGTATTGGCAAAACTCATGTATAATAAATGCTCTAATTGGGATAAACAACTTCATCATATTGTTTGGGCTTATCGAGCTACCTACAAAATGGTACTCAATGCCACCCCATTTCAGATGGTCTTTGGGCAAAATGTTGTGTTTCCATTAGAATTCTCGATCCGGACTTCAAAAGTAGCACAAGAATAAGAGTTGAATGGACATGAGTTGTCCCCCAAGATATTTGTTCTAGAACGCTCAGGTAAAACCAGGATATGAGTCGTAGCAAGCGTCTACGCTGCAAAGAAAAGACAAAAGGCATACTTTGATGCACACATCAAGGATAAAGGATTGAGAGAGGGAGACCTAGTTTTGGTTTATACACTAAGGCAACATGCCCCATAAATTGGAAAAATGAGGATATGGACCCATGATCATTAATAGAATTTCCATTAGTGGTGCAGTATGATTGGCCACTCTAGAAGGTGACATCTTGGCAAACTATATTAGTGGATGCCGAGTCAAGCTATATCAAGAACCTCTTATAGAGGATATGCTAATGAGACTCCACATTGCTAAGAAGTTAAAAGAAGAAGAGTTAAGGGTTAGAGAAGAAGCAGAGGTAGAGGCTAGAAAGTGCATTAGGCATAACAAGTTAAGGCGACAAGGCCTAGATGTCAATACCAATGCCCCAAGATATCACATGGCAATGTGCCAAACATTGGGTGTAATTGCTTCCCAAATAATCGATCAACGTCCCTTTATGACCATAGTGATAGGACAAGGATAGAGTATAAGGACTGTGAGATCCTTGATTGACTCAAAAGCAACAACTAGTGCAGTTAGACTCTCATAGTACCAAGATCTACAACTAAACATCAATTCCGTAGAAGCCTATCTCATAGGATTGGAAGGTGTGGAAAGTCCTTGTTTGGGTGAGGTGAAGCTTCCCATCTACCTTCAAGTTGTTCCAATGACACTGAAAATCCTAGGGTGTCAAGATGAGGAACTTATGGAGCCACTTATCTTGGGTCAAGATTGGATCTACGACCATGGATTCAACTTAAACCTAAGAAGTCAACTTCTTCAAGTTTGGGTACATGAACAATGCATTACATTAGAATTGGAGGATTGCATGATCACAAATCTAGGCATCACACATCCTCTTAGTTCTTCTAAGACTAATCTTAAAAAAGAAGATGTTGTATGTGTCAAAAGCTCTCTAACACAGGACTCAATCATGAAAGAACAGGCTCAAAAGCAAGTGGATCACTCTTCTTTTTCAAAGACTAATGCAACTACAATAGTTCAAGCATAGAGGCAGAGAATATTGTACAAGACAACCACTATATCAAAAAGACGAATAGAATTCAAGAAAAAAGTAGTTATGGGCATGAAGCAAATCTGGATACGAAAGGGAGAAAAGTCAATCACACAATTGTAGTTGAACTTGTTAGCAAACAAGCAGCGGAGAAAGCGGATGCAACAAGAAATCGAACAATGAAGATCTCTATCTCAAAGAGTAATCCAAATTCGGGTACCAAAGCAGTGGATGAAGGCCGACCACAATAAAATACAAATTTGGGTGCCTAAGAAATTAGTTGTAGCTCAAGAAGGGCAATTACAAATGTGGGTACCCAAGGAACTCTTACATGCACAAAACCCTATGCCCTCCTTCATGGCAAAAGTCTCAACAAAGAAGCCAAGAAGAGGCAAGGGTCATAACCAAGCATAGAGACAAAAAGAAGATAGACTCACCTCTTTGGAAATAGTAAGAAGACAATCAACAAGGGTATGGGTTTGGAAGCCAAAAACACCAGTAAACCCTATAGAACCAAAGAACTAACCATGAGGGACAAAAAATTTGAGAAATCATCCAAAGAGGAGAGGCCAAAAGTGATCGGTACACACCCAACCACTATTCTCAGATGGATCCCTGTGAGGAGGCATCATCAATTGTCATCCAACTATCAATTTATTGCATCATTTCAAGATCCCATTTATACCTCCCAAAAAAGATTGCATCAACACTGCAAGTAACATCAGAAGCCTCGATGTGCAACAACCATGTGCCCTTGGCGTAACCCCATCTTTTGCACCATCCAGGTCATGCATTTCCACAATATGTCTTAATACAGGGCCACATTACATGGCCACATTACATGGCCACACATAGACACAATTGAGAATCCTAGGAAAATGAGATACATTTGACATATGTAGAATATCTTATTGCTACTAATATCTTTTTTCTTATTTGTGACATTGTTTCAAAAGAAGAAGAAGAAGAAGAAGAAGAAGAAGAAGAAGAAGAAGAAGAAGAAGAAGAGAGAAGACCATGCGCTCAAAGAATGTCATCAGTGCACCATCAACAAGGACATCCATCAACAATGATAAAAACATGAAGAGATAAACGTCGATCAAATATTCATCAGGGTAAGAATCCCCTACTTTGGCAATACTATAACAATGATAGATTAGGAAACTTCTTCGTCAGCATACCCTTGAGCACTTAGCTAAAGACCCAATTTTTTGCACCATACTTCTTACAATGCATTCCCCAAGTAAGCATGCATAGGGCCACATTACAAGGCCATGCACAAGGCACATATTTTCTTCAACCCATGCACTAACACACTTACCCATCACTCATTATGGGTTATGAGTACTTTGCATGATACATATGAAACCCATGTTTCAAAGATCTAGAGGGCATCAAGGTTACAAAATTAGCACCGATGAAGCAATTCACAGCTGACAACGGCTCAAAATCAACATTGACAACCTCTTTTGAGCAACCAGCAATTTTTGAAAGCCCACCAATACACGATCGTGCTGGAATCCAAGGAAGAAGTACATACACATGGACTAAGACTTCCAAAGGCTAGTAATGATAAAATGAACAGCAAGAAAATTGGGCCTGCTACATTTGGATGACAAACCACTCTTGTTGATACATGATGGACATTAACTCTCAAAGTACTACATGGAACCCTTCTCCAACAAGGGTCTATCAGGGGCATAGAATCAAGAGGGGGGAGTGTTGGCACTCAAGAAAGCACAAGGTGCAGGAGCACATCAAAGAAGTGGATACACAAGAAGAGGGAGCATGTAGGGAGTTGCAAGAAGTATATGTCAAAATTTCAGAAGAAATCCCTATAAAAACAATTATTTCGATCACTAAAAACCATTGTAAATATCATTTCACATTTTTGCAACTCCATTTTGCTCAACCCGAGGAGTCCTCAAGCTTGAGGAGTAAGTAGCTACCTACCAATTTCCATGATCTTTAGACTCTGTTTGAGCCCTCAATTAAGCCTTGGAACCTACATTTAACTATGCCAAACACTAGGTTTGGACAAGGCCAAAACTAGTAAAAAAACTATAAAAAGATCTAGAGAGCTCATTTTTGAGGTTAGATTCTTAGAGATTGAAGCTTTAACTAAGAGACTTCTTTTTGTAATAGAAAGATTTCCATTGTTCCTCTCTTTGTCCTTATTGTGTGTGTGCGAGCGTATGTATATGTGTGTGCATGCTTGTGTGCTTCTCACTAATGCACTTGTGCCTTCACTTGCTCTTGGTCTTCATATCAGTCCTCACATCTTTGTGGATTGACATTTATGAGGTGTGTCTCATCACATTGGTACTCACCATTGTGCTAGAGTGACAACAAGTCTCACACACAACCATTCACAAAGAAGGGATACATTAATGGAGACCTATTGGAGCTAGTTCATATAGATGTATGGGGACCAAGCAAGGAGCCTTCAATCTTGGATCCACATATTATGTGTCATTCATTGACAATTGTAGAAGATGGACAATACTATATTTTATGAGTCATAAAGATGAAGTGTTCTCTTGTTTTAAGAAATATCTAGCACTTGTAGAAAATCAAATAGGTAAGACTTTGAGGAGGCTAAGGTTAGATGGAGAGGGAGAATATTTCTCCCATGAATTTGATTCTTATTACCAAAAGAGAGGAATCAAAAGAGAAATTAGAACCAGGTATACCCCAAAGCAAAATGGAGTGGCAAATAGAAGAAATAGAACCATAGCAGATGATGCAAGGTCAATGATAAATGAGAAGAAGTTCCCCAATTACCTATGGGCAAAAGCTGTATCCACAACCACGTATCTAATCAAAAGGCACCCATCAAAAGCATTGGATGGGATGACACCTTATGAAGCATGGAATGAAAGAAGACCTACCCTTGATCATTGTAGTATCTTGGGGTTCATAGCATATGCACACATACCTTCACAATTCAGAGGCAAATTAGACCCAAAGACAGAGAAATACATATTCATTGGCTATGAACTTAATCAAAAAGGTTATAGGCTATATAAACCAAGCAATAAAGGTTTCATTGTAAGTAGAGATGTTTTTTTGAGGATGATTGCAGGAAAATTAAACTTCCCTATGATCTAGTGGAAGACTTTCCAACATTTTAAAAGAGAACTGAGCATACACATGAGGAATCAAGTGATTCTGAAGAAGACTAGAAGACTCCAAGAAGGGAAATCAACTCTTGGAACTCCAAAGGCAAAGCCAAAGTGCAAGAGATGAGAGATGTGGTAGAATCATCTCAACAAACCATAAGAAAGTCTACTAGAGAGTAAAGGAAGCTAGAAATGTACGGTTATAACACCTCTTTAGTCACTAAGCATTCAACTTACATAGCACAAGATACAAACTCAAAATAACCATCTAAATTAGACTGGGGAATTGGTTCCCAAGAAACCATCTATGAATATCATTGGTTCAAGATGGATCCACAAGGTAAAGAAGAATTCCAATGGCTAATTTAACAGGTATGAAGCAAGGCTTGTAGCCAGAGGGCTTGCGCAAACCCAAGGCATTGACTATGAAGAGACATTCTCACTTGTGGCAAAAATGCCCACAATTAGAGTACTCATGAGTGTTGCATCTTCCCAAAATTGGAAGATATATCAAATGGATGTTAAAAATGTTTTTCTAAATGGTTGGATTTTAGAGGAGGTATACATGGCTCAACCTCTTGGCTTTGAAGATCAATTATATCTAGAATATGTATGCAGCTTAAGGAAAGCATTGTATGGCTTGAAGCAAGATCCTAGAGCTTGGAATCAAGACTTATCACTTACTTGCTGGATAAAGGTTTTATGGTAAGAAAGGTAGATCCTTCCCTTCTCTTTAAGAGGAACCACTTAGAGGTCATATACCTTTGTGTATATGTGGATGACATAATCATTAGAGGTAATGATGCAAATGAAATCAAGAAGATCAAAGATGAGATGAAAGAAGAGTTCAAGATTAGTGATCTTGGACTTCTCGCATACTTCCTTGGTTTGGAAGAAGTATATACAGAGAAACATATGCTCCTAACTTAGCGAAAGTACATTGGAGACATTCTTACCAAATTCAAGATGGAAAATACAAAGGTTGCAGGTACACCAATGGAGGTAAATCTAAAGCTAAGTGCTCATGAAGGTGAGTTAATTGAATATGTTACTAGCTATCAAATCTTAGTTGGAAGCTTGAATTATGCTGCTCTAACTAGAGTAGATATTTTCTATAAAGTTAGTGTGCTAAGTCAATTCATGCACACTCCAAGGAAGCCTCACATGGAAGCAACCAAGAGAATATTGAAATATTTGAAGGATACAATCAATGAAGGATTGTACTATCCATATACATATGATATAGATGTCAAGCTCTTTTCTAATGCAAATTGGGCACGTTCAAAATATGATAGAACAAGCACTTTAGGCTGTCTTACTTTTGGAGGTACCAAATTGATTTCATGGTCTTCCAAAAACCAACCTATAGTTTCTCTTTCATCAACAGAAGCTGAATATAGAGGACTTGCAAATGCTACTCAAGAACCTATGTGGATTAGGACCTTATATTCAGATTTAGGGTTGATTACTTCTACTCCACACATATTTGGAGACAACATTAGTTCATTACATCTTGTTGCTAATGTTGAAAGTTTTTCAAGCTCAAGAGTGTGGGAACATGCCCCAAATTGAACCTTCCACATCATCCACAATCAAAGGAGGCTGATTTGCACAAGTTTGAGGCATCCAATTATGCCCATAATGGAAAGAAGTTGATTAGAGAAGATTTAGCTCACATCTTGATGTGATTGGACCTCACTTTTGACATGTATATGTTTTTGATTGGTTAAAGAGGTTAGTAGGTGGTCTTTAAAACCTCTAATGAGTTGTATTATGACTTAGAGTCGTGGAAATACGTGCCCAAGCTGCCCCCTTGCTTAAGCACACCCCCTACTAGCTGTTCTCTGCATATTTTGCAGAAATCTCACTTTTACACACTCTATCTATCTAGATGTTTTTGGCAGACCCCCCGGTCTTGTAATTGTTGTTTCGCCTTCATCCGGAATCCATTTGCAATGATTTTTGTCTTGTTGGAAAGCTTATAAGTTCTACTTTTTCTGGTATAAGTCTCAGGTTCAGTGCCTGCACATGTGCAGAGAAATGTTCAGAACAGTGTCTGTCCAGTTAGCTCATACTCTGTGAAGAGATCAAGTTATCTGTTTTGTTGCAGCTGGTTGAGGCATCATCCAGTATCCAAATGGAGTTATTTTACTCTCATTTGAAAGCTCTTAAAGTCTAGTTTATGCCTGAAAAATTTCATTTTCAGTCTCTGCATATACTCAGAGAAACTCAGAAAATACAGAACCTATGTCTGAAAAATTTCAGGATCCTAGGAGGGTTCATTTGCTTTTGTTGTGCACATAGGAGTGTTTATCCTCCAACAGTGGTATCAGAGCTATAAGTGGAGTATCAAAGAGAGAAGAAGGAGCTACTGAAGTGAAGTGAAGACTTCATCAAATTTTGAAGGAAGGAAGCAAAGAACGGGCACGTCAACAACAAGGGGAAGCAAATACATCATCAAATCAAAGACGAAGCTTCATCAAGAGGAGTAGCTCTATTTTTTGAGGTAAAAGCCATCCTTTTCAACTTCATTGCATCAAGGGGGAGGTTCAAAAGAGTTAGGAGGCACCATGGCTGATCTCAATGCTCAAATTGAGAAGCTCGAAAAAGGAAACTACCAACCATGGCGATTTAGAATAAGCAATTTTTTGATGGGGAAAGGTTTGTGGGGACTTGTGAGTGGTGGAGAGCCAAAACCCTACGTAGATGAGGTAAATCCAACCAATGACCAGAGAAGAGTAGTAAGAGAGTGGGATGAAAGGGACAAAAGGGTCATTTTCATTTTATCTCAGCATATTAGCAACTCTATGGTAGGGCATATTCAAGATTTGGATACATCAAAGAAGGTGTGGGAGTGCTTGGAGAGATTGTATTCAACCTCCACAAAAGCTAGAAAAATTCAGCTCAAGAATGAGCTAAATAATCTTAGGAAAAGCCCCTCTCAAGGTGCTAATGATTACATATTAAAGGTTAAAGAGCTTGCAGATGCACTAGGGTCAATCGGTTGTGCCCTAGATGATGACG
This sequence comes from Ceratopteris richardii, assembly GCA_020310875.1. Lineage (NCBI taxonomy): Eukaryota > Viridiplantae > Streptophyta > Polypodiopsida > Polypodiales > Pteridaceae > Ceratopteris > Ceratopteris richardii. The sequence continues at coordinate 4,877,854 of CM035414.1, forward strand.
ATCTTGTCGCCCACACCCTAAATGGACTTAGGGATGATGAAAAATGGAGGGCTTTCACAACTTCAGTGTATGTAAGGGACTCTCTTCCTGATTTTGATCAACTAATCACTCTCATGGTGACAGAGGAGATGAACCTTGGTGGTCATAATGCCAAGGATAGCCAAGGGCAATTGTTGTATGCAGGTAGAGGAAGAGGAAGACACAACCGAGGTGCTTCAAGAGGAAGAGGAAGATATCAAAGCAACCAAGGAGGTCAAGGACAACAAGAAAATGTAGGTCAAAGAGGTGGAAGAGCCACAAATAGAGGAAGAGGTGCAAGATTTGGTGGAAGAGGACAAGCCACTTCAAATGGATGCTTTGTATGCGGTAAGCCCGGTCATTTTGCAAATGAATGCTATCATAGAGCTCAAAGACAAGGGAATCAAATCAACAACAACAATTATAGAGGGCAAGGTAATTATGCAAACACATCATCTAGCCAAGGGAATGATTATTTACTTGCCATGAGGTATGGTGAAGATACAACTCAAGCTAGTGAAGATGTATGGTATGTAGACAGTGGATGTAGCAATCATATGTCATGTCGAAAGGATTTTTTTAGTAATTTGCAGGTCCCAAAGCATCAAGGGCATGTGGAAACAGGTGATAACTCAGAGCATATCATTCAACATGTGGGAGATATCAATTTGGAAGGAAATCAAAGAGCAAAGTGCTTATCAGAGGTATTACATGTCCCTACTATTACCAAAAACTTGATTTCGGTAGGCCAAGTGGTAGAAAAAGGCTATCAAGTTAGGTTCAATGAAAGAGGATGTTTTGTTGAGGATCCAAGGGCAGGTTTCAAGCTCATAGCAAAAGGAAAAAAGCAAGGGAGAATGTTCACAATGGACATAAATCAGCCACACCATTCAATGTATGTCACATATGGAGACAAGAGGATAGCAGATTTGGATCTATGGCATAAATGAATAGGTCACATCAACCTACAAAAGCTCAAGGACATGCAAAGGAGGAGCTTGGTAAGAGGCCTACCAAATTTTACATCTAAAATGTTGCATGAAATTTGTGTAGCTTGCCAACAAGGAAAACAATCAAGGCTGCCCTTCAAGAAGAGTACCTATGTAAGTGCAAATGTTTTAGACCTCATTCACACGGATGTTTGGGGTCCAACAAGAGAAGCATCCCTTGCTGGAAATAGGTATTTTGTAACCTTCATTGATGACTTTTCAAGGAAAGTGTGGTTGTATTGCATTAGAAACAAATCAGATGTGTTCCACTACTTCAAGAAATTCAAAGCACAGGTGGAGAAGGAATCTGGCAAGTTTATCAAAACTTTGAGATCCGATGGAGGGGGAGAGTACTTCTCCCATGAATTTTCTGAATTTTTGCAGGTCAATGGCATCAAAAGACAATTTACATGCAGGTATACCCCTCAACAAAATGGGGTAGCAGAGAGAAAGAACAGACACATAGCAGAGGTAGCAAGGTGTATGCTCAATGAAATGAATATGCCGCATTGTTATTGGGGAGAGGCTACATATACAGCCACATACATCATGAATAGATGTCCTACATCACGTATACATCATCTAACCCCTGAGGAAGCATGGAGTGGAAGAAAACCTTGCATTTCACATCTTAGAATCTTTGGTTGTATATGCTATGTACATGTACCTCAAGAGTTGAGGTCAAAGTTAGATGCCAAATCTGAAAGGTGTATTTTTTTGGGATATTCTATGGAACAAAAGGGGTATAAATGCTATAATCCCATCACCAAGGAGCTGAAGGTAAGTAGGGATGTTGTCTTTGATGAGTTGAAGCCTTGGTATGCATGCACAAGTCCATTGCAGGTTGAAGACATAGGTGAGACAGATTTGAAGAATGATGATAGAGTTCAAGAAAGCATGGATTTGAGTGGTTCAAGCAACTCATGCAACACAAGGACACCCTCACCATGGAGTGGAAGGCTTAGGGAAAGAGAGACCAGCTCTGAAGAAAGCAAAGTCAAAGGCAAAGAGAAGATTTCAGTTGAAGAAGGAAGCTATGTGGACGAGAGCATGTTGGAAGATGAAGAGATAGAAGAAATTCAAACTCCAGGAGTGGCAAAACAAAGAAAGAAGATGGCAACCACACCCAAAGGAAGTGAAAGAAGGTCTTCAAGAGTAAGATATCCAGTACAAAGGTTAACATATGATAATTTCATTGCAAAGCATTATGCATACATGACTCAGGTAATCAAGGACAAGGAACCAACTAGTTATGAAGAAGCTAAGGATTGCAAGGAATGGCAAGAGGCAATGAAGGAAGAGCTCAAAGCACTTGATGAGAACCATACTTGGAGCTTGGTACCAGCTCAAGAAGGCATGAAGGTGATAGGTAATAAGTGGGTTTACAAAATTAAAAGAAATTCAGATGGTTCCATTGCTAGGTACAAAGCAAGGTTGGTGGCGAAAGGCTTCTCCCAAAGCTACGGGATAGATTATGATGAAACTTTCAGCCCCGTAGCCAAGATGCCAACAATTAGGACTTTGATTGCAGTGGCCACATCAAGGAAATGGAGCTTATATCAGTTAGATGTGAAGAATGCCTTCCTCAATGGAGAGCTTGAAGAAGTAGTCTACATGAGCCAACCTCAAGGATTCGCTAGTATGAGGTACCCAAATCATGTTTGCAAGCTAAGGAAAGCACTATATGGACTAAAGCAAGCCCCAAGGGCCTGGAATCAGAGGTTAGTGGATTATTTATCAAGTTGTGGATACAAAGAAAGTGTTGCAGATCCATCACTTTACATGAAGAAGCAAGGAGACAAGAAGGTATACATATGCATCTATGTGGACGATTTGATCATCACAGGGAGTGATATTGCAGGTATTAAAGATATCAAATCAAAGCTAGGAAAGGAGTTCAAGATATCTGATCTTGGAACACTAAAATACTTCTTGGGAATAGAGGTAATCTATGCACACAATGGCATCTTCTTGATTCAAAGAAAATACTTGTTGGATGTGCTATACAGGTTTGGTATGAGTGGTTGTAAGCCACTTTCTCAGCCCATGGAGCCCAATACAAAGTTGGTTGCAGGTCAAGGAGAGGCTATACAAGATATTACACTATATAGAAGCATAATTGGTTCATTAATTTATGCTACATTCACTAGACCTGATCTTGCATATGTAGTAGGTGTTCTCTCTCAATTTTTGCATGCACCTACTCATGATCATCTTATGGCGGCAAGAAAGGTGCTTCGTTACATCAAGCACACCATCAACCAAGGTCTATTTTACTCATATGATGTTGATCTAAGTGTCAAAGGATATAGTGATGCTGATTGGGCAGGTAGCAAGGATGATCGAAGGAGTACATCGGGTTATGTTTTCATGATAGGTACAAAAGTGATCTCTTGGAGCTCTAAGAAGCAACCCACTATTGCTCTTTCATCCACAGAGGCTGAGTACAGAGGTTTAGCATTGGCTACATGTGAGCTATTATGGCTTAAGAAGCTACTTAAGGACTTGGAAGTAGAAGTGGAGGAGTTTCCTCTTTATGGAGACAACATTTCAAGCATCTATCTAGCTAACAATCCCACGTTTCATGCAAGGAGCAAGCACATAGAGGTTCATTACCACTTCGTTAGAGAAAAGGTGATGGCAAAAGAGCTAGATATAAGGTATGTGAACACTAAAAAGCAGGTTGCAGACATGATGACAAAGTTTCTTGAAGGTACAAAGCTTGGAGGATTCAAGGAAGCTATCAACATAAGAGACATAGGCTGAAGCAACAAAGGAAAAGACTTGAGCTTGAGGGGGAGTGTTGAAAGTTTTTCAAGCTCAAGAGTGTGGGAACATGCCCCAAATTGAACCTTCCACATCATCCACAATCAAAGGAGGCTGATTTGCACGAGTTTGAGGCATCCAATCATGCCCATAATGGAAAGAAGATGATTAGAGAAGATTTAGCTCACCTCTTGATGTGATTGGACCTCACTTTTGACATGTATATGTTTTTGATTGGTTAAAGAGGTTAGTAGGTGGTCTTTAAAACCTCTAATGAGTTGTATTATGACTTAGAGTCGTGGAAATACGTGCCCAAGCTGCCCCCTTGCTTAAGCACACCCCCTACTAGCTGTTCTCTGCATATTTTGCAGAAATTTCACTTTTACACACTCTATCTATCTAGATGTTTTTGGCAGACCCCCCGGTCTTGTAATTGTTGTTTCGCCTTCATCCGGAATCCATTTGCAATGATTTTTGTCTTGTTGGAAAGCTTATAAGTTCTACTTTTTCTGGTATAAGTCTCAGGTTCAGTGCCTGCACATGTGCAGAGAAATGTCCAGAACAGTGTCTGTCCAGTTAGCTCATACTCTGTGAAGAGATCAAGTTATCTGTTTTGTTGCAGCTGGTTGAGGCATCATCCAGTATCCAAATGGAGTGATTTTACTCTCATTTGAAAGCTCTTAAAGTCTAGTTTATGCCTGCAAAATTTCATTTTCAGTCTCTGCATATACTCAGAGAAACTTAGAAAATACAGAACCTATGTCTGAAAAATTTCAGGATCCTAGGAGGGTTCATTTGCTTTTGTTGTGCACATAGGAGTGTTTATCCTCCAACAGCTAACCCTATCTATCATGCCTGGACCAAGCATATAGAAGTTAATTATCATTATGTTAGGGAAGAGATCATGAATAAGGAGATACAACTCTCATATGTATCCACACATCAACAATGTGATACAACTCTCATATGTATCCACACATCAACAATGTGCAGATATGATGACAAAAGCATTGGATGAAAAAAAATTGAATAGGTTCAAATCCATGATTGCGCTACAAGAAATCATGAAGAATTGAAGACTCAAGCATCTTAGGCTTGAGGGGAAGATGTTGGTTCAATTAACAAGCCTAAGTGCTTGACTAATCATTCAAGACTACACATCATTTTATCTCTTCACAAGAAGGAACTTCATTTGAGCATATGCTAGTCATTTTGGATTAGTTACTTTGGATAAATGTAAAAGCAAGGAGAATAAGGAATCTCGTGAAGTTACGAAGTTGAAACCATGACTCATGTGGTAGGAAGAATCAATTCAAATCATCCCTAAAGTTTAGGAACACTTTTAGGTGAGGGAAAATTTAAATTCAAACTTGGAACATGTGTATAAATACAAATATTTCTACTCCTAGGATAAGGGAGGCATTCTAAGAGGCATTGAGCTACTTTAGTGAGCCACATTGAGCGCATTGCATGTATGAGTAGTTCACTACACTTCTCTTGTATCATATGTTCATTAGCATATACATTGTGATACATTACTTCAAGTTCATCTCTCTCTACTGTTGTCTACATCTTCATCATTTTAGAGATTTTGTGGAATTAATTTCTCTATGTTTACTGCATTATTTGCTATAATTTAACTTGGATCATTTAGAGTAAATTTTGAATATCAGTTTGCATCACATTTGGTTTAGAGGATCTCAAGATATGAATCATAGAAGGTGAGTATATTTGCACAGCTTCTAGATCCTAAAATGTTGAGATTGTTGAGATATCAAGCTCAACATGTGATGATCCAGGATGACACATACCAGTCTTTTGTTTCTCTGACATGTATAGTGGTCACGCCGGTATATGTCATGGATAATTCATTGAGCTTTATTAGATGTATCTACGGAGAGTAATGGCACATTTGTTTCCTGCTTGCTCACTCATTCACAGAAATTAGGTTTTTTCCTTATGTACTGGTCTTTATATATTGCACTTGTTGTATTCTTGTTTTTTAGGCCATTCTTGTACATTCCTTTTTATGTAATAGAAAAAGAAGAAGATCATTCTCTTCCTTGCCTCAATCTGAGTGTGTGCTTCTCTTTGATTGTGAGAGTGTGTGTGTGTGAGCTCTCTTCCTTATCTCCTTCCTTGTGACATGGTATCAGAGACAGTGTGCCTATAGAGAGCTCGTGGAGAAGGTGACGGTGAAGAGTATGCAGCAAGGCATGGAGAAAATGCAATTCACAAACGACCTCCATTTGCTACGAAAATCGGCATGAAGGTAGAAGACCTCAAAAGTTTCGGAGCCATCTCGACCTCCATTTCGAGCCTGCAAGGTAGGGCCCATGGAAAAACCAGGACAGTTTTGAAAACTGTAACTTGCGTTGTGTTCAACAACACTCATATATTCTAGATCCAGAATTTCAAGCGATTATGTGTACTGTTGATACACGAAAACTGTGTTTTTTTGAGATCGAACTATCACGTCATATTGCAACAGTGTTCAAGCAAAAGTGCTGCTTGTAGTTTTTTGCAATGTTGTGAACTGTTGCAGAAATGGCAAATGAAGATGGAATGAGTCAGCTTATGAGCAATAACCTGGGCAAGAACAACTTCCATGCTTGGAGATTTAGAATGACGAATGTCGTGATGGGAAAAGGCTACTGGAAGTACATCGAAGGAGAGAATGAAAATTCTTCGTAGTTACCAGAAAGGAATCGGACAGGTAAGAGCATATGAGGAATGGAATCAAGGAGCACGAAAGGTAATGTACTGGCTATCTGTTAGCATACAAGATAGCATGATTGGGCACATACAGGATGCCAAGACTCCAAAAGAGGCTTGGAGCAGTTTGGTCACATTGTATGAGACCAATACAAAGGTACAGAGATTGCAACTCAAGAACGAGCTGCATACCTTGGACAAAAAGAGCATGTTGATAAGTGAATATACCATGAAAATCAAAAGCATATGTTAGTCACTGGCATCTATTGGAATGAATGTAGATGATGATGATAAGGTGGAAGTATGCCTTCGTGATTTAGGAACTACATATAAGCAATTCAGAACTTCTATACAGACCACGGAAAATATTCCATATTTTGTTGATTTGGTATCTACGCTGATTATTGAAGAAAAGAATCTTGGTGAGGATTCAAACTCCCAAGGAAAGCTCTGTTCTGAGCAGGTATTCTACTCTAACAGAGGAAGAGGCAAAGGTAGAGGTTTTGGAAGTGGAAGAGGAAATAGTAACCAAGACCAAAGTCAACAACAGAATCATGCAGGAGGAAGAGGACAGTTTCGAGGCAGGGGGAGCCAAAGAGGCCGCAAAAATTTCCAAAGAAATGATTCAGGTAATGACAGTAAAGGATGTTGGAATTGTGGTAAACCTGAAAACTTTGAACGTGATTGCAGGTTGAAGAATCAAAATAATAGAAGGCTGCAGAATAACTATGCATCCACAAGTGTAGATGATTTTGAGAAGTTTTTCATGGTTCAACATCACATGATGAATACGATGTCTACTGGTGTTTCAAAATCAAATGATAATGTCTAGTACGTTGTTTCATGTGCTTCAAATCACATGACCAGTCATGCGGAATGGTTTAGTAGTTTGCAAAAATTGACAGTCCCTAGATATGTTGAAATAGTTGATAACACATCACACTCTATCAAGCATACAAGAAACATAGCATTGTCTATGGAGGACGGGAAGGTAAAACATCTTGCTGATGTGCTACATGTTCCAAACATAACAAAGAATCTGGTTTCTATTGGACAAATGGTTGACGAGGGATTACAAGTCAGGTTCAATGCTGATGGGTTATATGTAGAAGAATACAAATGGGATGGAAGATTGATTGCCAAAGGAAACAAAGTGGGTAGGATGTTCAACTTAAATGTGAAAATTCCTGAAATGAATGCAGCCATGTTTGCAAAAGGTGCAAGAATTATTGCTGATATAGAGATGTGGCACAAACAGATTGGACATGCAAACTTACAAAGGCTGAAATTGATGCAGTCAAAGGAGTTTGTCCATGGACTACCAAATTTCAAGGTTGTAGAGATGCAAAAGGTATGCGCAACATGTCAATTTGGTAAACAGTCAAGATCATTGTTTCTGCATGACAAGCATGTTAGTGAGAATGTGCTAGAAATAGTACATATAGATGTTTGGGGTCCTACAAAGACCACATCTATGGTTAGCTGCAGGTTTTATGTTACTTTCATTGATGACCATACACGAAAAGTGTGGGTCTATTTCATGAAAGAGAAGAGTGAGGTATTCACTCACTTTCAGAATTTTAAAGCTATAGTGGAAAAGGAGATAGGGAAGTATATTCAGACATTAAGATCTTATGGAGGAGGTGAATACATGTCAAATGAGTTCAGCAGGCACACACCACAACAGAATGGTGTTGCTGAACGCAAAAATAGAAATATTGCAGAAATAGCAAGAGCCTTGATGGCTGAGAAGAATATGCCTCATTGTTATTGGGCAGAAGTTGTGCATACTGCTATATACATCATGAACAGAACTCCGACTACTGCTGTACATCAAGTTACACCTGAAGAGAAGTTTACAGGTAAAAAGCCAAACTTATCACATCTGAAAGTTTTTGGTTGTATTGCATATGTACATGTCCCACATGAATTGAGGACGAAGCTTGATCCAAAAGCAGAAAAGTGTGTCTTCATTGGATACTCCCTTGAGCAAAAGGGATATAAATGTTATAACCCACTCACACGATAGGTAAAGGTGAGCAGAGATGTGGTATTTGATGAAATGTCAAGCTTCTATGCATATGCCAAAGAAGGAGTGAATCTTGAACCAAATGACAAAGAAAATGTTGAAAAATCAAGTCTAGAATCTCAAGTTTTGAGTGGACAAGATGCATCACCAAGCAATAGTTCCAACTCAAATCCATGGAGTAGAAGATTGCACGGAAATTTCAGTCCAACAAATTCATCAAATACATCCAAGAAAGGTAAAGAAAATCTTTCTGCAGGTCATAAAACATGTGCAGGTTTTGAAGACGTTGATGAAGATTCAAGCGGTTCAGAAAAGAGTCTTGATGAGGAACTTGGACTGCCCTCTGTGAAGACTCCAAGAGTAAGAAGGGCACATGCAGATCATACAAGGAGAAGTGACCTAGAACCAAGAAGATCTGGGAGGATGCAGAATTCAGTGCAACGATTGACGTATGACAGTTATTGGCTCGTCATTGTGCCTACATGACAAAGGTAATACTAGATGCTGCACCTTCTTGCTTTGAAGATGCAATTGAAATTGCAGATTGGGAAAAAGGTATGGATGAGGAGATGGCTGCACTTTATGGAAATGATACATGGAAGCTGGTTCCATTGCGACAAGAAAAGAAACCCATAGGTTGCAAATGGGTTTACATAGTAAAGCATAATGCTGATGGTAGCATAAGCATGTATAAAGCACAATTGGTAGCTAAAGGATACACACAGACATATGGCATTGATTATGAGGAAACATTCAGCCCTATAGCTAAAATGTCTACTGTCAGAACACTTGTTGCATTAGCTACAACAAAAGGATGGACTTTGCATCAGATGGATGTGAAGAATGCTTTCCTACATGGTGAGTTACAGGAAGAAGTATATATGGATCAACCACAAGGATATGAAGATTCAAAGCATCCAGAATATGTTTGCAGGTTGCAAAAGGCTTTGTATGGGCTGAAGCAAGCCGCTCATGCATTGCATGCAAGGATTGCTTATTACTTAACCAACATTAGGTTTTCTATGTGTGATGCAGATCACTCACTATATGCAAAGAAGGCTGATGATGACATCACGATTGTGGCTATTTATGTTGATGACCTGATTGTAGGTGGTGATAATGAAACAGGTATATAAACTCAACAGGTTTTCTATGTAGGTGGGCATTGAGTTTATTCATATAGAAACAGGTATATGGATGTCACAAAGGCAACATGCCTTGAATATGCTGCAAAAGTATGGTATGGCTGATTGTAAGCCAATTTCTATGCCATTAGATCAGAATTTGAAGTTAGATACTACATCAGGTGAAGCATTGGAAAATGCTACTATGTATAGGAAAATTGTGGGAAGCTTGATGTATCTCACAATTACGAGGCCTGATCTTAGCTACACTATTGGACTTGAAAATGAGTTTATGCAAGTTCTGAGGAAGCCACATTTGGATACTCTTAGGTGCACTCTATGTTATGTGAGTGCTAATTTGGATTATGCATTGTTTTATGAAGCTGGTGTAGATTTGCAAGTTCGTGGATACACTGATGTACATTGGGCTGTGTTGGAAGCAGCCAGAGGCATAGAAGATGCGGAAGCATGTAACGATAGAGCAGGGAGCTAGTGGAATCTTTTTTCAAAGAATCATGTTTTAGAAATACTTTTCAAAAACCTCCAACAATGATTTTTATCACTAATGTAACATATGTAACATAGAAAAACCCTTTTCTTAATTTCTAGCTCCATTTTGTGCAATCCGAGGAGTCCTCGAGCTTGAGGAGCTTAGGTAGAACAAGCGTATCAATTTTCGTTATTTTTAGACACCGTTTACCCTTCCAAATAGCATCTAGGACCTAATTTTTAACTATGCCGGTCACTAGATGTGAAACCAATCAAAACTAGTCTAGAAACTATAAAAAGAGCTAGAGAGCTCATTTTTGAGGTTAGCTTGTTGGAGTATAGAAGAGCTTAGAGCTATTTTGAACTTGTAAGAGTGTTCTTGAGTAATAGAGTTGATTTCTCACCTTCCATTGTGTCTTGTTTGTCTCTTCGTAGTGTGTGTGTATGTGTGTGTGCATTTCTATGCTTCTCACCTTCACTCTCACTTCATCTCACATTCACGATCTTCATATCACTCCTATCTCTTCCGTGGATTGACATTAAGGAGGTGGAGCTTCTTAACGTGGTTCTCACCATTGTGCTAGAGCAACACCAAATTTGGCACTGTTGTCGGGGATCGAGTCTAGGACGAATGTGGGATGGTAAGAGTATAGCAAGAAGTAGCGTTGGAAGGTAAAAATTTCAGTTTTCGTTGTTGTTTTTACTTAGTTTTTAGTGTTTTTCAACTCCCCCACACTCCATCTTCATCACCGCAGCATCATCTTCATCTCCAAAAAAATCAGAAAATTCACCATATCCACCCATTCTCCTCATTTCCCCTCATTTGTGCATGCGAGAGAGTGAGAGAGAGCTTTTGTGCTTGCATGTGCTTTTGTTTTCTGGAGTTTTCTTGCAGGTACAGAGCTCCAATGCATCAAGAAAGCTTGGAAAAGGTAAAATTTTCAGTTTCTGTCAGAAATTTCCGACTGTGTCAGACCATCGCGATGGTCTGCAAAGTTCCGATTTTGAGGAAGGCGAGTTCACCACCGTGTAGGCGACCCCTGCGTGTATAGGAATCCATAGCTGCATCTCAAAAAATTGCATTTTGGTGGACCATCGCGACGGTCTCAGACCATCGCGATTGTGTCACACCATCGCGATAGGCTCACGCATCGCGACGGCTCGGTCGGACCATCGCGACGGTCTCACGCCATCGCGACGGTTCATTTGGACCATCGCGACGATTTGCGGACCATCGCGACTGTTCGGTTGACCCCACGCCATCGCGATAGGCTCACGTGATCGCGCCGACGGTGCCATGTGGCAAGTTGGACCATCGCGACGATACCCTCTGACCATCGCGACAACTCGAATTTTGGACCATCGCGATTGGCTCAAGCCATCGCGCCCGGACCATCGCGATTGGCTCAAGCCATCGCATCTGTGACCATCGCGACAGTTCACTTTGGACCATCGCGATTGTTCACGTTGACCGTTGACTGATGCCATCGCGATTGTCCGCCTGATCGAGCCATCGCGACGGTTCACACTCACGCCATCGCGATTGTCCGCCTGATCGATCCATCGCGATTGTTCACTTTTGGACCATCGCGACCGTGCACTTCAGACCATCGCGATTGCTCACCTTCACGCCATCGCGATCATTCACGTCTAGACCATCGCGACGGTTCACCTTCACGCCATCGCAACGGTCCCAGACCATCGCGATTGTCCACCCCAAACGCAAATTTTAGGGTTTCATTTTTTTGCCAATTTTGGGGCTATTTTTGGGAAATTTTTGGGTGATTAGACTCATAGGAGACCCCTTAGCTCATATTTGGAGAAACACCGGTTTGTCAGTTTTTACCCCCCAGGGCCTGAACGGTCATAACTTTTTCATCCGAAGTCCATTTTTTGAGCTTAATAGCTCATTAGAAAGCTCTTGACGAGTACTACGTGACCTCAACTGTTTTTTTCTTAAAGGATATGTCTATTTTTAGATAAACTATTTTGAGGTTGACCTAGTTTGGGACTAGAAAGCCAGGGGGCAAGCATTAAAAAGTTGGGTGAAAGGGAAGGGACTTAAAAGGTGTATATACTCGAGTGCTTGATCATCCCACTGTGAATTGGTCTAATATTGGATTTTTCCAGGTCTAGCAAGGGCAATCAAAGGCAACCAAAGCAAGGCTGTGAAGGGCATAAAGCTTGGGAAGTGCGGCTTCTTGGGCATCAGAGCAACCAGAAAAGCTGACTCGAGGTTGGAAGATTACTCAACCCCCTCAGTCAATTCTTAGCTTAGGATAAATGTTAGCATTGTGGATTTAAGACGATAGGAACGCCTCAAGTTCAAGAGAATTAAATTTATCAAGTTCAAGACTAAAGTAAAGGTGTGGTGAGGATGGTTTGCAAAGGCAAGTGGTGCAAATGCACAACCCCGATCAACCCATTGGATTGGAACATCCAGTGGTGAAATTCGAGAGAGACGCGTACATAGACAAAGAAGGAACAATCTACATCTTAAGTATGCAGCCAAACAATACCAACGAGTTTGGCGTGATTCAGTTAGAGATGGAAACTAAATCTCAAGGAAAAGAACCATTAGAAGAGCCTAGAACACCTAGAGGGAAATCTGTACTGACACGAGTACTAATCCCTGAATGGATCCCTCATGACAACAGAAGCATAGAGTTGTTTGTAAATAAAGAAACTGATGAAGCCTTTTGGAGATACAAGACAGAACTACTTAGTGAGGTAGGTATCATCACGATATACGAGTTCAAGGACCCAGATACACCTAGAAAGGTTGTATACCTGGATGAGACTTCAGAAAGAGTCTTTGTGGTGCCTGACCACGCTAAAAACACATACACATGGAGAGGTGAATTGGTAATCCCTCTAGCTAGAACAAGCATGAACACAAGTCAACAAGGGGCAGGAACATCCTCAACCCATGGAAATCAAAGAGAGAAAAATAAAGAAAGACCCGAAGTAAGCTTCACTCATCCCATAGGGAGAGATAGAACAACCACGGATACTAATAGAGCGGATAGACAAAGAGATCATGGAATACCAGGTGGTAGAGATGATTTTCCTCTACCTAGACCACGTGAACACGCAAGAATACTGAGACCCACACAGTTAGTGAAATCCATGAAAAATTACTTTGATGGGACAGGAGATCCCTATGACCATGTTGCAGAATTCAAGCAAGTACTAAGAGCCGAACAAGTTGAAGACATGTTCACGCAATACAACGCATTTGGACTAACGTTAAAGAATACAGCTTTAACTTGGTTCCAACCATTGCAACAAAGGCAATTTAGAGACATCCATCACTTTTTAGAGTCATTCATCATGGAATTCTCTAAAAGTGGGATTAGACATGACACGTCTTCGTTGATTCATAGTTTTAAACAGACCCCTCAAGAAACAGTTAGACTCGCAGGACGTAGGTTTAGACAATATGTTGAAAGATGTCCAGTACAAGAGTTACCCTCACAAGCCAAGCAAGTGTCATTGTTCCTAGATGGTTTGTTGAGCGCTAAACTACGCTCCTATGTGTACCTAAAAGAACCCAGAACGCTAGAGCAATGTATAAGAATTTGTATAGACATTGAGGACAACTTAGGAGATGAGTTGGAACTCTCAAAAGTCTACAAGGACTCAGACTGTTCATCTCTAGCATCCACAAAATTGTCTAGCTCGATAGAAGACCTCACAGAAAAAGTGGCCCAGAAACTAGGAGTTTCTAGTAAACCTAGGGTACTAATGAACAAGCGTTGTTACACTTGTGGTGGTGATCATATGGAAAATGTGTGTCCCAATGCAACACAACCTCAAGCCAACCCTAGTGACCAATACTGTACAATTGAGAGAAGATACACGAATCATATGGCTCAGGACTGCCCATACAACAAACAGACCGTGAGACAGAACTACACACAAGCATACGCACAGCCAGGTAGGTATCAAGGCCATTACAATGCTCAGCCTTATTACTATAGGCCTCCTCAGAACTACCCATACCAGGCTCAATAGAGACCTCAACCTGTCTTAGCTTAGCAGCCACCCCCACCAGCGAATGTCATCTCAGTCAAATACGCTGCTGCAGAAGAGAACCTAAGTAGGGCCTTAGTGCCTGCTTCACCTTTGATCACAGAGGGAGACCCGAACTCAAACAGTTTTGACTCTATGCATGTAGATAGTCCACCCGCTTATTACACGGAGTCACCAGAACATGTGGAGACATATCATTACGATAGTCCACCAGTGGAACCTAGTTGGGAGCCAGACTATGCTAATGTGATGTACACCAACCCAATTCCACGGCCCCAATTGAGACAACAAAGACCACAGGGCCCTAGAGGACCATGCTTTAGGTGCCAAGGAGATCACTTCATAAAGGAGTGTCCACATCCTCCTATAGCATGACAATCACAGTACTATAACATGCAAGGCTTTTGTGCCGATTGTGGCAAAGAGCATATAATCAAAGATTGTCCTAAGAACCCTGTTAATGCTTCGAATGTGACACCGATCAACGTGATAGGTATTGTAAACAACACAGATGGATCCAACCCTACATACGTGCCTATCCAAGCTATAACAAGAGCCCAGGTGCTCTTACAGAACCAACAGCTTAATGAGGAGAAAGTAGCCGGAAGTAGTGAAGTTGCAGAATCTAGCAGTAAAAAGACAAAATCTTGGAAAGATTCTAGAGAAAGGATTAAGAGGAAATGGAGTAAAAAGATAACTAAGTTGGAAGGAAGTTTAAAGGAATCTAGAGCCAACATTCTAGAATTGACTTCACAGGAATTGAATGAAGAGAATCTAGCTCAGAAATCAAGATCAATTTTAGCGGAACCCATACCAGAGAATCTAGACATGATGTTTTGTGCATATCAGGCTAGATTAAAAGAGGGACCTCAAGTAGCTGAAATGAGTAAGAACTATCCTCGAGCTGATCTAGAAATTGAGAGAACTAAACTTTGCATGAAGATGGTAGAATTAGCACAAGCTTTGTTCGAAGCCTCTAGATAGCTTAATTGGAATAACATGGCAAAACCGGAATTACACTTTCAAGGACTAATGGAGAGGCTAGAATACTTGATAGAGAGCAAAGAGAAAAAGGATCAGCACAGGAATCTTAGTGTCCCAGAGACACAGGAAAGGAATGCACCATCCCTGTCTCAAGTACCCAATACAGAAAGTCAAGACAACCTGTCTTCCATACATAGGTACTCACATGAATTTTTGAGAGAGATCCAAGAAGAAAAGTGGAGAAAGGAACAAAGAACCCATCCTCCTATTCAAGAAATAGACGACTTGCAGGAACAATTTCTCTAAGATATTCCCTCTATTTACGAAGATGTAGAGGAAGAGCAACTGAGTGAACACACAGCTTTTGAATCTAATTCTTTACAAGAATTACCTCAGTTCATAGGACCTTGGGAAGCAAAGTCTATTAATATGAGAGCACCCACGATAATAGTGAGGAATGAAGAATCAATAATCCCTAGAAACACGGAAGTGATCAAGAATACCAAAGTACAGTGTAATCTCACTTTAGAGGAGTTGTTAAAGGTAAAACCAGAATTGTGGAAACATGTAGCAAATCAATTCCCTGAGCTTGTGTTGCTCTAGCACAATGGTGAGAACCACGTTAAGAAGCTCCACCTCCTTAATGTCAATCCGTGGGAGAGGTAGGAGTGATATGAAGATCGTGAACGTGAGATGATGTGAGAGTGAAGGTGAGAAGCACAAAGATGCACACACACATACACACACACAATGAAGAGACAAGCAAGACACAATGGAAGGTGGGAAATTAGCTCTATTACTCAAGAATGCTCTTACAAGCTCAAACTAGCTCTATGCCCACACTAACCAAAATGAACCAACCTCAAAAATGAGCTCTCTAGCTCTTTTTATAGTTTCTAGACTAGTTTTGACCGGTTTCACATCTAGTGACCGGCATAGTTTAAAAATAGGTCCTAGAGGCTATTTGGAAGGGTAAACGATGTCTAAAAATAACGAAAATTGGTACGCGTATTCTACCTAAGCTCCTCAAGCTCGACGACTCCTCGGCTTGCACAAAATGGAGCTATGGATTACAAAATGGGGTTTTGTCTATATTACCTATGTTACAAGAGTGATGAAAATCACTGTTGGATGTTTGAAGAAGTAATAAGAAACATATTTGTTTGAAAAAATAATCCGACTGGCTCCCTGCTCCGTCTTTACATGCTTCCATGTCGTCTGTGCCTCTGACTGTGCCTCTGACTGCTTCCAACACCCCCCTCCCTCTCGCTTCTGTCGTCCTCGACAGAACCTTGTTGTGAGGTCTGCCGGATATAGTTCTGTAGGAGGTCTTGAGCGAGGGTGTGCTCAGATACTCGAATGCCTCGGGCCAGATCAGCCTCGAGCTTCTCCCAGTCGATCGGTTGCGGTTCGTCGGGTGGCGGGAGTTGATAATGCGTGGAATAAACCATTCGTTCACAGGCAAAAAGTTGCAATAAATGTGTGGGCCTGCTGATGAATACCTCGGAATGGTATTCCCAAAACCCGGTGGTGAACATCTCTTCGAAGGTTTGTTTGTAGCATGCCGGGAGGTATTTTATCCTACAGTGCCAGGCATAACACACCCGGAGCGATGGCGTTGTGCTCATGTCATATACTAGATCAAAGTTACCATGCTCAAATCCCGGGGTGTTTACCTGCGGTGCCTTGACGCGTCGGAAGACTTTAAATATCATTTGTATCATGTCAAAAATTTTGACAGTCATATGCGCTGCAATATCATCCATATGCTTCAGGCGAGGGAGCCAGTGACGGATTGTGGCCATCATATAGCCAATAGTGGGCAACTCGGTAGGTGGCTTGAAGTAGGGGTAATTCAGCCAATCCTGACACTACCTATTGTTGTGTACTTTAATAGCGAATGCAGTCCAGGAGCGGCGTCGTGGTACTGGTCCCCAGCAAGGATTATACTTTAAATGTAAGGGCGCTTTCACCCATGTGCTCATCATTTCTGGGTACTCCTGTAAAAGACGTGTACGCCAATCTGGTTGATAAATAGTGCCTTGTTGCGCATCCAGTGGCAAGTCTTCAGGCTCGAACTGGGTTGCATGTGATGGCTTCTTGCCAGTTTGCTTTTCTATGGCCAGCTGGTATTCGGCCATTAGCATGAAGTAAGGTTTGTATTGAAGCTCATGCCCGGATATGTACCTGCGTGGGGCCAATTGAGCAAAGTAGGGAGATTGCAGAATTCGTTCTTCTATCATGGCCATAGCATGTAGCTGGGCCCCGACTCTAGCTGAGTGCGTTGTTCCAATCTCCTCCACAGTCTTCATCCATGCGGGGGTCGGAAGTTCATAGGTCATCTGGCCTTCGGCCGCGACTTGTCCGCCTGGGATGGGTATTGGCTCGTATGCTTCTTCAAACGTTTCCTCCACCGGAATGGTTATGTTTTCGTCGTCAGCTGGGATCTCCGGTGGGGAATCAGGCCGTGGTGGTGCTTCGTATACATCTATGCGTGATTGGAGAGTGGTTACCTGGGCCCGTAGTGCGTTGAGTTCCTCTATGAGTTCAGGAGAGGGGTCCACAGGTTCTGGTACTTCTGCTGCCACTGGTAGTTGTTGTGGTGCCGGTTCTCTGAGCTGTAGTAACTTGTGATCTTCTTTTAGCTTCTGATGCTCTTCGTTCATTCGATCGTAGTCCTCTAGCAGTCGAACGTGGTCATCTAGCAACATCCGCATCGATTCGGATGGGATTGCCTTGAATCTGCTCGGACTTAATGGTTGTTCAGGATGGTCCAATGCCACTTCCAAATTTTCTCTATTCTACGCTTGGAGTCTCACGTTCTCCTCCTGGGCTGCGGCTAGGTGCCTCCTGAGTAGGCCCATATTTCTGGTCAGCGTCGCGTTCCTAATTGTTTGGGCTCGAAGCAGGTTGTCCAGATCAGCAGTGGCTTCTTTTGTTTTCTCTTCACTTTCTAGCTCTAGCTTATGATATGCCTCTCTTAGTTCTTGGTATCGTGTATTTAAAGAGGCATTCTCGATTGATAATGAATTAAGCTGCGACTGTAATTCGTTGGTCGTCCTCTGCAGCTGTTGATAAGTGTTGCCAAGAGATGCAAACTCATCTCGTACTTGTGTCATGCATGTGAACATTTGTTGAAGTGCAGTGTCTATGGTGGGCGATAATAGTAATGAAGTGTTAAGTGAGGATGCAGTGGAAGTAGATGCAGCGGGAATGGGAAATGGGGTTGGGAAGGTGGATGCAGTGGTGATCGTGGAAAATTGTGACGTACCTAAATATGATGGTGCTGTGAGTGGAGTGGGTGCTGGTGCGGTGGGTGGTGAGATGTCCATGTCGTTGGACGTGTCAAGTGCGGTGACTGTGAAAAGCGGTGTGTATGTGGGTGGTTGTGTAGGTGTGAAGACGGGATTTACAAATGTAGAGTAATTTACAGGGGGGATGGCTGGAGTAACTTGGTGAAAAGGGGATAGAGGGGTTATGGTGGGATGGGGAGGTGAAACTGGTGAGAAGGTTAGTGGGGTTAGAAAGGTGAAAGGGGGTCTCAAAGGTGGGGGAAAGGATGGGAAGGATGAAGGGGTGAAGGGGTTAACATGTAGATGAGGTGGGGTGGGTGCGGGCATGGTGGCATGAATGGGCGGAGTAAAGGCTGTGGCTATGTTGCCATGGACTGGTGTGGATGTGGGAGGAGCAGGTGGGTGTGCTGGGGATACAGGATGGGTTGGTGAAATATGAGGTGAGAGAGGAGTAGATGGTGTGGATGTTATTTCAAGGATAGTGGTCGTATGTACAACGGTAGTATGTGGTGGGGAGTCGACTAGGATGGCTTCTTCGGTGAAGGATCTTTCCGGCCGTAGGCGTGCATCTTGTGCCTGGTGGGATGATTGAGCACCTACCAGAACTTGAATATATTCATCGGGCTTCGATAGCAGTCGAACTCTGCGAGGGTCGTATTGGGGGAGTGGCTTCCTTTGTAAATACCTCAGTGCTTCGACCGGGCCGATGGATTGGACTAGTTCTCTGAACCCTCTGATGTAGACTTCTTCAAATCCTCCGGAGACTAGTTCTTGTTCGATTAGGGCCTGGCTCTCTTCTTCAGTCAATTTCTTCCGTGCCCATACTTTCTCCATCGTACGATATAATTTCTTGATTGCCAGCGTGTAAGCTGATGCTTCGAAAGTCTCCTCTTCGTGCGTGCTGGTGTCACCGTGCGCATCGGTTTGTTGGCCTTGGCCGTCTGTCTGTCCTTGTTCTTGGGAATCATGCATGCCCTGGCTAGCTTCATCATCACCTTCGTCATCGTCGGTGGCGGTTCGTTCATCATCAGAGCTTGACACAACTTGTCCCTATGGCAGATCCCGCGGTGTGGTAGGGTAACTGGGGCGTTCATATTCTTGGGAGAACATCTGTGCCTCTGAAAACTGGAATTCATTTGAGAATGCATCCGGCATCTCAAAATCGAATGTTGTGTTTATTGGGTCTGCCTCCATGTGTGGTATTGGGAAAGAAAAGGCTTCCGCACCAATAGTGGTGGGAGCTTCTGCTGTAGTGGTGGTGGGTTCTGTGGTTGCAGCTGCCTGAGGTGCAGCGATACTAGTGGTGCCCTCCGTGACCACTGGTCTAGACAACCTTATGCGAATAGGTTGTACTGTGGGAGCGGCTTCGGTTGGTGATCGCTCTGGAGAGGGTTGTGGTGATGGTCACTCTGGCACTTGAAGGCAAGGAATGGTGCCTCTCATGCGCTTACCTGCCCGTGTTCTGCTGGGCTTCCTAGCTTTCTTCGTAGTTCCCTTGAATGCTTTCAGCTCTTCTCCTGTTAATGCACGTTCAATTGGCAAGTCATAAGCCAAGCACATATAAACAATTCTTGTCAGCGCACAACATCCATTAAGCACTTTTTTGCGTTCCCATCTATGTTGTGCCAAATACATTTGATCAATGATCCAGCTCGCCAGATCAACAGTCTGAGGTCCCGTGCACGCTAAGTACAATCCAAACCATATTCTTTTATGGGGCATGGTAAATCTGTCCTGAGCGGGGAATGCGAAGTGTTGCATGCATATCCGTAGCGGCTTTGACAGCTCAGGTGTAATTGCTGAGATCTCCTCCCACTTAGTGACATCCCCACGTTTCATAGGGTCTGGAACTAATCTTTCTCGATCTGTGGGCGTGTGGGTTCCATGAATCTTGATGGCCGCTCTGATTAAATCCCTTGAGAGGTAAAACCTTTTGTAGGGTGGATCATCCACTAAAGAAGGCAAAATAAAAGTTCCGGGGATATCCTTATTCTCTGAGGCCAGCAAAGTAGTAATTAAGTAATAACACCTGTAAAAGTCAGGTTTGGGCAGGGGATCACTGAAATACTCCGTGAAGCCTGCTCTGGCCCAAACGTGAGTTAAATCCTGGGTGCTCTGTAGGGCTTCGAACTCTCTGGAGAAGAACTGGTATTTTCCCCAAGTGCGGTCATCAAATGTCAAAGTAGATTCGAATATGAAATCCGCGTCCGCTAGGGGTCCTGCAAGTCCCTGAAACCAATGAGAGTTTCGGTGTATCTTTTCTGTGTAGCCCATAGGTGGGTTGTCGATAGGCATGGGCCCTGGAAATCCTTGGAATTCCGGCGGTGGAGCAGTCGGGTGGGATTCTGCTCGTAACACGTTGAGGGGCACTGCCGCTACACTGGGGCCTGCTCCTGATGGTCCTTCGTCGGTTTGCATGATGACTGGTGTGTTAATGAGAAAGATCTGCTACAAAAGATTAACGCATTAGCATGGAAATTAATTATGATCCCATTAAAGTGAGACCGCAATCCCTTTCC
Source organism: Ceratopteris richardii (assembly GCA_020310875.1). Lineage (NCBI taxonomy): Eukaryota > Viridiplantae > Streptophyta > Polypodiopsida > Polypodiales > Pteridaceae > Ceratopteris > Ceratopteris richardii. The sequence goes on from CM035414.1 coordinate 4,898,815, forward strand.
ATAACTGATGCGTAACCCGTGTAGACAAGTGCTGTGATGTGATGGATGCAATGCTTCTTGCAGCACTAGTGCAGGTCTCTAGACACCTACACGTTTCAGATGATGCATACGTTCCTTGATGAGATGAGATTATGAGTGACGTGTGATGATGGTGGGTGAATTTATACAAGGTTTAAAGGTTAGTGATTTATTACAAGGTTGTATGTTAGTCGGGGGGGTAGTTTTGTCAGACATGGGGTTAGGGGAAGACGATTGGACACACTTCGGTATCCATTTCCTAAGAGTCTTTGAGTGGGTGGTGGGTTTCTGCTGAGGGGTCAAAGGTAGTATCGGGTGTGGTGGTGTTGAGGGATGGAAAGATTTGTGAGGGGTATATGTTACATGGCTTAAGGGTTGAGCTATGATACATGGTTTGGGTACCCAAATCTGCGTGGGTGTGGGTCTATGGGTAAGGTATTTCTTGGCGATCCAAATTTGTCGAATGCTCGGACCTGTAGAAGGAGGTCGAGGGGATGGTGGATACTAATTCTGTTTCTGCCTTGCCTTTTTCTTGTCGATCTCTGCTTGGTTGGAGTTCTTCGGTGCTTTTTGTCCTTTTGGCACCCATATTTGTCTGGTGCCGCTTCCTTTGGGTGGCCTAAACTGCCTTCCTTGTTGTGTCTTCTGATGCTGCCGTCGGTCTGGGTTCCTTCGTCGTGGTTGACTCTGTCGTGGTTGAGGTTGAGAGGTCGGATGGACGCTCTGCTTTGGAAAAGAAGGGAGATCCAACACTTGCGTGACCTGCCCATTAGGAAGTGATTCGTTCTTTAACTTTAATCTAGGCCAGTCCGCAACAAGTTTGGAAGGATGAGCACCGCAGGGTGTCGTGCTCATTTGGCCGCTGATGCAACCCACCTGACCACTGATTGTGTCCATCTGCCCTTGCAGTTGGGTAACTGTCTCTTCTAGTTTGCAGGAAGTCCCAGGGAAGATCTCCTGTCGTCCTTCTGATTGACAATTGTCCATAGCCAAGCCCGAGTGGGTTGGTGTAGACGTAACGTGACTGGTCTGCTTAAAGATCTTCCGGTCTTCCGTCGCATGTGTTTCATAGGGTCTAGGGTTACAACCGTCAGGCGGCATGCCGTTAGGGAAGTCAAGCGGTATCACTCGCTTCTGCTCTAAGGTTCCGATCTGTAAGGAGCCTTGTCTAAGATTTAAGTCCACTGAGTGATCGTATAGCCAATCTTGGCCAAGGATTAGGGGTTCTATTAGGTCGTCATCATGGCACACTAGTTGCTTCGCTGTCATGGTCATATCCTTAATGAGGATAGGAAGGTCCACCTCACCCATGCAAGGGGTTTCCATGCCTCCTAAGCCTATGAGGTATGCCTCAATTGGCCGCATTTCTACTCCTGAATCCTTATAGTGGGACCATCTAATAGCACTAGTCGCAGCACCTGAGTCAATTAAAGCCCTGAGTTCTAGGCAAGGATTGCCGTGCTCTAGCCTAACTGTAATGAATGGTCTCCTGTCCACTATGCTAGGATGAGTGGTTGACTTTACTTGACACATGGCCATGGGATATCTGGGTGATGTTTCCCGATGGTTATAATGTTCTCTCCCTAGTCCTTGTCTTCTTAGCTTCATGCGCTTAATGCGTTCTATGGCTTCTGCCTGAGCTTCAGCTCGTATTCTATTTCCTTCCTCCTTACGCTTCTTTGCCAACGTGAGTCGTCTAAGCATATCCTCAGTAAGAGGTTCTTGATATAGCTTGACTCTACAGCCACTAATGTAATTAGGCATTATATCTCCTTCTAAGGTGGCTAACTGTACTGCTCCACTTGTTGAAAGTCTGTTAATGATCATAGGTCCATAACCTCGCTTTTCTAACTTCCGTGCGTGCTGTTTCAGCGTATACACTAGAACTAAATCTCCTTCTTTTAGGCCTTTATCTTTCACATGTGCATCAAAATATGCTTTCTGTCGCTTCTTCGCTGCGTATATTCCTGCTGCTGCTTTCAACCTGGTTTCTCCTAATCGTTCCAAGTCCATTATTCTTGCTGATAATTCATGGCCGGTCCACTGATGTTCTTGTGCAACCTTAAGGGTCGGTATCAAGAAGTCCAAAGGAAGCACAGCATTCTGACCAAAAACCATCTGAAAGGGAGTTGCATTGAGTACGGTCTTGTAGGCCACTCGATATGCCCAAATAGCGTGGTGTAACTGTTTGTCCCAATCTGAACGTTTGTTGTTCACGAGTTTCGTCAGTACGTTACAAAGTATCTTGTTAGTGCTTTCAGCCTGACCATTTGCCTGAGGATGATATGGTGCAGATTTCTTGTGAATCACCATAAAATCCTGTAACAAATATTCAATGACTTGGTTTAGAAAGTGAGTGCCTCGATCGCTCACTAACTCTATAGGCAATCCATATCTTGTAAAGACATTTTCAAATAAGAATTTTGCAGTCGTGTGAGCATCATTCTTTTTTGTGGCTTTTGCCTCTACCCATTTCGTAAGATAATCTGTGGCAACAATAATGTATTCCGCATGTGTACCTTTTGCAGGGGGGTTAATGGGTCCTACAAAGTCTATACCCCACTTTGAAAATGCACGTCCGCCCATCATGGGTTTCAATGGCATTTCATCTCTGCGAGTAGGAAACTGAGTTCTTTGGCACACGTCACATCTCCTTACATAGGTATGAGCATCCATGTGAAGAGTGGGCCACCATAATCCTGCAAAGAGGATGGCTTTGACTATCCTATCTGGTCCAAAATGACCTCCTGCAACACCTTGGTGTGCAGTCTCTAGTATGCTCAGATATTCGCTCTCATGAACACATTGTCTTAAATATCCATCTCGTCCTCTTTTGTATAGATTATCGCCAATAAGTGAATAGTCTTGAGCTTCCTGCTCTAGACTGCGTTGTCGAGCTAAGGTCATTCCTTGAGGGAATGTGTGCGTCCTCAAGTATGTCACTAAAGGTTCACTCCAGTCTGGTGTGAGAGACACATGATAGAGTGTAGCATGTTCTACTGGTGGTCTTGCACAGCAAACATGGCATTCCTTACACAACTTGTAGACATCTGCTTCCATCGTAGGCCAATATACTCCCAATCTCTGCAGAGTCTGTAATGTTCGATGTTTTGAATGATGTTGCTTTAGTGCACCTATGTGTGCTAACTGCAACCAATTCGCATGTTCTGATTCATCTACACAACAAGCAAGAATCTTTTGATTATCCTGTTTATATATGCTTCCTGCCATTATTTGGTATCTCTGAGACTTGGTAATCTCTCCCTCTTTGATCTTTAACTTAGGATTCTTGGGTCCGTATGTGAGAATAGGGACTATAGGCTTAGCCCATTCTGGTGCTATCTCAAGGTTAAACAAGTATGCATCTGGTAATTCATCGGCTATTCCTTGAGGAGCTTCTCCTGAGGTTAATCTTGAGAGGTGGTCAGCTCTAAGATGTGTCTTTCCTTTCCTGACTACTACTTCAAAATCATACTCCATGAGTAATAGAAACCAGCGTATTAATCGTCCTGTGTTACATGGTTTGTTGACTAAATATAATAGGGCTTGATGATCTGTAAAGAACTTGAATTTGTTGGCCAACAAGTAGTGCCTAAACTTCTTTACAGCGTAGATCATCCCTAATCCTTCTCGTTCCGTCGTGGTGTAATTTCTTTCTGCTGCGTTCAGTTGTCTGCTAGCGTAAGCTATGGGGAGATCTATGTTACCTTCATTCGTGGGTTGTGCTAACACACATCCTATGGCGTAATTGGATGCATCCACATGTACATGAAATGGCTTACTCCAATCTGGGGTAGTCAATATAGGTGCTGAGCACAAACGTCGTTTAAGTTCATTGAATGAATTTTCACATTCATCTGTCCATTCAAAATTGGTTAAAAGAGAGTACAAAGGCTTGGCTATGATTGCATACATGTGTATGAATCTCCTATAATATCCACAATGGCCCATAAATGCCTGTACCTCTTTCACATTAGTTGGTCTAGGTAATTCTGCAATTACCTTCACCTTTTCCTCGTCCGTAGAGATTCCATTTTTTGACACAATGTGTCCTAGAATTTTGCCTTGTCTGACCATGAAAACGCATTTTTCTGGGTTCAAACAAACCTGATATTCTCGACATTTGTCAAATATTTGTCTTAACTCTGGGATATGTGTCTGTCTTACATTTGAATGAGCACATAAGTCATCGACATAAACTTCCAAGCTCTTGCGTAAGAATTCCTTAAAAACATTACACATGAGTCGCTGGAAAGTAGCGGGTGCATTTGTCAAGCCAAATGGCATTACACGAAATGCAAATATGCCCCATTCAGTGGCAAAAGCCGTCTTGTGTTGATCTTCTGGAGCAATGGCTACTTGGTTATAGCCTGAGAATCCATCAAGAAAGCTGTAAACTTCCTTGCCCGCAACTCTTTCCAATAGATGTTCTGTGATAGGAAGAGGATAACTGTCTCTAATCGTTGCGGCATTAACTTTTTTAAGGTTAATACACACACGCAATTTTCCATTCTTCTTGGGCACAACCACAATGGGGGATACCCATTCGGTATGTTCAATTTCATAAATAAATCCTGCTTCTATCAAGCGATCTATCTCCTCTTTAATCTTCGCAGCGTAGTTATCATTGTACGTGTAAGGTTTCTGTTTTGTCGGTTTTGCATCTGGAGTCATAGGGATTCTATGAGAACATATATCTGGATCTACTCCTTTCAAATCTTTGTAACTCCAGGCAAAAACATCTCTATATTCGCGCAATAGGGCAACTAGTTCTTCCTCTTCTTCAGTCGTCAAATCATGCCCTATGTAGGTACATTTTTCTTCTTCTCCTTCGATAGCAACTATTACTTTCTTGGTTTTCTCTCGGTTATCATATACTTGTCCATCATTCGCTTTTCTATTAGGCATTCGTACCATGATTCTTCTATCTTCGATTTCATATTTCTTGAAGTTCTCGGGTACTTCAAACAAAGATTCTTCTTTTTCTGTCATGGTTTCTTTCTTCTTCCTTTTCTTGCCTTCACTCTTGTTAGTCACTTCCGTGGCTAATCTTACCTCGTTCGTAATTTCCTCGTGTCTCTGAGTGTGAGTCTCTACTTCGTAGAAATATTCTTCCTCTGATGTAAAGGGTGGGTCCATGATAATTGATTCTAAGTCAAAATCGCTTGCATCCTCAAATGCATCAGCGTTAGGTTCACATTCTTCTAAAATTGCATCGCACAGGATTGGCTCTATCGTGAAAACTGAAATGTCATAGCCATCCTCGTCACAGTGGGGTGTCCATTGTTCTTCATTGATGGCTACATCCATGGTTGCTAGTATTTCTGCCCAACCGTGGGGTTCAAATTCTTCGTCTGGGAATACTACAGGTGCATATGCTGGATCTTGAAGGGTTCGTGGTTGTTGTTCCGCACCTAAGGTCCTGGCTTCTAACCGCTCTTCCTCTTGTTTGGCTACTTTACACATCCATAAATGGGTATCCTCATGCAACCAAGAAGGATCTGATTCTAATGAGTGCACGGATTCCGTCTCTGCTGGTGTCTTATGGATGGTATTCCATTGTATTGGGGGTACATCTCTGTGTGAATAGTCTTTAAGGTTGACTTTGGTAGTCACTCCTAAATGTTGCAAGTACAAAGAATTAGTTCCCCAATCTTGTACAATTTGCAACTGACGCATGAATGGTCGTCCCAATATCATCTCATAAGCACGGTTTTTCGCAAAGTCACAAATGGCAAAGGTATGCTCAAATTCTACACCACAAGTGGTGAGAGATATGCCTTCTAGTAAGCCTAATGGTTTTTCTATGTGTCCATCGGCCATTTGTAGCTTCATCCTGGTGGGTCTGAGGGCTGGCTTACCCCAACGTTTCCACAAAGCGGTGGTAGCGATGGCTACTCCGGCTCCTGAATCTAAGATGGCTTTCGTGGTGTAGCCCTGATGGGTTATTGGAAGATATGTGTTACCTTCCTCTCCTTCGCTTACGTCTCCAATCTTTTCCACGGGTATCTCTGGTACCTTCTTATGTGATCCTATCTGAGAGGGTGTGGTAGCTAGCTCAGGGAATTGATTTGCTACGTGCTTCCACAATTCTGGTTTTACCTTTAACAATTCCTCCAGAGTGAGATTACACTGTACTTTAGTGTTCTTGATCACTTCCGTGTTCCTAGGGATCACTGATTCTTCATTCCTCACTATTATCGTGGGTGCTCTCATACTAATAGACTTTGCTTCCCAAGGTCCTGTGAACTGAGGTAATTCTTGTAGAGAATTAGATTCAAATCCTGTGGGTTCACTCAGTTGTTCCACCTCTACATCATCATATATAGAGGGGATGTCTTGGGGAAATTGTTCCTGCAAGTCATCTATTTCTTGAATAGGAGGATGAGTTCCTTGTTCTTTTCTCCATTTCTCTTCTTGGATCTCCCTCAAAAATTCATGTGAGTACCTATGTATGGAAGACAAATTGTCTTGACTTTCTGTATTGGGTACTTGAGACAGGGATGGTGCATTCCTCTCCTGTGTCTCTGGGACAAGAGGGTTCCTAGAATGATCCTTTTTCTCTTTGCTTTCTATCAAGTGTTCTAGCCTCTCCATTAGTCCTTGAAAGTGTAGTTCTGGTTTTGCCATGTTATTCCAATTAAGATATCTGGAGGCTTCAAACAAAGCTTGTGCTAGTTCTACCATCTTCATGCAAAGTTTAGTTCTCTCAATTTCTAGATCAGCTCGAGGGTAGTTTTTACTCATTTCCGTTACTTGAGGTCCCTCTTTTAATCTTGCCTGATATGCACGAAACATCATGTCTAGATTTTCGGGTATGGGTTCCGCTAAAACCGATCCTGATTTCTGAGTTGGGTTTTCTTGATTTAATTCTTGTGAGGCCAATTCTTGTATTTTGGCTCTAGATTCCCTTAGACTTCCTTCCAACTCACTTATCTTTTTAATCCACTTTCTCTTTATCCTTTCTCTGGAATCTTTCCAAGATTTCGTCTTTTTACTACCCGATTCTGCAACTTCTCCAGTTCCGGCTGCTTTCTCTTGATCAAGTTGTTGATTTTGTAAGAGCGCCTGGGCTCTGGTTATAGCTTGGATAGGCACGTATGTAGGGTTGGATCCAACTGCGTTGTTTACAATACCTATCACGTTGATCGGTGTCACATTCGAAGCATTAACTGGGTTCTTAGGACAATCTTTGATTATGTGCTCTTTGCCACAATCGGCACAAAAGCCTTGGATGCTATAGTACTGTGATTGCCTTGCTATTGGGGGATGTGGACAATCCTTTATGAAGTGATCTCCTTGGCACCTAAAGCATGGTCCTCTTGGGCCCTGTGGTCTCTGTTGTCTCAATTGGGGCCGTGGGTTTGGGTTTGCGTACATCACATTAGTATAGTCTGGCTCCCAACTCGGTTCCATTGGTGGACTATCATAATGATATGTCTCCACATGTTCTGGTGACTCCGTGTAATAGGCGGGTGGACTAGTTACATGAGTAGAGTCAAAACTGTTTGAGTTAGGGTCACTTTCGGTGATCAAGGGTGAAGAAGGCACTAAGGCCCTACTTAGGTTCTCTTCTGCAGCAGCGTATTTGACTGAGATGACATTCGCTGGTGGGGGTGGCTGCTGAGCTAAGACGGGTTGAGGTCTCTGTTGAGCCTGGTATGGGTAGTTCTGAGGAGGCCTATAGTAATAAGGCTGAGCATTGTATTGGCCTTGATACCTACCTGGCTGCTGGTATGTTTGCGGGTAGTTCTGTCTCACGGTTTGTTTGTTGTATGGGCAGTCCTGAGCCGTATGATTTGTGTATCTTCTCTCAATTGTGCAATATTGGCCACTAGGGTTGGCTTGAGGTTGAGGTGCATTGGGGCACACGTTTGCCAAATGATTCCCACCACAAGTGTAACAACGTACGTTAGTTGGTAGCTTGGGCACCTGTTTACTAGAAACTCCTAGTTTTTGGGCCACTTTTTCTGCTAGGTCCTCTATCGAATTAGACAATTTTGTGGATGCTAGAGAAGAACAATCTGAGTCCTTATAGACCTTTGAGAGTTCTAACTCATCACCTAGGTTATCCTCAATGTCTATACATATTCTTACACACTCTTCTAGCGTTCTGGGTTCTTTTAGGTACACATAGGAGCGTAGTTTAGCGCTCAACAAGCCATCTAGGAACAAAGACACTTGCTTAGCTTGTGAGGGTAGCTCTTGCATTGGACATCGTTCAACGTATTGTCTGAATCTACGACCTGCCAGTCTAACTGTCTCCTGAGGGGTTTGTTTAAAGCTATGAATCAACGAAGACGTGTCATGTCTAATCCCACTTTTAGAGAATTCAGTGATGAATGACTCTAAAAAGTGATGGATGTCTCTAAATTGCCTTTGTTGCAATGGTTGGAACCAAGTTAAAGCTGTATTCTTTAACGTTAGTCCAAATGCATTGTATTGCGTGAACATGTCCTCGACTTGTTCTGCTCTTAGGACTTGCTTGAATTCTGCAACATGGTCATAGGGATCTCCCGTCCCATCAAAGTAATTTTTCATTGATTTTACTAACTGTGTGGGTCTCAATACTCCTGCGTGTTCACGTGGTCTAGGTAGAGGAAAATCATCTCTACCACCTAGTATTCCATGATCTCTTTGTCTATCCGCTTTATTAGTGTCCGTGGTTGTTCTATCTCTCCCTAGGGGGTGATTAAAGCTTACTTCCGGTCTCTCGTTATTTCCTTCTCTTTGATTTCCATGGGCTGAGGATGTTCCTGCTCCTTGTTGACTTGTATTTATGTTCGTTCTAGATGGAGGGAATATCAATTCACCTCTCCATGTGTATGTGTTTTTAGCGCGCTCAAGCACCACGAAGACTCTTTCTGAAGTCTCATCCAGGTATACAACTTTTCCAGGCGTATCTGGGTCCTTGAATTCATAAATTGTAATGATGCCTACCTCACCAGGGTGTTCCCTTCTGTACCTCCAAAAGGCTTCATCTGTCTCTTTGTTTACAAACAACTCGGTGCTCCTGTTATCTTGAGGGATCCATTCTGGGATGAGTACTCTTGTTAATACGGATTTCCCTCTCGGTGTTCTAGGTTCTTCTAACGGTTCTTTTCCTTGAAATTTCGCTTCCGTCTCTAATTGAATTGTGCCAAACTCATTAGTATCGTTTGGCTGCGTGCTTAGAACGTACATGGTTCCTTCTTTGTCTATGTAAGCGTCTCTCTCAAATTTCACCACTGGTCTTTCCAATCCAATGGGTTGATCAGGGTTGTGCAGTTGCACCACTTGCCTTTGCAAACCATCCTCATAGATGCGAGCACCTAATCGGTTGGTTCGGAGAAACTCTAATTGCGTTCTATAGGGTCCTTCTGGTTTTTCAAAGTATGCTACATTAGACCCTCCTTCTGGTCTGTCTGTGCTAAATGCCATTTCTGATTCGCTAGTATCTGAGCTCTCGTAGGGGTAATTGCTATTCAATTGCTGAGCCCAAGATCGAGCGGTAGTTCTTACACTAGCCTCTGATGATCTAAGGCTTCTTCGGTCTGACTTACCTATATGTTTGCCTGATCTAAGGTTCATTAATTTTCTTCCTTGCACGCTCAATTACACACTTAGATCGTCAATGGTCCTTTGTGATTACTTTCTTGATTCTTTTTAATTTTCCTTGGATTCTTGTCTTAATTTATACGTCAGGAATTCGACTTTCCGTTATAATTTTGAGTTCTCGTTCCGTCAGACTTATGTTCTTTTCTTTAGGTTTTCGTCACACACACCTTTACTTTAAGTCTTAGACTTGAAAGAATTAGGTATCTTGAACTTGAGGCGTTCCTATCGTCGTGAATCCACAACTACCGTTTAGCCTAAGCTAAGAATTGACTGAGGGGGTTGAGTAATCTTCCAACCTCGAGTCGGCTTTTCTGGTTGCTCTGATGCCCTGTTGCCCAAGAAGCCGTGCTTCCCAAGCTTTGCTGCCTTCACTGCCTTGCTTGCTTGCCTTTGATTGCCTTTGCTAGACCTGGAAAAATCCAATATTAGACCAGTTCACAAGATGATCAAACACTTGAGTACATACACCGTTTTAGTCCCTTCTCTTTTGCCCAAATTTTCAATGTGTGCCCCCCTGGCTTCCTAGTCCCAAATTAGGTGAACCTCAAAATAGCTTATCTAAAAATAGACGTATCCTTTAAGAAAAAAACAGTTGAGGTCACGTAGTACTCGTCGCGAGCTTTCTAACGAGCTATTAAGCTCAAAAAACGGACTTCGGATGAAAAAGTTATGAGCGTTCAGGCCCTGGGGGGTAAAAACTGACAATCAGGTTTTCCTTCAAATGTGAGCTAAGGGGTCTCCTATGAGTCTAATGGTCCAAAAATTTCTCAAAAATACCCTCAAAATTGGCCAAAAATTGGAGCCCAAAATTTGCGATGGGGGTGCACAATCGCGATGGTCTGGGACCGTCGCGATGGTCCAAGTGAACCGTCGCGATGGCGTGGGATTTGGACAATCGCGATGGCCCGAAAAGGCGAACCGTCGCGATGGCCCGAAGTGAACGATCGCGATGGCGTGGAAATGGACCGTCGCGATGGCCCGAAAAAGTGAACCGTCGCGATGGCCCGAAGTGAACGATCGCGATGGCGTGGAAATGGACCGTCGCGATGGCCCGAAAAATGAACCGTCGCGATGGCGTGATCAGGCGGACAATCGCGATGGCGCGGTCAACGGTCAAAAGTGAACCGTCGCGATGGTCCGAAGTGAACCGTCGCGATGGTCACAAGTGCGATGGCGTGAGCCAATCGCGATGGTCCGATTTTGGGCTGTCGCGATGGTCCAAAAAATGAACCGTCGCGATGGTCTATCATGACACGTGGCACTGTCGTGGCGATGGCATAAGCCAATCGCGATGGTCCGGGGTCAGCTGAACAATCGCGATGGTCCAAATGGACCGTCGCGATGGCTCAAGTGAACCGTCGCGATGGTCCGGCCGAGCCGTCGCGATGGCGTGAGCCTATCGCGATGGTGCGACACAATCGCGATGGTTCGAGCCAATCGCGATGGTCCACCAAACAACGAATTTTTGAAATGCAGCTGTGGTTTCGTGTATACGCAGGGATCGCCTACCTCGTGGTGTGGTCGCCTACCTCAAAATCCGAACTTGGCGGACCATCGCGATGGTCTGACACAGTCGGAAATTTCTGACAGAAAGTACATTTTTTACCTTTTGGAAGCTTTCCTGATGCTCTGAAGCTCTGTACCTGCAAGAAAACTCAAGAAAACACAAGCACAAAAGTTCTCTCTCGCTCTCTCGCATGCACAAATGAGGGGAAATGAGGTGAATGGGTGGATATGGTGAATTTTCTGATTTTTTTGGAAATGGAGATGATGATGCGATGATGAAGATGGAGTATGGGGAAGGTGAAAAACACTAAAAACTAAGTAAAAACAACAACGAAAACTGAAATTTTTACCTTCCAACGCCACTCCTTGCTATACTCTTACCATCACACATTCGTCCTAGACTCGATCCCCGGCAACGGCGCCAAAGTTGGTGTTGCTCTAGCACAATGGTGAGAACCACGTTAAGAAGCTCCACCTCCTTAATGTCAATCCGTGGGAGAGGTAGGAGTGATATGAAGATCGTGAACGTGAGATGATGTGAGAGTGAAGGTGAGAAGCACAAAGATGCACACACACATACACACACACAATGAAGAGACAAGCAAGACACAATGGAAGGTGGGAAATTAGCTCTATTACTCAAGAATGCTCTTACAAGCTCAAACTAGCTCTATGCCCACACTAACCAAAATGAACCAACCTCAAAAATGAGCTCTCTAGCTCTTTTTATAGTTTCTAGACTAGTTTTGACCGGTTTCACATCTAGTGACCGGCATAGTTTAAAAATAGGTCCTAGAGGCTATTTGGAAGGGTAAACGATGTCTATAAATAACGAAAATTGGTACGCGTATTCTACCTAAGCTCCTCAAGCTCGAGGACTCCTCGGCTTGCACAAAATGGAGCTATGGATTACAAAATGGGGTTTTGTCTATATTACCTATGTTACAAGAGTGATGAAAATCACTGTTGGATGTTTGAAGAAGTAATAAGAAACATATTTGTTTGAAAAAATAGTCCGACTGGCTCCCTGCTCCGTCTTTACATGCTTCCATGTCGTCTGTGCCTCTGACTGTGCCTCTGACTGCTTCCAACAGCTTGCTACTACTCCCTCACAAATAGGATCACAAAATAAGGTATCACAGATACCCGTAGAAAAGATTGGAGATGTAAGCGAAGGAGAGGAAGGTAACACTTATCTTCCAATAACCCATCAGGGCTACACCACGAAAGCCATCTTAGATTCAAGAGACGGAGTAGCCATCGCTACCACCGCTTTATGGAAACGTTGGGGTAAGCCAGCATTAAGACCCACCAGGATGAAGTACAAATGGCTGACGGACATATAGAAAAACCATTAGGCTTACTAGAAGGCATATCTCTCACCACTTGTGGTGTAGAATTTGAGCATACCTTTGCCATTTGTGACTTTGCAAAAAATCATGCTTATGAGATGATATTGGGACGACCATTCATGCGTCAGTTGCAAATTGTACAAGATTGGGGAACTAATTCTTTGTACTTGCAACATTTAGGAGTGACTACCAAAGTCAATCTTAAAGACTATTCACATCGAGATGTACCCCCAATACAATGGAATACCATCCATAAGACACCAGTAGAAACAGAATCGATACATTCATTAGAGTCAGACCCCTCTTGGTTGCATGAGGATACTCACTTATGGATGTGTAAAGTAGCCAAACAAGAGGAAGAACGATTAGAAGCTAGGACCTTAGGTGTAGAACAACATCCACGAACCCTTCAAGATCCAGCCTACGCACCTGTAGTATTCCCTGACGAAGAGTTTGAACCCCATGGTTGGGCAGAAATCCTAGCAACCATGGATGTAGCCATCAATGAAGAACAATGGACACCCCACTGTGACGAGGATGGCTATGACATTTCAGTTTTCACGATAGAGCCAATCATGTGCGATGCAATTTTAGAAGAATGTGAACCTAACACTGATGCATTTGAGGATGCGAGTGATTTTGATTTAGAATCAATTATCATGGACTCACCCTTGCATCAGAGGAAGAATATTTTTTCGAAGTAGAAACTCACCCTCAGAGACAGGAAGAAGTTATGAATGATGTGAGAATCGCCACTCAAGTGACTAACAAGAGTGAAGGCAAGAAAAGAAAGAAGAAAGAAACCATGTCAGAAAAAGAAGAATCTTTGTTTGAAGTACCCGAGAATTTCAAGAAATATGAAATCGAAGATAGAAGAATCATGGTACGAATGCCTAATAGAAAGGCGAATGACGGACAAATATATGATAACCGAGAGAAAACCAAGAAAATAATAGTAGCCGTAGAAGGAGAAGAAGAAAAATGTACATACATAGGGCATGATTTGACGAAGGAAGAAGAAGAAGAGCTAGTGGCCCTATTGCGTGAATATAGAGATGTGTTCGCTTGGAGTTACAAAGATTTGAAAGGAGTAGATCCAGATATATGCTCTCATAGAATACATATGACTCCAGATGCAAAACCAACAAAACAGAAACCTTACACGTACAATGATAACTACGCTGCGAAGATTAAAGAGGAGATAGATCGTTTGATAGAAGCAGGATTCCTTTATGAAATTGAGCATACCGAGTGGGTATCCCCCATTGTGGTAGTGCCCAAGAAGAATGGAAAATTGCGTGTGTATTAACCTTAAAAAAGTTAATGCCGCCACGATTAGAGACAGTTATCCTCTTCCTATCACAGAACATCTATTGGAAAGAGTTGCAGGCAAGGAAGTTTACAGCTTCCTTGATGGTTTCTCACGCTATAATCAAGTAGCCATTGCTCCAGAGGACCAACACAAGATGGCATTTGCCACCGAATGGGGCATATTTGCATTTCGTGTGATGCCATTTGGCTTAACAAATGCACCTGCCACTTTCCAGCGACTCATGTGTCATGTTTTTAAGGAATTCTTACGCAAGATTTTGGAAGTATATGTCGATGACATATGTGCTCATTCAAATGTAAGACAGACACGTATCCCAGAGTTAAGGCAAATATTTGACAAATGTCGAGAATATCAGGTTTGTTTGAACCCAGAAAAGTGCGTTTTCATGGTCAGACAAGGCAAAATTCTAGGACACATTGTGTCAAAAAATGGAATCTCTACGGATGAGGAAAAAGTGAAGGTGATTGCAGATCTACCTAGGCCGACTAACATCAAAGAGGTACAAGCATTTATGGGTCATTGCGGTTATTATAGGAGATTCATACCCATGTATGCAATCATACCCAAGCCTTTGTACTCTCTTTTAACCAATTTTGAATGGACAGAAGAATGTGAGAATTCATTCAACGAACTTAAAAGACGCTTGTGCTCAGCACCTATATTGACTACCCCAGATTGGAGTAAGCCATTCCATGTACATGTGGATGCATCCAATTACGCCATAGGATGTGTGTTAGCACAACCCACGAGTGAAGGTAACATAGATCTCCCCATAGCTTACGCGAGCAGACAATTGAACGAAGCAGGAAGAAATTACACCACGACGGAACGAGAAGGATTAGGGATGATCTACACGGTAAAGAAGTTCAGACACTACTTGTTGGCCAACAAATTCAAGTTCTTTACAGATCATCAAGCCCTATTGTACCTAGTCAACAAACCATGTAACAAAGGACGACTAATACGTTGGTTTCTATTACTCATGGAGTACGATTTTGAAGTAGTAGTCAGGAAAGGAAAGACACATCTTAGAGCTGACCACCTTTCAAGATTAACCTCAGGAGAAGCTCCTCAAGGAGTAATGGATGATCTACCAGATGCATATTTGTTTAACCTTGAGATAGCACCAGAATGGGCTAAACCAATAGTCCCTATTCTGACATACGGACCCAAGAATCCTAGGATAAAGATTAAAGAAGGAGAGATCACTCATCGTCGACGCGATTCAGGACTTCTCAAGTTGTCATACCACCTAAGAGCCAAACTGAACACTTCCGGAAGGTTTGCAGACAAACAATGCAACTAGCACGATTGGATCCCTCAAGTCCAAGCTTTCCATAGACACATCGCAACCAAAACCCTAGCCGAGCTTAAGCTTCAATTTGACATGTTTCATCGGGAGCCCACACATAACCCAAATCCCCACAACACAAACACATCTATTCCCATCCGAGCATCATGCTCTCTCACCTCTCTTATGTCCCCCCTCGAGCGAGGAATTCTCCTCATTCATTTTTTTTCGCAATTTTTTCATCATCATTTTTTTTCATATTTACTCACACTTGCCGGCCTACGCCGAAGTTGGATGTGACTCGTGGACTCGACCACCCGATCGAGTTTGTTCCACCCATCTACCAACCCAACGAAGCGCGCGACACACAGACAGCTAGCCCCATGCGAAACCGACGTCGGTTCGTGGCTTTGACCACCCGGCCAAAGTGAGTCCACCCACCTATCAGCCCACATAGGCGCGTAGCCACACTCACACATACACAAACATATATTTTTCTCATTTCATTTTCATTCCTGCATCTCGAGAATTAGGAGACAAAAGAAAGGACCTTTTCCCAACCATCCCAATCACGACACACACACATATATCCCCCCGTGGACATCCCGATGAGACATATCTCCTCTTTGCTACCACTCAAGCCAAAATCCAGCCACTAATGCCATGGTCAACCCGTCCTCGCAAAACCCGCACATACTAATCACCTCGTCGACCTGAAACCTCTGAAATGTCACTTCAGTCCTAAGTGTACAACAGACTTGGTCCATCCGTCCTCACATCTCAGACTCGTAATCCGCAAAGCAAACCCTAATCAGACTATAGCCGTCCTCACCGACATCCATTGCCTCGTCTATTTTTTTCATCTCCAACCTCTGCGTCGCAGAGATTCCACATGATTCGACAAATGACCTGAAAAATTATTATTGCTCATTGTGCTCCTCAATGATTCAAGCCTCGCTGCTAAGTCCCTTAATCCTTGTTTGTTGTGCTCAATATCACTCTGATATTGGAACAAGTCACAGTCGATGCCTCGGAACCGATTCCATATTTGCTCCATCTCTTTATCCTCTCTCACCCTTTTTGCAGATTCGAGGGGAACATCCTCCCTCTTCTCAACTCGAACAGTCAACTTCTCGACTTCCTCTCTAATCGATCTTTCCTCCCAAATCCTACTCATATTTTCTTCATTTAGATCATCTACCTTCTTCAACAATTCATTCTTCATTTTTTCTAACTCCGTTCCGAATGCATCCAACCTATCCAACACCGCTTTCAGCTCGTCCTCTACCTGTACTCGCATCTCATCGTCTTTCCGATTCATCCACCTACCGAGCTTGCTACTCAGCTTTGCATTCTCTTTCTCTACACGTCTCACTTTCTCATCACTCTCTGCTTGGGCACTCTTCATTCTTTCTAACTCCAGGTGGAACTCGTCACATGCCTTACCCGCTTGATCACTGTATCGACGGATTATGCTTTGTACCTTCTCGATTCCATGCTCCATTCCTTCGACTCTCCTCATTAGGTCATCCTCGTCTCTTGAGAGCTCTCCTTCGATCGCAACTCCAAAGCAGTCGGCTACCATCAAGCCGGATCTCAAGTCCCAGACCACGTTTTCACTCTCGGGATTTACAAGATCTTGCCTCCAGCTTTTATTTACTCTTTTCCACTCCTTGTTTTCATTTTTCAACATTCGTACTTGCTTTTCCCAAGTTCCTAGGACCTCGGCCATTTTCTCTTGATTTTCCACTAATTTCTCTATTTTGATCCTCTCGTTATCTTGCTCTACCCGAAGCAAATTGACTTGACATTCCAAGCTCTTTACGAGGTCCATCAAGGCTTGATTCTCGGATTCCCTATCTATATCCCTATTCACTCTTGCGGTCTCCATCGACGTGGCAGCTCCACTCATGTCAACTTCCACATACAAAGAGGATAAACACCTATCCGATTGATTCGTTGCGACCTTTACGCCAGTCACCTCTTTTGAGCCACACACGTGCTCGCATAGTCTCTTTTTCCCACAATCCTCACATGTGGGGACAAAATCCAACGGGGTGCATACACGAGGGCAATATTTGGCTATATGCCCAATCTGCTCGCAACACCAGCATCTCACATAATTTGATATCGGCCAAATCGCCACCCTCGGTTCGCATGATCTCTCATGGTCGAATGAAAATATATGCATCTCCTATTTCGTCCAGAATTCATTTGCCTCATGTTGGTCTTCTCAAAACCACAGGCTTGCCTTTGTTGAGCCATTTCTCTAATGAAGATCAAAGCAGATTTGGGATCGACTTGGCTGTGCCACACGATTGGGGCACCAAGCGAACTCGTAGCACTCTCGATGAGATGTGCTAAGCCAATTCCCGGCAGACGCACCAAATGAAAGGGCTCTAACGGCCACGGAAAAAGTGGTTTTACGAGACTTTATTCGGTTTAAATCCCTCGCAGCATGGCCAACCTCATAAGTAAAAGTTGTCAGTACAAAGGTCAAAACTCTTATTAAACTCAAGGTAGCCAGAGGCTTGAATTCCTACAATGGTTGAACAACAAGAATGAGAATAATAGAAGCTCCATTTAGAAGAGTACAAACCCGAAGATGCTAAAACGTTCAAGAGACATAAAAAGAGCAACCTGCATGATTGTTACATGGTGCACGGAAAACATACGCAGGTCAGAAAGCATCTGGCTGCATGGTTCAAACAAAAGCAAGCCCTTCAACTATCAATACTTCCCAAAAGCATCTCATTATGAGCGGATGCACTGCCCATTTCACTCCAAGAAATCACTGTGTTACCTCTGGCTTGCGGCAAACGAATAAATGCATTGGAGTGAAAATACCCGTCTCACCCCCTCTTGAAAGAAAGTCAGCAGTTTTAAAAAGCATTTCGTGTACATCGACCACACCTTGAGGAGCAACACCAAGAAATGACAGAAGTGCAATCACTAAATGGTTTCGGTAGTAAGCTATCCTGCCCATCTTCAGCCTCTTCCACCATGGCAAAGCAGGTGGTAAAGCCAAATCTCTCTCTTCCAACACTTCAAACCCCACTTCCTTTGCAATTTTGACTATTTGGGAGTAGCTCCGAAGACCTGGCAAAGCATCACCGTGTTCGATCCCATGAATGATCTCCACATGCTCTGGGTCATCAGCCCTGTACAATGGTGTCGTGACCCATTCATACGTGACATAGAGCTTGCCAGGCTTGAGCACACGATAGATCTCTGCGTATACATCTTGCAGTTGTGGAGCATGGCATGTAGCTTAAAATTGAATAGGCACCATCAAAAGAATTGTCAGGAAAGGGCATGTTCAAGAAATTACCACATATAACTTCACATAGATTATCAAGGCCAGCCTTCTTGTTGTGACTTCTAGCTCGTGCTACTTGGTAGTCGTTGATAGTAATACCCACCACATTGGCCTTAGAGTAAGCTGCAATAGCACGCATAGGGCCCCCCCACACCACATCCTGCATCCAGAACCTTGTCATTCGGCTTTGCATGAAGTAGATCCGCTACGCGCTCTTCATGAAGCCTGGTTTCCTCACGATGAGATTTTCCTGCGATTGCTGGTGAAAAATGAAAACTCTGTCCCCATCCCCATTCGTAGATATCGGTTACCAGGTTGTAAAAGGTATCCACAAGCTTAGGGACCTGTTTTGCATTTTCGATTTCCTTAGGCTTCTTGAAGAAATCAGCGTAAGCCTTGTAATTATCTGCAACCTCTCCGCGGTTAAGGGATCCCCCTCCCAACTCTACTGCAGATTTACCCTTCGTTTCTGCAGGACCGAATACGAAAACAAGATAGTAGATGCCTCCTGCAACAACAAGAGATCCCACGACTGTAGCAAGAGTATAGAGATCTGCCCCGGCAAGTTTGCACACATCCCCCCCCCATAGCAGCACCACAACTGCCTCCCTTTTTTCAAGGCGACCTCGAAAAATCCGAAAAAAGACTGAGAGAGAGCACTCTCCTCCGAATGCCCTTCCTTTTTTTGTGGCCACCGAAAAAACCTCCCTAAAAAAATGCCAGCCGCCCCCTCTTATTTGTACATCGGTGCCAAAAAACTTCCCGATGCGGGCCTAATAAATGTGGATATCCTTTCTCAGCATAACCCAAAATGAGAGAGACCCATGTGACCAAGTCTTGACTTGACAGCTTATCAAAAACATCTTGAGCTTTTGATACCAAAAATAAATTTGCATACATACTGATCAAGGCACTTCCCAAAAATAAGGTCCTTGTTGCAAATCCTTGTCTTTCAATACCTGCATGCAACTCTATACCCATGTGAACAGCTCCTTGAACAGCATAGGCTTTCAAAACACAAACATATGTGACTTCATTAGGAGCAATTTTTCATCTGCTCATAGCAAGCAAGAGCGTTATCAGCATGATCATGTTCTACATATCCTGCAAACCGGGCATTCCATGACACCACATCCTGATTCAGCAGCCTATCGAAGACTTCGGGTGCTTTTCTGATCAAGCCACACTTGACATACATGTCTATCAATGCATTTCCAACAGCAGTACCAAGTTCCCGATCCATTCTGATCATGATGGCGTCATGTAGTTGCAAATACTTTTCATCCATTGATTATCTCTGCAAGTACCTGAAATCAAATGTATTTTCCTGCCACATAGAACCACATTAGTGCATAAAAATCAACCATATTGTGGGCTAACAATAGGACCTTGGGAAGCAAAGTCTATTAATATGAGAGCACCCACGATAATAGTGAGGAATGAACAATCAGTAATCCCTAGAAAGACGGAAGTGATCAAGAATACCAAAGTACAGTGTAATCTCACTTTAGAGGAGTTGTTAAAGGTAAAACCAGAATTGTGGAAACATGTAGCAAATCAATTCCCTGAGCTTGCTACTACTCCCTCACAAATAGGATCACAAAATAAGGTATCACAGATACCCGTAGAAAAGATTGGAGATGTAAGCGAAGGAGAGGAAGGTAACACTTATCTTCCAATAACCCATCAGGGCTACACCACGAAAGCCATCTTAGATTCAAGAGACGGAGTAGCCATCGCTACCACCGCTTTATGGAAACGTTGGGGTAAGCCAGCATTAAGACCCACCAGGATGAAGTACAAATGGCTGACGGACATATAGAAAAACCATTAGGCTTACTAGAAGGCATATCTCTCACCACTTGTGGTGTAGAATTTGAGCATACCTTTGCCATTTGTGACTTTGCAAAAAATCATGCTTATGAGATGATATTGGGACGACCATTCATGCGTCAGTTGCAAATTGTACAAGATTGGGGAACTAATTCTTTGTACTTGCAACATTTAGGAGTGACTACCAAAGTCAATCTTAAAGACTATTCACATCGAGATGTACCCCCAATACAATGGAATACCATCCATAAGACACCAGTAGAAACAGAATCGATACATTCATTAGAGTCAGACCCCTCTTGGTTGCATGAGGATACTCACTTATGGATGTGTAAAGTAGCCAAACAAGAGGAAGAACGATTAGAAGCTAGGACCTTAGGTGTAGAACAACATCCACGAACCCTTCAAGATCCAGCCTACGCACCTGTAGTATTCCCTGACGAAGAGTTTGAACCCCATGGTTGGGCAGAAATCCTAGCAACCATGGATGTAGCCATCAATGAAGAACAATGGACACCCCACTGTGACGAGGATGGCTATGACATTTCAGTTTTCACGATAGAGCCAATCATGTGCGATGCAATTTTAGAAGAATGTGAACCTAACACTGATGCATTTGAGGATGCGAGTGATTTTGATTTAGAATCAATTATCATGGACTCACCCTTGCATCAGAGGAAGAATATTTTTTCGAAGTAGAAACTCACCCTCAGAGACAGGAAGAAGTTATGAATGATGTGAGAATCGCCACTCAAGTGACTAACAAGAGTGAAGGCAAGAAAAGAAAGAAGAAAGAAACCATGTCAGAAAAAGAAGAATCTTTGTTTGAAGTACCCGAGAATTTCAAGAAATATGAAATCGAAGATAGAAGAATCATGGTACAAATGCCTAATAGAAAGGCGAATGACGGACAAGTATATGATAACCGAGAGAAAACCCAGAAAATAATAGTAGCCGTAGAAGGAGAAGAAGAAAAATGTACATACATAGGGCATGATTTGACGAAGGAAGAAGAAGAAGAGCTAGTGGCCCTATTGCGCGAATATAGAGATGTGTTCGCTTGGAGTTACAAAGATTTGAAAGGAGTAGATCCAGATATATGCTCTCATAGAATACATATGACTCCAGATGCAAAACCGACAAAACAGAAACCTTACACGTACAATGATAACTACGCTGCGAAGATTAAAGAGGAGATAGATCGTTTGATAGAAGCAGGATTCCTTTATGAAATTGAGCATACCGAGTGGGTATCCCCCATTGTGGTAGTGCCCAAGAAGAATGGAAAATTGCGTGTGTATTAACCTTAAAAAAGTTAATGCCGCCACGATTAGAGACAGTTATCCTCTTCGTATCACAGAACATCTATTGGAAAGAGTTGCAGGCAAGGAAGTTTACAGCTTCCTTGATGGTTTCTCAGGCTATAATCAAGTAGCCATTGCTCCAGAGGACCAACACAAGATGGCATTTGCCACCGAATGGGGCATATTTGCATTTCGTGTGATGCCATTTGGCTTAAGAAATGCACCTGCCACTTTCCAGCGACTCATGTGTCATGTTTTTAAGGAATTCTTACGCAAGATTTTGGAAGTATATGTCGATGACATATGTGCTCATTCAAATGTAAGACAGACACGTATCCCAGAGTTAAGGCAAATATTTGACAAATGTCGAGAATATCAGGTTTGTTTGAACCCAGAAAAGTGCGTTTTCATGGTCAGACAAGGCAAAATTCTAGGACACATTGTGTCAAAAAATGGAATCTCTACGGATGAGGAAAAAGTGAAGGTGATTGCAGATCTACCTAGGCTGACTAACATCAAAGAGGTACAAGCATTTATGGGTCATTGCGGTTATTATAGGAGATTCATACCCATGTATGCAATCATACCCAAGCCTTTGTACTCTCTTTTAACCAATTTTGAATGGACAGAAGAATGTGAGAATTCATTCAACGAACTTAAAAGACGCTTGTGCTCAGCACCTATATTGACTACCCCAGATTGGAGTAAGCCATTCCATGTACATGTGGATGCATCCAATTACGCCATAGGATGTGTGTTAGCACAACCCACGAGTGAAGGTAATATAGATCTCCCCATAGCTTACGCGAGCAGACAATTGAACGCAGTAGGAAGAAATTACACCACGACGGAACGAGAAGGATTAGGGATGATCTACACGGTAAAGAAGTTCAGACACTACTTGTTGGCCAACAAATTCAAGTTCTTTACAGATCATCAAGCCCTATTGTACCTAGTCAACAAACCATGTAACACAGGACGACTAATACGTTGGTTTCTATTACTCATGGAGTACGATTTTGAAGTAGTAGTCAGGAAAGGAAAGACACATCTTAGAGCTGACCACCTTTCAAGATTAACCTCAGGAGAAGCTCCTCAAGGAGTAATGGATGATCTACCAGATGCATATTTGTTTAACCTTGAGATAGCACCAGAATGGGCTAAACCAATAGTCCCTATTCTGACATACGGACCCAAGAATCCTAGGATAAAGATTAAAGAAGGAGAGATCACCAAATCTCAGAGATACCAAATCATAGCAGGAAGCATATATAAACAGGATAATCAAAAGATTCTTGCTTGTTGTGTAGATGAATCAGAACATGCGAATTGGTTGCAATTAGCACACATAGGTGCACTAAGGCAACATCAATCGAAACATCAAACACTACAGACTCTACATAGATTAGGAGTATATTGGCCTTCGATGGAAGCAGATGTCTACAAGTTGTGTAAAGAATGCCAGGTTTGTTGTGAAAGACCACCAGTAGAGCATGCTACATTATACCACGTGTCTTTCACACCAGACTGGAGTGAACCTTTAGTGACATACTTGAGGACGAAGACATTCCCTCAAGGAATGACCTTAGCTCGACAACGCAGTCTAGAGCAGGAAGCTCAAGTATTCACTTATTGGCGATAATCTATACAAAAGAGTATGAGATGGATACCTAAGACAATGTGTTCATGAAAGCGATTATCGGAGCATACTAGAGACTGCACACCAAGGTGTTGCAGGAGGTCACTTTGGACCAGATAGGATAATCAAAGCCATCCTCTTTGCAGGATTATGGTGGCCCACTCTTCACATGGATGCTCATACCTATGTTAAGAGATGTGATGTGTGCCAAAGAACTCAGTTTCCTACTCGCAGAGATGAAATGCCATTGAAACCCATGATGGGCAGACGTGCATTTTCTAAGTGGGGTATAGACTTTGTAGGACCCATTAACCCCCCTGCAAAAGGTACACATGCGGAATACATTATTGTTGCGACAGATTATCTAACCAAATGGGTAGAGGCAAAAGCCACAAAAAAGAATGATGCACACACAACTGCAAAATTCTTATTTGAGAATGTCTTTACAAGATATGGATTGCCTATAGAGTTAGTGAGCTATCGCGGAACTCACTTTCTAAACCAAGTCATTGAATATTTGTTACAGGATTTTATGGTGATTCACAAGAAATCCGCACCATATCATCCTCAGGCCAATGGTCAGGCTGAAAGCACTAATAAGATCCTTTTTAACGTACTGATGAAACTCGTGAACAACAAACATTCAGATTGGGACAAACAGTTACACCACGCTGTTTGGGCATATCGAGTGGCCTACAAGACCATCCTCAATGCAACTCCCTTTCAGATGGTTTTTGGTCAGAATGTTGTGCTTCCTTTGGACTTCTTGATACCGACCCTTAAGGTTGCACAAGAACATCAGTGGACCGGCCATGAATTATCAACGAGAATAATGGACTTGGAACAATTAGGAGAAACCAGGCTAAAGGCAGCAGTAGGAATATATGCAGCAAAGAAGCGACAGAAAGCATATTTCGATGCACATGTGAAAGATAAAGGCCTAAAAGAAGGAGATTTAGTTCTAGTATATACGCTAAAGCAACACGCATGTAAGTTAGAAAAGCGAGGTTATGGACCTATGATCATTAACAGACTCTCGACAAGTGGAGCAGTACAGTTAGCCACCTTAGAAGGAGACGTAATGCCTAATTATATTAGTGGCTGTAGAGTCAAGTTATATCAGGAACCTCTTACTGAGGATATGCTTAGACGACTCACGTTGGCAAAGAAGCGCAAGGAGGAAGAAAATAGAATACGAGCTGAAGCTCAGGCAAAAGCTATAGAACGCATTAAGCGCATGAAGTTAAGAAGACAAGGACTAGGGAGAGAACATTATAACCATCTGGAAACTACACCCAGATATCCCATGGCCATGTGTCAAGTAAAGTCAACCACTCAGCCTAGCATAGTGGACAGGAGACCATTCATTACAGTTAGGCTAGAGCAAGACAACCCTTGCCAAGAGCTCAGGGCTTTAATTGACTCAAGTGCTGCGACTAGTGCGATTAGATGGTCCCACTATAAGGATTCAGGAATAGAAATGCGGCCAATTGAGGCATACCTCATAGGCTTAGGAGGCATGGAAACCCCTTGCATGGGTGAGGTGGACCTTCCTATCCTCATTAAGGATGTGACCATGACAGCGAAGCTACTAGTGTGCCATGATGACGACCTGATAGAACCCCTAATCCTTGGCCAAGATTGGCTATACGATCACTCAGTGGACCTAAATCTTAGACAAGGCTCCTTACAGATTGGAACCTTAGAACAGAAGTGAGTGATACCGCTTGACTTCCCTAACGGCATTCTGAATGAGGTTTGTAACCCTAGACCCTATGAAATGCATGCGACGGAAGACCGGAAGATCTTGGATCAGATCAATCACGTTACGTCTACACCAACCCACTCGGGCTTGGCTATAGACAGTTGTCAATCAGAAGGACGACAGGAGATCTTCCCTGGGGCTTCTTGCAAACTAGAAGGGGCAGCTACCCAACCGCTAGGGCAGATGGACACAATCAGCGGTCAGGTGGGTTGCATCAGCGGCCAAATGAGCACAATACCCTGCGGTGCTCATCCTTCCAAACTTGCTGCGGATTGGCCTAGATTAAAGATAAAGAACGAATCACTTCCTAATGGGCAGGTCACGCAAGTGTTGGATCTCCCTTCTTTTCCAAAGCAAAGCGTCCCATGGACCTCTCAAACCCAACCACGAAGGAGTCAACCACGATAGAGGAACCCAGACCAACGACACCACCAGACAAGGCAAGGAAACCAGTAATATCAACATCACAGAACAAGTGGCACGAGACAAATATGGGTGCCAAAAGAACAGAAAGCATCGATAGATTTCAACAACTTAGACATTGATAAGAAGAAGTCAAAGCAGAAGCTGAGTCAGTATTCAAAGTCCCCTCGATCTTCTTCTACAAGTACCAATACTCGACAGATTTGGATCGCCAAGAAGTATCTTATCAATCGACCCACACCCATGCAGATTTGGCTACCCAAACAATGTATTATAGCCCAACCCTCTAGCCATGTACTATATACCCCTCAGAAATCTTTCCATCCTTCAATACCACCAAACCCGATACCACTTTTTGTCCCTCAGCAGAAACACACCACCCACTCAAAGACTCTTAGGAAATGGATACCAAAACGTATCCAGACGTCTTCTTGTACCCCCTTATCTAACAATTCTCCCACCCCGTTTAAACTCCACCCTTGTAATAATTCACCCTCAACCAAACCTTGTATGAATTCATACACCAAAACCCCACATCATGCATTATAAAAGCTCATCAAGAAATGTATGCATAATCTGACCATGTAGGCGTCTAGAGACCTGCATTAGTTTTGCAAATAATCATTCCATTAACCACCTCACAACACCTGGCTACACGGGTTACACATCGATTATGGAAAGGGATTGCGGTCTCACTTTAATGGGATCATAATTAATTTCCATGCTAATGTGCTAATCTTTTGTAGCAGATCTTTTCCATTAGCTCGTCAGCCATCATGCAAACCGAAGAAGGACCATCAGAAGCTGGCCCAAGCACACCAATGGCCAATATTGGAGAATTACTCACGGAATCTTATCCGACGATGCAACCACCAGAGTTTCAAGGTTTTCCAGGACCCATGCCAATCGACGATCCTCCTAGAGGATATACTGAGAAGATTCATCGTAACTCTCACTGGTTTCAAGGCCTAGCAGGACCCTTAGCAGATGCGGATTTCATATTTGAGGCCAATTTGGCATTTGATCTTCACACATGGGCCAAGTACCAGTTCTTTTCAAGAGAATTTGAAGGACTACAGAATACACAAGATTTAACGCACGTTTGGGCGCGAGCAGGATTTACAGAATATTTTAGTGACCCTCTGCCTAAACCCGATTTTTACAGATGTTTTTACTTAGTAACCACCTTGACAGCCTCAGAGAACAAGGATCTACCCGGAACATTCATGTTACCATCCTTGGTAAATGACCCTCCATTCAGAAGGTTTTATTTGTCCAAAGATTTAATTCGCGAAGCTCTCAAAATACATGGAACGCATACTCCGACGGAGCGAGAACGGCTAGTCCCAGAGCAGATGAAACGTGGTGACGTAACTAAGTGGGAGGATATTTCAGCTATAACCCCTGAGCTCTCCAAGCCCTTAAGGATATGCATGCAGCATTTTGCTTTCCCAGCTCAGGATCGTTTTACCATGCCCCACAAAAGAATCTGGTTTGGCTTATACTTAGCATGTACTGGACCTCAAA
Source organism: Ceratopteris richardii (assembly GCA_020310875.1). Lineage (NCBI taxonomy): Eukaryota > Viridiplantae > Streptophyta > Polypodiopsida > Polypodiales > Pteridaceae > Ceratopteris > Ceratopteris richardii. The sequence goes on from CM035414.1 coordinate 4,925,722, forward strand.
CGGTTGATCTAGCTAGCTGGATAATTGATCAGCTCTATTTGGCACAACATAGATGGGAACGAAAGAAGGTCATCAATGGATGTTGTGCACTTACAAGGATTATATATATGTGCTTGGCATATGACCTGTCGATCGAACGTGCATTGACCAGTGAGGAACTGAAAGCATTCAAAGGGACCACTAAGAAGGCTAGAAAGTCTAGCAAAGGCAGAGCCGGAAAGCGGATGAGAGGCACTATCCTGTGCTTACAAGTCCCGGAATCACCCTCACCACAACCATCTCCAGAGCAGTCACCGACAACAGCCACTCCCACAGTCCAACCTATTCGTATCAGATTATCAAGACCAGTGGTCACAGAGGGCACCACCAGTACTGTTGCACCTCAAGCAGCCACAACCCCAGAACCTATCACCACGGCAGCAGAACTTCCCACCACTATTGGTGCGGAAGCGTTCTCTTTTCCACTACCCCATTTAGAAGCAGAACAAGTAGCGTCAATGAACACAACGTTCGATTTTGAAATGCCCGATGCATTCTCCAATGAGTTCCAATTTTCAGAAGGACAATTGTTTTCTCAAGAATTTGAAAGGCCTAGCTATCCCACCACACCCCGGGATCCGCCACAAGGACAGATTGTGTCTAGCTCTGATGACGAAAGAACAGCAACCGATGACAACGGAGGTGATGACGAAGCCAGCCAAGGCACTCACGAATCCCAAGATCATGAATAGACAGATGGCCAAGGACAACAAACAGACACACATGGTGATACAAGTACCCATGAAGATGAAACTTGTGAAGCAGCAGCTTACACACTGGCTATTAAGAAGCTGTATAGAATTATGGAAAAAGTTTCGGCACGCAAAAAGCTGACTGAGGAAGAGAGTCAAGCGATAATAGAACAAGAACTTGTCACAGGCGGATTCGAAGACGCATACATCAAAGGATTCCACGAGTTGGTCAAATCAGTAGGCTCCAACGAAGCCCTCAGGTACTTGCAAAGAAAGCCACTACCACAGTTTGACCCCCGCCGAGTACGACTACTTTCAAAGCCCGGCGAATACATTCGTGTACCAACAGGAGCACAGTCTTCAGAACAATCCAGGGAGGCACGCCTCGTCCCCGAAAGTTCGTTGGCAGCAGAAACCATCCTTGTAGATTCCCCACCCCGCGCTACAACTGTACATACCTCAGTAGCCACTGAAGTACCGACCACCCCAACCACTCCTCCATCTCCGCCCGTCCATCCAGCCTCCCCTCTTCACCCTCCTTCCCCCCGACTAACATCTTCTATCGCTGGTGGCGCAGCAGAAATCGTTTTTACGACCACTCACCCCACAATTCCTGCACCCATTAGACCCAGTCTACCCCCTCACACATCCACCTTTCTCTCCAACCCATTCCTCCATCCATCTTTCCCGTCCTTCCCCACACATCCACGATCCCTTTTCCCAGTCCCACCGCCATTAACCTTCTCCCCAGTCTCACCTCCCCGACCCACTGTAACCCCTCTTTCCCCTTTCCACCCAGCTACACCAGCCAGTCCCCCTGTAAATTACTCCTCAACCTTTGTAAATCCCGTATTTACACCAACACAAGCACCCACAGTCACACCCATATTCACAGTCACCGCACTGGACACGTCCAATGACATGGACATCTCACCACCCACTGCACCATCACTCACTTCACTCATGGCACAAACATATTTAGGCACCTCACAATTTTCCACAATCACCACAGCATCCCCCATTCCCCCTTCCCTTTGCATCTACACCCACTGCATCTTGATTTAGCACCCCATTAATACTATCACCCACTGTAGATAATGCATTTCGACAGATGTTCATGTGTATGACACAAGTAAGAGATGAGTTCACATCTCTTGGCGATAATTATCAGCAGCTGCAGAAGACAACCACTGACTTACAGTCGCAGCTTAATTTACTGTCTATTGAGAATGCCTCACCGAACAGCCGCTACCAAGAATTACGAGAAGCCTATCATAAATTAGAACTAGAAAGCGAAGACAAGACCAAGGAAGCCACTGCTGACCTGGATAACTTATTAAGAGCCCAGACAGTCCGCAATGCAATGCTAACACGAAACATGGGCTTACTCAGAAGACATCTAGCAGCAGCAAAGGAGGAAAACCAGCGCTTACAGGACCAGAATCGAGAAAACTTAGAAGCAGCCCTAGACCATCCAGACCAACCACTCAGTCCTAGTCGGTTCAAAGCCATTCCCTCAAACTCGATGAGGATGCTGCTAGAAGATCATGTAAGGCTACTAGATGAATACGACCGCATGAACGAGGAGTTACAGAAACTCAAAGAAGATCATAAATTACTCCAGTTACGAGCACCGGCACACCAAGACATACCAGCACCTGTGGACCCCTCTCCTGACATCTTAGAGGAACTCAACGCATTACGGGCCCAGGTATCAAACCTTGAATCAAGGATCGCAGTATATGAAGCACCACCAAGGCCAGATTCCCCACCTGAGCTTCCAGCTGAGGACGAAACTGTCACCATCCCGGTGGAGGAAACGTTTGAAGAGGCGTACGAGCCACAACCCATCCCAGGCGGATGCGTCACGACTGAGGCCAGATGACTTACGAACTCCCAACCCCCGCGTGGATGAAGACTATTGAGGAACTTGGGACAACACACTCAGCTAGAGTAGAGGCACAATTACATGCCATGGCGATGATAGAAGAAAGAATTTTACAGTCTCCATTCTTTGCTCATTTGGCCCCGTGACGATACATATCTGGGCATGAGCTACAATATAAACCGTATTTTATGTTAATGGTTGAATACCAATTAGCCATTGAGAAAGAGACAGGTAAGAAACCATCGCATGCGACTCAATTCGAGGAGGACGATTTGCCACTAGATGCGTAGCAAGGAGAGATCTATCAACCACAGTGGCGAAAAGATTTACTACAGCAGTATCCAGAAATGATGAGTACATGGGTAAAGGCACCTTTGCACTTAAAGTACAACCCATGTTGGGGACCAGTACCACGACGCCGCTCCTGGACAGCCTTTGCTATTAAGGTACAAAACAATAAGCAGTGCCAGGACTGGTTGAATTACCCTTATTTTAAGCCACCCATTGAGTTACCAACTGTAGGCTACATGATGGCTACAATTCGCCACTGGCTCCCTAGATTAAAGCATATGAATGATATAGCGGCGAACATGACTGTCAAAATCTTTGACATGATGCAAATGATTTTTAAAGTCTTGCGACGCGTCAAGGCACCTCATGTAAACACCCCGGGCTTTGAGCATGGCAATTTTGATCTGGTATATGATATGAGTACAACGCCATCGCTACGGGTGTGTTATGCCTGGCATTGCAGAATAAAGTACCTACCGGCGTGCTACAAGCAGACTTTCGAAGAGATGTTCACAACCGGCTTCTGGGAATACCATTCAGAGGTATTCATAAGCAGGCATACACATTTATTACAATTATTTGCTTGTGAACGAATGGTCTATTCCACACACTATCAGCTCCCGCCACTGGAAGAACCGCAACCAATAGACTGGGAGAAACTCGAGGCCGACCTGGCTCGAGGCATTCGTATCTCCGAGCACACCCTCGCTCATGACCTCCTACAGAACTATATCCGGCAGACCTCACAACAAGGTTCTGTCAGGGACGACAGAAGCGAGAAGGAGGGGGGTGTTGGAAGCAGCCAGAGGCATAGAAGACGCGGAAGCATGTAACGATAGAGCAGGGATCTAGTGGAATCTTTTTTCAAAGAATCATGTTTTAGAAATACTTTTCAAAAACCTCCAACAGTGATTTTTATCACTAATGTAACATATGTAACATAGAAAAACCCTTTTCTTAATTTCTAGCTCCATTTTGTGCAAGCCGAGGAGTCCTCAAGCTTGAGGAGCTTAGGTAGAACAAGCGTATCAATTTTCGTTATTTTTAGACACCGTTTACCCTTCCAAATAGCATCTAGGACCTAATTTTTAACTATGCCGGTCACTAGATGTGAAACCGGTCAAAACTAGTCTAGAAACTATAAAAAGAGCTAGAGAGCTCATTTTTGAGGTTAGCTTGTTGGAGTAGAGAAGAGCTTAGAGCTATTTTGAACTTGTAAGAGTGTTCTTGAGTAATAGAGTTGATTTCTCACCTTCCATTGTGTCTTGCTTGTCTCTTCGTAGTGTGTGTGTATGTGTGTGTGCATTTCTATGCTTCTCACCTTCACTCTCACTTCATCTCACATTCACGATCTTCATATCACTCCTATCTCTTCCGCGGATTGACATTAAGGAGGTGGAGCTTCTTAACGTGGTTCTCACCATTGTGCTAGAGCAACAGGCTGGTAGTACTCCAGATAGAAGATCTACTAGTGCCTTTCTATTCTCACTTGGAGGTGCAACTATTACATGGAGAAGCAAGAAGCAACCCAGTGTTGCTTTGTCGAGTACAGAGGCAGAGTATAGAGGTGGTACAATGGCAGCATGTGAGGCATCATGGCTAGACATGTTACTTGCAGATTTAGGTGTGGAAGTGCAAAAGCCTATCACTATCGTGGTGATAATCTTAGCAACATACAGTTACCACGGAACCCTGTTTTTCATGCTAGAACAAAGCATATCAAGGTACATTATCACTTCATCAGAGAGAAGGTATTAGCAGGTGATATTGATGTTGTTTATGTGAGAATAGATGAGCAGGTTGCTGATATTTTCACCAAAGCACTTCAAGCTGCGAAGTTGAAGAAGTTTCGGGAGATGCTTGAATTAGAGGATATGGCATTGAGCTTGAGGGGATATCAAGCTCAACATATGATGATCCAAGATGACACGTACCAGTTTTTCGTTTCTCTCACATGTATAGTGGTCACACCGGTATGTGTCAGGGATACTTCATTGAGCTTTATTAGATTTATCTACCGAGAGTGATGGCACATTTGTTTCTTGCCAGCTCACTCATTCACAGACATTAGGTTTTTTCCTTATGTAGTGGTTTTTATATATTACACTTGTTGTATTCTTGTTTTTTAGGTCATTCTTGTACATTCCTTTTTATGTAATAGAAGAAGAAGAAGAAGATCATTCTCTTCCTTGCCTCAATCTGAGTGTGCGCTTCTCTTTGATTGTGAGAGTGTGTGTGTGTGAGCTCTCTTCCTGATCTCCTTCCTCATGACAGAGATGACCCTCATGACTTGTTAGAATCATTTCGCAGTGTATGGTGTGTATAAATTGATGACATAACTTGCTTTAGTTAGATACACACTCGATTACATGTGTGCAAAAGATCTCTAGTCAATTCATATCAAGTTGTGATCTCTAAGCAAATTACTAAGCACTTCTATTCCCAAAATAGAAGGTTTCTTCACATTTCTAGTAAATGCAAGTTATTTGTTTTGATGCAAAATTTTGGGAATGATGCTCCAAGACATTTAGTGGTTCCAAATGCATTATTGTGAAGGTAAAGGAGTCTATTAAGCATCCCTAGAGTTATTGTGGAAGGCGTAGAGCAGGTTTTGTGCAATAGTAGCTCATTTCTAGAACCTACCTATGTACCTCCTCACAACTGATTGGTGGTTGGTTAGCTAGATTGTAGGAAAAGTAAAACTCTATAAAAGAACCATCCCATCTTTTTCCCTTTAGGTTAATGCATTCCACCATTTTTCCACTTAGTTTCGTGAAGTCCTAAACTCTAGCAAGCAACCCCCTTGTTTGATTAGCTCATTTTTCTCATGATTTTGCTCATCTCTATCTAAAGGTGTAGCGAGGCTTTTCCAAATTTGATTCGACCAGATTGCAGGGCATTGTTTGATCTCCCATTGTAGTCATTTTCATTGATTTCAACATTCATTTGGTTTCTCATATATTTCCCAAATGTGTGCCAAGGTTGCAAGTTCTTTGCTTGAGTGAATTGTGAGAAATTGCTAAGTTTGGGAAGCTATATCTTTCGCATAGGCAGAGGGTGTTGCAGACAAGTAGCCTAATTTGTAGTGGATGCTTTTTCCTAGCTGGAATATTCATTTACAATGATTTAAAGTTTTTTGGGTAGTCCTTAAAGTTTAGTTAAAGTCTACAAAGTTCCATTTATAAGTCTCAATAGAGGTTCAAAGAAAAGCTCAAAATAGTGAGCATATATTAGTACTTGTGGGCCTAATGGAGGGCAATCATCTTCCATTGTTGCATAGGGTGTTGGAAACCTCCCTCATCAGTCCAACTTATTAAAAAGGACAAATGAGTATGGAAATTTCATTCTGGAGAGTAAGATAGGAGACCTAGAACAAAGAAACGTAGAAGGAGAACTCATAATACATCATGGGAAATCTTCCTTGATAAGAGTGATTACCCCCAAGTGGATTCCTCAAGAACAAAAGCATTGAGTTATTCTTGAATAGAGAGATAGATGAAGATTTTTGGAAGTTCAAACCCAATCAGCCTAACAAAGTACAAAAATTCATGATGTATGAATTCAAATACCTTGAGACATGAAGGAAGGTGTCTATTTAGATAATACGTCAAAAAGAGTGTTTGTAGTGATGGAGCATGGTAGGCATGCCTAGAATTGGAAGGATCAATTGGTCTTCCCCCCACCTAGATCAAAGATTTTGTATGACCAACAAGGAGCCAAATCTTCTTAGGCTCATGGAACCCAAAATGGAAGAACTAGAGATAGACCTGAAGTGAGCTTTGGAAACCCCTTACGCAAAGATCGATCAAGATTGGAGACTGAAAGAATCGATCAAGAAAGGCATAGAGGCCTAAGAAATTAGAGAGCTATAGATGCGTTTTCCTTGCCTAGGCCAAGAGAACACCCTAGGATCTTAAGGCCTACTCAACTTGTTAAGCCCATGAAGAACTACTTTGATGGCACTAGAGACCCATATGATCATGTAGCATAGTTTAGATGACTTGTTCACTCAATATAATGCCTTTGGTCTAACTCTCAAAAACATACTTTGACATGGTTTCAATGATGAGTAGCACCTCCTTTAATGTCAATCCGGGAAGACGTGAGGATGGTATGAAGACCTCGAGCAAGTGGCGGCACAAGTGCGTGAGTGAGAAGCACACAAGCATGCACACACATACACACACACGCGCACACACGGCAAGACAAAGAGGGAGAATCAATGGAGTTCTTTAGATTACTTTCAAAAGCTCTTACAAGTTCGTTTCAATTACAATCCACCCTCAAAAATGAGCTCTCTAGCTCTTTTTATAGTTTTTGACTAGCTTTGTCCCTGTCCAGACCTAGTGTCCGGCCTAGTTAAAAATTAGGTTCCAGGGCTTATTTGAGGGCTCAAACGAAGTCTAAAAATTATGAAAATTGGTACGAGGGTACTTCTAATACTCCTCAAGCTCGAGGACTCCTCAGCTTGCACAAAATGGAGTCTAATCTACCAAAAACGGGATTTACAATGTTTGTGTAGTGATTAAAATCACTTGAGTTGTACATAATCTATGGGAAAAATGATCTGGCCTTGTTGCCGTATTGTGCATGACTCCTTTGTTGCTTTGTATGCCAACCAACACTCCCCCCTTCCTAGCGTCTGTCGCCCCTGACAGACCTTTGTTCTCGCGGGTGGTCGATGTAATATTGGATGACATTGGTGGCCAGTTCATGTTCTCCTATCCTTAAGCCTCTTGCTAGATCGGCTTCCAATGCCTCCCAATTTATTGCACCGGGGGTCTCTGGTTGCGGGGTGGTGTAGTACTCTGAATACATTGCTTGTTCACAAGCAAACAGTTGAAGCAGATGTGTCGGTTTTGGTGCGAAAATCTCCGAGTGATACTCCCAGAAACCTGATCTGAACATTTCTTCGAAGGTCTGTTTGTAGCAGGCGGGGAGGTATTTGATGCGTGCGTGCCAAGCGTAAGCCACACGGATACTGGGGGTGATGCTCATGTCATACACCAAGTCGTAATTTCCATTGCTAAACCCCGGAAGACGTACCTATGGTGCGGCTGCATTTCTAAAGGTCTTCAGCACTACTTGCATCATATCTAAGATTTTAAGCATCATTTGCGCTGCTACATCTTGCATGGGCTTCAAGCGCGGCATCCAGTGGCGAATGGTCCCCATCATATATGCTACCGAGGGTGGTCCTTGTGGTGGCGCGATGTACGGGTAGTTCAGCCATTCCTTGCATTGCGCATTGTTCTGTACCTTGATATTAAATGCCTTCCACGACCTGCGGCGGGGGACTGGACCGTAGCATGGGTTGTACAGGAGGTGCAACGGCGCGTTGTTCCATGTGCGTAGCATTTCTGGATAGGTCTCTAAAAGTTTCTGCCGCCATGTGGGTTGACGAATCTTGCCTTTTCGCACCTCTGGAGGAAGGTCTTCGGGTTGAAATTGGGTCGCAAAAGTAGGAATCTGACCCGTGACTCTTTGTATTTCTGCATTATAATCAGCCAAGAGAATATAATATGGCCTGTACTGGAGTTCCGATGAGAGAATCAGGCGTCGCGATGACAGGTTCTGAAAGTAAGCTGATTGTAACACAGTCTCCTCTATGACCCTCATGGCCTGATTTTGCACTACGGTGCGCTCTTCGTGCGAACTCCCGATTTCCTCCACTTGTCGTAACCATGGCGGCCGTGGTGCCTCGAACGTGTCCTGCGCTTCCTCTGTTTGTTGGCCTCCTGGGAATGGTTGCGGATCATATTCTTCATCAAACGTTTGTTCCACAGGAATTTGCACAACTTCTTCGTCCGTGGGAGCCTCCGGAGGGGAAGATGGTCTCTCATATTGTAGTAGGCGTGTTTGCAATTCAGTTACCTGTTTCTGGAGATCTTTTATGGCCTCTGCGTCTGAGAGAAGCGAAGCCGCAGAGGGGGTGGTTGGGGTGGCAGCTATTGGTCCTTGTTGGTGTTCCTGCTTCAGTTGTCCTAGCTCCTCCGATAGCTTATCATGTGCTTCCAGCAGCATGGCATAATCTTCCAATATAATCTTGATATTATCGGGGGTCACTGCTTGAAACTTGGATGGGCTGATGGGTGCCCCCGGTGTGCTCTCAATAGCTGCCTCCAGGTTCTCTTGATTTTGTATTTGCAGACGTCTGTTCTCTTCCTGAGCAGCCGCAAGATGGCGTTTAAGTAGTGCCATATTTCGCTGAAGTTTTGAGTTGCGTTCCAGCTGTGTCCGTAGGTGACCTTCTACCACCTGCACTGCTTCCTGATCTACGTTCTGTAGCTGTACCTCCAATATATTGTGGGCTTCTTGGAGGGTGTGGAACTGTGTGTGGAGGCGAGTGTTCTCCTCTTCTAGTGCCGCAAGGCGGTGCTGTAGTGTCGCTGAGTGCTCTTGCAGGCGTTCGTTTTGTTGCTGGAGCTGAATGTAATCTGTTCTTAAATTTGATATACAAGCCAACATGGTGTCCAATGCATTTCCTATAGATGAGTGGGGGGTGTTTACCGTGGAAGATGCATGGGAAGGGAATTGGGGAAGGGAGACAGTGAATAATGTGTCTATGAAAGTTGTGTGTGTGGGTGAAATTGGTGGAGGGGGAATGGGAGGAGGTGAAACCGTGGGTGGAGGTGCCGTGGGTGGTGAAATGTCCATACCTTCAGGAGTGGGTGTTAGTGTGGGGCCTGCCATATACATTGGTATGGTAGGTGGTGTGTGTGTGGAAGTGGTGAATAGATGTGACGTGGGGTGGGGAGCTGAAGAGGCAGGGAATGGTTGAGAGCCTGGTTGAAAAGCTCTAGCAAAAATGTCTTGGAGGGATTGTAGAAATGGAGAAAGGGATATCGGGGGTTGGGGTCGTAAATTTGAGAAGGGTGGAAAGGGTTGCGTGGTAGTAGGGAAGCCCATGAATGTGGATCTGGGGTCAGGGTGGCCCGTGGCTGAAGGCATTGGGGATGGTTGTCCTAGGGCAGGCTCGGGAAGGGTTTCAGTGGGTTGTGTGGTGATGGGGTTTGCGTCAAAGATCGGGTTATCAGTGGTAGAGAATAGGGTGGCACTAGAGATGGGAGTACGAAAGATGAAGGTTGGGTCAGTGGGTTGAGTGGTCGATGGGATTTCCACTGTCTCTGTTCTAGGAGGTGATGGTGGGGGAGTAGGTGGTGGTGGTTCGGTGGACTCCTCATGGGTGGCGGGGTGCTGTTGACTAGCTGTTTGGGAGGTTGGTGTAGTAGTTGGCTCTTCTGCAACTGTAACGGGAATTTGGATATTTTTACCTGAGCGAGGTCGTGTCTGGAACCTTCGTGGGTCATATTGAACTGAAGGCCTCTGAATGGCAGTGCGCACAGCTTCTACAACTCCATATGTTTCTGCCATCAATAAGAGACCTTCCCTGTACTCTGAGTCAACTCTCGCTTCTTCCAACAACTGAGTCATAAGTACTCTGCTGCTCTGTTCAGTGAGTAACTGCTGCGATCGCATTCTTTCCATAATCTGATACAGCCTTCGGAGTTCTGCTGTATATGCTGGGGCTTCAGTGGTCTCTTCTTCATACGCTTCTTCTTCTTCCGTGTGTCCGTGTTGTTGACTTTGCTGAGCGTCACTCCAATGGACATGTCTACCGTCTGTAGACTTTCTTCTTCTTCGTGAGGATGTGCCCTGCTCCTCTGCCTCTGAATAAAACTCCACATCAGAGAATTGTGTGCTTTGTAGGAATGCTTCGAAATCCTGGGGGTCCAGTCCTTCAGCGTCTCCAGTGGCAGCAAATTCGAATTCATGTGTAACCGGAGGAGCCGATGGGGTAGGTTGTGTCGTAGTGTCAGATTCCGACCTGGGTATCCTAATGGTAAAGGGAGGTACAGTGCCCTCTCTTAATGGTGATGCCTCAGGAGTAGTCAGGACTTCCCGTGTCTGGACGCAAGGGATCGCGCCCCTCATGCGCTTGGACTGATGTGTGGATGTCTTGAGCCTTTTAAACATTTGTAATTGTGCCCAAGTTAAGGCACGCTCAATGGGGACATCATATGCCAAGCATCGGTAAATGATGCGTGTGAGTGCACAGCATCCGTTCACCACTAATTTCCTAGAAGCCCGTTTGTTCGCTTCATACAACTGATCTATAATCCACACTGGTAGCTTAATAGGTAACGCACCTGCTTCCGCCAAGTAGAGAGCAAACCAGATCTTCTTGTGTGGTTGCGTGAATCGGTCTTGACCGGGGAAGGCGAAATGTTGCATGCACATTCGGAGAGGGATGGACACATTTGGGGTGAGTGCTGCCATGTCTTTCAGCTTCACTAGTTTCTGGTCCTTCATGTTGGTGGGAACAAGAGCATCCTTTTCTGAGGGCACATGCGTGCCATGCATATTTAAAGCGTCGCTTACCAGCTCCACAGTAAGTTCAAACCTCTTCAACTCATTGTTGCCCAGCAATGAGGGGAGAACAAACGATCCGGGTTGGTCCTTATCTTCATTAGCTTGTAATGTGGAGACCAAATAGTAACATCGGAGGAGATCGGGTTTAGGTAGTGGGGCTTCAAAATATTCCGCCAATCCTGCTCGTTGCCATATGGTCTGTAGATCTTCGGTGTTCTGTAAAGTCTCGAACTCCTTGGAGAAAAATTGGAATCGCACCCATGATCTGTCATACTCGCATTTAGACTCCCAGATATACTTGGCCTCACCTAATGGACCGGGCATGCCATTGAACCAATGAGAATTGGCATGAACTCTTTCCGTGATGCCTGTAGGTGGATCTGGCACCGGGAGTTGCTGAAGGTGTAGCATCTCCACTGGTCGTTCCGTCGGGGGCACATCCACGGGTATACTATCCACATCAATTCCCGCAGTAAGTATTCCTACTTGTGAGCCCGAACCTGTCGCTTCTGCCATTTTACTGCTTGTCTTCTGATTCTGTGAGAATATAGAAGCATGTGTTAACATCGTAATGGACAGAATAAATCCGTTGCTGTCCCCGTTACAACATTAACATGAGGCAGGTGATGAGTTAGTGGTTAGTAAGTGCACGAAGACAGTGAGTGTAGTTAACGTTTGTGTATTCCTAGGAGACTAATGCCGTTAGTAAGTGGGGTGAATTTACAAATCGGGGTCGGGGGGTTTATTACAGGTCTTAGACTGCCAAATGCAGTGGATGGGCTTTGCTTTCGGTTTCGTAGGGACTCTAGAGAGCTGTGTCGGTGTCGCCGTTTGGGAATGGGGCCTTTTAGGGACCCACTTATAAGTGATTTTATGCATGCTCATGGGTCTTGGTGTGTTCCTAAGTGTTGAGCACGAGGGAATTCTGGTTGTACTCGTAGAAGGGTTATGCTGCATAGGTTGTGGCCTTGGCGTAACTACTTGTGCCCTCAAGCAAGCCTTAGGCACCCAAATTTGTCTAGATTGTGGGCTTGCCTTCATCGACTTCTTGGGCACCCAAATAGATTTTACTTTAGCAGAAGAATTTCTGAAAGACTTCTTATTAGCGTCGTGTTGTTGGTTACTAATAAGAGGCTTTGCCCGCGTAGTTGACGGTGGTGCACCCGGTCGTTCGCCTTTCCGCACCCACACCTGGATTATTTTCTGGGACATTCTGCTGCGCAGGTATTTTTGATCTCGGACATAGGTAGTACTCTGCTTCTTCTGCTTGTGATCCGCCTTTGGTTGCTGCCTCCTTCGGGCCTTTGGAAAAGAAGGGAGATCCGTTGCATCCCTGACTTCTTTTTTGCAAATGTCATTCCTCTGCAACACAGGGTTTTGAACAAGAACAGCATGGTCATCTTCATGTGTACCCCTGGAAGGACCAGGAGTCTGTGCCTTTCCTAGTTCCTTGAGTGCTCCATTGTCTAATTCTACTGTAACTCGACTATGACTGACCCAAACCTGGAGAAGTCCACTTCTTAGGTTTAGATTGACTGCTCGGTCATAGATCCAATCCTGACCCAAGACGAGAGGTTCAGTGAGATCCTCATCTTGACACACTAGTACTTTAACGGTCATTGCCTCATCGTGAATGTAGAGGGGAAGTTCCACCTCGCCCATGCAAGGGGTTTCCACGCCTCCCAATCCTATGAGATATGCTTCCACAGGATTGACAGTTAACTGCAACTCTTGACAGTAAGACAATTTAACAGCGCTAGTGGCGGCACCTGAGTCAATCAGGGCTCTTACGGTCCTTGCACTCTGTCCTTGTCCTATATCTATGGTTATGAAAGGACGTCTATCAATTATTCTACTCGAGCTTGTTCCTGCAACTTCACACATGGCCATGGGATATCCCTGATCTGCATGGTCAACTGTTGTAGTCATATCTCGGCCTTGTCTGCGTAACTTCATCCTTCTGATGCGTTCTAAAGCCTCTGCTTGAGCCTCTTCTCGAATGCGCTTTTCTTCCTCTTTGCGTTTCTTAGCAGTGTTGAGTCGGCTGAGCATTTCCTCCGTGAGGGGTTCCTGATACAACTTGACTCTGCAACCGCTAATATAGTTTGGGAGAACGTCACCCTCTAACGTGGCTAGTTGTACTGCTCCGCTCGTGGAGATCCTATTGATGATCATAGGTCCGTAGCCTCTCTTTTCTAGCTTCCTGGCGTGTTGTTTTAGTGTATAAACTAAAACTAAATCTCCTGCTTTCAAGCCCTTATCCTTCACATGGGCATCGAAATATGCCTTCTGTCTCTTCTTGGCTGCATATATTCCTGCAGCGGCTCTCAGTCTTGTTTCCCCTAATCGTTCAAGGTCAAAGATCCTAGAGGAGAGCTCATGACCTGTCCATTCGTGCTCTTGTGCTACTTTCAATGTAGGGATCAAGAAGTCCAAAGGTAACACAGCGTTTTGACCGAATACCATCTGAAAGGGGGTGGCTTGGAGTACCGTTTTGTAGGCAACTCGGTATGCCCAAACAGCATGGTGTAGCTGTTTGTCCCAATCAGAGCGTTTAGTGTTCACTAATTTCGTCAGTACATTGCATAAAATCTTATTAGTGCTCTCAGCTTGTCCATTAGCTTGAGGGTGATAAGGGGCAGACTTCTTGTGTATTACCAAGAATTCTTGGAGTAGATTTTCAATCACTTCGTTCAAGAAATGAGTGCCTCTATCACTTACAAGCTCTATGGGTAGCCCATATCTCGTGAATACATTCTCAAACAAGAATTTGGCAGTTGTTTGAGCATCGTTCTTGGTTGTAGCTTTTACCTCTACCCACTTGGTGAGATAATCTGTTGCCACAATGATGTATTCCGCATGAGAACCCTTAGCTGGGGGATTAATAGGACCTACGAAGTCTATTCCCCACTTAGAGAATGCACGTCCACCCATCATAGGTTTCAGTGGCATCTCATCTTTGCGTATAGGATACTGAGTCCTCTGACAGACATCACACCGTTTCACATAGGTATGTGCATCCATGTGAAGGGTAGGCCACCAGAAGCCCGCAAATAGTATTGCCTTGATTACCCGATCTGGTCCAAAGTGTCCTCCTGCTACACCTTGGTGAGCAGTTTCTAAGATCTTAAGATACTCACTTTCATGGACACACAGTCTCAGGTAACCATCTTTACCACGCTTATATAGATTATCACCAATGAGTGAGTAATCCAAGGCTTCTTGTTCTAAACTCCTTTTCCTAGCCAGAGTCATGTCTGGAGGCAATGTGTTTGTCCTCAGGAATGATACTAGTGGTTCGCTCCAATCTGGCACAATGGATACTTGATAAAGAGTGGCATGTTCTACTGGTGGTTTAGTGCAACAGATTGGGCATTCCTTGCACAACTTTTGGACATCCGCTTCCATAGTTGGCCAATGCACTCCGAATCTCTTTCGAGTCTGCAAAGTTCTTTGCTTTGAATGGTGTTGCTCTAACGCACCTACATGTGCTAATTGCAACCATTTAGCGTACTCATCCTCTTCTACGCAACAAGCCAAGATCCCTTGATCTGTGTGCTTGTACATGCTTCCTGCCATGATATGGTACTTTTGGGCTTTTACGATCTCTCTATTCCGTGTGTTCACCACTGGATGATTAGGCCCGTATGTCAATACTGGTACTATTGGCTTGGCCCACTGCGGCACCAATTCCAAATTAAACAAGTAAGCATCAGGAAGGTCATCTGACACTCCTTGTGGGGCTTCTCCTGATGTGAGCCTAGAGAGGTGATCTGCTCTCAAGTGAGTCCTACCCTTTCTTAGCACAACCTCAAAATCGTATTCCATTAACAAGAGAAACCATCTTACTAATCTTCCTGTATTACATGGCTTGTTTACAAGATATAACAATGCCTGATGATCAGTAAAAAATTTAAACTTATTTGCAAGCAGATAGTGTCTAAATTTCTTGACTGCATATACCATGCCTAATCCTTCGCGCTCTGTAGTGGTGTAATTCCGTTCAGCCGCATTCAATTGTCTACTGGCATAGGCAATTGGAAGATCCATATTACCTTCACCAGTAGGTTGTGCAAGCACACATCCAATGGCATAATTGGATGCATCTACATGAACATGGAATGGCTTATTCCAATCTGGTGTGGTCAAGATTGGTGCTGAACATAATCTTCGTTTAAGCTCTTGGAAGGAATTCTCACATTCATCCGTCCACTCAAAGTTTGTCAGAAGTCCGTACATGGGCTTTGGAATGACAGCATACATGTGTATAAATCGTCGATAATAACCACAATGCCCCATGAAAGCTTGTACTTCCTTGACATTCTTTGGCCTAGGTAGCTCTGCTATGGCTCTCACTTTTTCTTCGTCGGTAGATATGCCATTCTTTGACACTATGTGTCCTAGAATCTTGCCTTGCCTGACCATAAAAACGCACTTTTCTGGGTTCAGGCAGACTTGATATTCTCTACATTTGTCAAAGATTTGTCTGAGTTCAGGAATATGGGTTTGTCTAACATTGGAATGAGCACAAAGATCATCAACATAGACCTCTAAACTCTTCCTCAGGAACTCCTTAAACACATGGCACATCAGCCTCTGGAAGGTCGCTGGTGCATTGGTAAGCCCAAATGGCATTACTCTAAAAGCAAAAATGCCCCATTCTGTGGCAAAGGCTGTCTTATGCTGATCCTCTGGAGCTATGGCTACTTGATTGTAGCCCGAAAATCCATCAAGGAAGCTGTACACTTCCTTGCCTGCCACTCTTTCTAAGAGATGTTCTGTGATGGGAAGCGGATAGTTATCTCGAATCGTGGCGGCATTAACCTTTTTCAAGTTAATGCACACACGCAGCTTGCCATTCTTCTTGGGCACCACAACGATGGGGGATACCCATTCAGTGTGCTCAATTTCATAGATGAATCCAGCTTCAACCAATCTATCTATCTCTTCTTTGATCTTAGCAGCGTAATTATCGTTATATGTATAAGGCTTTTGCTTAGAGGGTTTGGCGTCTGAAGTCATGGGGATGGTGTGCGAGCATATGTCCGGGTCAACCCCTTTCAAATCCTTGTAACTCCAAGCGAATACATCTCTGTATTCTCTTAGCAAGGCAACCAATTCGTGCTCTTCTTCTTCTGTCAGGTCATGGCCTATATACGTGCATCTCTCCTCTCCTTCTTCTATAGCCACTACTATTTTCTTGGTGGTTTCTTTGTTATCATAGGCCTCTCCTGATTGTGCCTCCCGTTTAGGCATTCTTATCATGACTCTCCTGTCATCTATCTCATACTTCTTAAAATTTTCGGGGACCTCAAACAAAGATTCTTCCTCTTCTGGTGAGGCTTCTCTCTTCTTTCGTTTCTTCCCTTCTTCCTTTGGGCTCACATGTGTTGCTAATCTTACGTCATTTGTCAGCTCTCCATGCCTCTGGGTTTGAAATTCTACCTCATGGAAGTATTCTTCATCTGATGCAAATGGTGGGTCCATAATGATTGACTCTAGATCGGAGTCACTTGCATCCTCAAATGCATCAGGGCTAGGTTCGCATTCTTCTAGAACTGCCTCTCCCATGATTGGCTCTATGGAGAAGACTGAAATATCATAGCCATCCTCATCACAGTGAGGTGTCCATTGTTCTTCGTTGATGGCTACGTCCATTGTTGCTAAGATTTCTGCCCAACCGTGAGGTTCAAATTCTTCGTCTGGAAAAACTACAGGTGCATAGGCTGGGTCTTGGATTGATCTATGGGTTTCTTTCGCACCTACCTCTCTGGCTTTCTCTCTCTTCTCTTCTTCTACTGCTACCTTGCACATCCATAAGTGGGTGTCTTCATGCATCCATGAGGATCCAGACCCTATGGAATGCACCGATTCTGTGTCATCTTTGGCTCTATGGATGGGATTCCATTGGATAGGAGGGACATCTCTGTGAGAAAAATCCTTGAGATTGACTTTGGTTGTAACACCCAAGTGTTGCAGATACAAAGAATTGGTTCCCCAATCCTATACCACTTGCAACTGTCGCATGAATGGTCTTCCCAAAATCATCTCATAGGCATGATTTTTGCTGAAGTCACATATAGCAAAGCTATGCTCAAACTCAACACCACAAGTGGTGAGAGTTATTCCTTCTAGCAATCCTAAAGGTTTCTCAATATGACCATCGGCCATTTGCAATTTCATCCTCGTTGGCCTGAGTGCTGGCTTGCCCCAACGTTTCCATAAGGAGGTTGTGGCAATTGCAACTCCTGCACCTGAGTCCAAAATTGCCTTGGTGGTGTACTCCTGGTAGGTGATGGGCAGATAGGTGTTCCCTTCTTCACCTTCACACATATCTCCTATCTTATCCAAGGGAATTTCTGGCACTGTCCTATGGGATCCTACCTGGGAACGAGATTTTGCTATCTCTGGTACTTGTTTGGCTACATGTTTCCATAATTCAGGTCTAACCTTGAGTAGCTCTTCTAACTTGAGATTACACTGCACGTTAGTGTTCTTTACTACCTCTGTGTTCCTAGGTATGACTGAGTCGTCGTTCCTTACCATGACTGTGGGTGCTCTCATACATGTGGACTTTGCTTCCCATGGACCTGTGAAGTGGGGTAGCTCCTGTATGGAATTAGACTCAAAGTCCAATCTCTCATGAGACTGAGTACTCTCATGTTCCCCGTAAATAGATGGGATGTCTTGTGGGAATTGGTCGTGTGCATCATCCACAAGTTCAAAGGGAGGGGCGACTTCACTTTCGTTATCCCATTTGTCTTCTTGAATCTCTCGTAGGAAGTCTGGTGCAAACCGATTCATAGAAGAAGAAGTGTCTGGCTCCGTAGAATTAGGCGCATAAGCAACCTGGGAAGGAGGGCTTATTCCATCGTTGGCTCTCTCCTCGTTCTCACGGATGGCTGGAGCACAAGCTTCTTGGGGAGGGTTACTTATTCTATTACTTTTCCGAACAGGCTCACACATTCCCTGAGAAGGAATGTAGGCAACCTGTGGAGGTACGCAAGCTTTCGAGGGAGGCTCATGTGCCTTTTGGGGGGGGAAATAAGCTTCTTGAGGAGGCACATGGGCTTCCTGAAGAGGCGGGCTTATCCGTTCTCTTGCCCTTTCCTTTCTTTGAGGGGTAGGTTCCTTTTCTGACTGTGCAATTAGCCTCTCTATTCCTTCTAAGGAGGGGAAGTTGTCTGGTTTAGTGGAATTGGCCGCATAAACTTCCGATGGGTAATGGTTCATGTTTTTGCTTGATTTCTCTCTCTCTTGATTTTTTTCGTCCTTGGCAGATCTTGCAATTATTCTCTCTAATTTCTCTAGGAATCCATCCAAGTGTAATTGCGTTTTGGCTGAGCCCGAGTAATTGAAAAGGCGACTGGCTTCAAACATAGTCTGAGCCAGTGCGACCATTTTCGCGCACAGTTTGGTTCTTTCTATCTCTAGGTCAGCTCTAGGATAGCATTTGTCATGATCCGTGACGTTTGGCCCTTCTTGGATTCTGGCCTGATATGCCTTAAGCATCATGTCTATGTCTTCGGGAGTGGGATCAGCTAATACTGATCCTGTTTGGGGTGGTGGGTGGGTTACGTGGGGTGTCTTAGAGGGTGGAGGGATGGAGAGTGATGGGGATGGTAGCGGTGGGAATGTGTGAGAGTGCGGTTGAGATGTGATCTCTATGATTTTAGCCTTGGTTTCTCGTAGACTTTCCTCAAGTTCACTCATCTTCTTTGCCCATTGCCTTTTCATGCGTTCGCGGCTATCTCTCCAAGCTCTTGTTCTCTTTTTATTTTGGCTCTCAGTATCGCTAGTGTCTGGGCTCTTTTCCTTGCCTACCCCTTGGTTTTGCTTCACTGCTTGAGCCCTCGTGACTACCTGTACGGGTGCAGTGGAAGTAACACTTCCGCTGGAATCTACCACTAACTCAATAACATTGATGGGCGTGATTTTTGGCATATTACTGGGGTTCTTTGGGCAATCTCGTAAGAGATGCACTTTTCCACAATCTTGGCAGAAGCCTTGGATCGTCACTGACTGGGGTTGTGTAGGTGGAGGCAAGGGACAATCACGAATGAGGTGATCTCCTTGGCATCTGTAGCACGGTCCTCTTGGGAATGGAGGTCTTACCTGCCTAGATTGAGGCCTAGGGTTGGGGTTTGCATACATGACGTTCATGTAATCTGACTCCCAACTAGGTTCGTTTGTCTCTTCGCTATAATAGGACTCACCATGCTCAGGAGACTGCATGTAGTAGGCCTGGGGGCTATCAACATGTGTAGAATCAAAGCTATGGTCACTCGGGTCACTTTCAGAAAGCAAGGATGTTACAGGGACTATAGCTCTATTCAGGTTCTCTTCTGCAGCAGTATACTTTACCGGGATCACATTAGCTGGGGCTGGGGGTTGTTGTGCTAGCACAGGCTGAGGCCTTTGTTGGTTTTGATATTGAGGTTGGAAATTTTGTTGTGGCCTGCCATATGGTTGTGGAGGGTACTGGTTCTGGTATCTGCCTTGTTGGTAGGGCTGAGGGTAGGGTTGCCTAACCGCCTGCTTGTTGTATGGGCAATCTTGTGCGGTGTGGTTGGTGTATCTCCGTTCTATGGTGCAGTACTGGCTACTAGGGTTTACTTGGGGTTGAGCCATAATAGGGCAGACATTCGCCATGTGGTCACCACCGCATGTATAGCATCTTTTCACAGGGGCAAACCTTGGGATTTGTTTGCTAGTTACACCTAATTTCTGAGCTACTTTTTTGGCAAGTTCCTCAATTGATGTGGCTTGTGTGGAAGATTGACTAGATGCACTATCTGAATCTTTGTAAATTTTGGACAGCTCTAGCTCTTCTCCTAGGTTATCTTCAATGTCAATGCACATACGTACACACTCTTCTATAGTCCTAGGGTCTTTCAGATACACGTAGGATCTCAATTTTGGACTCAGCAATCCGTCAAGGAATAAGGCTACTTGTTTAGCAGATGTGGGTAGCTCCGAAATAGGGCACCTTTCAAGATATTGTCTAAATCTTCTTCCTGCAAGTCTCACAGTCTCTTGAGGGGTTTGCTTGAAGCTGTGAATCAGTGAGGAGGTGTTGTGTCTTATGCCACTCTTGGAGAACTCAATAATAAATGCTTCTAGGAGTTGGTCTATGCTCCTGAACTGGCGCTCATCCAATGGCTGAAACCATGTAAGTGCCGTATTCCTCAGGGTTAGACCGAAGGCATTGTACTGTGTGAATAGATCCTCCACTTGTTCAGCTCTCAAGACTTGCTTGAACTCCGCCACATGATCATAGGGATCTCCTGTGCCGTCAAAGTAATTCTTCATGGACTTCACTAGCTGGGTGGGTCTCAAAGTTCTTGTGTGCTCTCTAGGCCTCGGCAGAGGGAATCCATCTACATTTCTTTGGTTCCTATGGGCTCTAAGCATCTCAGGTTCTACCCTATTCGTCTCCGTTCTCGTTCTTTCTCTGCCCACTGGATTGGCAAAACTTACTTCTGGTCTATCTTTACTTCTGTCTCTTTGCATACCCTGAGCCTGGGATGTTCCAGCTCCAGGGTGACCATAGGATACATTTGATCTTGGTTGGGAGAAAATGAATTCGCCCTTCCAAGTGTAAGCATGCCTATCATTTTCTGTCACCACAAAGATCCGTTCTGAAGCATGATCTAGGTAGGTCACTCTGCCTGGGCTATCCGGATCCTTAAACTCATAGATCATGATTGTTCCTATATCAATTGGGTGATCCGGTTTATACCTCCAAAAGGCTTCGTCCGTTTCTCGATTGAGAAGCAAATCTATGCACTTGTTATCTTGGGGGACCCACTCAGGCGTGATAATCCTAGTGAGAACTGATTTACCTCGAGGGGTTCCAGGTTCCACTCCCATGTTTCCTTGTTCCAAGTCACCTAAGTCCGCTTCTGAAATTACATTTCCAAATTCATCTGTCCTATCTGGATGACTGGTGACTACGTATATGGTTCCTTCCTTGTCCAGGTATGCACCGTTTTCAAACTTGACAGCTGGGTGCTCTAGTCCTATGGATTGGTCAGGGTTTTTAATCTGGACCACAGATCTTCCTAGGCCGTCCTCATAGATGCTAGCACCTAATCGGTTGGTCCTAAGGTATTCCAACTGTGTTTTGTAAGGGCCTTCTACCCTGTACAAGTAAGGCACACATTAACTTCCCGTAGGTCTGTCCAGGCCTTGAGACATCTCTGACTCACTGGTATCAGAGCTAGGGTAATGAGAGTGGCGACTCAACTGCTGGGCCCAAGACCTTGCAGTGTGGTTGACACTAGCCTCTGAAGACCTAAGGCTTTGTCTCTCTCTTACTAGGTGTCGTCCTGATCTAAGGTTCATATGCCCAACGGATTAGCCCAAACTTTTTTTTTTTCAGAGTACAACCTCGTTGCCGATCACTTGGTACCAGTCACTTGATTCTTTTTAGTTATTCCTCGTGTTTAAAGTCTTATCTGCTATTACGTCGTCCGGAATACTTGAATGTTCTTCGTACTTTCAGGTTGATCGTTCCACGTTAGGTTCTTTCCTTTATGTTGTCGACAGTACAGAGATTAAGTTTTTAGCTTGAACTCGAGTTTTTAGGTAGTCTTCAACTTGATAGTGGCCTATCGTCGCCCTGACTTACTCCTACTTCTAATCGTTCTTAGCCTAAGCTAGGAATTGACGAAGAGGAGTTGAGAATATTCCGACCTTTCTTGCCGAACCTTGCTCTTTAGTGCTCGAGAAGTTGATTCTCAAGCGTGCGCCACACCCTTGCTTGGATACTCTCACTTGCTTCTCAACAGGCCTGCATAAATCCCAAGATTAGCTCCAAGTAGACCTTTCAATTGACAGACAATTTATTTCAGACACTTTTTTAATGACCCTTGTTCCCCCTTTTTTATTGCTAAAAATTTCCTCTAGAGCCCCCTTGGTGTTTCTACCCCTCTGTGTGTCACTCCCAATTATCCTATCCGACTTTCAACGCGTTATTCTTATAAAAAACAGTTGAGGGTGTATAGTATACGTCACGAGCTTTCCGACAAGCCCTAGAGCTCAGAAAATGGATTTCGTATGCAAAAGTTATGACCGTTCAGGGTTTAGGGGTTATTAGACAGACAGAACCTTTCGGGGTTTTAATGCATTTTCTAAGGCCTTCGTAAGTATATGAGTACATGAAGGTGCAAATATGCCCAAAATTTAGCATAAATTTCCAAAAATTCACTCCTTAATTTTTTGCCGAAAATGCCTGTCTATCGCGATAGACGGTGTCTGTCGCGATAGACACAATCTATCGTGGGGGCTGTCTGTCGCGATAGACGGTGTCTGTCGCGATAGACAGTGTCTATCGTGGATTTCTGTCTGTCGCGATAGACGGTGTCTGTCGCGATAGACGGTATCTGTCGCGGATTTCTGTCTGTCGCGATAGACGGTGTCTGTCGCGATAGACACTATCTGTCGTGAAATCCTGTCTGTCGCGATAGACGGTGTCTGTCGCGGATTTCTGTCTGTCGCGATAGACGGTGTCTGTCGCGACAGACACTATCTGTCGTGAAATTCTGTCTGTCGCGATAGACGGTGTCTGTCGCGATAGACACTATCTGTCGTGAAATTCTGTCTGTCGCGATAGACGGTGTCTGTCGCGATAGACGCTATCTATCGTGGATTTCTGTCTGTCGCGATAGACGGTGTCTGTCGCGATAGACGGTGTCTGTCGCGGATTTCTGTCTGTCGCGATAGACGGTGTCTGTCGCGATAGACGCTATCTGTCGTGGGTCTCTGTCTGTCGCGATAGACGGTGTCTGTCGCGATAGACGGTGTCTGTCGCGATAGACTGAAAAAACGCAAATTTTTGAAAAACTTCTAGTGATCTAGAGTGCCCTCAAGGTGTAGGTTACAGTGCTAATCCTGCATTCACAAAATGTTAAGATTTTCTGTCTGTCGCGATAGACAGAGATCGTCGTCTCGGGACCTGTGCAGAGCCTGTCGTACCT
Source organism: Ceratopteris richardii (assembly GCA_020310875.1). NCBI lineage: Eukaryota > Viridiplantae > Streptophyta > Polypodiopsida > Polypodiales > Pteridaceae > Ceratopteris > Ceratopteris richardii. The sequence goes on from CM035414.1 coordinate 4,948,986, forward strand.
GCGCACACTACTGGGGATGATGGTACAGCAAAAACCTGCAAAATAGCTCAAGAAACAATGCAAAAACAGCGCATGCAAATTCGCTCTCTCGCTCTCTCTCACAAGTGAAATGAGGGAAATGAGGTGGAGATGGGGATATAGTCAAAAAACTGAAATTTTCGCGATGATGGAGATGGACGTGGGAGATGGTGATGATGATGATGAAGATGGTGAAGAAAGTAAAAGAAAACCGATGAGAGTGAAGAAAATACCTACAACTCCAACGCGTCAACTCTACGTCTTACCATCACACGCTCGTCCTCAAAGCTCGATCCCCGGCAACGGCGCCAAAATTTGGTGTAGCTCAATGATGAGTAGCACCTCCTTTAATGTCAATCCGGGAAGACGTGAGGATGGTATGAAGACCTCGAGCAAGTGGCGGCACAAGTGCGTGAGTGAGAAGCACACAAGCATGCACACACATACACACACACGCGCACACACGGCAAGACAAAGAGGGAGAATCAATGGAGTTCTTTAGATTACTTTCAAAAGCTCTTACAAGTTCGTTTCAATTACAATCCACCCTCAAAAATGAGCTCTCTAGCTCTTTTTATAGTTTTTGACTAGCTTTGTCCCTGTCCAGACCTAGTGTCCGGCCTAGTTAAAAATTAGGTTCCAGGGCTTATTTGAGGGCTCAAACGAAGTCTAAAAATTATGAAAATTGGTACGAGGGTACTTCTAATACTCCTCAAGCTCGAGGACTCCTCGGCTTGCACAAAATGGAGTCTAATCTACCAAAAACGGGATTTACAATGTTTGTGTAGTGATTAAAATCACTTGAGTTGTACATAATCTATGGGAAAAATGATCTGGCCTTGTTGCCGTATTGTGCATGACTCCTTTGTTGCTTTGTATGCCAACCAACACCCCTTATGCCAAGCCCTCATTGTTGACCATTGTAAGATCTTTCGAAAGAACATAAAAACGCTTTCTTGTGCAATCACCTTGGTGTTCCATGTACGTTTTTCTTGCGCATGCCTTGGGCTTGCCTTCTCACGGGCCTTGGGCATTTGGAAAATTCTAGGATGTTTCACCCTCCCCCCCAACCTTTCCTTCCTACCATCCATTCCCCATGTTTTGCTTCTTCAATAAGCTAATATAGAGTTTTGGTTCTTCCCTTGGGATTGTTCGTTCCTACTCTTGGTGGACTTGGTAGCTGCTTAATTGTCATTTTGAAGATTTTGCACAATAGGTATCATAGTGAACCTCTATGATCCTGGTTTGGTTGTTAGCTCTCTAAGAAGGAGAACCCATTAGGTGGTGGGCAACTATTGAGCCAATCAAAGTCAAATTGGTCAAAGTCAAGTTGGTCAAAGTCAAAAGGGTCAAAGTCAAGCAAGTCAAAGTCAAAGTGGTCAACTATGAAGCTAAGCTATTGGGGGATTCTTGGACAAGAAGGAGTTTGAGGTTTTGTAGGAGAAAAGGAAAAGACAAGAAGAGAAAACACACCCTGGAAGCCTCTGCCAATTGATTACACTAAGACAAATACAATGTTGAAGCACAATACAAGCCAATACTTCTGTGCAAAATCCCACAGAGTGCTCAATTACAAATTACCAAATACCCAAAGTCTTCTTGCTGCCGGCCTCCTCTGCACCAAACCTCCACCTGCTTCAAGCTTACCCTTGTGCACACCTTGCACCAAGCTTCCACTAAGGGGGAGGAATGAATACCTTCAGTCGGCACGCGCACACTGCAAGGAGACTTTGAGATCCTTGGGGGACTAGCTTAGCACTCTCTGCACAATCCCTTAGTCACTCTCCATGCACTCCTTCACTTCCAATTCTCTGTGTCGCACACTGGTGACTCTTGCACTTCTCTCTCTTGCTCCACTTAGACTATGCTCACTCTTGCTTACTCTAGAATGGTCCAAGAATAGTCCTTGACTTGAATTGAGTGTGTCGATCATGTACGCTCCTAACTGCAATAGTATCTTGGTGCTCACTTTGATGTCCCAAGATTGCCTTCACAAGTGGCAGCCAACAACTCCCTGTTTTGTCCTGTAGTGACTTTAGAATAAAACCAAAAATTTTAATTGGGGGGCCATACTTTCCCTTGTGCGTACGCTGCCGCTTCACATACCTTCACATTTCCTTTTAGTTCTTGAAATGTGCACATAAGGGAGGGTTCACCTGAACCTTCCAAAACACTTTAAAAACACTTTGAACCTTAGGGAAATTAGAGAAATACCTCTACAACCTGCAACCCACTTTCTCCAATTTACCCTTGGTGGACAATTAATTGTGCACTACCTGTGCACTTTTGACACCTGCACCTTAGCACTTTGACCTTAGACATAAGCTTGAACCAAAAGCTAAAAAATATGTGTTCATTGGATATGATGAAAAGTAGATGGGTTACAGGTTATGGAGTCCTTTAACAAAACAAGTTATTGTTTCCAGAGATGTGACATTTGATGAAGGAAAGAGCTGGTATGCAGATAAAGAGTACAATGATGAAACAATTGAAGAAGAGATAAGAAGAAATGAAAAAGGTAAATCACATATGCAGGTGAATGGAGATGAAAATCATATGCAGGCAAGTACATCCGGGATCGGATCAACTATGAGGAATGAAGATGCACCGAGATTTTATGAAGAAGTGTATTCAGATACACATGAAGAATATGAACCAAGAAGGTCAAATAGAGTAAGGAAACAACCAACAAGGTATTCCTATGATACTTCTTATTTGACTCAGGAAAACTATGCTTACCTAGTAAAGGAAGATGAAGAACCTCAGAACTATAGTGAAGCAAAAGGTAAAGAACAATGGGAAGAAGCAATGAGGCTGGGTTTACAAAGTTAAGAAGCTTGCAGATGGAAGAACAGCCAGATACAAAGCTAGAATCGTAGTCAAAGGCTATGCTCAGACGCATGGCATAGACTATGATGAGACATTTGGTCTGGTGGCAAAGATGTCAACCATAAGGACATTGATTGCTATAGCACCATCAAAAGGATGGAAGCTAAGTCAGCTGGATATAAAGAATGCATTTCTAAATGGATATATATCAGATGAAGTCTACATGGAACAACCTGAAGGGTTTATAAGTTCCAGTTACCCAAATCATGTTTGCAGATTAAGAAGAGCACTCTATGGATTGAAGCAAGCTCCAAGAGCTTGGAATTACAGACTTGTGAAGTATCTCAATGACCTTTGTTGAGAAAAGGGGAACAACAAACCCTAACCGCCTCACATGGAAGTGAGAAGTTTCTCCAAGTTGGGGCAAAGAATGGGAGAAGAGGTTCACCCACGCTCATGGACCAATGGCAACCATGGCCAACGTCACAAGGAGCAAAGGGGAACATCCTCCCAACCATGCACACACACATGCAAATCCATACACCAAGATCATGGCCTTGCACACAAGGAAACAGGAGAGTAGCAAATGACACCTTCTTCCATTACCAAAATGGAGGCCAAGGCCATGGCCAAGGGACCTCCCCTTTTACAAATGAGGCTCTTCTTTATATAGAGAAGAAGAGAGGCATATGTGAATAAAACATGTGGTCAAAAGACCACATGTGCTAAATCAAAAAGAGAATCTTAAGTGATATGGGAATTTCAAAAAGCTAACTACCTAGAGAGAGAGAGCGCGCGTGAGATTTCTACATGGGCTTTCTTTATGTTTGCTCAAAAAGGAGTTTTTTCAAGAGAAGGCTTCAATACCTTAGACTTAGGGGAATTATCAAAAAGTGGTTTTAGGAGAGTGTTCACATGGACATCTCCTAATTTACAAAAAAGATGGTATTTTTCATGAGGGCTAAAGGATGCCATAGCATGAGGAAAAATATGGGCAACCCTTGTAGCAACACCCTCCTCCTCCTAGACTTTGTCACCCTCGACAAAGCTGAGAAATGAGACGCATATATTGCTGGACTGGTCCAAATTTTGAGTCTTCTGCTCAGCTACTCTGCAATTGTTCAAATTTGAATTGTGCAAAGCTGCAAATCTTTGAATCAGCAAGTCGTCAATCTTCAAGTCTGCAACTCCATATTGCTGAGCGACACAATCCCCTTGGGGGGCAGTCAGCCCAGCATTCCTCCATTGTGTCTTCTCTTCAAAGCTCCAATACCTGAAATTTAACATACATAACAAGTAGACTGATATTGAAAAGAACCAACCACAAAATTTCATTTTTAGTTTCCACTTTAGAGACGTCTTTCACTTAAAACTTGCTCTTCTAATGAGAAGAGCTCCTGAAAATCTTCTTATTTCTGCAATCCAACATCAGTTATCTCCAAGTGAGTGTGATATATCACGTTTCATAGCATGAGATGAATATGATATCATGATTAACATGCATTCCTACCCTCATTTAAATTATGCTCCTAATCAGTCTTGCAATTTCATGAGTTTAATGTGCTCATAGAATGAACAAACAATAGTGCAACATTGAGTCCTATCCTTTTACAAGCATTCAGGAAATTAAGTCAGCTTATCCAGCACTATTCCTGCAAAGCACAGTTTCAAATCATCTGTGGGAAGTAAAAAGAATCAATGCTGAAGTTCCAAGTCATTAGCATAAGATAGTAGAAGCATATCATTTGATCAAGGCCTAAGCATACAAACGTACAACTAATGTGGCCCAATTCAGGAGGAATCCTTTTTGGACACAATTATGAAAAGGCCATCTAGAGTCAAAGTAATCTTTTAAGTGAACAGTAATCCAAAGATAACTCCTCAAGCACTGCAGCCATTTCTGAACTTTCCCAATCCTAGGTCATACAAAACATCATTCAGGAAACCAAGGTCATGAACTCAAGGTTTATGTAGATGCTACAAACATAATCATTTTTATTGCAAGACTAAGAGGTCCTATAGTTCAACCGAATGCCTGCAACCATAAGAAACAGACACTACCATTTCCTTTCGTAGGAAGTTTGGACACAATCCCTGAATAGTGTAGTCACATACTTCATCCATATGATGCCACAGTTTGTAATACGCAATTTCTTGCAATGCAAATGAAGATGAAAAAGAAACATTTTCCTATCCTCCATAGAGCATACAATAGATCCTTTCAAGACCTACAATAGTTATGGGCATGATGCAATCATCATAGATCATTATAATTCCATTAGCTTAGCCTGATAGCAGGATGTGTGGCCACCATTTAAAGACACCATGCCACCCATTGGAACTAGTCATCACATCATTGAGAGCACCAGGTCTGTGATTTTGCAACACACACAGAACACCACTCACAAGCAGCATTCTGATCTCAAAGCCCCTTCAAATCTCAGGGAAATGCCTTAGGCTTTGCCCGTGTGTTCTTTATTACCTGTGAAAAACTAAAACCAAATGTGGACCATCAAATCACTTTCAACAAAATTGGTAAGTTATGTTGCTTAGTCTCTCAATAAGGTAAAAAGATTATCAAAGTCTGTAGCGTCACGGAAATCCCATAGATGGGTTATCTAATCGATACACTGGATGGGGATGACTTTTTTATGCATCAAATGTGCGTGGCCAAAAAGGTTCCAAGCAACAACATTAAGTTCTCAAAACTGCACACATAACTTAACATCTCAACTACACTCAGTGCTGGTATGTCAACGTCTACCTAACACTAATGTTTGAGGACCAACCTTCAGACCACTTTCACCAAAAAAATCATCAAGCTATTAGCATGTGTGAGTAGTGCCTATGATGAAGTTACTTTTCACGTCGTACTCCAGTTTTTAAATGAGTCCCTAAGTGCACATGCCTGTGTAACTGATCAAGTTGTGGAATGAGCATGTGATATTAAAGTTTTGAGTGCAGGATTCACAAAATGAGCATACATCAACAGTTATGAAGGGCCTAACATATGGAATGAAGATATAGAGCATCATAGGTTATGATGACCTCAACATAGAGAGTACTTGTGAACAAGCATTCTCAAACAGGTTACACCTCAGTGCATAAAGTCCAATGCATACAGGAGGGCCTTTGTCCAGAATTGCCCTTTTTTACAACAATGCCTCTTGATTTTGAAGCTTGGATGGGACCCCCAAGAGAGGCATTCACGACCACTGTTGTCACTTCAGCCTATCATCAAAGGAATTAAAAACCACAACAGTATCAACCATTGATTTAACTCTCTCAAACATGAAAAGGATCACCTTATGGGAATAAGTATCAGAAACCCACGCAAAGAAACAACACAAATAGAATCATGAAGCTCAAGGTAATTGTGAGATCCTGCCAACTTCAACATTCGAGGAGTGAGAGCATTGAACAGAACCTTTCCTATGAAAATCACAAGCAAAACAGCCACACACATTCCATACTCAAGACATCATTAGAGTAGAGCCTTGCATAGACTCAATTCTAGGCAAGACATGTGCATAAAAACACTCCCTTCAAATTGGAGTGTCACATACCCATATCCATTAAGCACACGAATCTCCATTTAATGCTTAAATCGCTACACCACTCTAAAGATCCCATGCAAGAGTTGTGAGTAAGCCTCACTCCATATAGTTTTTTCCTATCTTGCAAGCATACCCAAAAATTCTGCAAAGATATCAATAGTCTAATGAGGGAAGAACTTACACTTGCATAACGGGCATACATTACCGAATAACTTAAGTCCCAAAAAGGAAGGCATGAAGAGTTAGACTTGACTACCTTTAAGCCACGGATAAATGAAAACTCTAAGACACAAAGCCAAGTACATGGTCAGTCACTAAAGACCCAGCAATGTGTCTTTCAAGTGCATCACCCTCAGAGAGCATAAATCAAGACAATTTAATCAAGACAGTTAATATAGCTTAATGTAGAGAAATTCATGTGCAGTCTAAACCATTTCCTTATAAGTCAAAGAAACTTCCCACTGACAACATCGTCTGCCAACCTTTCAGATCTGTTTGTATACCTTTCAGGAGATACACCGAATGAAAACATCTTTCAAGAAGCAATCTTCAAGGTTTATGACGCTACAAGCAACCTTATCCAAGGCTCCAAAGTGACCTGGGCACATCTCAAACCTCAAGTATACTTAACCAGTGGAAAACACATAACAAAATCAATGATAAGCTCTGTCAGACTATCAATTGCTTGATACCAAAAAAAACCCGAGTAGTCCTCATAATAGACAAAAGGTAACACAAATCATGCAAAAGACAAAGTGCAGGTCCTTGGAGAGTACCAGGAACCAACCATCTCTTTGGAAAATTCACGTAGAGAGCCAAGGAGTGATGTACAACCCATGTATCTGCAAAGATTTGAAGAGAAATCACATCACATTTTAGAACTTATAGTTGAGTAATATTTGTGAGAGTCTATTACTGCCTCGGTGAGCCTAAATAGAAATGATCCCACATGCCATCTTCAATAGTGAGGGGGTATTGCAAACCATGGTTGCACAGGTCTTCATGTTGGTTGGAGTGGAAATCGGGCCGTCCAGCAAAATAGGGAAGTCCCTCTAGTTTTAACTTGTGATCAAAACCTGTTGGAGATCATGGGATAGGAGGAGTGCGTGAGTGCTTCCTTCAACAGCACGGGGATTGCTCCTGCAACCTTCCTCTTATCCCCTAGGCGGTGCAAGCTTGATGTCTTCCCCTAATCGTCTGGGCAGGAGATGGTTCATGTATCTTAACAACAGAAGAACGAAACAACTGAAGACAAAAGAGATTATGCCCAGTCATACACCCATTCCAACAGCATACCCAAAATCGTGATTGAGACACAATGCTTCCCCTACTCGAAGTAGAAAAAGTCGGAACAACTATGCAAGTGGAGCCAGAAGGAAATACAATGAACATAGTCGTGTATAGTATTCTTTTCGCATCTTGGTGGATTTCGAACAGCCTTTAGAGAAGAGGGTAAAACTGTATACACATATCCAAAAAGGTTGGAGGAATGCAGCCATACAAAGCCCAAGCGTGTCAATAGCGAGAACCTCCAGAGTTGGGAAGTCCAGAGCTGGATAGTCCCGACAAAATGGCCCAACAACAAGGGAGCTTTGAAAATGGACACTCACTGAGCCAGACTGCAACTTCGAAGGTGCACCAACACCTCTGTCTTAGCAGTACAAACACAAGGGGAAACCCAAGAACACATGGTGAAGACTTCGATCGCGTGCCAAGACCTCAACCGCAGTTCCACAATAGCAGGATATGAGCAAAAGGTGCACCACAGAACGGGTGAATTGAGCCCAATCGTGGCAACAAACAGAGATTTGATGGAACTCGATTGCGATAGGAAGCGAAGATGGGAAGCTTCTTTGAGTTCAAGCTCATCAGCAGAAGAAGATGGGGAGCTCAACGGAGCTCGACCCCATAAGAGAGTGCAAGAGGGGAACACGATGGAGCTCAACCCCTCCATAGCTCCACTCCCGGGCACCAAAGAAAAAATGAAAGCCTGCTAGCACGTCCTAGAGAGAGGTTGTGAGGGAAGGAGAAGCCCATGACCCGTTACTGATAGCAGTAGGCTAGGGATTGATCCGTGGCAAGCAGACGGTTGCAGAGTGGTAGGCAAGCATCAGACCAAATATGTTCTTGGTTGGATTCTAGCAAAGATGACAAGGGAAGCCGGAGCAGAAGTACCGTGAGGGGGCTTTATGGGAACTCATCCTCAGCATAGCGATCCTTCCAAACAGGAAGCATAAAAAACATTCCGACCCGAGATAACGGAAGAAGAAGGGAGGTGCCCGATTGCTCGTCCCCACCATGGACACACACACGCCCAGATCGAGGGAGAAGCTCATGCAGCCGCAAGGGAATCTGAGAGCAACCCCAACCTCAAGGAAAAGGTTGAGATGTTAAGTGCAGTCGCAGACAAACCTGCGCAGCCCGAGAGTGGAGTGCTTGGGACAGTGTGTTCTTCAAGAAGAAGGAGAGCCATAGCTCAACACTTCACAGAGAGCCAAGCTCGGCTTGCAAGGGACGCAGGAGGGCACAACCCCGATCAGGAGGGCCAAAGAAGACATGGAACTGGCAAGAACCTAGTTGAAAAAGAAATGCGGGCCTCCCCCTCACCGCCTTGACGCTTATGCCGACTTAACTTTCGCACATGCATGTACTGTCCATGCGTTAATGAAGAGAGAGAAAGATGAGCTGGCCTTGAGTTTTGCGCAAATTTAGAATGGTAGCCCCAATGTTTCTTAATTCCTTTGTTTTGATATTTTGTTTTTTTTCGTTGAGATGTGAGAGAGAGAGGGAAAACAAAGAGTCTACTACCCAACCTCTCACCCAAGGCAAACACCAAATTCAAGAAAATGAAAGAGGTGGGGGAGATGCCAGAGTGTGTGTATGTGGAAGTGTGAGAGAGGAAGAGAGAAGGGTAAGGGGTGTTTTTTATGCAACAAACAAAGAAATGAACTAAAACTACTAAAAAATTAAAGAAAAGAGGTACCCTAGGCCAACCGAAGGCCACACGTATTCATCCTTCTCCAAGTGTCAAGGTGCATCTCATGAAGTATGGACACGCAAACTTGGAAAAACCAACGGCTAAAGGCCGACGTCCCCGGCAACGGCACCAAATTGTTGAGAAAAGGGGAACAACAAACCCTAACCGCCTCACATGGAAGTGAGAAGTTTCTCCAAGTTGGGGCAAAGAATGGGAGAAGAGGTTCACCCACGCTCATGGACCAATGGCAACCATGGCCAACGTCACAAGGAGCAAAGGGGAACATCCTCCCAACCATGCACACACACATGCAAATCCATACACCAAGATCATCGCCTTGCACACAAGGAAACAGGAGAGTAGCAAATGACACCTTCTTCCATTACCAAAATGGAGGCCAAGGCCATGGCCAAGGGACCTCCCCTTTTACAAATGAGGCTCTTCTTTATATAGAGAAGAAGAGAGGCATATGTGAATAAAACATGTGGTCAAAAGACCACATGTGCTAAATCAAAAAGAGAATCTTAAGTGATATGGGAATTTCAAAAAGCTAACTACCTAGAGAGAGAGAGAGCGCGTGAGATTTCTACGTGGGCTTTCTTTATGTTTGCTCAAAAAGGAGTTTTTTCAAGAGAAGGCTTCAATACCTTAGACTTAGGGGAATTATCAAAAAGTGGTTTTAGGAGAGTGTTCACATGGACATCTCCTAATTTACAAAAAAGATGGTATTTTTCATGAGGGCTAAAGGATGCCATAGCATGAGGAAAAATATGGGCAACCCTTGTAGCAACAACCTTGGATACCAAAGCTCAAAGGCAGATGCAAGTCTACTCATTAAGAGAACAAAAGAAGGTATGATCTACATTTGTATTTATGTAGATGACATTATAATCACAGGTACCTCAGATGAAGGAATCAAGGAGGTAAAGAGATTGCTTGAGAAAGAGTTCAAGAATAGTGATCTAGGAAAGCTATCATACTTTCTTAGAATGGAAGTCACATATACAGATCATGGTGTATATGTTACACAAGAAAGGTATCTCCTAAACTTACTGAAGAAGTTTAACATGGAGAATTGCAGAGAAGCTTCAACACCACTTGACGTCAATCATAAACTCAGCAAATATGATGGTGCAGAGTTTAAAGATGTGAGGAAATATCAATCTTTAGTGGGAAGCTTGATTTATGCTACGCTAACAAGACCAGATCTTAGTTATGCAATAGGAGTTCTCTCACAGTTCATGCATTGTCCGAAGGATCAACATTGGGTTGCAAGACAAAGAGTTCTTAGATATATCAAAAGAACTATAAAGGAAGGATTATATTATCCTTTTACATCAGATATAAAGCTGAGAGCATACAGTGACTCAGATTGGGCAGGAAGTCAAGATGACAGAAGGTCGACACATGGGTATATGATATACCTAGGAGATAAGCTTGTGAGCTGGTGTTCAAAGAAGCAGCATACAGTGGCTTTATCTTCAACAGAAGGAGAATATAAAGGACTTGTGGAAGCAAATAAAGAAGTGATATGGATGAAGACCTTGTTCAAAAGCATGGGTATTGATCAAGGTATACCTATCATACATGGAGATAATATGAGTTCATTGTATCTTGCAGCAAATCAAGTATTTCATGCAAGAACAAAGCACATAGAGATTCAATATCATTTCCTGAGGGAAAAGGTAATGGAGAAGGAGATTGAAATAGTATACACTCCTACAAAAGATCAGATTGTAGATATTCTCACAAAAAGCTTGGATGGAGTAAAGACAAGCAAATTCAAAGAAATGGCAGGAATAAAAGAAAAGAAGAATATATGAAAGACCAGAAGATGCAAATTAGTGATTGAGGGGGAGCTGTTGAAGAATCACTCACTAATTAGACATAAAGACATGAAGACGAAGAAAGACAAAGAGAAGTAGAAACAAAGCATTCAGAAAAATCAAAGCCTTAGTGAAGGGAAAAATTCACGACTGTAATATAGTTCAAAGAAACTTCCAGAATTACGAATCTTGGATCAAAAATGTATATATAAGAGAGTTGAGCAGTGTAGCATAGAAGAGAGCATAATAGAAGATGAGATAGAGCTCAGGTAGAGAGCTTAGAAGCGCATTTGTAGTAGAAGCAATAATACGTATGTAGAGATGAATAATAGAACCTCAATTGTCAGGTATTCATCTAAGAGAGATGGTAAGGAAGAACTACTCAGTGTAGGAGAGTTTTCCATGGCTATGAGCGAAGTGAGTCCAAGCCATTTTTGTACACATCTTCTCTAATAGAAAACACATGTTCATGTGGAAAGATTGAGTACATTCTTCTGTGTGAACAAATCTAAGTGATTTCATGTTACTATGAAAAGTTAGTTAATAGTTACAGTTTTCACAGTATACATTTTATGGTACTTCTACAAGTTAGATCTCGTAGTATAATGTAAAGTTTTTCATAAGTGATAGCTCGTCTTGAAGCTAGCAGTCTCAACTACAAACTGATCAAAAGAATGTTGTGAAACGGGACATGTACACACAGTATTATGTCTGACAGTAAAGACATCCAGAACTGATGAAGTTTTTCTTCAAACTTCAGATAGAGTTCATTCAGTGAAGGAATCCCAAGTATTACTTCCTTACTTCATACACACACATTTGAAGTAACCACAAACAAAGTTGCAGTTGATTCCCGTAACATTCCGGTACAATTACGGTGAGATTACGGTTACAGTCCAGTGACAGTCCGGTAGAGTTCCGGTGAGATTCCGGTGAGTTCAAAACATAGTTTTGATACAGTTAAGTGGCTGAAAGATTATCTTACAGTAAACAAGCACAGTATGGTAAAGTTTGAAGTAAACCAGATCAGAATTGAAGTCTGAAGAGAAGGCAAAGTTTTCTGTAAAGTGAATTTTTTGAATTTCACTAAACATAGTTGTGAAGTTTTTCAGTTTCAGGAAACTTGCTAAGCTATTGATGATTACAGAGGTGTTCTAACATCACTATAGCTTAGTTCTAGTTGAGGCGTGGCAATTTTCCGCAGTCTTGTTAGTGAACAAGCTTTTGCCACGACATCAGACAACCTCAACAGTTCCAAGCTCTAGTAGCTTGTTTGAGACCATAGAGTGCTTTTGTAAGCTTGCATACGTAACCTATTTTTTCTTCATCTTCAAAACCTGGTGGTTGTGCCATATACACTTTTTTTGATATCCAACCATTTAAGAGTGCATTCTTGACATCTAACTGATATAAACTCCAATTTTTAGAAGCAGCAAGACTTACCATTATCCTGATTGTTGGCATCTTTGCCACAGGTGAAAATGTTTCTTCATAGTCTACTGCATGTCTTTGGGTGAATCCTTTTGCCACTAACCTTGCCTTGTACCTGTTTATAGAACCATTAGAGTTCTTTTTAATTTTGTATATCCACCTTGAACCAATTACCTTCATATTTGGCTTCTTGGGAACTAGATCCCAAGTGTGGTTTTCCTGCAATGCTTCCACTTCTTCCTGCATGTCTTCTGTCCACTCTTTCTCCTTCCTAGCCTCTTCAAATGAAGAAGGCTCTTCTGCCATAGAGTCTATGGTCATGTACACAGAGTGTTTTGTGACTAAAGATGTATCATATACATACCTTATGGGCTTCTTACTTTTTGTTTGTGATCTCCTTAAAGCTTGATTGGAAGGTTCAGGTAGATCTTCTAATTGCTTGAATTTGAACTTGCCTTTTGACTTTCAAGCTTTGAAATCAATCTTTTCCTCGTCCTTTGATTTGATGTCTTCTACTAATGGTTGATCTTGTTGAGTGAGGGTTGGAAAATCATTTTCCAAATCATATGGTAACTTGACTTTCCTGCAATCATCTTCAAACCATGAATTATTCTCATCAAATACCACATCCCTACTAACTATGAATGCCTTGTTAGTGGGATTGTATAGTCTATATCCCTTTTGATTCTGATCATACCCAATAAATATACGATTCTTAGCCTTAGGGTCAAGCTTCCCTCTGATTTGTGATGGGATGTGTGCATAGACAATGCATCCAAATATTTTGCAGTGACCCATTATGAGTGTCTCCTACCATCCCATGCTTCATATGGTGTCATACCATCCAATGATTTGGACAGAAGCCTATTAACCAAGTAGGTGGATGTGGAAATCGCCTCTACCCATAAATAATTAGGTAATTTTTTCTCATGTAACATAGACCTAGCTGCTTCAACAATTAACCTATTCCTTCTCTTTGCCACTCCATTCAATTTAGGAGTATACCTGGTTGTTACTTCCCTCTTTATGCATGTGTCCTGTAGAAATAGATCAAACTCATGTGAAAAGTAATCACAAGTGAGTGAGTTATGAGGTGAGCTCCTCTTCTCAATGAAAGTACATCAGAATGATCTCTGAATCTCGAGATTGATGCACACCTTTCATATCTTCTTTTTATAGTTATTGTTGGAGCCAAAGGATTTGGAATTCAAATTATAATCTCTACCTAAAAGTGAATGCTAAAGTATAGGCTTGATTCTCTCTTGACTTAACTACTAAATGATACGAGATTATGTGCTTCCTAACTCATTGTGGGTATATTTCACTTTTACAAAAGTAAATGTGAAGTAGAATTACAAGAGGTTGAACATATGAAGCCTTCCAAAGGTTATGCCAATGAATCAAGCTTATGTGAGGTGATCAAGTATGTAGGCTTGGGCTTAGCTGCACCAACACTTTGCAAAGTCTGTAAAGTTCAATGTTTGTGGTGATGTTGCTGCAGTGCACCTACATGTGCCATTTGCAACGGCTTTGCATGCTCATCTTCCTCTACACAGCAAGCCATGCCTTGATTAGTGTGCGTATACATGCTGCCTGCCATTATGTGATATTTTTGAGAGCTCACTACTTCTTTATGCTTGCCTCTCAGTACAAGATGTTCAGGTCTAAAGGTGAGGATAGGCACTATACTCTTGGCCCACTCCGGAATTACTTCTAGATTGAACAAATAAGCATCGGGAAGGTCATCTGGCACTCCTTGAGGTGACTCTCGTGAAGTTAGTCTAGAAAGGTGATCCGCCCTAAGGTGAGTCCTGCCTTTCCTAACCAAAACTTCAAAATCATATTCCATTGGTAAGAGGAACCATCTCGTGCATGTATTGCAAGGTTTGTTCACTAGATATAGCAATGTTTGATGATCTGTAAAAAAATTAAACTTATTTGCAAGCAAATGATGTCTAAACTTTTTAACCGCATATACCATGCCTAATCCTTCTCATTGAGTAGTGGTATAATTTCATTCAGCTGCATTCAGTTGTCTACTTGCATAATCAATTGGAAGATCCATATTGCCTTCACCAATAGGTTGTTCTATTACACACCCAATAGCGTAATTGGATGCATCCACATGAACATGGAATGGCTTGTTCCAATCTGGGGTGGTCAAGATTGGTGCTGAATATAATCGTTGCTTAAGCTCATTAAAGGAGTTTTCACATTCATCCATCCACTCAAAGTTATTCAAAAGATCATATAGAGCCTTTGCAATGATGCCAGACATGTGAATGAAATGTCAGTAATAACCACAATGCCCCATTAAAGTTTGTACCTCCTTGACATTCTTTGGCCTAGGTAGCTCTGCAATAGCTCTCACGTTCTCCTCATCGGTGGATATGCCATTCTTTGACACTATGTGTCGTACAGTCTTGCCTTTCTTGACCATAAAAACACACTTTTTTGGGTTCAAGCAGACTTGATATTCTCTACATTTGTCAAAGATTTGTCTAAGTTCAGGTATATGTGTTTGTCTAACGTTGGAATGAGCACAAAGATCATCAACATAGACTTCCAAGTTCCTCCTTAAGAACTCTTCAAACACATGGCACATCAGTCTCTGAAAGGTAGCTGGTGCATTGGTAGCATTACCCAAAAAGAGAATATGCCCCATTCTATAGAAAAAGCCATCTTATGCTGATCTTCTAGAGCAATGGACACTTGATTGAAACTAGAGAATCCATCAAGGAAGTTGTATACTTCCTTGCCTGCCACTCTTTCTAATAGATGCTCAGTGATAGGAGGCGGATAACTATCTCTAATGGTAGCTGCATTAACCTTCTTCAAGTTAATGCATACACGTAACTTTCCATTCTTCTTGGGCACCACTATGATGGGGGATACCAATTCAGTGTGTTCAATTTCATAGATGAATCTTGCTTCTATGAATCCATCCATCTCTTCCTTGATCTTGGTAGCATAATTGTCGTTATATGTGTATGGCTTCTACTTAGAGGGTTTGGCATCTGAGGTCATGGGAATCGTATGCGAGCATATGTCAAGGTCTGCTCCTTTTAGTTCCTTATAACTCCATGCAAAAACACCTTTTTATTCTCTTAATAAGGCTACCAACTCTTGTTCCTCATCCTCTTTTAAATGATGTCCTATGTAAGTGGATCGCTCTTCACCTTCCTCTATGGGCACAATGATTGTTTGTGGTTTCTTTGTTATCATAGGCCTCTGATGTGAGTGCTTCCTGTTTAGGCATCCTAATCATGAATATCATATCTTCTATCTCATACTTCTTGAAATTTTCAAGGACCTCAAACAAAGATTCCTCCTCATCTGGAGTAGTCCTTGAGATTGACTTTGGTTGTAACACCTAAGTGTTGCAAATACAAGGAATTGGTTCCCCAATCCTATACTATTTGGAATTGTCTCATGAATGGTCTTCCCAAAATCATCTCTAGGCCTAATTTTTGTTGAAGTCGCATATAGCAAAAGTATGCTTGAACTCTGCACCACAACTAGTGAGAGTTATCCCTTCGAGTAGCCCTAAAGGTCTCTCTATGTGACTATCGGCCATCTGTAGTTTCATTCTTGTTGGCCTGAGTGCTGGTTTGCCTGCACGCTTCCATTGGGAAGTGGTAGCAATAGCAACTCCTGCACTTGAGTCCAAAATAGCCTTAGTGGTGTAACCTTGATGAGTGATTTGAAGATAGGTGTTTCCTTCTTCTCTTTTGTGCATGTCTCCTATCTTGTCCAAGGGTATTTCTGGCATTGTCCGATGTGATCCTACCAGGGAATGAGGTTTAGCCACTTCAAGCACCTGATTGGCTACATGTTTCCACAATTCTGGCTTAATCTTGAGTAGCTCCTGTAAAGTGAGATTACACTGCACTTTCATGTTCTTCATTATGTGCTCGCATATAGGTAGACTTTGCTTCAATGGGGCCTGTGAAATGGGGTAGTTCCACAAGACATTCCCTCCATAAATGGAGGGAATGTCTTGTGGAATTGGTCATGTAAGTCATCCACAAGTTCAACGGGGGGAGGATTTTCACTTTCTTTAGCCCACTTCTCATGTGGATAAACTTGTGGTAATATCCGCAATGGCCCATAAAGGCTTGTACCTCTTTAACATTCCTTGGCCTCGGCAACTTTGCTATGGCTTTTACTTTGTTTGCATCTGTTGATATTCTGTTCTTAGAAACAATATGACCTAAGATTTTACCTTGATGTACCATGAACACACACTTTTTTGGGTTCAAAGAGACTGGATATTGTCTACACTTGTTGAAGGTCTGTCTTAGGTCAGGGATGTCGTATCTTCTTTCTTTGGCATGAGCACATAAATCGTCCACATATACTTCTAAGCTCTTTCACAAAAACTCTTTGAAGACATGACACATGAGCCTTTGGAATGTTGTAGGTGCATCGGTGAGCCCAAATGGCATTATAGGAAATGCAAAGATTACCCACTCTGTGGCAAAAGCAGTCTTGTGTTGATCTTCTCGGGCAATGGCTACTTGGTTGTACCTCGAAAACCCATCAAGGAAGGTATAAACCTCCTTGCTTGCAACACACTCCAATAAATGTTTGATGATTGGAAGTGGATAGCTATCTCTGATTGTAGGAGCATTAACTTTTTTAAGGTTAATACACACTCCTAACTTTCCATTCTTCTTGGGCACCACTACAATGAGGGAGACCCATTCAGTATGCTCAATCTCTTAGATAAATCCAGCTTCAATTAGTTTGTCAATTTCATCTTTTATTTTGGTTGCATAAGTGTCATTATATGTGTAGGGCTTTTGTTTGGTGGGCTTGGCATCAGCCATGGGGCTTGTATGAGAACATATTTTCTGATCTACCCACTTTAGGTCTTTATAGATCCACACAAACACATCCCTATATTCCCTTAGTAAGGCAACAAGCTCTATCTCCTCTTTGGCACTTAGGTCTTCTCCTATGTACGTACATTGCTCTTCGTTCCCTTCAATGGTTACAATAATTTTTTTAGTCTTTTCTTTGTTATCATATGCTTCCCCTCTAATGGCCTCTCTCTTAGGCATTTGTACCAAAATTTTCCAGTCTTCAACTTCATATTTCTTAAAATTCTCTAGTACTTCAAACAATGATTCCTCCTCTTCTCGTTTCACTACTTTTCTTTTCTTCTTCTTTTGACCACCCTCACTTCCATCCTTTGAGTTTACAGCTTTGATGCTAGTGAGAGGTTCTTCTTCTTTTTGAGTACATACTCCTATGTCTTCTAGATAGTGTTCCTCTGAATTAAAGCAACTATCCATCACAATGGACTCTAGATCATCACCATTCTCTTCTTCTTCTATGAAGTCACTAGGGTCACATTCTTCTAGCAAGGGCTGACATGTGAAAACTAAAATATCATAACCCTCTTCATCATAATGAGTTGTCAACTGTTCTTCATTGACCACAATGTCCATGGTGGCTACGATTTCTACCCAATCATGAGGTTCAAATTCCTCATCCAAAAAGATCATCAGTGTATAGGCTTGGTCTCTAATTGGTCTATCTCCTTGCGAAGTTCCTTCTTCTTTTGCTTTTAAGCATTTTTCCTCTTCCTTTGTGACATTGAACATCCACAAATGAGTATCTTCATGCATCCAAGATGTATCAAATGAAATTTTAGAATGCATAAAGATTGAATCTTCTTGCTCCTTGTGGATCGGATTCCATTGTAAGGATGGTACATCTCTGAAGGTGTAATCCTTCAAATTGACCTTGGTTGTTACCCCCACATGCTGCAAGTACAAGGAATTGGTTCCCCAATCTTGTACCACTTGCAGTTGTCGTAGGAAGGGTCTTGCTAGGATCATTTCGTAGGTATTAGTTTTACCAAAGTCACATATAGCAAAGGTGTGCTCAAACTCTAAACCACAAGTGGTTAGAGTTATCCCTTATAGCAATCCTAGAGGTCTTTCAACATGTCTGTCAGCCATTTGAAGCTTCATTCTAGTTGGTCTTAATGTGTGTTTACCCCAGTGCTTCCACAAGGAGATTGTCACAATTGCAACCCCAGCACCTGAATCCACGATCGCTTTGGTGGTGTAACCTTGGTAGGTGATTGAGAGGTAAGTATTACCTTCTTCACCTTCACTCATGTCCCCTATTTTGTTTAAAGGTATCTCTGGAAATTTTTGCTTAGAACATGCTTTTGAGATCTTGGAATCAAGTTTTGGAACCTGATTCGCCACATGTTTCCATAGTTCAGGTTTTACTTTGAGCAGCTCTTCTAAAGTGAGATGGCCTTGAGCCTTAGTGTTCTTCATGACTTCAATGTTTTTTGGAAACACCGAGTCTTCATTTCTGATCAATATTGTGGGAGCTCTGATCTTGAGAGATCCAGATTCCCATGGGCCTGTGAACTGTGGTAACTCTTGTAAAGAATTGGATTCAAATTTTAACCTTTCTTCTTCTTGTTGTTCTACTTGGTCTCCATAAATAGATGGAATGTCTTGTGGAAATTGATCATGAAGGTCATCAATCCCAAGAATAGGAGGGGGAACATCCTTCTCCTTGGCCCATTTCTCTTCTTGTATTTCCCGCAAGAACGTTTGAGCGTGTTGTTGAATTGAAAGAGGTTCTCCATCATCTATGGATTCTGGATCATAGACTTTCTTTGGTGGTGAGCTTTCTCTTTCAACAGTTGGTTGAGCCTGTGGAGGTAAAGAAACTTGTTGTTTATTTACCAACTTCTCTAATCTATCTAGTAAGACCTGGAAGCGCAAACCCGGTGTAATAGAATTGTGATTGAACAATTGATTGGCCTCAAACAAAGCTTGAGCTAGTTACACCATTTTTATGCACATTTTTGTTCGTTCAATCTCTAAATGTGCTCTAGGGTAGCCCTTGTCTAGGTTTGTAGGTGTTGGCCCTTCTTGAAATCGAGCCTAGTATGCCTTGAACATAATGTCCAAGTCTTCCGGGGTTGGATCTATAAGAACAGACCATGGTTGTGGTCTATTTACAATGGTTGGTGGGTGGGGATGAGGTGGTGTGGATGGAGTTTTGACATGTGAGGGGTTTTGAGAGGCAATATCTTTTATTTTTGTGTAGCATCTTTCACGATTTCTTCTAGTTTGGATAACTTTTTGGTCCACTTACGATTGGCCTTCTCTCTAGTATCCCTCCATGTTCTTGTTTTTCTCTTACTAGGCTCTCCTGAATCACTTGGCTCTTATTGCTCCGCTAGTTTAGCCTCTTATAAGGCTTGTGTCCTAGTAACTACTTGTGTAGGGGCCATGTTACTGCCACTAGAACTTGAATCCCCTACTAATCCTACTATATTAACGGGTGTAACCTTTGGTGCACTAGAGTTATGTCGAGGACAATCTCTCAGGAGTTGTTCTTTGCCACACTCACGACAAAAGACTTGGATTGTGATGTTTTGCCCTTATACCGGAGCTGGTGGATGGGGGCATTCGCGAATGACATGGTTGCCTTGATATCTAGAACATGGTCCTCTAGGGGCTTGTGGTCCCGTTTGTTTCACTTTGGGCCTAGGGTTATGATTTTTATACATGAGATTAGCATATTCTGGTCCATAAGGGTTTTCATGTCCCTCATAATCGTAGTATTGCTTCCTATAGCTCTAGTCATATTTGTTGGTGTATAAAACACCACAAGAACTAAGCTAAAGTGATATTAGAACACCTCCATAACCATCATTAGCTTAGCAATACTCTGAATTTGAAAACTTCATCACTGAACTTAGTGAAATTCAAAAATTTACTTCTCAAAATCTGCGCCTTTTCTTCTAGCTGCAAATCTGATCTGTATTAGCTTGATCCATATAAATTATTTTGATCATTTGCTAATAGAAGTTCTTGCTAATGTTAAGAAACACGTATCAAACAAAACTTTCAAGTAATATCTTCAAAATCTTCAGATTTCACTTCAACATTTGAACTATGTCTGAAATCTGAAAAATGACTTCATCAATTTGACATACCTTCACTGTTAGACTCATTTCTCTGAATATGCGTCCCGTTTTGTAAAGATTTTTTGACCAATTTTAGTTGAAGGTAGTAGCTTTAAAATGAGCTATCATTGGTGGAAAAATTTACATTGTACTGTGAGATCTGACCTTAAGAAGATCAGGGAAAAGTGCGCCAGAAAACTCGTAATTGTCAACTAACTTACACACTAATATGAAATCACTTAGAATTCAACACACAAGAGCAATTAGACCAAATCCTTCTACACAAACATGTGTTATCTATCAGAGATGTGTAAAAAATGGTTTGGCCTAATTATGCCCATAGCCATGGAAAACTCTCCTATACTAAGTAGTTCTTCCTCAACATCTCTTTTAGAAAAACCCGACTTTTTTCTATTCACTCAAGATTTACAAAATTGAGTTCACTATATTCTATTCAACTCAAATTGACTTATATACATATAGTCTACATACTCCTAGACTCAAAACCATAATTTTTAAGATTCTATATCAAGACTAAACTTTAATTTTGCACTAAATTACAAGAGTGAATTTGTCCCTTCACTTAGGCTTAGTTTTCTGAGTGCTTTGCCTTCACTTCTCTTTGTCTTTCTTCTTCCTTCATATATGTTCATATGTTCATGTCTAATTAGTGAGTGAAGCGCCAACAACTCCCCCTCAATCACTAATTAGCATTCTCTGTCTTCTTCATACATCTTTTTTCTCTTTTATTCTTGCCATTTCTTTGAATCTACTTGTCGTCACTCCATCCAAGCTCTTTGTCATAATATGTGCAATCTGATCTATTGTAGATGTGTATACCACTTCAAGCTCCTTCTCCATTACCTTTTCTCTCAAGAAATGATATTGTATCTCTATATGCTTTGTTCTTGCATGAAATACAAGATTTGTTGCAAGATATAATGAACTCATATTATCTCCATGTATGATAGGTATACCTTGATCAATATCCAAGCTTTTGAACAAGGTCTGCATCCATATCACTTCTTTTGCTGCTTCCACAAGTCCTTTTGTACTCAGCTTCAGTTGAGGATAAAGCCACTGTATGTTGTTTCTTTGAACACCAACTCATAAGTTTATCTCCTATGTATATCATATATCCATGTGTTGACCTTCTATCATCTTGACTTCATGCCCAATCTGAGTCACTATATGCTTTCAACCTCATATCTGATCTAAAAGGATAATATAATCCTTCCTTCAAAGTTCCTTTGATGTTTCTAAGAACTCTTTGACCTGCAATCCAATGTGGGTCCTTTGGACAATGCATGAACTGAGAAAGAACTCCCACTGCATAACTAAGATCAGCTGTTGTTAGTGTAGCATAAATCAAGCTTCCCACTAAAGATTGATACTTCCTCATATCTTTGAACTCTGCACCATCATATTTGCCGAGTTTATGATTGACCTCTAGTGGTGTTGATGCCTCTCTGCAACTCTCCATGTTAAACTTCTTTAGAAGATTCAAAAGATACCTTTCTTGTGATACATATATGCCATGTTCTGCATAAGTGATTTCCATTCCAAGAAAATATGACAATTTTCCTAGATCACTTATCTTGAATTCCTTCTCAAGTAATCTCTTCACCTCCTTGATTCCTTCATTTGAAGTACCTGTGATTATAAAGGTATGATCTACATAAATACACATGTAGATCATACCTTCATTTGTTCTCTTGATAAGTAAACTTGCATCTGCCTTTGAACTTTGATATCCAAGATCATTAAGATACTTCACAAGTCTATAGTTCCAAGCTCTTGGAGCTTGCTTTAATCCATAAAGTGCTCTTCTCAATCTGCAAACATAATTTGGAAACTTGTAATCTGCAAACCCTTGAGGTTGCTCCATGTAAACTTCATCTAATATATATCCATTCAAAAATGCATTCTTTATAATTGACTCAATGTCCATCCTTTTGATGTTGCAATAGCAATGATTGTCCTTATGGTTGACATCTTTGCTACAGGACTGAATGTCTCATCATAATCTATGCCATGAGTTTGAGCATAGCCTTTAACCACCAATCTAGCTTTGTATCTGGCTATTCTTCCATCTGCATGCTTCTTTATTTTGTAAACCCATTTATTTCCAATCACTTTCTTACCATTAGGTTTTGGAACAAGTTCCCAAGTTTTGTTTTCTTCAAGTGCATTAAAATCTTCCTTCATTGCTTCTTCCCATTGTCTCTTACCTTTTGCTTCATCATAGCTTTGAGGTTCTTCATCTTCCTTAACCATGAAAGCATAGTTTTTCTGAGTCAAATAAGAAGTGTCATAAGAATGCCTTGTAGGTTGTTTCCTCATTCTGGCTGATCTTCTTGGTTCACACTCTTCATGTGTATCTGGATATACTTCTTCATCAAATCTTGGTACATCTTCATTTCTTCTATATGATCCAACTCTGGATGTGCTTGCTTGCATATGATCTTCATCTCCATCTACCTGCATATGTGATTTACCTCTTTCACTTCTTCTTACCTCTTCTTCAAATGTTTCAAGGTTACAATCTTTATCTGCATACCAACTCTTCTGTTCATCAAATGCCACATCTCTGGAAACAATAAATTGTTTAGTTAGAGGACTCCATAGCCTATAACCCATCTGCTTTTCATCATACCCAATAAATACATATTTTTCAGCCTTTGGTTCAAGCTTATTTCTGAGTTGTGATGGTACATAAGCATAGGCAATTGATCCAAACACCTTACAATGATCAAGTGTTGGTTTCTTACCCCACCATGCTTCATAAGGGGTCATTCCATTTAGAGCTACACATGGTAACCTATTCACAAGTTATGTAGCTGTATTTACAGCCTCAGCCCAAAGATAATTAGGGCAATTCTTTTCTTTTAACATTGCTCTTGCAAACTCAACCAATGTTCTATTCCTCCTTTCTGCCACCCCATTGTGTTGAGGTGTATACCTGCAAGTTATTTCTCTCTTGATACCTGCATTCCAAAGATAATCATTGAATTCTTGGGAGAAGTATTCTCCCCCTCCATCAGACCTTAACCTCTTGAGCTTTTGACATGTAACTCTTTCTGCATATGCATGAAAATGTTTGAAAGCTCCAAATACTTCTGATCTTTCCTTTAAAACATAAATGGTTATCCATCTTGTAGCGTCATCAATGAAAAGAACATAATACCTAGACCCATTGATTGATCCTTCTTTTGTTGGTCCTCATACATCTGTATGTATGAGCTCTAACAAACCGTCATGCTTGAAACCTTTCTTCTGAAATGATAACATGTGTGCCTTTCCCATCTGACAAGCTTCACATTTGTAGATATATGTTGGCTTTTTACATTTGGTAACCCTATTACAGATTGATTCTCCACCATGATTTTAATTCATTTTTCATTAAAGTGTCCTAACCTCTTATGCCAGAGGTCTAACTCTGTAATTACTTCATCACCATGTGTGATCAGAGCTCGACCAACATTCCCTTGCACTTTGAGAGTAAAAAGTCTACCTTCCTTCTTACCATAGACAATTTGATTATATCCATCCTCTGGATCTTCAACAAATACCCCTTCATTTGTAAATCTGACTTGAAAACCTTTCTCCACTATTTGTCCCACACTAATCAGATTCTTTGGTATTGTTGGGACATACAAAACATTTGTTAGCAAATCAGCTCCACTCCTGCACTTCACTTTTCCAACTGAATGCACATTATGTTTTGTATTGTCACCTGTTTGTACTGTGTGACATGAAATACCTTCTTCCAATTCTGATAAAAATTCTATATTACCTGACAAATGATTTGAACAACCAGAGTCAATATAGAATACCTTGAGATCCTCCTTCTCTGATGTACTTATTGAATTCATCATCAATGTTGTATGGTTGTCATTCTGTGTATCATTTGCATAGTTGTAATAGGTAGTGTTATAAGATTGATTCTGATTCCAATTTCTTCCACAACCTCTACCAAAACTTCCTCTTGAATTCTATCTTCCTCTTTGAAATTGATTCTGAAACCTTCCACCTCTTCCTCTGCCATTATTACTTTGATTTTTATTTGAGCCTTGTTGGTTATGCCAGCAATCATAAGCTAGATGATTGCTCAATCCACAAATCCAGCATGTCTTCTTGTTATTGTTCTAATTACCTCTGCCTCTTCCATTTCCTTGACCTTTACCTCTGCCAATACCTCTTCCTCTTAAATAATTTGCTTGAGTAGTCAGCTCTTCTTCATCCTTTGCTTTACCTTTCTCATTTTTCTTCTTATTCTTTGCATACATAGCAGAGCTATATCCTTTATCTCCATCTGACTTCAAATCTTGCTCAAATGTGAGCATCAGTCCAAGCAATTGATTTAATTCTGGCACATAATGATTTAATGATAGTTGAGTTGAGAGTACAAAAGGTTTCCACCTCTCATCTCCTCTCAATCCTACAAGCAATTGTGCTATCAACCTATGATCTTCAATATCCTCATCAATAGATCCAAGACTATCTGCCAAGTCCTTCATCTTAGTGGCATAATCACTAATACTCTGACTTTGCTTTTTCTTAAATGTGGTGAACTCTGACCATAAGCTAGCCTTCCTAGCTTTAGTAGTGTTTTGGAAGTGATCTTCCAAAGCATTCCATATGTCTTCCGTTGTTTCTAATCCTCTAATATGTGGTAGCAAATGATCTGTGATAGTGTTATATATATAAGCCCTTGCACTTGCATCTCTCTTCTGCCATAGCTTCAAAGCTTCTAGTTCTTCTTTCCTTGGTTGAATCTCATCTTCAAATTTAGGCTTTTCTTCTTCACCTGTCACGTGTATCATTAGATCCTTACTCATAAGTAAGGCTTCCATTCTCATTACCCAAGCAGGATAATTATCTCTGTCCAATTTGTCAATAGACACATGATCTACCATAGTCTTCTTGCTTCTGCTATAACATGTGAGTATAAGGTTAAAGTATGGTACCTTTTGTAGATCTTTACCCTTGAGAATAACTTCGAAGCACTCCTCTGATGTCTTTTGTTGTTGAACACCTCAGCTTTCACCTCTTTAATGAAGAACTCTTCAATTCCTCTTGTATATGCTCCTCCTCTCACTCTTGAGGATCTTTCAGCTCTGATACCACTTGTTGGTGTATAAAACACCACAAGAACTAAGCTAAAGTGATATTAGAGCACCTCCATAACCATCATTAGCTTAGCAATACTCTGAATTTGAAAACTTCATCATTGAACTTAGTGAAATTCAAAACTTTACTTCTCAAAATCTGCACCTTTTCTTCTAGCTTCAAATTTAATATGTATTAGCTTGATCGGTACAAATTCTTTTGATCATTTGCTAATAGAATTTCTTTATAATGTTAAGCACACGTATCAAAAAAAACTTTCAAGTAATATCTTCAAAATCTTTTGATTTCACTTCAACATTTGAACTATGTCTGAAATCTAAAAAATGACTTCATCGATTTGACATACCTTCACTGTTAGACTCATTTCTCTGAATACGCGTCCCATTTTGTAAAGATTTTTTCATCAATTGTAGTTGAAGGTAGTAGCTTTAAAATGAGCTATCATTGATGGAAAAGTTTACATTGTACTATGAGATCTGACCTTAAGAAGATCAGGGAAAAGTGCGCCAGAAAACTCGTAACCGTCAACTAACTTACACACTGATATGAAATCACTTAGAATTCAACACACAAGAGGAATTAGACCAAATCCTTCCACACAAACATGTGTTATCTATCAGAGAAGATGTGCACAAAATGGCTTGGCCTCATTATGCTCATAGCCATGGAAAACTCTCCTATACTGAGTAGTTCTTCCTCAACATCTCTCTCAGAAAAACACGACTTTTCTCTATTCACTCAAGATTTACAAAATTGAGTTCACTATATTCTATTCAACTCAAATTGACTTATATACATATAGTCTACATACTCCTAGACTCAAAATCGTACTTTTTAAGATTCTATGTCAAGACTAAACTTTAATTTTGCACTAAAATACAAGAGTGAATTTGTCCCTTCACTTAGGCTTAGTTTTCTGAGTGCTTTGCCTTCACTTCTCTTTGTCTTTCTTCTTCCTTCATATATGTTCATATGTTCATGTCTAATTAGTGAGTGAAGCCCCAACAATATTCCATCAATCTTGCCTCATAATAGTAAGACTCCCCTTGGATCTGATCAAAACCTTGATTTGTCATTTCAGAACTAGTCAAAGGTGTCACTCGTACTAGGGATTTTTCTAGGTTTTCTTCTAGTTGGGCATACTTTACTGGAACTACATTCTGCGGTTGAGTGGTTGTTGTCCTAGTACAGGTTGCGATTGGCCATATCCTCCATGTTCATATGGTCTAGTTGTTCCTTGTGGTCTTCGATATGGGTTATACCTAGGAACTTCTCTGCCTTGTTCTCTAAGAGGGTATCTGTATGGCCTATATTGGGGTGGTACAAATAGTTGTGGTTGTCTATTAAATGGGTAGCTTTTAGTGTTGTGATTGGTGTACTTCTTCTCACGGTAAGAGTACATGTTAGGCCCCTAAGTTGGT
Organism: Ceratopteris richardii; assembly: GCA_020310875.1. Classification (NCBI taxonomy): domain Eukaryota; kingdom Viridiplantae; phylum Streptophyta; class Polypodiopsida; order Polypodiales; family Pteridaceae; genus Ceratopteris; species Ceratopteris richardii. Next base: position 4,976,132 of record CM035414.1, read on the forward strand.
TTTCTATCATAAGGGTAAGGCTGTAATAACCCTAATCCTTCTCTAGTGCAGACATGTGATGGATGATGTCCACCGCAAAGTGTGCAAATTCTTAACATTGGCACTCTCAAGGGGGGGTTCTAGTGGTTCCTTTGTCCTTTTACTCCCAATTTCTTGGCCACTAACTCTGACAATTCCTCCACATTACTCAAACTAGAAGTCTCATTGCTTCTTCTATCCTCTGGTTTGGTGGAATTTTCTGTGGTTTTGAGATCCTCAGCTAATTTGTCTTCCAAATCTATGCACTCTTGAAGGCACTCACTCAAGGTTTGCAATCATTTTACGTATACTAAGATTCTCAATGTTCCGTTGGTTAGACCTTCTAAAAATAGGGATATCATTTTCTGTTGAGAAGGTCTCTCTGTCACAAGACATCGGTCTACGTACTGATTAAATCTTCTTGCTGCATTTTTTACTGTCTCATTAGGAGCTTGTTTGAAACTATGTAATAAGGATGAGGAATTGTGCTTGATCCCTCGCTTAGTGAATTCCCCAATAAATTCTTAGAAGAACTGTTTGATATTGCCAAAGGAATTTGGATCCACGGATTGAAACCAAGTTAAGGCTAGTCCTGTGAGGGTTAGCCCAAAGGATTCATATTGCACATAAATTCATCCACTTGCTCCGCTAGCAACACCTGCGTGAATTCTGCAATATGGTCATAGGGCTCTCTTGTGCCATCATAATTATTTCTCATACATTTGGCCACTTGGATTGGTCTCAGTCTTCTGCCTAGCTCTAGGGATTGAATTATGATGGGAATAACGGGTTTTACTGAGTGTATTCCAGCTCCTACACCTTGGGGTGGTTCTACCCTAAAGGTGGTTCTATTCATATTTCCCATTCCCTGGCTAGTTTGGTTGTGGGAGTTAATTCCTGGCATGGTGAATTGTACCTATGGTATGTTGGGTATACTACACTGGCTTGTTTGTCCTAACATTGCACTTTTCAGTCCTTGCTGGGTCTAGAATGGGTTTTTTGAGGGAGTTGAATGATCTTGGGGAGGGAATATAGGCAGACCCGTGTACTTTAATCTAGACCTACCCATTTTATCTATAGGCCAATATCTTCTTTGATTTTGGTCTAGGTATGTAACTCTAGATGGATTTTCTGAATCCCTTACCTCGTATATAGTTATTGGGCTCATGCTTTCTCCTTGTGTGAGTGAATCAGTTTGTAGGAGTAGGTCTAGTCCATGTACCAAGTGCACATCCATCATATAATCATCTTGGAAAATCCTGTCTCCTCGCAATACTATAGTCCTTACTGACTTTCCCCTAGGGATAGTCACTGTATTTCCATTGTCAGTTCTCCCAAAAATTCCTTGTCCCACTAACTCTTCTCTTTCATTAATCTGATCAGGGTTTTCGGTTACTGCATATATCTAGCCCATCTTGTCCATGTAAACTCCACCTTTGTACTTGACAACTGGCCTTGGAACTATTTCTAATTCTGTAGTGTTTATCATTCTTGTTGCTGACCTATGTAGACCGTCGAGATAGATGGGTATTCCTTGCAAGTTAGTGGATATGTATTGAAAAGACATCCGATATTCCCCTTCCACTATAGACATAAAACCTTCCCTAGGTACTGACCTATGCATGTCTTACAAAGCCAAGAGTCTCTCCATGTTAAAAGACATTTCTGACTCACTCGTTTGTGAACTCACCACGTAGTGATAACCACTGAGTTGTGAGCTCAGGACTTGGTTGTATGGTTGACACTAGCCTTAGATGATTTGATACTTTATCTATCTCTTCCTATATGTCTACTTGATCTCAGGTTCGCTTGTCCTCCAAGCTCTTTCCCTGGCAATGGTGCCAAATTTGGTGTCACTCTAGCACAATGGCAAGAACCAACGTGAGGAGATCCACCTCATAAATGTCAATCCGTGGAGACATGAGGACTGGTTTGAAGACCGTGAGCAAGTGATGGCACAAGTGCATGAGTGAAAGCACACAAGCATGCACACACATACACACAGCGCGCACAAGGTAAGAGCAAGGAGTGGAACAATGGAATATCTTTGACTACAAAATTACTCAATTACAAAGCTCAAATCTACAACAAGGTAACCCCAAAAATGAGCTATCTAGCCTTTTTTATAGTTTTTTGAGTGGTTTTGGCCCTGTCCAGACCTAGTGTCCGACGTAGTTAAAAATTAGGTTTCAGGGCTTATTTGGGGGCTCAAATGGAGTCTAAAAATTATGAAAAATGGTAGGATGGCATTTCTAATACTCAAGCTCAAGGACTCCTCGGCTTGAAAAAGATGGAGTTGCAAAAATGGAAAATGGTATTTATAATGGTTTTTAGTGATAAAAATCACTATTTTTATAGATATTTCTTCTAAAAATTTGACATGTGCTTCTTGGAGCTCCCTACATGCTCCTTCATAGTGAAACATACTATTACAAAGACCCTAGTGAATCTAGTGGGCAGCTAGAATACGCTAATGTCATGTATGCAAATCCTAATTCTCGGCCTCAACCTAGAGAGATCAGACCCCAAGCACCTAGAGGACCATGCTACAAATGTCAAGGTGATCACTTCATTCCTGATTGCCCTATGCCTACACCAATGCACCTTAATCAGTGACGATTCAAGGTTCTTGTCAAGATTGTGGGAAAGAGCACCTTTTATGAGATTGTCCTAAGAACCCAAACAATGAGCCAAAAATCACTCCTATCAATGTCATTGGGTTAGTATTAGTAGATTCCACAGTAAGTATAACTTCCACTGCCCTAGTGCAAGTGGTCACCAGAGCGCATGCATTACAACAAGGTCAAGGCTTAGGCCACAAAAAGGGTTCCCTTAGTGAGACTGAGAGCCTAACAAAGAAAAGGAATAGAGCTTGGAAAGATAGTCGTGAAAGAATGAAAATGAAATGGTCTAAGAAGATGAGCAAGCTGGAGGAAAGCTTAAAAGCAATAAAATCCAAAATAGTTGAACTCACATCTCAAATGCACTCTCTCATACCACCACCGCCAACATCCCCACCACGTTCTAATCCACCACATAGAGTAGGATTAGTCCTTGTAGATCCCATTCCCAAAGACCTAGTCATGATGCTAAAAGCATATCGGGCTAGAATCCAAGAAGGGCCAAACAGTTCATGAAAAGTGTTACCCTAGAGATGACTTAGAGATTGAACGAATCAAGCTTTGTGTTAAGATGGTAGATTTAGCTCAAACCATGTTTGAAGCCAATCGGCTCTTTAACTACTCTAATTCAGCTAAGACATGGTTGCATTTTGATGGACTATTAGAAAGATTGGAGAGCTTAATTGCAAAATCTAGACAAGAAGCCACCTCCTAGGGTAAGGACAAGGTAAGTGAAAGAATGAGCATTCCTCCCAAGGAAGCTTATGTGCCTAATTCCACTGAACCAAACACCTCTTCTTCTATGAATCGGTACTCCCGAGAATTTCTAAGAGAGATTCAAAATGCAATCATAGCCAAACCTCTTTATGCCTTGTTGAGAAAATTTGAGTGGAATGACGAATGCAAAAATTCCTTCAATGAGCTAAAGAGACGTTTGTGCATAGCACCAATACTGACCACTCCTTATTGGAATAAACCATTCCATGTCCACGTGGATGCATCCAATCATGCAATAGGATGTGTGCTAGCACAACCCACAGGTGAAGGAAATCTAGATTTATATATAGCGTATGTGACTAGGCAGCTGAACTAAGTTATACAACAACTGAAAGAGAAGGCTGAGGCATGGTATATGCAGTAAAGAAGTTTAGATACTATCTATTGGCCAACAAGTTCAAGTTTTTCACTAATCATCAAGCCTTATTATATTTGGTCAAGAAACCTTGCAATATCGGACGCTTAGTAAGATGGTTCCTCTTACTAATGGAATACGACTTTGAAGTGGTTGTTAGGAAAGATAGGACCCACCTCAGAGCGGATCACCTTTGTCACATCACTTCAAGAGAGCCACCGTAGGGAGTGTCTGATGAATTACCCAATGCTTATCTGTTCAAGATAGAAGTTGTTCCTAACTAGGCAAATAAGTTGGTACCTGTCCTAACTTATGGACCTGCGAATAGGAATGTGAAGACGAACAAGGATGGAATTGTAAGATCACAAAACTATCAAATATTGGTAGGAAGCATGTATAAATAAGATATGGAAGGTGTTCTAGCTTGTTGTGTTGAGGACAATGAACATAGTAGTTGGTTGCAACAAGCCCATGAAGGATTGTTAGGGAATCACTATTCTAAACAATGACATTGCAAAATCTAAAATGTTTAGGAGTGTATTGGCCTAGTATGGATAAAGAAATACATGAGTGGATTAAAAATTGTCCAGGGTGCCAAGAACAACCCCCAGTGGAAGAGGCTTAGGACTATACCTTAGTTGGAGAAAACCTATACCAAAGAGGAAAAGATGGTTACCTAAGATTGTGTGTTCATGAGTCAGACTATTTGAAAATCTTAGAAACTGCTCACAGCGGCACCGTCGATGGACACTTCAGGCCCGATCAAGTAATCAAGACCATTCTATTCTTAGGACTTTGGTGGCCCACTCTTCATATGGATGCACATACCTATGTGAAGAAATGTGATACATGCCAACATGCACAATATCCAATAAGGAAAGAGGAGATGCCTTTGAGGCCAATGATGGAAGGACGTGCATTCTCAAAGTGGGGTATCGACTTTGTAGGTCCTATTAACCCTCCAGCTAGAAACTCCCATGCAAAATACATTATTGTAGCCACCCACTACCTTACACAGGAGCTGGCAGTGGTCAACTATAAAGAAGCTATAAGTCAATAAGAAACCAGATCGACTACAAGCATAGAACTAGCGATAGAAGCAAAGCGTGTCAAGGGACGATGGAGACAAAGAGGGGGAGAGTGTTGCAGAGAAAAGAGGAACAAAAGAAGAGCCCCAAAATTTTCAAATTAATGAGCACAAATTTTCTTCTTCAAAATCCTAGGAAATTCCCTCGAAGCTATGTAAATGCACTAGAGGTATCCTCTAGATGCATAAGCCAAAATCCTTGTAACATAACTCTTGTAAAATATTAGGAAATTAGAGATTAGTCAATAAAGTGCCGGTCTCTTGTGTGAAAGGACCATTTTTAGGGCACATGTATATAAGTCACTTTGTGATTCTTTGTAAGGACTTTTTGCCATTGTGAAGAAGAAGAGCAGAAATTCAAATTTGCTTCTTTCCTACTGATTTCCTCCTTCTCTATGATCTTTTGTGTGTGTGTGTGTAATGCTTGGAATGTGTGTTTAGGATTGTAAGCTATCCAAAGTGCACTCTCCTTCTTGAGAGCTCCACGGTGATTTCCTCATAGTAGAAAACTGTGCTCCATGCATTGCACATGGTAATCCTCATAGAGGTTGTAGAATATGCAAAAAAAAACACAATACACAGGGAGCACGAACTCAAACTTCTAAGGTGTTACAAATGGGGTCAAACCTCTAGTCTCTGGCTGACCAGGAAACTATATATTAACAAATGGGGTCAAACCTCTAGTCTCTGGCTGACCAGGAAACTTCTAAGGTGTTACAAATGGGGTCAAACCTCTAGTCTCTGGCCTTTCACATGGATACTAACAGTAACACGGTCATAGTCTAAAAATCACATGAAATTTGGTGAGCATATGAAAGGCAATTTGGAGTTCAGAACGGCATCGTTTTGTGGTGTCAAAATCATGATTTGAGCTGGTTGCGGCTCCAAATTCATTATTGCACTGCCTATGTAAGTAATTTTTCTTTTTTTCCAAACATATATACAAGTTTTGATTTGCCAGTATAAGTGACTCAAGTCTGCTACAAGTTTAGTAAACTCAACATAGTAGTTTTGTTCAACTTTTTGAGATACCATCATTTTTCTACATCAGGGTATTTTAGTTAGTGTCCATGGTTGAAAGCTATAATGTAACTACTATGGTACTTGGAAAATCAGAATGGAGGCCTATTTTCAAGGTTGAAATCTCTATGGGATTGTAGTAGGTGATGAAGTTATGCCTCCTCCAAGATCCAAAGGAGGACCTACACAAGAGGAGAAAGAAAAACTCACACTTTGGTGTGCAAGGGATGCTCAAGCAAGGTCATACATACTAAAATCTATCTCTTAGTCTTTTTTTACCACATATTAGAGGATGCAAAACAACTCAAGGGACTTGGGATGCACTTGATATATTTTTCTTAGCTAGTATCAAGGCTAGAAAGAACCATCTTTGGAACAAGTTCAACCAACAAAAGAAGACACCTAAACAAACTATCATAGAGTTTGTTACCTAGGTCAAGGAATTTGTAGATCAATTAGAATCTATTGGAGAGCTGAGTGAAGAAGAGGCCATCATGAGGCAGATTCTAAATGGAATTGGAAGTGATAAGCAATGGCAATCCTTTAGCACAACTTATGATCATATCATGGATGGAAAAACCCTAGATTTCAACGTATTCCTTGGAAAAATCTTCAACCGAGGCCAAAAATAATATGAAGGAAGGTAACTCTTATCAAGGTAATACTACAAGTTCTCTTTATGAAGATAACAAAGATAAGAAGCATAAAGACAAGGAGAAGGAAGATGATGAAGAAGAGACTTCCCAAGCCAACTATGCAAGCAAGAGCAAGTGAAAAGAGAAAAGAAAGGAGCAAAGGATGAAAAATCAAAAGGTCAAAATGTTCAAACTTGTGCCATGTATGAGAAGACTAACCACACCACTCAAAATTTCTTGTTCAATGGAAGCACTCAGATACGAGGTTGAAGAGGTGGACCTAGCAACACCATAGGCAGAGGTGGACACAACTTTAAGAACAATAATAGAATATCATAATAGAAGGGCCTTCAACAAAGGTGCACTAGCATTATGTTAGGGAGAGGTTCTCTGCTCGAGAGATCAGTTTGGCATATGTGCCCACAAAGGAGAACATTGCAGAACTTTTCACAAAGGCTATGCCTAGGGAGAAGTTTGAAGCTTTCCGAAAAGCTTTGGGCTTACTTCCTTTTGTGGATTGATTCCACATAGCTTGGCACTTCCTTATACATGAGTGCAAGCCCCTTTTTCACTGCATCAATCCCAGGGGGATTTGTTGATATATTTAGGTAGTGATGTGTGTGAACACTTTGGGACTGTCGGGCCACTTTTTTTCATCCTTAGGATGTTCTTTTCCTCGACTTGTATATACACCTATAACCCTAATGGGTCATTTATCTTTGTACATTCTAGTGGTAAAACATTCAGTATTGTGTGTTGTGTTCCAAGCTTGTTCTTCTTCTTTGCGTTGTTTGCGTGCTTCCATAGACCTCAAAGTCTAACAAATAGTGTCACCTAAAGAGATATCACAATCTGATACACACATTTACATTGAAGGTTTTTTATTAAGATGTTTCAATTTATCAGCCCCTAGCACTTCCAACAAACCTGTGTAAACTCACCTAAAAGAGGGTGATGAATTGGAGAAAATAGCAGAATCTGAGAAGGAAGACACTATCAAAGAGACTCCTCTAGAAGTTCAAGAAGATGAAGGATCAGTTCTCACTCTAGCATCTCAAAGATACAAAGAAAGAGAAAAAGAAGCTCTCAAGGAATTCATAAGTTTTAATATCATGGAGAAGGAAGAAGGAGTTGAAGGTGTAATAGAAGTCAAACAGTTGTAGAGGAATGTGTGATTGCAAGCCACATAATAATGGAAAAAGCAACTCCACAAAAAAATAGAATACTGTGTTAAGATGGATGAATTAGAAGAGAAAGCATTAGAAAAAAAGGAGCCAACACATTATGTAGTAGAATAAATTCAAAATGTGTTAAATGATGTTCAAAATGAAGGTTCAAACCCATATGTAAAAAAAGAAAGACATAATCAGTTCAAAGCAAGAAGATTCAGAGGCAATACATGAGGAGGAGAAGCATCTTGAAGAGATTACAATCCTACAAGCAGCTGAATATAATCAAGAAGTAGATAAAAAATAAGATTCAAGAGGATTAAATGAAGATGAACAGGAAGAAAACCAAATAGAAGTGAAGTAGGAGGAGCTCACCACATGTATAGAAAGAATCCCTAAAGATTTTAGGGGAGTATGTCATATTATCATAAGTAACATGAGGGATTTAGACCTTCAAGCATATTTATCATAATGTCTAGCATGGTGGCAGAGTTAGAGTATATTAAAGGTAGTAAAGTCATAGAAGAACATAAGAATGAGAAGAGAAAATTAGAAGAAGAGTTGAGAGAGCAACAACAAAAAAGTGAGAAATATTTGGAGAATGCAATTGCACTAGAGACTCGTGGTGCATAGTAAAAATAGAATAATGTTTTTGGAAAAAAATGCACAAGGTAGAATGAGACCATCACAAAGATGGGAGAAGATATCAGGAAGTTAAAATCAACGAATAGAGTCCTAAAAACCTCACATCATGTGCTCTCCAAAGCCAATTAGGAAATTAACAAAATATTAATGGGACAAGGTCATGTAAAGGTAGAAGCAGAAAGCTATGGAACTCAAAATGAAGAATTAGAAAAGTTAAGAAGAGAAGTGACTCAAATCAAGGAAGAACTGAAGGATGCCAAAGATTTAGAGAAGCAAGCCAATGTGCATGCAGCCAATGCCATGAGAGGATATAACATCTTCAATGAAAAGTTGGGAAAAGAAAGAGCTACATGGAAACAATAGAGAGCTGAGTTGTTGAAAGAGATGAAGAATGGAAATACCCATGCAAGATGTGGTTCAAGAAAGGTAAGGTACTACAGTTGTAACATCCTCTCTTGTGCATGAAATATATGCAAAAGAACCAAGATCTATAGAGGAATTAGATGATGAGTCAGATGAATTCATACAATAGCTACTCATTGACAAGGAAGCGAGGATGAGATACATACAAAAGATGCACGATCAATATGAGGATCAAATTATCAAATTTGCCTTAGAAAATGGAGTGAGCCCTGATCACAATCATTCAGTAGCAGATGGCTTGGGAATACCCTTCTGTATGGTATTGGAAAGTATAAGAAACTATCAAACTGCTAGAGTAGGTGTGCAACCCAATGCATACCTAGCATGTGAAGAGCATTTGGCAGTTACAAAGGAGCTATTTGAAAAAGCCAATCCTTCATAAAGGAACAACTGGCTAGACAAAAACAAATAATGTGAAAAATTTGGGTAGATGCACCACTTCATATAAAGATCAATCCATATTTTTTTCCAGTAGCAAGAAGAAGAGACTTGCCCACCTTTTGGAAGACAAGAAATGAAGGTTTTATCCCAGCAAAGTGGCTGAATTTCCATGAAATTGCAAGACCTAAAAGAGGAGCTTGGCAGACCACAACGTACATGCTCACAACTTCCAAATCAGCAATAGAAAACCTCAAGGATGTCAATGATTTTGCTTGTATATTATTAATTACGGTTTTGAAACTGATCATTACTTGTATAGAAACCTTTAGTAACACAAATTTAAGAGCCCTCTTCTATATAGGTTTCAATGCACCCTCTTATGACACTTCTTCTTTTATTTGAGTGAGACACTAGATAGAATATGCTTGATGGCTTATTATAGCAGAGTAATATTTATGGGAAGACACTATGTACAGATATTCAAAGATGCTTTTGACTATGAATTTTTTGAAAGAGAATCAGAAGTCTTTGACAAACTATCACTACTTATGATAGCTAGGTTAATAGCATATGAAGAAGATTATACAGAGTATATTAAGGACATAATAGATAAACCAATAGCTATTGTACAATGGAGAAAAACACTTTTTGAAATGGTTAATGATTTGAACATAAAAAAAAGAGAGATTCACAACCTAGTGGCTCAAGTATATCAAAGCAACAAAATGCAATAACTTCAACAGTAACCAAATTTTGTCAAGGATGAGAAAAGAAAAGGATGTAAAGCATGTTAGAAGAACACTTTTTGGAGATAGAAATGTTTTGTAAAATAGTAATTTTGGAAAATAGAAAGCTTGGATGGATGTTAAAATAAGGAAGAGTCTTTCCCATAATTAGAAAAAAGTTATGTAACTTTTTGAGAATTTTTAGAGATCTCAAGTGAGTAGAAAATTAGATTAGAGGTTTAGAGGGCCAATTTTCAAGTGTGAAAGGGAAGACTTAGAAAAGTATATAAGTTAAGTTATGACTTATTTTTATGATGATGATTTGTACTTGAATGATTAATGAGAACTTGAGAGCCCTTGTTGATCTTCTCTAGATCTCATAATTTAGCTTTCATGGTGATTTGTTGATTATTTTTTGAGTGTTTATCATGGATATGTCTTGGTGATCAGTTGTGCTTTGAGTATTTCATGCTATTGTAAGTCTAGTTCATTATGATGAGTCTCCATAACCTTGCAAAGTGTTGTTCAACTTGAGTGTGTGATTTTGTGAGAATCACGATTGTTTCCTCTTTTGGGTACTTATATTGAAATTAAATTTTGATGTAACTAATGTCTTCCTAATGAAAAATGGCACACTTTAGGCACAAAAATCATAAAAAAAGCTTTCTTCTAGCTTTATTTACAAGAACCTAGAATTTTCACTAAAAAGTTCTAAAATCTTTGTTGAAACTGATCTTGTTAACAAATCTTGCATTCCATTAATGAAGAAAGGGTTGTGGTCTTAGAATACTTCCTAGATTGAGAATTTAAAATGTTTAAGTTTTTTGTTTTCTTTATACGATAATGGTTGGAGAGGACAAATCCAAAGAAGAACAAACAATGATAAGTTTGGATTTTTACCTATAAACTTCTCTTCAATTGTAACTTGGTGTACAACAACATTCAGGGTTCTATTCATGATGTATATAGCAATGTGCACAAATTTTGCCCAATAACAATGGGGCATATTTTTCTTAGCCATCAACGGTATTGTTGTTTCTACAATATGTCTATTTTTGCATTCAGCAATGCCTTTCTCTTGTGGTGTGTGCCTGCATGAAAGCTTCCTTCCAATTCCATGAATTTTTAGAAAACTAATAAATTTATTTGACATGTATTCACCTCCTCAATCAAATCTTAATGTTTGAATGTAATGCCTTGTTTGCTTTTCCACCATAGCCATGAAATTTAAAAGTGAGTAAATACCTCATTCTTCTCTTTCATGAAGTATACTCATACTTTTTGTGTATGTTCATCAATGAAAGTGACTTAAAATCTACAATGTCCCATAGATGTGGTCTTTGTAGAACCCCAAAAGTCTATATGTACTGTTTCTAGCACATTCTCATTCGCATGCTTGTCATGTAAAAATGATTCCCTTGACTGTCTACTAAATTGACATGGTTCACATACCTTCTCCATTTCTACAACCTTGAAATTTGGTAGTCCATCGACAAGATCCTTTGATTGCATCAACTTCAGCCTTTGCAAATTTTCATGTCCAATTTGTTTGTATCCAATCTCTAGGTTAACAATAACACATGTACCTTTTGCAAAGATGGATGCATTCATTTTAGGAATTTTCATATTCAAGGTGAACATCCTACCCACTTTGTTCACTTAACTTATCAAACTTCCATTCTATTTGTACTCTTCTACATATAAAACGTTAGCATTGAACATGAGTTATAATCTCTAGTCAACCATTTATCCAATAGAAACTAGGTTATTTGTTATATTGGGAACATATAGTACATCAACAAGATGTTTTACCTTCCCATCCTCCATGGATAGTGCTATGTTTCTTGTATGCTCTATAGGATGTGATGTATCCTCACCTATTTCAATAAATCAAGGAATTGGCAATTTTTGCAAACTATTAAACCAAATTGCATGGTTGTTCATGTGATTTGAAGCACCAAAATCAAATGTCACAAAATAAGAAGAAGGTGGTGAGTATCAGTAAAATACTTTACATGTGTCAAATGTGTCTCATGTGCCTAGGATTCTCAATTGTGTCTATGCACGGCATTGTAAGGTGGCCCTATATTAATGCATACTATAGAAATGCATGATGTGAATGGTGCAAAAGACAGGGTTATGCCAAAGACACAATGGTTGTTGTGCGTCGAGGATTTTGATGTTACTTGTAGTTGTTGATGCAATTTATGTTTGAATCTTGAGATGATGCAATCAATCGATGGTTGAATGACAAATGATCATTCCCCCTTATAGGGATCCATTTCAGAACAGTGTTTGGCCATGTGTAGATCACTTTTGGCCCTTTCATCTTCGAATAGTTTCTTAAATTTTGTATCCGTCGTGGTTGGTGCTTTGGTTCTTTGGGGGCTAGTGGTGCTTTTGTCTTCATAACCCATACCCTTGATTATTGTCTTCTTATTGTTGTTGAAGAGGTGAGTTGATCTTCTTTTGATCTTTGTGCTTTGTTCTAACCCTTGCCTCTCCTTGGCTTATTCATTGAGACTTTTCTTGTGTGGGAGAGCATAGGTTTTTGTGCATGTAATAGCTTTTTGGGTACCCACCTATATAATTGCCCTTGTTGAGCTCTAGATAATGCCTTAGGTATTGGTGCAAATGTCCAAGCCTTCACATTGGGCTTAGTATGGAAGACAATATGTGCAACTATCACTTGATGAAGCATGTGAACTTTGGCTTGTAACCACTTGATCATTTACGATTTGTAAAAGATTAAATCATTTAGAGAATCTTGTAAAAGTCTATAACTCGTGGAGTTAAATAGAATATTAGTTATGACTTTAGATTGAGAGAATAACTCCTAGATTAGAGGAGTCTCCTTTAGTTGGAGCCAAGTTTGAATTCAAATTCAAACTTGGAAGAAAACTCTGATAAAAAGAGGCTTTGTAAATGTCGCAGTAAAGTGGCCTCATTTTGGAGCTCTCTTCTTGATCATTTCTAGAACTTGAGTAGCTCACACCATAGCCCACTTAGTCCATCATCATTGAGCATCATTACAATGCCAATCATCTTGTACAATCATGTTTTATAATACATATAGTTCATTAAACATCTCTGTCCACTTCTCTGCTATGACTACTCTGAACAGTCAACTTTCTCTAGTCATATCTCAGTGAATACTCAACCCTTTTTTTTAATCTTTGGTTTTTTGGAACCATCTTAAAGTTCTACTTTATGCTTTCAAAATCTCAAGGCATTTGGTTCAGCTATGTGGGATAAATCATCATTGAAGTGCTCACTGGTCATCTACTGGTTAGTCCCTAAAAAGTCGGGGGTAAGCTTTGGATTGCTAAACTTATTTCTCATAGCATAGTTTATCATTTTACGTGCTTCCACTTGCAATCATTATCTATCTAAGCTAGTTGAATTTCCTCAAAAGGAATTTCATCAATTGTTACTGTACAATGAGCTTTGAGCAAAAGAACCAGTAGGTGTATGGTCTAAAATAGCAAGTTTTGTGACACTAGCTATTTATGAAGTAGTCTGTTTTGATTCAGTTGTTTCAAGCATCAACTCCAAAGTACATAGGTACTCTATTGGTGTCATATGCAAGCTAAAAGGGCCTACTATATAACTTTGAAGTGTATTAGGGCAGGTACAAAGTAGGTTTTAGCTGTATCACCTCACTTCCTTGAGGTATCCATCCATCTCCTCCAACATTAGGCACCCAAATCTATCAAATACCTTGTGGTTGAGCTTGTCCTAGTTTCTTGGTTCTTCTTTTGGCATGATTGGCTTTTGTGGATGGGAATTGTTGGGGCAAAGCCAGTGGTTGCTCTCCTTTTCGTAACTAGATCTACTTCATGTCTCGAAGTACTTTCTTCTTAAATTTTTTGTGTCTATTTGATATAGCAGCTATCGTGTACTGTTTTGCTTGCCTCTTTGGTTGAATTCCTATGCTGGCATTATTCTTTGAAAAAGAAGAAAGGTCTGCTCGCCCATGAGCCTATTCTCCCATGACTGAGTCCATTTGCATCATAGAGCTTTTGACACATAAAAAATCTTCCTTTCTAAGATTAGGCTTAGAAGAACTGAGAGAATGTGTGCTACTTGGATTTGTTATCATGAAATTCTCTAATTCTAATGTAATGCATTGTTTATGTACCCAAACATGAAGAAGTTAATTGCATGGTCATAGATCCAGTCTTGACCCAAGATAAGTGGTTCCATAAGATCCTCATCTTCACACACTATTGGTGCATTTCAAGCATTCACACTTGGCTTGGAATCTTGGAAGTTTAGCTTGAACAAAACTCATCAAGGCTTCACTTGAAGGAAAAAGCATAGGAACCCATATCTATAGCTATTACCATTTACTTCTTGTAAAAGTCAAGAATGACTTGGAGTTTTATGTAACCACTCACCAACTTGATTAGTCGTGGATTCTTAGTTGATTTAATGGAGAGAATATCTCCCTACTTTTAGTAGAGATATTCTAGGGAGCCTACATTTGAATTTCAAATTCAAATCATAGAAAAACCTCTATAAAAACTATGGAAAAAGTCGCGGCTGCAGTTCCTTTTGTAGTAGCTCAACTCCCGAGGCTTATTGCTCTTGTACATGAACAAGTGTTAGTGCTGCTTCATAGCCTACACCACCACACCTCAATTAGCTATGCTTGTCATGCTAATGAGCTTGTATAATCATACCAATCAATAGATATTTACACATTCATCATATCTGGTTCTCTGTGTTTTCTACTTCAAGTCTGTCAACTTCCAAGGAGCATTTCTCAGTGTTCACTGAACCAAATCAAGAGCTCGTTGGAACCAGCTCAAGGTCTTCTACAAGCATACAAAATTTTAGGTGATTTCATTCAGCCATTTGGGAGAAATCGTGCTCGAAGTAGTCACGGGTATTGTTCTGCACAACTCCTAAAAAGTCGGGAGTGCTCCTAAGTTTGCTAAATCAATTTCTCTGGATGTGGTTTATCATTCCTTTTCATTCCACTTGCAAATGGTAGCTTATTAAGGTACTTTAATTCCCCCAAAAGGAATTGTTTCAATTGCAAGTGTGCTGGTCACACTGAGCATAACACTGAGCAGGTATCATTACAAAAATAGCAAGTTTTTTGGATTTGTGAAGGAACCAAGTTATCTGTTTTGGTTTGATCACTACACAAATCATTTGCAAAGTACATATATGGTTTCTTTGTGTCATTTGGAAGCTAAGCAAGTGTACTAAGCATATCTAAAGCTAAAGGGGACTGAAGCGAAGCTGGTCTAGCAGCTTCAACTCATTTCTTGAGTGCATCCAACCATCATTCCCAACAGTGGTATCAGAGCAAATAAGGTAAACATGGGAGATGGTTTTCCTTCATTCATTGACAAATTGGACAGGAATAATTACCAAGCTTGGTCTCTAAGGATGAAGACCTATCTACAAGGAAGGAGCATATTTGGATACATATCAGGAGATGAGGAATTACCCTCATTCAAAACTAGAGGACTACCCACCAAGGATGAACATGAGAGACTCAACCAATGGTGTGCAAAGGATGCTTTGGCAAGGTCTTACCTTCTTAACTCTATATCTGACTTTCTTTTACCTCATGTAAGGAATTGTAAGACTTCCCAAGAGACTTGGGAAACCTTGTCAAACTACTTTTCTTCCAACACAAGGGCCAGGAAGAATCAACTGTGGATTGAATTCACAACCCTTAGGAAGCAGCCCAAGCAATCAGTCTCAGAATATGTGACAAAGATTAAAGATGTGGCAGACCAATTAGCAAGCATTGGAGAGGAGATTGAAGAGGAGCAAATAGTCAGGCAAGTAACAAATGGACTCAAGGCAGATGATAAGTGGGAAAGCTTCACCACTGCAATGGACCTCTATATGGACATGCACACCCCAGATCTCACAACACTCATGGGCCAACTATTCACACATGAAGCAAAGTTTACAAAGGCAGGAGATCAATCAAAAGGTAACAACCCCTCTGCTCTCTATACTGATAAGAAAGTTAAGGATAAAGGTAAAGGGAAGAAACAGGATGAAGAAGGCTCTACCTCCCAAGCTAATTATGCAGGGAGAGGTAGATCATCAAGAGGCAGGGGCAGAGGAGGTAAGTCAGGTAGGGGGAGACCCTACAGCTCATCACCATGCAACATTTGTGGATTGTCCAATCATACCACAGATGAATGCTACAAGAACTACAAGAATCAGAGAGGAAGAGGCTACTCAAGAGGTGGATACTCTCAAGGGAGAGGCAGATTCAACCAACATCAAAGCTACAATGGATACAACAATCAATACAACAACAATTACAACCACAACCACAATGGTAACTACCAAGGTGGATTCAGAAACAGAAGGGACTACAACAATTACACAGAGGAGCAAGATGACTCCCTATTGATCATGAATATGACCTCCAAGGCAGGTACAAATGATGATCATTTATTTTATATTGACTCAGGATGTTCTAACCATGTAGCTGGCAATGTGGCACTACTTTCTGATTTGGAAGAACCCAAGGGCAAACATCAGGTACAAACAGGTGATGATACTAAACATTCTGTTGTTAAGATTGGAAATGTGAAGACATGTGATGGTAACCAGAACCTATTGAGCAGGGTACTCTATGTACCAACCATCACCAAGAATCTAATGAGTGTTGGTCAGATTGTGGAGAAAGGTTTGCAGGTCAGATTCACACAACATGGAGCATATGTGGAGGACCCAAGACATGGATTCAGAAAGATAGCCAAGGGAGAAAAATCAGGTAGATTGTTTACTTTTGAGCTAGAAGACACCAAGAACATTGCTTTGTATAATTACAAGGATCAAACACTTTCAGAGTTAGAGATATGGCACAAGAGGTTAGGTCACATAGGTGAAAGAACCCTAAAGCAAATATGCAGGGATCAATGTGTGCTTGGGATACCTAATGTGTCCAAGCAACACATGATTTATAAGTGTGGAGCATGTCAATTTGGTAAGTCTCCCAGGTTGCCCTACTCAAGGAAAGGTTTCATGCATGAAGACTACCTAGACTTGGTACACACAGATGTTTGGGGACCTATCAAGGACCCCTCCATTTCAGGTTCAAGGTATTATGTGTCCTTCATTGATGATTATAGCAGATGGACCATCTTATACTTTATGAAGCATAAAGATGAAGTGTTTAATTGTTTCAAGAGGTATCTTGCACTTGTTGAAAACCAAACAGGAAGAAGCTTGAAGAGGCTAAGGTCAGATGGTGGAGGAGAATACTTCTCAAATGAGTTTGAAGATTTCTTACAGGAAAGAGGCATCAAAAGGGAGATTACTACAAGGTACTCACCTGAACAAAACGGAGTAGCTGAAAGAAGGAATAGACTCATAGTAGAAACAGCTAGGTCTATGCTTAATGAAAAGAAATTGCTAAATTATCTTTGGGCAGAAAGTGTATCCACTGCCACCTATCTCATAAACAGGTTGCCATCCAAATCACTTGATGGCATGACACCATATGAAGCTTGGCATGGTAAGAGACCCTCTCTGGATCATTGTAAAATCTTTGGTTGTGTAGCATATGTGCATATTCCCTCACAGGTAAGGGGAAAGCTAGATCCTAAAGCTGAAAAATGTATCTTCATTGGTTATGATTTGAACCAAAAAGGATACAGATTCTACAACCCAACAAACAAAGGCTTCAAGGTAAGCAGAGATGTCATCTTTGATGAGAATGAATCATGGTATGAGAATGATTGCAGGAAGGTTAGCCTACCCTATGATATGGAAGAAGACTTCCCAAGGCTCACCAAGGAGGAACCAATTCAGAAAGAAGATTCAAGCTCAGATGATGATGATACAATAAATCTTGAGGAGTTCAAGGCTTGGAAGTCCAAAGGAAAGATGAAGATGAAAAAGCAAGAGGATATACCAAAATCCTCAACTCAAGCAATTAGAAGATCTAAGAGAGAAAGCAAAAGACCTATCAGATTTGGGTATGACACATCACTTGTAACTAAACATTCTGTATATCTTGCAAAGGATTTGTTGAATGAAGAACCAGGTACCTATGAAGAAGCAATTACCAAACCAGAATGGAAAGGAGCTATGGATGAAGAAATGGAAGCTCTCAAGGAGAGTGACACTTGGGACTTGGTACCCAAGAAAGACTCTATGAAGGTGATAGGATCCAGATGGATCTACAAGCTAAAGAAAAATTCAGATGGAACAATAAACAGGTACAAAGCTAGGTTGGTAGCCAAGGGTTTTGCACAAACCCAAGGCATTGATTATGAGGAGACATTTTCTCCTGTGACTAAGATGCCAACTATCAGAATATTGGTGAGTGTAGCTGCATCCAAAAATTGGAACATGTACCAATTAGATGTCAAGAATGCTTTTCTGAATGGATGGATATCTGAAGAAGTCTACATGTCACAACCACCTTGTTGGAGCAAGTCTATGACAAGCCTAAGTATTGGCTTGAGTCTCACAAAGTCATTAAAGAAGCTTCAAAATGAAGACTATGTAAAGTTCACTTGTGAACTACCTCTTGTAACTTTTGAAGAGTTTACTTAATGTAAAAGTAAGAGAATCTTAAGTGGTTGAGTCCACATGATCAAGAATGGAAAGAGGAGCCACGAATTCGTGATTTGTGGTAGGTAGAGAATCAAATCAATCATTGATTGATTGGAGAGTGATTGAGGGAAGTTAGCCTCCCAAACTCAACTATAAATAGATGGCAGTTTTAGTCGTGGTTAGAGAGACCTATGTGAAGACCTCCAAGAGCTGAGCTTTATGCCATTTCAAGGTGTGATTACAAAGCACACATATGTATCAGTAAGTCATTGTATTGTACAAGCAATATAGTTTCATTTTTATGATTATTTGAGGTCATCTTTCCATGTTCTTGTGATGTGTACTACTCACTGCGATTACTTCAGTTTTTCTCAGTCAGCTTGCAGAGATTGTTTCTCTGCACTTGGTTCATCATTTTCAGTGATTTAACTTGGTAAAGTTAGCTCTATAAGTCTACTATATGCTCACAAATTTTCATGTCATTTGGATGTTGGAATCTTCAGTTATGTTCATTTGAAGTCAACAGGGTATGTTCATCTTCACTTCTCTGTCAGGTACCCGACTTTTTCAGTCATCTTGTCAGAGTCATTTCTCAGTGTTTACTCATCCAAATTCAGTGATTTTAAGCTTGTTGGATTCCGCTTACTGTCTAGTATAAGCATACAAATTTTCATGATCATTAGATTCTTACATCTTGAGTTATGTTAATTTTTCTACTCACTGGTCTATTTCTGTAGCAGCCCGTGAAAATCGGGATGATGTCATCACTTGTTAAAAGTCATTCTCAGTGTGTGGTTTGTTATTTTTGATGAGATTACTCTCTAAAGTTAGCTCTTTAAGCTACCTAGCCTTCCCCAAGAGGAATTAATCTAATTGCTGCTGTGCTCAGAGAATTATGTAAAACACTGGACAGGTGTATCAACCAAGAATAGCAAGTTTTCACCTCTGAGCTAACTCCAACTTATCTGTTTTGATCTATCTTTTTGAGAGTGATCTTCCAAGGTACATAGGGTGTCTAATACATCCATTGGCAAGCTAAAAGGGCCCACCATCTACTCCTGGAGTTCATTTGGCTGGTGTAGAGCAAAGATTTTGCAACACCTCTTCATCTTCAACACATACCTATCCATCTCTTCACACACCTGGCTATGAAGACTCCAAGAAAGTAAATTATGTCTGTAAATTGAAGAAGGCTCTATATGGATTGAAGCAGGCACCTAGAGCATGGAATTACAGGTTGAAAACCTACCTCCAAGACCAAGGATTTGTGATGAGTAAAGCAGACACTTCTCTGTTCATAAAGAGAAGTAGTACAGAGGTAATCTACTTGTGTGTTTATGTTGATGACATCATCATTACAGGTAATGATGTCAATGGGATTAGACACATCAAAGGACAGATGATGAAAGAATTCAAGATTAGTGATCTTGGATTATTGAAGTACTTCTTAGGTCTTGAGTTAGTCTACACCAACTCAAGTATATATATCACTCAAAAGAAGTATGTACAGGATATGGTCAAGAAATTTGGTTTGCAGGATGCTAAAGTATCTACTACTCCAATGGAGGTCAACCTAAAGCTAAGTGCTCATGAAGGAGAAGAAGTCCAACACATCACAGGGTATCAAAGTATGGTAGGTAGCTTGAATTATGCTACCTTGACAAGAATTGACATAGCATATGGATTTAGTGTGCTTAGTCAATTCATGCACAAACCAAGGACACCTCACCTAGAGGCAGCAAAGAAGATCTTGAAGTATTTGAAGGGAACTCAAAGCCATGGTTTGTATTTTCCACATACATCAGATATTGACATTAAGGTTTATTCAGATGCAGATTGGGCAGGATGCAAGGATGATAGGAGGAGCACTTCAGGTTACATTTGTTTTGCAGGAGATAAGCCTATTTCTTGGTCAGCCAAGAAACAACCTACAGTGGCTTTGTCATCCACTAAAGCAGAGTATAGAGGGCTTGCCAATGCCACCCAAGAAGCTATCTGGTTGAAGCTTCTATGTACAGAATTAGGCCTATATACAAGGCCACCAATCATATTTGGAGCTAACACTAGCTCTCTTCACCTTGCAGCTAATCCAATATATCATGCTAGAACAAAGCACATAGAGGTTCATTACCACTATGTGAGGGAGAAGTTGATAAGCAAGGATATACAATTGATTTATGTGTCTACTAATATGCAATGTGCAGATTTACTTACAAAGGCATTGGATAGAAACAAGCTATGCAGATTCAAATCCATGATTGGATTGCAGGATGTGATTGAAGACTAAAGATGAAGACTTGAGCCAAAGTGTTTGGCTTGAGGGGGAGCTATTGGTGCATTTCAAGCCTTCACACTTGGCTTGGAATCTTGGAAGTTTAGCTTGAACAAAACTCATCAAGGCTTCACTTGAAGGAAAAAGCATAGGAACCCATATCTATAGCTATTACCATTTACTTCTTGTAAAAGTCAAGAATGACTTGGAGTTTTATGTAACCACTCACCAACTTGATTAGTCGTGGATTCTTAGTTGATTTAATGGAGAGAATATCTCCCTACTTTTAGTAGAGATATTCTAGGGAGCCTACATTTGAATTTCAAATTCAAATCATAGAAAAACCTCTATAAAAACTATGGAAAAAGTCGCGGCTGCAGTTCCTTTTGTAGTAGCTCAACTCCCGAGGCTTATTGCTCTTGTACATGAACAAGTGTTAGTGCTGCTTCATAGCCTACACCACCACACCTCAATTAGCTATGCTTGTCATGCTAATGAGCTTGTATAATCATACCAATCAATAGATATTTACACATTCATCATATCTGGTTCTCTGTGTTTTCTACTTCAAGTCTGTCAACTTCCAAGGAGCATTTCTCAGTGTTCACTGAACCAAATCAAGAGCTTAAGAGCTCGTTGGAACCAGCTCAAGGTCTTCTACAAGCATACAAAATTTCAGGTGATTTCATTCAGCCATTTGGGAGAAATTGTGCTCGAAGTAGTCACGGGTATTGTTCTGCACAACTCCTAAAAAGTCGGGAGTGCTCCTAAGTTTGCTAAATCAATTTCTCTGGATGTGGTTTATCATTCCTTTTCATTCCACTTGCAAATGGTAG
Organism: Ceratopteris richardii; assembly: GCA_020310875.1. Lineage (NCBI taxonomy): Eukaryota > Viridiplantae > Streptophyta > Polypodiopsida > Polypodiales > Pteridaceae > Ceratopteris > Ceratopteris richardii. Next base: position 4,997,646 of record CM035414.1, read on the forward strand.
CTTATTAAGGTACTTTAATTCCCCCAAAAGGAATTGTTTCAATTGCAAGTGTGCTGGTCACACTGAGCATAACACTGAGCAGGTATCATTACAAAAATAGCAAGTTTTTTGGATTTGTGAAGGAACCAAGTAATCTGTTTTGGTTTGATCACTACACAAATCATTTGCAAAGTACATATATGGTTTCTTTGTGTCATTTGGAAGCTAAGCAAGTGTACTAAGCATATCTAAAGCTAAAGGGGACTGAAGCAAAGCTGGTCTAGCAGCTTCAACTCATTTCTTGAGTGCATCCAACCATCATTCCCAACACACACTAGCATTTTGACTATCATTGGGACATCATGAAGGTAGATGGGAAGCTCCACCCCACCCAAACAAGGGGTTTCCACACCTCCCAACCCTATGAGATAGGCTTCTATGGGATTGATGTTCAATTGTAGGTCTTGGCAGTATGAAAGTCAAACTGCACTAGTTGTTGCACTTGAGTCAATCAATGCTCTCACAAACCTTACACTCTTTCCTTTTCCTACCTCTATGGTCACAAAGGGACGTCGATCGATTATTTGAGAAGCAATTGCACCCAATGTTTGGAACATGGCCATGTGATATCGTGGGGCTTCAGGATTGACATCTAGGCCTAGTCACCTTAATTATTTTTTTTAATGTGCTCTCAAGCCTCTGCCTCTGCTTCTTCTCTAACCTTCAACTCTTCTTCTTTTTGCTTCTTAGCAGTGTTGAGTCTCATTAGCATATCCTCTGTAAGAGGTTCTTGATATAGCTTGACTCGACATCAACTTATATATTTTGGCAAGATGTCACCTTTTGGAGTGGCTAATTGAACCCCACCACTAGTGGAAATTCTATTAATGACCATTGGTCCATATCCTCCTTTTTCCAACTCATGGGCATGTTGCTTTAGTGTATAAACCAACACTAGGTCTCTGTCTTTCAATCCTTTATCCTTTATGTGTGCACCAAAGTATGCCTTTTGTCTTTTCTTTGCAGCGTACATGCCTACTACCAATCCTAGCTCTCACCTAAGCATTCTAGATCAAAGATCCTAGAGGGCAACTTGTGTCCATTCCACTCGTGCTCTTGTGCTAGTTTTAAAGTTGGGATTAGGAAGTCCAATGGTAGAACAACATTCTGTTTGAAGACCATCAGAAATGGGGTGGCATTGAGTATCATATTGTAGGCAAATCGATAATCCCAAACAACAAAATGAAGTTGTTTATCTCAATCAAAACATTTTTTATTTACCAATTTTGTCAATACATTACATAGGATCTTATTTGTGCTCTCGGCTTTTCTGTTAGCTTGTGGATGATTGGGGGCACAATTCTTATGTATCACCAAGAATTCTTGGAGAAGTTTTTCAATGACTCCATTCAAGAAGTGTGTACCTCTATCACTTACTAACTCTATTGGTAACCCGTATCTAGTCAACACATTCTCAAATAAGAACTTAGCGACCATTTGAGCATCATTCTTTGTCGTGGATTTCACTTCTACCCACTTTGTAAGGTAATCTATGGCTATCATAATGTACTCTGCATGGGAGTTTCTAGCTGGGGGGTTAATAGGACCTACAAAGTCTATACCCCACTTTGAGAATGCACGTCCTCCCATCATTGGCCTCAAAGGCATCTCATTCTTTCTAATCCGATATTGTGTGCATTGGCATGTTTCACATTTCTTCACATAGGTATGTGCATCTAGATGAAGAGTGGGCCATCAAAGTCCTGAGAATAGAATGGTCGTAATTAGTCAATCATGCCGGAAATGTCCACGTGCAACACCGCTATGTGCAGTTTCTAAATTTTTAAAAAGTCTGATTCTTGAACGCATGATCTTAAGTAACCATATTTGCCTCTTCAATAGAGGTTGCCTCCTATTAGGGCATAGTCTTGAGCCTCTTACTCCATGCTTCATTTTCTTGCTAGGCTAGCCTCACTGGGTAGTGCTCCCCATCCCATAAATTCTACCAATGGACCACTCTAGTCTAGAATTAATGATACATGATAAAGGGTAGCTAAAGGATTGCTAAAGGTGAGAAATCTGGTAGATTATTTACATTTGAGATTGAAGACACCAGGAACATAACACTATTCAATTATAAAGATCAAACCCTATCTGAGCTAGAGATATGGCACAAAGGGCTAGGACACATAGGAGAAAGAACATAAAGCAAATATGCGGGGATCAGAGTGTGCTTGGCATTCCCAATGTGACCAAGCAACAGATGATATACAAATGTGGAGCATGTCAATTTGGTAAAGCTCATAGGCAACCATTAAATAGAAAAGGGGTACATCCATGAAGACTACTTGGAGCTTGTACACATTGATGTGTGGGGACCTAGCAAAGATCTATCAATCTCGGGTTCAAGGTACTATGTTTCATTTATAGATGATTATAGTATATGGACAAGTCCTTTATTTCATGAAGCATAATGATGAAGTATTTACATGCTTCAAAAAGTATTTGGCACTAGTTGAGAACCAAACAGGTAGAAGCTTGAAGAGGATTAGATCTGATGGAGGTGATGAGTATTTTTCACATGAATTTGACTCATTTTTATTGGACAGAGGCATAAAGAGGGAAATAACAACAAGATATACTCCTTAATTGAATGGAGTAGTAGAGAGAAGGACATGTTAATAGTTGAAGCTCCTAGGTCAATGTTGAATGAGAAGAAGCTACCTAATTACCTATGGGTAGAGGTTGTTTCCACAGCCACCTACTTGGTTAACAGGATCCCATCCAAATCCTTGGATGGAATGACACCCTATGAAGCATGGAATGGTAGGAGACCCTCTTTGGACCATTGCAAGATATTTGCATGCATTGCTTATGCACACATTCCCTCATAGATTAGAGGGAAGCTTGACCCTAAAGCTGAAAAATGTATATTCATTGGATATGATCAAAACCACAAGGGCTATAGGCTATACAATCCCACTAACAAAACATTTATGGTTAGTAGGGATGTATTGTTTGATGAAAATATTTCATGGTTTGAAGATGATTGCAGGAAGATCAGGTTACCTTATGATTTGGAGAATGACTTTCCAACTCTCATTCAAGAAGATCAACAATTACCAGAACATATCAATTCAGAGGATGAAGAGCAGGTTGACTTCAAGGCTTGGAAGTCAAGAGGCAAGACCAAATTCAAGCAATTAGAAGACATACCAGAGTCTTCCAATCAAGCACTCAGGAGACCTCAAAGGGAGAGTAAAGGGCCCATAAGGTATGGCTATGATACATCATTAGTCACCAAGTGCTCTATGTATATCACTAAAGACTCTATGACAGAAGAACCTTGTTCATTTGAAGAAGCTAGTAAGAGGAAAGAATGGAGAGAAGCCATGCAGGAAGAAGTAGAAGAACTTCCGGAAAACCATACTTGGGCTTGGTTCCCAAGAAGCTAAGCATGAAGGTAATAGGGTCCAGATGGATATATAAAATCAAAAAGAACTCAGATGGATCTATAAACAGGTACAAGGCAAGACTAGTGGAAAAGGGGTTTGCTCAAACCCATGGAGTGGACTATGAAGAAACCTTTTCACCTTAGCAAAGATGCTAACAATTAGGGTTTTGGTAAGCATTGTTGCCTCTAAGAACTGGAATCTATATCAGTTAGATGTCAAGAATGTATTCTTAAATGGATGGATGTTGGAACTCAAGGTCAAGCACAAAGCATGGAAGCACATCAAAGAAGTGGACATACAAGAAGGAGGAGCAGGTAGGAAGCTCCAAGAAGAACATGTCAAATTTTCAGAAGAAATCCCTACAAAAATAGTGATTTCCATCACTAAAAACCATTGTAAATACCATTTTCCATTTTTGCAACTCCATTTTGTTCAAGCCAAGGAGTTGCGGAGCTTGAGGAGTATTGGAAGTATCATCCTACCAATTTTCATAATTTTTTGACTTCATTTGAGCCCTCAAATAAGCCCTGGAACCTAATTTTCAACTAGGCCGGACACTAGGTCTGGACAAGGCCAAACTAGTCCAAAAACTATTCAAAGAGCTAAAGAGCTCATTTTTGAGGTTAGCTGGTTAGAGAATAGAGCTTTTGTAAGAGAGTTCCTTTGCAATAGAAGCGTTCCATTGTTCCTCTCTTTGATCTTGCCTTCTGTGCGTGTGTGTGTGTATGTGTGTGCACGCTTGTGTGCTTTCACCCACACACGTGCCTTCACTTGCTCGTGGTCTTCATACCAGTCCTCACGTGTCCGCGGATTGACAAGTAAAGGAGGTGGTGCTTACGCTTGAGCTACACCAAATTTTGGTGCCATTGCCGGGGAGAGAGCTTTGAGGACGAGTGTTGTGATGGTAAGATCGTAGATTTGCAACGTTGGAAGGTAAAAAAAATGTCATTTATGTTCATTTTCTGATTTTTCCTCTTCATCTTCATCATCATCACCATCTCCATCTTCTTCTTCATAGAAATTTCTTGTTTTTTAGTGGATTTTCATATATATATATATATATATATATATATATATATATATATATATATATATATATATATATATATATATATATATATATATATATATATATATATATATATATATATATATATTAAAGGCGTGGTATCTTGTAAGTTTCTCTTGGACGAGATTCCCATTTAATTGTATCAATCTCGATTTAAGGTTATCAACGCATGACTAAAACCAATGGGTCCATATGGTTTTGCTTGATAGAGGTCAAGAAAGCTTTGAAGAAATATTGTTTTTTTTAGGTGCCTATGGCGTAGATTAAATAAAGCATGGAATTTTTACACAAGCCTAAATTTGCATTGAGATCTATGAAATTAAGACTTTGTGAGGAGCACGTTCTCAATGTGGAGATGAAAGAAATTTAATATTAAAAAAGGAAAATCATTCAATGAACAAAGAAGTCTATATATGTAAGGAAATTAAACAAATTTAATATTAAAAAGGGAAGCATTCAATGCACAAAGAATACTATATATATAACACGATTTTCACTAAGGTACAAAATTGCGATTTTCAGAACATGATTTTCAATCAAAATCACGATTTTTTGGTCATTCAAAGGCCAAAAACACGATTTTGACCAAACACGATTTTCATTCAAAATCGCGATTTTCATGTCAAAAACACAATTTTGAGAAAACACGATTTTCATTCAAAATCGCGATTTTGTGATCATTCTCAAAATCGCGTTTTTCACGATTCTCACTCAAAATCATGTTTTTCACGATTCTCGCTCAAAATCGCGTTTTTCATGATTCTCACTCAAAATCGCGTTTTTCACGATTCTCACTAAAAATCGCGTTTTTCACGATTCTCACGCAAAATCACGTTTTTCACGATTCTCACTCTAAATCGCATTTTTCATGATTTTCAATCAAAATTGTATTTTTGGGGCTTGCTCAGAGTCTCGATTTTCATAAGTGCTCAGCATCGCGATTTTCATGATTCCACAAAATCGTGACTTTCATGGTGGCTCAGCATTGCGATTTTCATGATCCTTCAAAATCGCGATTTTCATAAGAGCTCAGCATCACAATTTTCAGACCCCCAAAACTCGCGATTATCATTCAAATTCGTGATTTCCAAGGTTGTCCAAAATCGCGATTTTCACACAAAATCGTGATTTTTCCAAAAGGTCTCGTTTGCTTGTTTTGACCCCCAGGAGCTTGATTGGACATAACGTTTTCATCAAAAGTCCATTTTTTGAGCTCTATAGCTTGTTGGAAAGCTCATTTCAAATTCTACACGGTCTCAACTATTTTTTATAAGAATAATGCATTGATTTTCAGATAGGATAATTTGAAGTTGACCATGAAGTGGGACCAGGAAACCAAGGGGGCTCCAAGAGATTTTGAGCAATACAAAGGGGAATTTTGGGCTAGAAGACAAAGCTTATGAACTTGAGATCTAGTAGACACTTAAGCAAGGATAGACAAACCAATAGATCTTCTGAGGCTAGTATCAACCATACAGCTAAGTCTTGGGCACAACAACTAAGTGGTTATCCTTACGTACTAAGTTCAGACACAAGTGATTCAGAAATGTCTTTTAGCATGGGGAAACTTGCAGGGGGCTCATGAACTGCCTACCTACAAACACCAGAAGGTCCATATAAGACACAGTTGGAATATATTTGGACAAACCGATTAGGTGCTCGTATCTATGAGGATGGCCTGAGGCAATCAGTGGTCCAACTCAAAAATTGAGATCAACCCTTTGGACTTGAACACCCAGTAGTCAAGTTTGAAGAGGGTTCATACATTGATAAGGAAGGAACCATGTATGTGGTCACCAACCTACTAGATAGGACCGATGAGTTTGGAAATGTCACTCCTCAGAATGGATAGGAGACCTAGAACAAGGAAATGTAGGACAAGGATCCCAGACTCCTAGAGATAAGTCAGTTTTGACGAGAGTGATCACTCCATATTGGATCCCTCAAGACAACAAAAGAATAGAACTATTCTTGAATAGAGAAACAGAGGAAGCCTTTTGGAGATTCAAGCCAGATCAACCTAGCCAATCAGGCATAGTCATCATCTACGAGTTCAAGGATCGAGAGATACCAGGCAAAGTTGTCTACCTAGATAACACATCAGAGAAAATGTTCTTGGTAACAGAACATGATAGACATGCATATACTTGGAAGAGTGAATTGATTCCCTCCACCAAGATCCAATGTTTTCCATGGCCTCCAAGGAGCAGGATCATCTCAAGCTCATGAAGCCCAACGAGAAAGAACAAGAGAGAAACCTGAGGTAAGTGTTGCACACACTGTGGGCAGAAATAGATCAGGATTTGAAAATGAAAGACTTGAAAGAGAGAGACATCAAGCACATAGGCAACAAAGAGATGAACATGATTTTCCATTGCCTAGACCCCGAGAGCACCCAAGAACCCTTAGACCCACTCAAGTGATCAAGGCAATGAAGAATTATTTTGACGAGACAGGAGATCCTTATGATCATGTGGCCGAGTTCAAACAAGTGTTACTGAACAGGTTGAGGATTTGTTCACTCAATACGAGGCATTTGGTTTGACTCTTAAGGGCACTACCTTAGCTTGGTTTCAACCACTGAGTAGTCGCAACTATCGTGATATAGGCCACCTGCTAGACGAATTCATTGTAGAATTTTCCAAGAGTGGTATCAGGCATAACACATCATCTTTGATCCACAGCTTCAAGCAGACACCCCAAGAAACAGTGCGACTTGCACGAAGATGGTTCAAACAGTACTTAGAAAGATGCCCTGTTCTAGAGTTACCCACACTTGTCAAAGAAGTGGCCTTGTTCTTAGATGGTTTACTACACACCAAGTTAAGATCATATGTGTACTTGAAAGAGCCAAGATCCATAGAAGAGTGTGTGCGAATGTGCATAATCATAGAAGATAATTTGGGTGAGGAGTTAGGATTGTCCAAACTCTACAAAGATTCGGACTGTTCTACTAGTCATACTTCCAAAGCCTCCACTGAGATAGATGAGATAGTTGATCAGGTTGACAAGAAGCTAGGAGTCCAAAATAGACAAATACCAAGATTCACCTCATTGAATCGGTGTTATACTTGCGGAGGCTCAAGATTGTCCTTACAATAAGCAAGCTGTTAGACAGAATTATCAGCAACCTTATCCATAGGGTAGGTATCAGAACCAATACCAACAGCCATATTATCGACCACAACAGCAATATCAGGCACCATATAGGCCACAACCAATCCTAGGAAACCAACCAACAACTCCTACTAATGTGATTCCAGTTAAGTATGCAGTGGCAGAAGAGAACCTTAATAGAGCATTGGTGCCACTAACCCCATTGGTCCCAGAAAATGACTCTCATGCTCATAGTTCAGACTACTCCCATGAAGATAGTCCACATGCTTATTACATAGAGTCACCTGAGCATAGTGAGACTTATCCATATCAATATGAGGCACCACCTATGGAACAAAATTGGGAGCCAGAATACTCCAATGTCATGTACACAAATCCTAACCCTAGGCCCCAATTGAGACAAATGAGACAAGCCTAGAGGATCATGTTTTAGGTGTCAGGGCGACCATTTCATTCGTGAATGTCCCCACTCACCAACTTTGGGACAAGGACAGAACATCACAATACAAGCCTTTTGTCCTGAGTGTGGTAAAGACCATCTCCCCAGAGATTTTCCAAGAAACCCCTCTAGTGCGCCCAAGGTCACACCCATAAATGTGGTAGGCTTAGTGGTGGATTCAAGAGCTAGGAGTAGTAATGTGGTTCCTATACAAGCTGTCACTAGAGCACAAGCATCAAAACAAGATAAACCAACAGAGCAATCAGAGTTGAGTGAATCGGGAGAGCCTAGTAAGAGGTAAACAAGAACATGGAAGGATACTAGAGAGAAGGCCAATCGCAAGTGGAATAAAAAGTTATCAGATCTAGACGAAAGCCTAAAAGAAGCAAAAACAAATATAGAAGACATTGCATCTCAAAGTCCCTCGCATGACAAAACTCCGTCCACACCACCTCATCCCACCCCAACACCCATTGTAAATAAACGGCAACTAGGGTCTATTCGTGCAGATCCAACCCCTGAAGGCTTGGACATGATGTTCAAGGCCTACCAGGCTCAACTTCAAGAAGGGCCAATAGCTGCAAACCTAGACAAGAGTTACCCTAGAGCCAACTTAGAGATTGAACGAACGAAAATGTGCATGAAAATGGTAGAATTAGCTCAAGCTATGCTCGAGTCTAGCCAAAAGTTCAATCAGAAAAACTCTATCAAACCGGATTTTCATTTCCAGGGCTTACTAGAAAGATTAGAGCAGTTGGTAAACAAACCACAAGTTTCTTTACCTCCATCGGCTCAACCAGTTGGTGAGAGAGAAATCTCTCCACCAATGAAAGTTTATGTTCCTAATTCCATGGATGTTGGAACACCTCTTTCAATTCAAGAGTTCTTGTGGGAGATACAAGAAGAGAAATGGGTCAAGGAGAAGGGTAACCCCCCTCCTATTCCAGGGATTGGTGATCTTCATGATCAATTTTCCTAAGACATTCCGTCTATCTATGGAGACCAAATAGAGCAACAAGAAGATGAAAGATTAGATTTTGAATCTAATTCTTTACAAGAGTTGCCACGATTCATAGGCCCATGGGAATCTAAATCTCTTCAGATCAGAGCTCCCACAATACTGGTAAGACATGAAGACTCAGTAGTCCCAAGGAACACTGATGTCATGAAGAACACTAAGGTTCAATGTCATCTCACCGTAGAAGAGCTGCTCAAAGCAAAACCTGAGTTATGGAATCATGTGAAGGATCAGGTTCCAGAACTTGATTCCAATATGCAAAAAGCACGCTCTAAACAGAAAGTTCCAGAGATAGCTCTAGACAAAGTAGGGGGCATGTGCGAGGGTGAAGAAGGTAATACTTATCTTCCAATCACCTACCAAGGTTACACAACCAAAGCAATCATAGATTCAGGTGTTGGTGTTGCTATTGCAACCACCTCCTTGTGGAAGCAATGGGGCAAACCTACATTAAGACCAAATAGAATGAAGCTTCAAATGGCAGACGGTCATTTTGAAAGACCTCTAGGATTGCTCGAAGGGATAACTCTAACCACTTGTGGTGTAGATTTTGAGCACATGTTTGCTATATGTGACTTTCCAAAAAATAATGTCTATGAGATGATCCTAGGAAGACCCTTCCTACGAAAACTCCAAATTGTACAAGATTGGGGCACCGATTCCTTATACTTACAGCACTTAGGGGTCACAACCAAGGTCAATTTGAAGGGTTACACCTTCAGGGATGTACCACCCCTACAATGGAATCCTATCCACAAAGCAAAAGAAGATTCTATCTCTGTGCATTTTGGAAGTTCACCTGATCCATCATGGATGCATGAAGATACTCACTTGTGGATGTGCAAGGTCATTGAGGAAGAGGAAAAGCTTCTAAAAGCGAGAGAAGAAGGAACTTCTCAAGAAGATAGACCAGTTAAAGACCCAGCCTACACACCGATAATTTCCAGATGAGGAATTTGAGCCTCATGGTTGTCCAGAAATCTTAGCCACCATGGACATTGTGGTCAATGAAGAATAATGGATGCCTCATTGTGATGAGGAGGGTTATGATATTTTTGTGTTCATGTGTCAGCCCTTGCTAGAAGAATGTGACCCTAGTGATGTCATAGAAGAGGAAGAGAATGATGATGATCTAGAATCCATTGTGATGGATAGTTGCTTTAACTCAGAGGAGCACTATCTAGAAGACATAGGGTATATACCCAAAAAGAAGAAGAACCTCTCACAAGTATCAAAACTGTAAATTCTAAGGAAGGAAGTGAGGGTAGTCAAAAGAAAAAGAAAAGAAAAGCAGTGAAACAAGAAGAGGAGGAGTCATTGCTCAAAGTACCAGAAAATTTCAAGAAATATGAAGTTGAAGACCGAAAAATTTTGGTATGAATGCCTAAGAGAGAGGCCATCATAGGAGAAGCATATGATAATAAAGAAAAGACCAAAAGATTGTTGTAACCATTGAGGAGAATGAAGAGAGATGTACGTACATAGGAGATGACCTAAGTGTAGAAGAAGAAATAGAGCTTGTAGCTCTATTAAGGGAATATAGGGACGTGTTTGCTTGGCATTATAGAGACTTAAAGGAAGTAGATCTGAGAATATGCTCTCATACGATTCCCATGACTACTGATGCCAAGCCCACCAAATAGAAGCCCTACACATATGATGACACTTATGCAGCCAAGATAAAAGAAGAAATCGATAGGTTCATTGAAGTAGGATTCATCTATGAGATTGAGCATATTGAATGGGTATCCCCCATTGTAGTGGTGTCCAAGAAGAATGGAAAGTTGCGAGTGTGTATTAACCTTAAAAAAGTTAATGCCGATATGATCAGAGATACTTATCCACTTCCAATCACGGAACACCTATTGGAGTGTGTTGCAAGAAAGGAATTTTATAGCTTCCTTGATGGATTTTCAGGTTACAATCAAGTAGCCATTGCCCTAGACGATCAACACACAACAGCTTTTGCCACAGAGTGGGGAATTTTCGCATTTCGTGTGATGCCATTTGGGCTAACCAATGCACCTGCAACATTCCAAAGGCTCATGTGTCATGTCTTCAAAGAGTTCTTGCGAAAGAGCCTAGAAGTATATGTGGATGATTTATGTGCTCATTCCCAACAAAGACGATACCACATCCCTGAGCTCATATAGATCTTCAACAAATGTAGAGAATATCGAGTTTGTTTGAACCCAGAAAAGTGTGTGTTCATGGTACGACAAGGTAAAATCTTAGGTCACATTGTTTCTAAGAATGGAATATCAACATATGAAGATAAAGTAAGAGCCATAGCCCAGTTACCGAGGCCAAGGAATGTTAAAGAGGTACAAGCCTTTATGGGCCATTGTGGATATTATCGTAGATTTATCCACATGTATGCAATCATAGCCAAACCTCTTTATGCCTTGTTGACAAATTTTGAGTGGAATGACGAATGTGAAAATTCCTTCAATGAACTGAAGAGACATTTGTGCACGAAACCAATACTGACCACTCCTGATTGGAATAAGCCATTCAATGTCCATGTGGATGCATCCAATCATGCCATGGGATGTGTGCTAGCACAACCCACCAGTGAAGGAAATTTAGATTTACCCATAGCATATGCTAGCAGACAGCTAACCGCAGTGGAACGAAACTATACCACAACTGAGTGAGAGGGCTTAGGCATGGTATATGTTGTGAAGAAGTTTAGACACTACCTATTGGCCAACAAATTCAAGTTCTTTACTGGTCATCAAGCCTTACTATATTTGGTCAATAAACCTTGCAATACAGGACGTTTAGTAAGATGGTTCCTCTTACTAATGGAATATGACTTTGAAGTTGTTCTTAGAAAAGGTAGAACCCACCTTCGGGCAGATCACCTTTCTCGCATTACTTCAAGAGAGTCACCTCAAGGAGTGTCTGATGACCTATCTGACGCTTATCTGTTCAATTTGGAGGTTGTTCCTAAATGGGCAAATAAGTTGGTACCTGTCCTAACCTTTGGACCCGCAACTAAGAATGTGAAAACAAACAAAGATGAAATTGTAAAATCACAAAAATATCACATATTGGCAGGAAGCATGTACAAACAAGATACCGAGGATGTATTAGCTTGTTGTGTTGAGGACGATGGACATAGTAGTTGGTTGCAACAATCCCATGAAGGATTGCTAGGAAATCACTATTCTAAACAACGAACATTGCAGAATCTAAAACATTTAGGAGTGTATTGGCCTAGTATGGATAAAGAAATACATGAGTGGATTAAGAATTCTCTAGACTACCACGAAAAACCCCCAGTGGAGCATGCTACCCTTTATCAAGTGTCATTAATTCCAGATTGGAGTGCTTCATTGGTAGACTTCATGAGATCAGGGACATTACCCAAAGAGGCTAGTCTAGCAAGAAGAGGAAGCATGGAGCAAGAGGCTCAAGACTATGCCTTAGTAGGAGAAAACCTATATCGCAGAGGCAAAGATGGTTACTTAAGACTGTGCGTTCATGAATCAGATTATTTAAAGGTCTTACAAACTGCACACAATGGTGTTGTAGGTGGACATTTTGGTCCTGACCGAGTAATCAAGACCATTCTCTTCTCAGGACTTTGGTGGCCCACTCTTCATATGGATGCACATACCTATGTGAAGAAATGTGACACATGTCAATGTGTACAATATCCGATAAGAAAAGATGAGATGCCTTTGAGACCAATGATGGGAGGACGTGCATTTTCGAAATGGGGTATAGACTTTGTAGGTCCTATTAACCCCCCAACTAGAAACTCCCATGCTGAATACATTATTGTAGCCACAGATTACCTGACCAAGTGGGTAGAAGTGAAATCCACCACAAAGAATGATGCTCAGACTACGGCTAAGTTCTTATTCGAGAACGTGTTCACAAGATATGGATTACCAATAGAGTTAGTCAGTGATAGAGGTACACACTTCTTGAATGAAGTCATTGAAAATCTTCTCCAAGAATTCTTGGTGATACATAAGAATTCGGCTCCCTATCACCCACAAGCTAACAGACAAGCGGAGAGCACAAATAAGATCCTATGTAATGTATTGACAAAATTGGTAAATAATAAACGCTCTGATTGGGACAAACAGCTTCACCATGTTGTTTGGGCTTACCGAGTTGCTTACAAAATAGTACTCAATGCCACCCCGTTTCAGTTGGTATTTGGACAGAATGTTGTGCTACCATTAGATTTTCTAATCCCAGCATTAAAAGTAGCACAAGAGCATGAGTGGAATGGACATGAGTTGTCCTCCAGGATCGTTGATCTAGAACGCTTAGGTGAGACAAGGCTACGAGCGGCAGAAGGCATCTATGCTGCAAACAAAAGACAAAAGGCGTACTTTGATGCACACATCAAGGATAAGGGACTGAAAGAGGGAGATCTAGTGTTGGTTTATACACTAAAGTAGCATGCCCGTAAATTGGAGAAACGAGGATATGGACCCATGATCATTAATAGAATTTCCACTAGAAGTGCAGTTCACTTGGCCACTCTAGAAGGAGACATCTTGCCAAACTATATTAGTGGATGTAGAGTCAAGTTGTATCAAGAACCTCTTACAGAGGATATGCTAATGAGACTCAACACTGCTAAGAAGCGAAAAGAAGAAGCATTAAGGGTAAGAGAAGAAGCACAGGCAGAGGCCAGGGAGCGCATTAGGAAAAATAAGTTAAGGAGACTAGGCCTAGATGTCAACCCAAAAGCCCCAAAATATCACATGGACATGTGTCAAAAATTGAGCATAACTACTTCTCAAATAATTGACTGACGTCCCTTTGTGACCATAGAGATAGGACAAGGAATGAGTGCGAGGATTGTGAAAGCATTAATTGACTCAGGTGCAGCAACTAGTGCAGTTAGACTTTCCTACTACCAAGACCTCTAGTTGAACATCAATCCCATAGAAGCCTATCTCATAGGATTGGGAGGTGTGGAAACCCCTTGTTTGGGTGAGGTGGAACTTCCCATCTACCTTCAAGTTGTTCCAATGATAGTCAAAATGCTAGTGTGTCAGGATGAGGACCTTACAGAGCCACTTGTCTTGGGACAAGATTTGATCTATGACCATGCGGTCAACTTAAATTTAAGAACTCAACTTCTTCAAGTTTGGGTTCATGAACAATGTATTACATTAGAGTTAGAAAACTGCATGTTCATAGATCATGGTGTCACACATTCTCTTACGACTAATCTTAGAGAAGAAGAAGTTGTATGTGTTCAAAGCTCTATGATGCAAAAGGATGCTGCCTCCAACAAAAGAGTCGGAGCCCCATTGAGACTCCCTTCTTGTAAGAAGTCTCATCCATCTGTAGTAGTTCAACCACGCAGGCATGAGAAATAGTACATGACAACTGCTATATCAAATAGAGAACGAGATTTCAAGAAGAAAGGAGTGTCGGGCATGAAGCAGATTTGGATACGAAAAGGAGAGCAACCACCAGCTTTGCCCCCACAATTCCCATCCCGGCAAGCCCACCAGGCCAGTAGACGAACGAAGAAGCTAGGGGAAGCTCAACCACAAGGTATCCGACAAGTTTGGGTGCCTAAAAAATTAGCTGCAGCTCAACAAGGGCAATCACACATATGGGCACCCAAGAAACTCTTACATGCACAATGCCCTATGCTCTCCACCATGCAAAAGGTCTCAACAAAGAAGCCAAGGAGGGAAAAGGGTCAGAACCAAGCACAGAGACCGAAAGAAGATCAGATCACCTCTTCAACAATGGTAAGAAGATAATTATCAAGGATATGGGTTTGGAATCCAAAAGCACCCAAGGCCCCCATAGAACCAAAGAGCCAACCACAAAGGATCAAGCCCTCAAAATACCATCCAAACATGAAGCAGTCAAAGGAGATCACTAAACAGTCGAAGACCATTCTCACATGGATCCCTATAAGGAGGAAGGATCAGTTGTCATCTCAAGATCCAATGGATACCTCCACAACATCTGCAAATAACATTGAAAGCCTCGACGAGCGACAACCATGTGCTCCTTGCACAACCCTGTCTTTTGCACCATTTAGGTCATGCATTTCCGAAGTATGCATTAATATAGGGCCACATTACATGGCCGTGCATAGACACAATTGAGAGTCCCATGCACAAGAGCACATTGACACATGTAAACTATTTTTTGATACTAACCTTTGTCTTCTTGTTTTGTGACATTGTTCCTCTTTTAAAAAAAAAGGGAAGAAAATAAGAGAGAGAAAGAACTTGTTCCCAGATTTGGCTCATGGAACATGAACGAGTCATGCTTAGTTGAAGGTGGAACCGTTGATTCCTGGGCATTTATCAGTTTGGATAGAAGTGTGTCTCGGCTAGCAGATGATATTATTGCTGCCTTATCTGGTAGATGTCAAGCACTTGGCATGAACATGGCATACAAAACTATTGTTTCCCTTACCATGGTAGGAGGGAAGATCTTGAAGGTCCACAACTTGAACAATGCTTAACTACTATATGTATGAGAGCATCCAAGGATCCAAGGAGATATCTGCAAGGATTAGTTTGATACGTTAAAAATCCTTGTTTGTATACTGGATGAGAAGACTGCTGCTTATGGTGAGCTAAAGAGAATATGTGAAACTAAGCTTGGTGTAGTTACCCAATGTTGTTTTTCAAGGAATATAAAGAAATTCAATTCTCAATAATTGGAAAATGTTGCTTTGAAAAGAGGAGACAGGACCAGACACTCAAAAAATCTCATCAGTGGACCATCAACACGGACATTCATCGACAATGTTCCATCACAAAGGCTGGGTGTACAACACGAAGTGATAGACATCGATCGACCTTCACCATGGTAAGTATCTTTACTTTGGCAACCCCATAACCATTATAGATTAGAAAACCTCTTCGTCAGCATACCCTTGAGCACTCAGCTCAAGTCCCCCAATATTTGCACCATACTTCTTCCGATGCATTTTCCAAGTAAGCATGCATAGGGCTACATTAC
Organism: Ceratopteris richardii; assembly: GCA_020310875.1. Lineage (NCBI taxonomy): Eukaryota > Viridiplantae > Streptophyta > Polypodiopsida > Polypodiales > Pteridaceae > Ceratopteris > Ceratopteris richardii. The sequence continues at coordinate 5,013,698 of CM035414.1, forward strand.
AAGGTCGTGCACAAGATACATATTTTCCTCAAACCATGCACAAACACACTTACCCATCATTCATTATGGGTTATGAGTACTTGGCATGACTACTATGGACATCCATCTTGGAAGATCTAGAGGACATCTAGAGGACATCAATGGAAAAAGCACATACCAAGGGACTACAACTTGCAAAGGCTCACAATGACAGATGAAGAACCAAACAACCAACCCTGCCACATTTGGAAGATAGACAACTCTTGTTCCTACATAATGGACACTACCTCTCAAAGCACTACCACGAACAACCATTACAACAAGGGTCTGTCAAGGATGACAGACTCGAGAGGGGGGGGGAGTGTTGGAACTCAAGGTCAAGCACAAAGCATGGAAGCGCATCAAAGAAGTGGACATACAAGAAGGAGGAGCAGGTAGGAAGCTCCAAGAAGTACATGTCAAATTTTCAGAAGAAATCCCTACAAAAATAGTGATTTCCATCACTAAAAACCATTGTAAATACCATTTTCCATTTTTGTAACTCCATTTTTTTCAAGCCGAGGAGTCCTCAAGCTTGAGGAGTATTAGAAGTATCATCCTACCAATTTTCATAATTTTTTGACTTCGTTTGAGCCCTCAAATAAGCCCTGGAACCTAATTTTCAACTAGGCCAGACACTAGGTCTGGACAGGGCCAAACTAATCCAAAAACTATAAAAAGAGCTAGAGAGCTCATTTTTGAGGTTAGCTGGTTAGAGAATAGAGCTTTTCTAAGAGAGTTCCTTTGCAATAGAAGCATTCCATTGTTCCTCTCTTTGATCTTGCCTTGTGTGCGTGTGTGTGTGTGTGTGTATGTGTGTGCATGCTTGTGTGCTTTCACTCACACACTTGTGCCTTCACTTGCTCCTGGTCTTCATATCAGTCCTCATGTCTCCACGGATTGACAAGTAAAGGGGGTGGTGCTTACACATGAGATACAATGGATATAAGGCATGGATGACATTATCATTACAGGGAATGATGCCAATGGCATCAAGAAGGTTAAGGCTCAATTAGTGGAAGAATTTAAAATTAGTGATCTTGGTTTGTTAACATACTTTCTTGGCTTAGAGCTTGTGTACACAGATTCTGGTATATTTATTACTCAGAGAAAGTATATACATGATATATTGGTAAATTTCAAGATGGAGAATACAAAAATTGCAGGTACACCCATGGAACTCAACCATAACCTTAGTTCTCATGAAGGAGAACTTCTTGAGGATGTTACAAGTGACCAAAATCTTGTAGGGAGCCCCAACTATACTACCCTAACAAGAGTAGACATTGTGTATGGAGTAAGTACATTGAGTCAATTTATGCATGCACCAAGAAAGCCTCATATGGAAGTTGCCAAAAGGGTATTTAAGTATCTAGATGGTACCATGAATGAGGATTGTTTTATCCCTTCACTTCTCACTTAGATATAAAGATGTATCCTGATGGAGATTGGGCTCGCTCCAAGGATGATAGGAGGAGCACTTTAGGGTACATATCTTTTGCAAGTTCAAAGCTTATATCATGTTCATCTAAGAAGCAACCAATTGTGGCCTTATCATCTATAGAAGCAGAATACAGAGGTTTGGCAAATGCAAATCAAGAAGCTATGTGGCTCAACCAACTCTGTGCAGATTTGGGGTTACACTCTTACACTCCAATAATTTTTGGAGACAACACTAGTTCACTTCATTTGGCTGCTAATCTTGTATATCATGTAAGGACTAAGATCATTGAAGTTCACTATCATTATGTAAGGGAGAAATTGCTTAGCAAGGATGTTCAACTATGCTATGTATCAACTCATTTACAATGTGCAGATATAGTCACAAAATCTTTGGATAGAACCAAGATAAATAGATTCAAACTGATGATTGGTTTGCAAGAAATCAAGGAGGAATGAAGACCAAGCATGTTAGGCTTGAGGGGGAGCTATTGGTGCAATAGAAACCAAGCCCACATACTTGGTGTATTGGCATAACCCATATGAGATTCTATATGATCAACCTCTTGTAAAAGTCCCTCACATTTACCCTTGTAAAAGTGTTCTACAACCACGTGAAGTTAGGAAGCTTTAAATCATGATTCATTTGGTCGTTGATTGATGAAAGAATATATCCTATACTTCATGATTCACTTTTAGGTAGATCTTTTTTGAATTGAATTCAAACATTGGCTCCAAATATAACTATAAAAAGAGGATCAAAGGACCCATGGGATATCTCGACTCCATGAGATCATTGTGAAGGGGAATTATTGTGAATTGAGAGCTCATCTCATAGCTCATTCACCTCTCATATTATCATTACATCCTCATTTCACTTCTCCATTATGGCTACATAAGAAGAGTGATTTTCTAAGAGCTTTTTCTTAGTGTATGATCGATCATTTTTCATGATTTAAAGCATGGTGGATTCAGCATACTGTCTAGTATATGATTACAAAATCTCATTAGCATGATGCACCCTAAAAATCTCAAGAAGGTTCTGTGAATCACTAAACATCATTCTCAGTGTGTAGTCCATCATTTTTTATGAAATCACTCATGATTGGTAGCTACCTAAGCTAGTTAGAGTTTCCCAAAAGGAATTAATCTAATTGCTATTGTACTCAGAGAACTATTCAAAATACTTAACAAGTGTATACTAAACAGGTTCAAAACCCATCTGTTTTGATCCATTGACTAGTGGATCATGTTCCAAGCAACATAGGTAATTATTTATGATCATTGGCATGCTAAAGAGGCCCACTACACTCTCTAGTATTTGTTCTTGGCTAGTGTTAAGCAGGATTAAGCAACACCAATTCATCTCTAAAGATTATCTTCCATCTCCTCCAACAGTATCGGTGATACTTAAGAGCAAACGATACACAATACTTGCCTTTACATGATACATAATATTGCCAAGCCATGATACATGATACTCGAGGATGCATGATACGATACTTGTCCTTGGATGATACATGACATCAGTTGTGATGATAAGATACCAACCTTCACAATACACCATACTTGGGAAGTATTGCGATACATAATCAAGCGATACATGATACCAAATTATCTGCGATATGATATTGGTGTATTCACGATACATGATATACAACACACGATACTAGATTTTCATGATAGGATACTTGTGGATTCACGATACATGATATTTGCTCCCATGATATGATACTTGAGGCCATGCGATACACGTTATGGGATGGTCATGATACATAATACTAGACCTGAAAATACAATACCGACCTTCACGATACACGATACCTAGCACTTGTGATACTCGACCCAATGATACATGATACATATGAGATATCGCGATACACGGGGAGATGATACACGTTACATGTGAAGTATCATGACACATGGGAATTCTAGTATAGAAATACTTGAACTCAATTGATCATGATACTTGGACTTTTTGAAGTCCAAATTCAACAATTTTTGCAAGTATGTGCTCTTTGTGCCCGCCTTGTCACCCTTATGTGCTTGTAGATGCAAAATATTTATGCAATATCATGATACCAAACTCCTGATACTTGTGGCAGGTCGTTTCATCCCACACAATACTTCACCCAAAGTTTGGTGTTTTCAGTGCACAAGGCACCTCTTTAGCCGTATTTCAGCATTGAACTCTCTCTAGACACCTTGCTCGCAGACACAAATGAAAAAGGAGGTGAATGTACAGACACAAAAATAGAATTTTTTCACGAAGATGAAGATGGAGAAGATGGTGATGATGACGATAATGAAGATGAAGAAAAGGGTAGAAACTAAACTGAAACTAACTATTTTTTACCTTCCAACATTGCTACTCTACATCTTACCATCACAATGCTCGTCCTCAAAGCTCTCTCCCCAACAAAGGTGCCAAATTTGGTGTCACTCTAGCACAATGGTAATTACCAATATGAGGAGATTCACCTCATAAAGGTCGATTTGTGGAGACATGAGGACTGGTATGAAGACCGTGAGCAAGTGAAGGCACAAGTGCGTGAGTGAGAAGCACACTAGCATGCACACACATACACACACACACACACATGCACACAAGGGAAGAACAAAGAGAGGAACAATGGAAAGCTTTTGTTACAAAAGAACTCTCTTACAAAGCTTCAATCTCCAAAAGACCAACCTCAAAAATGAGCTCTCTAGCCCTTTTTATAGTTTTTTAAATAGTTTTGGCCCTGCCCAGACCTAGTGTCCAGCCTAGTTAAAAATTAGCTTCTAGGGCTTATTTGAGGGTCTAAATGGAGTCTAAAAATTATGAAAATTGGTAGGTAGATACTTCTAATACGCCTCAAGCTGAAGGACACCTCGGCTTGAACAAAATGGAGATGAAAAATATGAAATGGTATTTAGAGTGGTTTTTAGTGATGACAATCACTGTTTTTATAGGGATTTCTTTTGAAAATTTGACATGTATTTCTTGGAGCTCCCTACTTGCTCCCTCTTCTTCTGTTTCTAGTTCTTTGATGCACCCCCATTCCTTGTGCTTGACCTTGAGTGTCAACACCTGTGTTCCATGCTTGCATTAAGCACATTGAGGTGCATATCATTATGTTAAGGAGAGGTTCTCTGCTAGAGAGATCAGCTTGGCATATGTGCCCATGCAGGAGAACATTATAGACCTTTTCATGAAGGCTCTGCCTAGGGAGAAGTTTGAAGCTTTCTGCAAAGCTTTGGGCTTACTTCCTTTTCTGGATTGATTCCACATAGCTTGGCACTTCCTTATACACGAGTGCCAGCTCCTTGTTCACCGCATCACTTCTAGGGGGGATTTGTTGATATATTTAGGTAGTGATGTGTGTGAACACACTGTTACCGTTAGTGTCCATGTGAAAGGCCAAATGGCCACCGGAAACTTCTTTGTATATGTTCTTTAATAAAACATATAGTGGCCTAGTCAGTCACGGACTATAAGTTCGACTGCATTCGTAAGACCTAAGAAGGTTGTCTTCGTGCTTCCTGTGTACTGTGTTTTCTGTGTATTCTACAGCCTCTGTGCGGAGTACTGTGTGCAGCCTCAGGAGCTCGGTGTTCTACTCCGAGCATATCGTCGTGGAGCTCTCGAGAAGGAGAGCGCACTGTGGTGCATCGCCGTTGAAACACTTCACACACTAGGACCATTGGGGCACTTTTTTCCCTCTTTAGGAGGTTTTTTCCCCGGCTTGTATATACACCTATTGCCTTAACAGGTCACTTATCTTTGTACATTCTAGTGGTAATGGTAATACATTTAGTATTGTGTGTTGTGCTCCAAGCTTCTTCTTCTTCCTTGTGTTGTTCGCGTGCTTCCGCAGACCTCAAACTCCAATAGCCATAATAGTGGTCCTTTTTTTAGTGGGACCTTGGAGTTCCTTGAAGTAAGGTAAGATTGGAGCTTCCTTTTTAATGAACACCACCTTTGTCTTTGCACTTATCATATGCTCATGGAGTTCTTCATAGTACTCCATCTCCTATTGATTCCAATTGGTTGTTTTTTCAGAATAATCTTCCAACATTTTTTGATATTGGGCTTCATAAGAAATTCTTTTATCACTTCCTTGCATACGATAAGAGTAGAGCTTTTTAGTACTAGTCTAAGGAGGATGTGGCTCTTTATCAGCCTATACTATCTTTTGTTCTGTTTTGAATTAATCCTCAGTGATTTCCTTCTCTTCCAACTCTATCTTCATTGGATCTATCTTTCTCTTCTTTTGTAGTTGTGGAGCTTCCATGATTGTTTCCTTTCCCTTCCTTCCTTCCTCCTTAGCCACTACAATCTTTATTGGGCTCTTTACTCCAGTCATCGCTGCTCTCAATATCTAAGTTTCTGGTCTCTAGGTCTCTCGTTTTCCGTTCTATCCATCTCAGTTCTCATTCATTCTCTTCCTATTGGGTTAGCAAAGATTAGCTCGGGTCTATTCTACTTCTGTCCCTTTGAGTTCCATGAGCTTGAGATGTTCCAGCTCCTTGATGACCATAAGAGACACTGGATCTTGGTTGGGGAAAAATAAATTCACCCTTCCAAGTGTAGGCATGCCTACCATGCTCTGAGACCACAAAGACTCTCTTTGAAGTATTTTCTAAATAGGTCACTTTGCCCCGGCTATCAAGATCTTTAAATTCATAGATGGTGAGTGCTCCCACTTCATTAGGCTAGTCAGGTTTATACCTTCAAAAAGCCTCATCCGTCTCTCGATTTAGGAGTAGATCTATGCTCTGTTGTCTTTGGGAATCCACTCTGGAGTGATTATTCTAGCCTGGGAATCCCCCCCCAGGCTTTCTCCAAGGCTGACGACTAAGGCGGCGACCAAGGCATAGACCTTGGCATACCTTGTCATCCGAGTCACCGAAGTCACCGTTGGCGCCGTTGGCTACGCGCGAGGGAGGACCTCAACGATCAAGGAATATAGAGGTTCCCGGTACTTCCCGGGAGGTCATCCATCCCAGTACTGTTCCCCCCAGAGCTCGCTTAACCGTGGCAATCTCTTGCCACTAAGCTACACTCTTGTGGTGTTTGAAGAAGGGGAAAGACTAAGGTTAACATTACCTTGAACAAGTTTTGGTCCCTCAAAGCTTCATTTTTTGCTTTCAAAGCATATCCAATCAATGGAATGAGAGGGATAAAAAATTCATCTTTTTTCTCTCTCAACAAGTTTCGAACTCCATTATAGGACACATAGAATAGCTAGGTACTTCAAAAGACATATGGGAATGTCTAGAGAGTTTGTATTTTACAAGCAATAAAGCTAGGAAAATACAACTAAAAAATAAGCTTAACAACCTAAAGAATATTCCATTCTGTGAAAGTGTTCAGGTGCATAGCAAATGAGGTTTACCAACCTTCCCAGCAGGGGATTGCATGTAGCAAGAATCAAAAAGAACCTTGTCTTCGTGGGGCAAATGGTTGAGAAAGGTTACAAGTCATGTTCAACCATAAAGGATGCTTTGTAGAAGTTCCAAAGCAAAGGTACAAGCCAATTCCAAGAGGTAAGAAGGATGGAAGTTTGTTTACACTTGAGGTAAACCCAATGTAATCTCAACCTATGTACTTTACATATGACAACAAGAGGATAGTTCAAATAGATCTTTCGCACTAGATAATAGGACATGTAAATTTTCAAAAAGAGATGCAAGTTCCCCTCAAGATGGAAAGTTATGTTTCTAGATATCTGGTTGAGTTGGTCCATGTCGATATGTGCAAATCTACGAGAGTTATTAGGAGGAAATAGATATTATGTTACATTCATAAAAGAATGCACTAAAAAGGTGTAGATTTACTTGATGAAACATAAAAATGATGTGTTTCAAAACTTCAAAAAGTCTAAGGTAGTTGCAATGTTTTATGTTTAAGGTTAGATGGAGGTCATGAGTACTTCTCAAATGAGTTCAACTCTTTCCTAAAAGATAATGGTATTAGGAGAATCTTTACATGCATGTATACACCACAACATAATAATATGGTAGAAATAAAGAACATGCATATTGCAAAGATAGCAAGAGCAATGTTGGACGAGATGAACATGCCTCTATGTTATTGGGGGGATGTTGTTTCCACTATCACATATTTTATAAATGGAAGGGATGTACATGAGATTTGTATAGAAGGAAACCGAATTTCAAGAACTTGAGGATCTTTGGGTGCACTTTTTATGTGCACATACATACCAGAAGAGGTAAGATCAAACATAGATGCTAGGGCTGAAAAATGTATATTTCTTGGATATGCAGCTCAACAAAGAGCCCATAAGTGTTCTAATCCCTCCAAAATGGAGCTAAAATGTTATTTTTATGATGTCACACCTTAGTGTGCAAAGATTTGTGATTTATAGGCAGGAGAATTAAGGAAAGCAAACAAATTACAAGAATAAAGGATGGAAGTCCAAGTTCACATAGCCTAGTGGTTGAAACCTTGTATCCATGGAAGTCACAAGTTCAAGTCTTGGCTAGACATGTCCATGAGTTTCCCAAGATGGGTGCCTCTACCTTACGAGGTCGGGTGTGTCTGTCTTTCCAATTCATTGTACTATCAAAATAAAAGGAATAAAGGATGGAACAAGAGAGCATGAACTTGAGTGGACCTTTAACATCAGGTCCTAAAGCATCAATTCACACAAAATCATGGTCTAGAAGGCTTAGAAGTTCTTCTACAATCTCTCGAGAAAACACAACAAAAGATAAATGCAAAGGAAATATGTTTGAAGATGAAGCTATGAAGACGAAGAAGTAGAAGAAGAGATTCAAACTCCAATAATCATAAGAGGCAAATAAAACATAAAAATCAATACTCAAGGACCAAAGAATTCTTCAAATAGAGTTAGATACCCTATACAAAAACTTATATATGATACATTCATTTCTAAACATTTTTCATATATGTCTGAAGTGATTAAATGTGAAGAGCCTACTACGGATTAGGAGGTCATTTTGCATAAGGAATGGAGAGATGATATGAATGATGAGATGTAGGCATTAAGTGAGAATAAAAATTGGGACATAGTTCCAAGAAGTTGAGCAAAGAAGACCATCAACTTCAAGTGGGTATGCAAAGTCAAGTGGAAAGCTGATGGATCACTTGCTATGTACAAATCCCGATTAGTTGCAAAGGGATATGCACATAGCTATGGGCTAGATTTTAAGAAGACATTCGCAGCAATGGTCAAGAGGAAAACAATAAGGTCTATAATTGCATTACCATTTGCAAAAGGATGGAAGTTTTACAAGCTCGACATCAAAATGCCTTCTTGAATGGTGAGTTAAAAGAAGATGTTCATCGAGATACCTCAAGGATATAAAGCGGTAGATAGTATGAAGTATATTTGAAGGTTAAGGAAGGCTATGTATGGCCTAAAGCAAGCTCCAAGGGCATGAAATCAGAGATTAGCTGAATATTTAGTCAACCAAGGTTTCATATTTCAACTATAGATACTTGTTTATGTATAAAGCATGTTGGTCGATAGCTTGTGCTTATTTGTGTGTATGTAGATGATCTTATTGTCACATGTGACTATGAGAAGGGAACCAAAGAGATAAAGCAAGTACTTGGCAAAGTTTCCAAGATATTCTTATCTTCGATATTCAAAGTACTTTATTGGAATCAAAATTATCGATCCAAAAGAACTACATAGCTTTATCAAGAGGTATGGCATGAGTGGTTGTAAACCTCTTCAAAAACCAATGGAGCTAAATCAAAAACTAAGGTTTGATGAAGGTGGGCTCATTGAGCATATTACCATGTATAGAAGCATTCTTAGTTCTCTACTTTATACCACAATCAAAAGGTCAGATTTAAAACATGCAATAGGAGTTTTATCTTGGTTCATATAAAGACCTATGAAGATACATCTTCATAGAGCAAGTAAAGTATTGAGGTACATGAAAGGTAATCTCAATCATGGTCTTTACTATAGTTCAAATGATTTTTTGGATGTCAAACAATACTTTGATGCAAAATGAATAGGTTCAAAGCAAGAAAGGAGAAGTATACCATGTTATGTCTTCATGTTAGGAGACAAGGTAGTATCATGGAAGTCAAAGAAATAACCAACTATTGCTTTTTCATCAATAAAATATTAATATAGCTCCTTATGATACATTTGATATGTGACTTGAAAAGTTATTTTCATATATTCATCTTGATTGTGATCAAATTTTATTTTTATGTTGATATTCCCAACATACAGCTTGTGAAGAATCCAATGTTTCATGCAAGGATGAAGCATACAGAGGTTCATTACTACTATGTGAGAGAGAAAGTTTTGACAAAGAGACCATGTGAAAACTTAAGAGAAGGTGGCTGATATGATGAGAAAGGCTTTGTATGCAACCAAACTTGGAATATTCAAGCAAACTATTCACTTGAAGGATGCAGGCTAAGAAGTTGAGCTTGAGGGGCAGAATGTTGAAATTCAAGCTCAAGCTTATGATAAATTGAAGACTTCAAGAATTTCTATACTATTGAGGAGGATTGCCACATGTCAAAGGAATATCTTTCACAAGATATATCTCACTTAACTTGTCAATCAAAGTCTAAATTTTTGGTTGTACGTTATTAAGGAAAAACTTTAGGAAAATTTATTGATGAGATAGACTCTTTTTATTTCATATATTAAGAGATCTTGCAGATGTTTATGTATTGAGCTCAAGAGTTTCACTTGTCCTAGTTGGTGACGTTAATATAATCAATATGTCAAATGTGGATTCAAAAAAAAGGATCAATTGTAGGAGATCAAGGGAAAAATCATGGAAATCATATCTACACTTGTAAGGGTCTCAAAGATGTCACCAAAAAAATGGGTCCTACTTGGTTCAACAATTAACATGAGAATTTCAAGGGCTATGCTAGAGATCAACTACTCTTCGAAAAATCTACTCCTTAAATTCAACTTCTTATCCAAAATGTTTAATTTTTTGCTTGGAGCACATATCCAAAGTCATCAAAGAAAGATGCTTCTATGTGAATTTAAGGATCCTTTGACTCGATAATGTTTTAAAGAATCTTATTAAGTTCATCAATAGGATCCCAACCAATAATCATAGCATCTCCATAACTAAAGACTTCATGATGTATTCACCATTAAACAAATAAAAGATCTAGGTTCTTTCAAGCTTGGAGGACTATGGTAAATAAAGATGCCATTGGCAATGTTTTGACATATAGGAACACTTTAAAGCTTCTAGATATCAATGAAACTAATAACATGAGCTTCATCTCCAAAGTATTCTAGAATGATAACCTAGACAAAAGTACCAAAGCCAATGTTTACTTTTCTCAGATGAAGAATTTTTTGGAGTCCAAGGAGCAGGGAATGCACACAAAAAACATGATGAAGAAGAAGCTCAACAATACAATAAAGAGTGATATTATAAAGTACAAATTATACAAAGATAATTATCCGATTGGGGTTTTAGGAAGATACATAATCAAGAAAATAACCATCCTGAAAAACATCACCACCAAATTATACTAAAATATTTCCTAAGAGGGTTGTGTCATGGACAAAGAAAACCATCCTGAACCTTAGATTCCATGTGACTTTCTATATCTCATGATTGGTTCAAAATTTTGAGAAATCAATGCTTCCACTGTGTGTGAAACATGCCAAAACCCCATGATCCAATGTCTACTTGCTTGATTATGATATCGAGAGGCCATGTTTTGAATTGATAACATCATCAATGACCTCATCAATTCATAATCGTACTAGATCCATCCTTGGAAATCTATATAAGGAGGGGTTGGTCTCATATATACTCAATGTTGTGGATGCCAATCTTGGGAGCTCAAGGAGTTGTGATCTCCAAGTAAGTACTTTCCAAGTTCCAGTTCCAATTCTAGTCTTGTTCTTTGTTCTATTCTTGTCTATTCTAGCATCTTGGACATCCTATTGTGTCCTATTGCAATATCATAGTACGAGATCCTTTTCAGTAACTCCTTGTATCTAGTTCATCTCCTTGAAGGGAGTTCTTGTAATCCATATATCTTACTTCATACCTACGTTCTCAGGTTGTAGGATCTCATGTATCTTCTCTAGTCCAGTTACCCATACCTATCAGTGTTGGGTTGTGTAACATCTTGTATCAATTATATATTCTTGTATTATTTTTCTATGTGGATGATCTTGTAATCAAAAGTGTAATTCTAAAATCTTGTCTAGTCTAGTTAGAGGGCACAATCTAGTGCTTCCCTAACATTTTGGCAAGACTATCCACATCAAGACTTTGTCAAGAATGATGGACTCCATATCCATACTTCGAAATATTGATTTTATTTTGAATCGTACATATAAAAAACTTTAAGATTTTGAAAGGAGGTTACGGCAAGGTGATTCTTCAGTTGAAGAATTTGTAGCAAACTTCCTAAATTTATTTCAAGGACCCACATATCAAGAAGACTATCTAGTTAATCAATTTCAAAGTGGTCTCAAAGATGAAATAAAGGATCGTTTACCCTCTCAGGTGAATACTTTATATGAGGCTATCAATCAAGCAGTTCATTGTGAGAATCAATTGTTCAATGAAAGCCAAGTCAAAGAACTAGAAGCGTTGAATAATCAAGATACTATTCCTCAAGAATCTAAATCAAGAATCTTTGAAGCCCAAGAAGTCATTACAAATGATATGGAGTTTACACATTATGAAAATAGTGAGAAGGCAAAGGACAAGAAGTTCATGTTCAATCAAGGAGGTACACTTGCTCAATTCTCTAATCAAAGACCTTAGAATTACCACAATATACCACTAGAAGTTTGGACGATCTATCTTATGAAGAACCTATGCAATTTGATAAAATCAGGGTCAGATGACTTACACCTAAGGAAAGAAATCATCAGAAGGATAATGGATTATGCTTTTATTATGGAGATCATAATCATATGGTATTCAAATGTCCTAAGAAGTTAGAATTAGGATTCCACAATCAACATCCCGTATCAAAGGAGTTATCATCAGAGTCAAAGGATGAAGATATCCCATCATGAGAATCATGCAATTGATTTTGCACCTAGATATACTATGAACCCTTTCCAGTTTCATCATGGATATCCATCATCATCGTGCTCCAATAGCACATATCAAGAAATCTACAAAGACCAAGAGCTACAACGATTCAAGTTCTATAAGATCTCACAATCACATGACCACTCCTCGTGGAACTCATTGCTTGAGGGAGAGGTGATGTCATGGACAAAGAAAACCATCTTGAACCTCAAATTCCATGTGAATTTCTATATCTCATGATTTTTTTAGAATTTGGAAAAACTAATTCTTCCATTGTGTCGAGAATGTGCCGAAACCCTAAGATCGACTGTCTTATTGCTTGATTCTGATATCCAGAGGCCATCTTTTGAATTGATAACATCACCAATTCATAATCGTCCTAGAGCCGCCCTTAGAAATCTATATAAGGAGAGGTTGGCCACATATATAGTCAGTCTTGTGAATGCCAGTCTTGAGAGCTCAAGGAGTCGTAATCTCCAAGTAAGTACTTTCCAAGTTCCATTTCAACTTCTAGTCTTGTTCTTTGTTCTAGTCTTGACTAGTCTAGTAGCTTGGACATTGTTTTGTGTCCTATTGTAATCTCGTACTACGAGATTCTTTCCGATCACTCCTTGTATCTAGTTCATCTCCTTGAAGGGAGTTCTTGTACTCCAAATATCTTGCTTCATACCTACGGTCTCAAGTTGTGGGATCTCCTATATCATCTCTAGTCCAATTATCCATACCTATAAGTCACGGGGTATGGGACGTCTTGTATCAATCATAAATTCTTGTATTAGTTTCCTACGTGGGTGATCTTGTAATCAAAAGTGTAATTCTGAAACCATGTCTAGTCTAGAGAGAGGGCACAATTTAGTGCTCCCTTGGTAGGTTGTTGTGAACAAAAATCTAGCATTCATGTGTGAGGAAGTGTCAAGCTATGTATTCAATGAACAATCCACTAAAGGGAATAAGCCCAAAACTTTACAAAAAGCTTTGAATTTCTCACACAAGGGCCTTTGTGAAAAGCTCTTCAATATTATCATGTGTCGGCACATAGGCCAATTTGATACCTCCAATAGAGATTCTCTCCCTGGCTAATGATAGTGCACCTCAATGTGATTCGTGCAAGCATGGAACACTAGTTCTTTACAATTGTTAATTCACTCTAACTATCAATAAAGATGGTGGTGGTACATGATAGATATGAGCCAAAAACACTCCGTAAGGTCAATTCACTCAAACTATCAATAAAGATGGTGATGGTAGATGATGTGCCAACACTCAGATCAACCATACGAAGTATGAGACATAGGCATGCAATATCATTATGAAAGCTTTCCTCTACTTAGTTTCCAAATTGAAAGTAGCCACAATAGGTTCTTTATTGTTCAACTAAGATACACATGGACTGTCAAGCATGAAGCAAAAACCACTCATGGATGCATAGGTGTCATAGCAACTAGGTTAATCTGACTTTGAAAAGCATGTAATTCTAGCAAAATTGATCCCCTCTTGAGATAAAAACAATCCAACCTATGATGTACCAAGATATGCATGAGCTACCAAGCATGAAACGAAAACCACTTGTTGACACATGAATGTAATCGCAACCAATCCAATCTAAGTTTGAAAAAGCATCTAAGTCTCGCTATATTGATCCCCCTTGACATAAAGAAACTCAAGTTTCCGTTTACCACTTAAATAGAAAATATGTATTTAGTAGCTTGACGATGATTAATAACTAGGCTATGCATGAACCTTCTCGTCTATGATAGCACCCTACATGTCAAGTCATGCATTTTAAACATAAAGAATGCATCCCACATCTTGTTCATAAAGAATGACATCAAAAGCATTGCCAACATTATGATGACTCAAAGGTTAACCAATGTCCGTAGTAGTGGCAACTCAAGGGCAGAATTTTGCAATAAGGTGTCAACATACCTTCTTTGACACATGCTTACATGAACTCAATGCTCAAATAATATGGTGAAAGCACCAAATCTAATATTTCAAAAAAGGCATGCAATCAGCCGTAAACTCAACAATGTGTATGATATCATCCACTACCTACAACGATTGAATGTCCCATCAAGTTAACATTTTAACTTGTAAATCCATGCAGTGCCAATGGTCAAAGGGTAGAAATGTATCTTCTTTAAAACTAACTTTGATAAATCTTATGACAAATGAATGGCACCATAATTTCCAATCTCTACATGATTGTAGTTTTAAAGGAATTTCATCAATTCTGTTCAGTGCCTCGTGGGAAATCCTATAAGCAAGGTTGCAATTAATGGTACCGTTATTGAACCTACATCAATGCTTCGAGGGCACATGGTGTAGGGGTGACACCTCAAGCCTCTTGATTGAAGATTTACTATGGATCAGCTCATCATAAACCCTTAAATGTGGGGGTGGGGGGGGGGGGGGTCCTCTGGTTACGTGTTGTCCTTTCAAATTTCCACCCCTAAAGAAAAAGTAGGTTGAAGATTGAACTCCCAATATTAGAATTTATTTATTATTAAAAATTAATAGTTTAAAAAAATCAAAACAGGGCACAATCTTTTTAGAAGGGCTTTAGATTTTCAAATGATGTCCTTCGAATTCATGGATCTTTTAAAAGCTTAGAAAATCTCACTCAAGAATAGCATGTGCTCTTGAAGGGTCTTCAATATTGTCTCAAATCATGTTCAATCCTGTGGTTGACCTTCTGTGTATGATCAAACCTTTTTCGGGAAACAGTCATAGTTCAAAACTTATCCAGAGGCTAAATTTGCTTAGTGCCTCAACAGGAAGGCTATACAATGGGAGTATCATTTTGGTAACATTTGTTCCTTAGGAATAACAACAAAGAATCCACTCTGAGCTGGGTGATATTACACAGGCATTTAGATGAAGGAAGAATCCTGGAAGATTGGATGAGGACCCTCAACCCAGCACCTGAGGTTTTTGTAATTTTGATGTATAGTTGATTTAACCTATTGTATCTTTCGGAAAAAAAATCATCCGCGATAACAGAGCATGGTATTAAACTAAAAATATTCATAAAAAATAAAACTTTATTACTTGCCTTCTCGCAAGAGACTACTAAATCATAACAGAAACGAGAATGTAAAAACTGAATCCGACGGTCACATTTGTTACTTGAGCAGGGATAGCCTACAGTACTACTACAATTGACAAGAGTGAAAACATGCGGAGCCAGCATACAGTACTACTATAATTGACAAGCTCCATGGAACCTGAATGGCTGAAACGTTTTTCCTTTTTTTCCATTCACATAAAACAAACGTTTACATTTTCCACATCTTTTCCCTTCAATGAAACAAAAAATAGCAGTACCAGAATTATTTGCGAGCCCAATATGGTAATAAAACCTAGGGTTGCGAACTCCACTGACTCAACAAACCATGTGAATGATTAAAATAAAATCAAAAAAGTTAAGAGCTGGATCATAACATGCCGTGAAATTTTACTGCACTCTCCAGATACATCTATTAGCTCCGCTCATTATAACGACATCTATTAGCTCTCCAGATACATCTATTAGCTCCGCTCATTATAACGACATCTATTAGCTCTCCAGATACAGCTATTAGCTCCGCTCATTATAACGACAAGAATGAAGCATTACACTGGAAAGTACACAAGGAAAAGTCCATATATAGCAGGCATTGATTGGAGCCTTCCAATAATGTCCCAATGACCGACCATTCATCTTAATTTCTCTTGCATACAGAGCTTACATAAGGCCTTCCATGACCATAAAAGATTACTAAATTCAACCATCAGCATTATTTCAAATTTCTGGAGCATATAAGTATCTAAGAAATATCAAACCCATGAAATATGCTCGTCAAAACTGGAAATGAAGTAAAAAGATTACTGCTGGCTTTAAACCGTTTTGGTTGTAAGTGTGGGTATAAGTTTGCATAATAAACCCAAAAAAGGGGAAAATTATTATAATAATGACCATCAACAGGAGAGGGAGAGGAAGCAAAACAAACAACAAAATAAATGCACATGCAAACTCCATTATGAGATGCAGAGTTACTTTTACTTGTCCAAGGAAAAAAAAGAGCCTTTTCATGTTATCGAACCAACACTGAACTTTAAAATTACCAAAGTAAAGCATTCACCCAAACTTGCCTTGCAAATTGCGGAGCTTCTATGGTTGGATAGGCTATGAAATAAAATCGATCATGGAATAACACAAGGAAAAGCTTTCTATAATCCTCCCCACAAGTGCTTCATAAATGAGCCATGCGGAAAAAGAATGAACATGTTCATTCACAAATCCAAACATTATTAACAAGACAAGGCACAGGAAATGATCAGTTCAAATCCTGCTATTCCATGACACACTCTTGAGCTAGTACATCAATGACTGCCTCTGTTGCATCGTACACTTCACCGTAGACCCACAGGCAAAATCTTAATCTGGACATTGCGATAATGCATCCTGCCAGAGCACCAAGTCTACTGGGAATACCATACTATCAGCAGGCTGTTCGAACAAATCGAAAAATAAGACACCTAATGATTTGGTGTTCCCCTCAACAATGACATGATGAAAAACTGGCAATGATTTACTTCAAGCTGCATGTGTCAAAATAGTTATCTTGAGTCTCACTTCAACAAGTCTTTGAACAAATCTGGGTGGGGACCAGTTGGAGTGACACCCACTTGACGAGAACGAGCATGCTTCTCCAAAGATGATTCAAGAGAGGGACCCTTTTTAATTGCTGATGATGCACTTGTTTCTCCCTGGACTTTGGGACCTGCAACAGCTCCTGAAGTTGTCACAAGTCCATCCAATACAGTCAACCTGTCCCCTGAATCATTGTTTGGTAAATTCTCAGGTATCATATCTGGCACTCTGATGCTACTAACCAGACCACTTCCAAGTCCTAGATCTGAATCATAAAGGGACATTAAATCAATATTTGGCAGATTGGTAACAGGGGCAGTTGGTTGTGATGAAGGTACTGATCCAGTATTATCAAAAAGGCCTTCAAGATCCTTCATTGGATCCTTGGAACTAGCAGCAATTGCCACCTCCTCTTCACCAAAATCCAAGAGATCAGGTGGTGCTGTTGCTGCTGGTAGAGAGGCCTGAGCTCTAGAGTCAACTGGGTCCACTGTCTGCATCCGTTTCGCTGTGCCCACATGTCTATTTGTTGAGGCTTGCTTTTGACTCCTTCCTGACGACCTTACAGATGAATCTGCTTTAGATGTCACACCACCAAAAAGAGAAGCTGCAAGCTTTTGCTTTTCTGCAGAGATTTCTGGCTGCTTATTTCTGTCACTCACATATTTTGGTTCTTGGGGTACTATCCCTTGTTTGCCACCTGAGGCCTTCTCAATATCCAGACCATTTGATGCACCATTAGTACTTCGTTCTGCTCCAGCAGATGAAGATGCAGAGTTGTTATTATATGAAGGACGCCCCCATTTCCTCTGCACCCCTTCAAGTCTTAGACGAGTTGCCTCAGATGAGGGAGTATCTGCATCAAAAGAAGGCTGAAAAACTTGGGTTGCCTTTTGACTTATATCTATACTCTGATCATCACTTTGAAGGGTGGTCACAGGAGTGAGGGCCATTATTGGCATCTGTGGTTTCTCATATGGGTCAAAACGCAAGCTATGACTAGAAACATAAGATTCAACATGTTGACTAGCCAAAGTTGTTGCAGCCTGCCTTTCATTTGCAGGAATGTAAGGTTTGGCTCCCTTTGAAAGCATAGACTTGACATAATGATTAAGAAAGGGAAGGCTTTGATCCACCTGAAAAGGCATTAAAATCTTACTCCAAGGTCGATATCTAACACAAAAAAAATCCAGGTCTTCTCACCTCAATGTCATCAGCACTTCCATCAAATGGGAGCACTGCACCAACCACAGATGAATCAAAGGCAAAAAGAGCTTGCAATTCATAGGCCCTTTGTTGCAGATCAGTCGAATGTGATGCAGACAGTTCATCAATAAATGCCTGACACTGCAGGTTCAGAGAAACACCATTGAAAATATCCAGATACCCAAACCTAGAACATCACATCTCCATTATCTTACTAAAAATGTGCACTGAAAGTACGTGATTCCTAGCAAGCTGCAACATCATCTCAAAAAGCCTTTGAATGTATAGCTTAGAGTAGCAGAGTATATACCTTCATGAGAACAGAGAGAGAGATTTGAGAGATCATAGATGAGAGATTTGAAAGAAACAAAGGAACAGAAAAGAAGGATAAGCAGATAGGGAGACGAAAAACAAACGGTAAGTGGATGCAAGTTCAATTATGATTTTTTTAAATTAAAACCAACACATAAAAGTAAAAATAAAATATAAAAACACTTCAAGCCATCAGAACTACGAAAAGAAAACAGAAAGCAAGAAAAAATAAATTGTCAACAAAAACATAGATAGATATATTGAATCTCAAAACAAAAGGCCTGTGAAAAAATCTTTATTGTTGCTCTTTCTATTTCTGTTTCCCCTTTTTATACCTTTTCTCTTTTCCAAGCAAATGTACCCAAATCTAACAAAATCAAAAAATCCACATAGCAATCAAACTTCAATGTATACCTTCATAAGCACAGTCATATCTGATCTTACAAACAAGCGCTTCATATCAAGGTGGAACAGTTCGATCTATTTAGTGTATACCGTACGTGTTCGGTTCGGTAACCAAACACAACCTTGAGTTTTGGTACATTCGGTGCAATGTCCAGAATAAAGATAGATAAATGTAATACATACACATCTTTGAAAGTTCAAACACGTGTATGTATGAATGAGACTTTGAATTTTCATCAATGTCTAATGTATTTACCATTTATGTAGTAAATATGCTTTTTTTGTTTTTGCAATTTGCATAGTTCACAAACGACGCATTCAATAGATACAATTCATTTGGTGGATTCTGTTTCGTAAGATAAGAATGTTGACGAAGATGAAAAACAAAATATATTACACAAACATAGATGCGAACACAACAGAGTAAATATGCTTACATATAATAAAGATCAAATAATGTAAAACTCCAAAACTACATGAATAAATAGAAAAGAAAAAAAAAAAAGGTGATTTCTTTCTTTGAAACAAAAAATACCTTAACAAGGACTAGAACATAAGGACTTAAATTTCTTAAAATTATAAGCCTAACTATATAAAAGGAAAGCATAAAGATTCAATATCAAGCAAAGAACAAAATTGAGTTATGCACTTGATCATAAGTTGGAGATGACACTGTTCTAAAATATGTAAGAAGCTTATGTAAGCAAAGAAGGAAATGTGAGTACAAATGCCTCCAAGCTAAAGCATACAAGCTTTAAAAAAGAAGAATATGTCACTCTGCTTTTCATTTATTTTCTTTTCGACAATCCACCCACAAAAGATAAAGGCATAATTGAAAGAACTGGTTCACTTCCATTTTATCCACAACGTTCAGAAAACTTCTTTCAAAATAAAAATAGAACAGCCATGTACAAATAAATAAATAAATGCTGATAATGTATACGTGACAGGTTCAAACAAATAAACGATTGAAATTTTCAAAGCTGAGCTGTGAAAGACCTTTCTTATGTCAGATATGAAACTGCTTCACAGTTCACTGTGACCTATGTCCGATTGACAATAGAACAATCCAATTTCATGATCAAATCGAAGTGAAGTTGTAGTTTTGACAGGTTCAAAAGCTAGATTGAGAGCCTATGGCCATGCCCATGGATACAATGTCAGTGTTGCTTGATGTAAATGTGTTCCCCCGAATTTCCAGCAAATTTTGCTATTTTTCTGCAAAATAATTTGGCTTTTTCACCCTCCAGCCAGGGAACTTCAAACATTGGATCTAGAACTTTCCAAATCAAATTGTTACACATGTTCAGATTCTTGAGGTTAGCTATGAGAAGATAATGATATTTTTTTAATTTCATCAATTTCTAAAATATCAGAAATTCACAAATTTGGAAATGTAAAAGCTTGTGTTAAAAGACTCGCAAATTTCCAGATTTTACCTGAACTACATTCAAAGTAGGTGGTATTGGTAGCAAAAGAATTTAAAGCATCAAAAACTATTAAAAAGAAACATACAAACTACCCCACCCTGGCCCCCTGAAAAACAGTTTTGCATAAAAATTATTGGGAAAAGCTGCTTCTAAAGCCGAGCATGCACGCACACACAAACTCTTCTTCTCGGCCAAGGTATGAGGTTTCTCCAAAAGTTCAGCCCATATCCTTGCAAGTTCAATCCATCTCTCTTCAAGGATAAGCCCCATAGCCACATCAAGGCCTGTTCCACTAAAATTCCAGCCATTCTAGTAGTTGTGATCTGCAAATTCAAGTTATACAGCTTTGGAGGTCTATGAGTGATATATTTTGACTTCCACAGTTAGTTTAAGTGTTCTATTTACTCAAGAAGTCTTCTATTCGTGTTGGAAATTTTGCTGGAATCCCTGCATATAAAGCTTGTTATCTTCATATTTCAGCACAAATTTCTTAGATATTCATTCCTTGTGCCCTTGAAGTATGTACTTCAGTACAAGGTTCTCTTTCTTCTATTCTACTTCATATTTTACCTCTCATTCATGCTATATTGTCCTATTTCCTTCATTTGGTATCACCATCATCTTCGTGGACTGTGGAATAAATTTTACTGAGACCATGATAACATCTTGGGAGTACTAATCCAGGAGTTATGAATGTTCTGCAAGCCCTTGTGAGCGAAATCGCAACGCATTCTCATTTGTGCACACCAAATTTAGAAATGGCAAAGATTATCCACAGTCAGGCTCAAGACCTGCACTAAGGCTTTGGTATTTGAAATCTGGAATATGCAGTTACTTGTCACACTATGGCAGCGCACAAAGTGGCTTCGATGTAAGGGCACTCTCACATGCACCAATGGCATGGACACAAGGGGCTGCAAGGTGCCATGGACACGGTAAGAGTATGCAATGGTGATCGAAAAAGAGTTGAACAATGCTCCAAAAAGCTCCCAATAATGTTTGCAAGAAGTGGGCACAAAACTTCAAAATACCTAAAATAACTCACTTATGTGAAACTCACCACGACGAGCCATTGCAACATCTTGAGTAATCTTATGCTCTTTGCGCACAATCTCTGCAATGTCTTGTGGAACTTCTGTGCACCAACTAATGCTTGATCCTCCTAATCCTGACACATGTTGAATAAGACGTGTAGTCGTGGTAGAAAATTGCTTTCCACAATACTTACATGTCCATCTCCTTGTACCAAAATCGAACGAAGTATTATTCACCAACTCATTATGAGTGGTATGAATATCCCATAATGGTTAAATTCCATGAGACAAGGTGTCACATATAACTTATAAGTTCTCTCTCTCTCTCTCTCTCTCTCTCTCTCTCTCTCTCTCTCTCTCTCTCTCTCTCTCTCTCTCTCTCTCTCTCTCTCTCTCTCTCTCTCTCTCTCTCTCTCTCTCTCTCTCTCTCTCTCTCTCTCTCTCTCTCTCTCTCTCTCTCTCTCTCTCTCTCTCTCTCGCTATCATGATGGCCCTGACTCAAGCTCCACCTATGTATCACATCTTACACCCGCCCACTAGCAGAGGATGGAGCTAGTTAGTCTTTTTCAGATGCATTCTCATGCTTGTTGTACTACCCTTTTGCATATAGACTATCATAGATATCGCACTCCATACACCCCCCCACTTTCATGGGTATCTCCACATGCATATCACGGAGATATGTATCAGCTTTACCAGTTTTTTTTCAGCACTTTTATCTTATCTGATAGACAGAAGATACATCCATGTACATCGTTTTGTCTCATAGGCCGAGTTCGGCCTCCTAATAGACGTAAAAACACTTTCTTTCTTTCTTCTCTCTCTCTCGCATCACACGTGGATATGAAGCACTAGCCTTGATGGAGAGACAGTGCCACCAGGCGCACTTTCAGGAGCCCCGCACAAAGGGGTGGCTCTTCGACACTTTGGTTACACCAACGCTCATGTATGGGGCAGCCATATGGGGGACCGGATTAGTTACATCGGCATGGACAGCATTGGAGAGGCCACAGATTCTCATGATTGCCAGACTCATCCGAAGCAAGCCTTCGGTACCACATGATGGTCATTCGTTTTGAGATATGGCATACATACTTACAGAGGACATGGTGTGCCCCAAGGATACATTGCCACCGAAAATGCTCTATTACCGTGAGCATTTTCTACATCTATCTGACGAGGGCTTCATTGAGATTCCGTGACACATGCAGACATACCTACCCCACCACCTTCGAGTTGTCATTGGGCAGCTCCGGGTTTCATCACATCAGCTCGAGATTGAGAAGGGTCGGTCTAGGGGAGTCCTCTGAGAGGAGAGGTGGTGCCCAGTATGCCAAACAGAGGTAGAGAGTGAGGAGCATTTTGTTGTCAGATGCCCAGCATACTTAGACCTACGTGCACAGTTCCAGATAGAGGAGTCACTCCAGTTGTGTATGACTATGGGAGACCAGCGACGGTTGGGACGCTTCCTCACAGCGGCATACGAGAGGCGAGTGCAGTCACTACAGCCGGCACATCAGACACGGAGGAGTACCCAACCGACCATTACTCAGTTCTTTCAGCAAGGTGACCTACACAAGAGAGATCCATCTAGAGGGATCACGCTCCACCAGGCAGCAGCACAGAGAGCACAACGCCAACCACGCATGGTTGGATATCGTCAACCACAACTATATCAGGAGGATATCTCACACATCAGGACAGCCTATGACCACATAATGGAGCAGCAGCATACCACCACCACCACCTGAGTTGTCTTCCTTCAGGAGGCACTCAGACCACCACCGATGTACCACATATTACACCCACCTCCATCCATCACCTCTAGCTAGGGTATTTTACTCACTCACATTATCGACCTGCCCATGTATTAGGTGGCCATTATCTGCAGAGTCAGAGCCACGTCTTCCCAACCTTTTCTAGCCCGATATAGCTTTGTGTAGCGAGTACTTTTTTCATTTCATTTTCTACACAAGGTTACTACACTTTACATGGTTTTGTCTCATAGGCAAAGTTTGGCCTCCGGTAGACGTCAATCTCTCTCTCTCTCTCTCTCTCTCTCTCTCTCTCTCTCTCTCTCTCTCTCTCTCTCTCTCTCTCTCTCTCTCTCTCTCTCTCTCTCTCTCTCTCTCTCTCTCTCTCTCTCTCTCTCTCTCTCTCTCTCTCTCTCTCTCTCTCTCTCTCTCTCTCTCTCTCTCTCTCTCTCTCTCTCTCTCTCTTTTGCATATAGACTATCATATATATCGCACTCCATACACCCCCCACCATTTTCATGGGTATCCCCACACGCATACTACGGAGATCTATATCAGCTTAACCAGTTTCTTTTCAGCACTTTTATCTTTTCTGATTGACAGAAGATACACCCATGTACATCGATTTGTCTCATAGGCCGAGTTCGGCCTCCTAATAGACGTAAAAACACTTTCTTTCTTTCTTTCTCTCTCTCTCTCTCTCTCTCTCTCTCTCTCTCTCTCTCTCTCTCTCTCTCTCTCTCTCTCTCTCTCTCTCTCTCTCTCTCTCTCTCTCTCTCTCTCTCTCTCTCTCTCTCTCTCTCTCTCTCTCTCTCTCTCTCTCTCTCTCTCTCTCTCTCTCTCTCTCTCTCTCTCTCTCTCTCTCTCTCTCTCTCTCTCTCTCTCTCTCTCTCTCTCTCTCTCTCTCTCTCTCTCTCTCTCTCTCTCTCTCTCTCTCTCTCTCTCTCTCTCTCTCTCTCTCTCTCTCTCTCTCTCTCTCTCTCTCTCTCTCTCTCTCTCTCTCTCTCTCTCTCTCTCTCTCTCTCTCTCTCTCTCTCTCTCTCTCTCTCTCTCTCTCTCTCTCTCTCTCTCTCTCTCTCTCCTCCCTCTCCCTCCCTCTCTCTCCCTCTCTCTCCCTCTCTCTCCCTCCCCCTCCCCCCCCCCCCCCCCCCCCCCTCCCCTCCCCCCCCCCCCCCCCCCCCCCTCCCCCTCCCCCTCCCCCTCCCCCTCCCCCTCCCCCTCCCCCTCCCCCTCCCCCTCCCCCTCCCCCTCCCCCTCCCCCTCCCCCTCCCCCTCTCCCTCTCTCTCTCTCTCTCTCTCTCTCTCTCTCTCTCTCTCTCTCTCTCTCTCTCTCTCTCTCTCTCTCTCTCTCTCTCTCTCTCTCTCTCTCTCTCTCTCTCTCTCTCTCTCTCTCTCTCTCTCTCTCTCTCTCTCTCAGCTGCCCGCCGTGCCCGCCCCTCTGCCTCCCGCCACCTGCCTCTGCGCTGCCCGCGCTGCCCGCCCCTCTGCGCTGCCCGCCCTGCGTGCCCCTCTGCGCTGCCCGCCCTGCCCGCCACTCTGCGCTGCCCGCCCTGCCCTCTGCGCTACACACCACCTGCCCCGTCGAACCCCCCCCTCTTTTTGCCCCATCGACCTAGATCCACTCCTCATAGTCAGATCTGAACCGTGCAGCCCCCCTATAACCATGGCCCCCACTCCACACCTGCCTCAAACCTAACCTGAAACCTAACCACACCCTACCCTAACCTAACCAAAACCTAGCCTAACCTAACCTAACCTTCTCATGCCCAAACCATAAAAACTAAAACCCAACCGTCTCTAATGCCTAATATAATCTCCCAAACTAGCCTTAACCCTAGGCCAAAAAACCCCAAAACCCTAAACCCCAACCCTAACCCTAACCCTAACATGAGCCCTAACCCTAATCCTCTCTCTCTCTTTTGCTCTCTCTCCTATGCCATCCACCCACTTCCCTGTTGCCCCTCTGCCCTAGTTCACCCTAACCCTAACCCTAACCCGAAACCTAACCCTAACCCTAATCCTCTCTCTCCCTCTTCTTCCATGACTCCCAAGTTGGAGGAGAGCTGGCCACCTTAGAGCATACCCTCCGAGAGTTGATAGGAAAACATAAGAAAGAAGGAGATTCTAGACTGAACAAGGTTACCCGCAGAGTCGCCGCCCTCGAAGTCAAGGTGGAAACCTTGGAGAAGGAAAACGAGTCCCTTCGGGAAGAGCTTCTTGCTATCTGCAAGCAGCACTCACGAGACCGGGAGTTGCACATTGAGCTTACTGATATGAGAACGAAACTGGACAGCATACGTGAGGAGGGGGAGATGGCCCCACAGCTAGAGGACATTCGGGTGACTATCAAGGAGTGCATGGAGGTGGTTCAAAGCGAGCTTGAGACTAAGAAAGATGGATGGGTCGAGGTTGTAAAAAAGAACCTTCGACAGGAGGCAAAGAAAAACCACCACCATGAGGAGATCCACATAGTACACACCACCATTGAGGAGGAGCAGATGCGACAGGCTCGCAGGCTCAATGTTCGAGTCTCCGGCCTCACAGAGACAGACGGATCACCAGAGGAGGACGGGCGTCGATTGTGCACACTACTTGGATACCGCACGGACGAGCCTCTCCCTTTCACAAGAGCCTGGAGAGCAAGACGGGACACCACACAGAGAAGAGCACTTATCATTCAGTTCTGAGATGAGACCGGGAGGAGAGACTTCCTCATACGATGAGCGATACTACGCACTACACCGGGCACCCCCATCTATTTGGATGACTACCTCAACGGATGCACGTAGAGAAAAGACGTGCATGCATGCCACGTGTCCTACAGGCCTGACGGGAGGGACATCGTGCCCTATATAGAGACGGTGGTGTCATCATTGATGGACGGCCCATTGACTATGGATTCGTGGCCTATGAGACAGCACAGCAGGAGGTGCGCATTGCAGTCTGGTGGTGTCATCATTGATGGATTCGCGGCCTATGAGACAGCACAGCACGAGGTGCGCATTGCAGTCTCGAATTGCAATGGATCTTTGTGGACACATCCAGGGCGCCTCGAGGAGGTGATGGAGGGCAGAGACATGATCTTTTTGACAGAGACACACGAGCGCCCGGGGAGGAGCCTACTGAGGATTGAGGGCTAGATGTGGGAGTCAGCCCACTGCCGACAGATGAGACAGTATACTACACGAGGATCCGGAGGAGTAGCCGTGCTCTACAGACAGTCACTACATCACAAGGTACAAGTGGTAGCCAGAGACTCAGAGGCACGTTTCATGTGGATACGCCTCCAGCTATCAGAGGAGAGAGCAGCGTATTTCGCCATCTGCTATATTGCACCCATCGGCTCGCACTTCATACATTCCCCCGTAGCCCTCAGGGGGGGAGGGACCAGACACCACATCGCCATACGACTGCCTCGGTGACACGATTATGGAGTATACCGGGATGGGCGAAGTCTTCCTTGTAGGAGACTTCAATGCCCGCACTCAGAGCCACCAGTGTGATATCTACGACTTTGACGACCCTGAGATGCTTCGTACCATAGAGGATATGTCTACACTCAGAGCCTCAGCCGACACCACCACACCCACCTCATATGACCGACACCTACTCTAGATGGGAGGAGCACACCGTCTCATTATATATAATGGGATGGCGACCTGGCCCACTTCGGGTGGTCTCACCTACATTCCACCCACGACACCGAGGGGGGTAGTGTGGTAGACTATGTTATCGAACCCCGGGAGGCGACACATCTCATCACCTCATTCACTATCCCACCCATATCGATTGGAGCTGATCACGCATATCTTGCCCTATCCATACGCGGCTCACCATGCATATCCCACCCCGTCACCATACAGCCACATGCCCATACCACCATTCACTTTAGACATGAGCTAGCACATCTCTATAGCTCCCATGTTCGAGAGCGCATCTACTCCCTTGATCCCTCTGCCCCATTGGACACCCTCACCGCCCACTTCTCCTCGATCCTCCACACATCCGCTACTCTCAGCTTCCCATACACCCACCACCCAGAGCACCGCACATTCAACATGGCTAGGGCATACACCCTAGAATAGATGGTACAATGAGGAGTGTAGGCGACTATACCGACATCTCAAAGCACAGAGTATCTTTGGATCCATCACAGGGAGGGAGGCACAACGACAGATGCGAGCCCTCACACGCCGGAAGCGGCGAGCTTTCGAGGAGCGACAGAAGGCAGATTGTTCGACCTTCTCATGAGTAGGAATTGTGCCACCGCGTCAAGGGCCCTACGTGAGCAACGCCCACCTACACACATAGCAGATCCTCAGACTTGGCACACCTACACTAAGAGGTTATATGACGTCCCAAGACAACCACCATTGCCGATCCCTCCCACACTCCGTCCTGTGATATCCACCCTATTCACGGAAGGCATGGTACGATAGGTCCTCCATAGGCTACAGCACGGCCGTTCAGCAGACCACACGGGGCTACAGACCACATACGCAACAGATGTAGTTTCCCGCCTGATCGCCCATCTCTTCAACCGTGCTTTGGTTGAGGGATTACTTGACTCGTGGACTATGCATACCATTGCGCCTATCCATAAGTCAGGCGATATGATGGACCGAGGGAACTACAGGACTATTATGATAGGCCATATCCTGACCAAGATCTATGGGGCAGTACTAGAGGCAGAGCTCAGTACACACGCTGAGGCAGTTGGGATCAGAGCACCCGACCAGGCAGGCTTCCGCCGCACTTTCTCCACCATCGGCCACATCTTCGTGCTTCGTTGCTTGATTGAGAACACGAAGGCGAGGAAGCAGAGACTATACTGTTGCTTTGTGGATTTCCGCAAAGCCTTCGACATGGTCCCTCGAGAGAGACTACTACGGAGACTCCAGGAGTTACAGTTACCATCAGACATGCTATGGCATCCATGCTTTGTATGCACGAGTCACAGGCAGGGTGCGCTGCCCCGGCGGCCTATCAGACACCCTTGTTAGCACCATTGTTGTGAAACAAGGTTTCCCTCTCTCACCCACTATCTTCGGTCTCTACATCGACAAGATCATGGAGTACATACAACGAGCAGGAGGGGTAGGAGAAGACCTCAGAGGTGCGCCAGTACACATCCTATTATATGCTGATGACATTGTCTTGCTTTCAGAGTCATAGGAGGGGCTGCAGTCACATTTGCAAGCGCTCGACACCTTCTGCATGGAGATAGGACTCACACTGAACCTTGGCAAGACCAAAGGTCATGATCTTCCATACCTCCAGGACAGTACGCCATCGCACCTCTTTCACTGCAGTTGGAGGACAGATAGAGGTAGTGAACTCCTACGTCTACCTAGGTGTCACCTTCTCGATAAGCACAGGGGTATTCTCCATGGCACATGCAGCGAGAGATAGATTGACGCGAGGCTATGCGGCACTTGCAAGATTGGAGAGACGCTGCTTTCAGACACATTTTCAGGAGCCCGGGACTAAGGGGTGGCTCTTTGACACTCTAGTGACACCCACATTGATGTACGCATCAGCAGTATGGGCACCAAGGATCACGGAGGCGATGTGGACGCAGATTGAGAGGCCCCACGCCACCATGATCTCACGCTTGCTTCGCAATAAGCCCTCTGTTCCACATGACATTATACGCGCTCAGCTTGGCACACCACCGATGCTAGTGGAGGCCCTCTTCCAGTTGGTGACCTTTATTCTGAGAGTCAGAGAGCTCCCCACCAGCCGACTCACCAAGCTTGCATTTGAGAGCTCTAGACATTTGGCAGAGACGGGGCATGAGAGAGTATGGTATGCACAGACCTATCGATGGTTAGCAAACCATGGCATGAGCATTACCGATCTCCCCCCTTTTCAGTATGACCTCTCTTCCCCCCACATCACCCTCTCCCGATCGAAGAGGAATAGGATCATCCGTCAGGACCTACTACAGATACACGTCATGGAGACATGGATAGCGCCACGGGAGCCTCTTCCCACAAAGAGGCAACACTATAGAGAGCACTTCCTGACTATGACAGCGGATGGTTTCATTCAAAGACCACCATACATGGATACATACATGGCACCAGCTGAGAGAGTGGCCATTGGGAAGCTCAGAGTATCATCACACCAGCTCGAGATTGAGGTTGGGCGTGCGACACATACCCCCAGGGACGAGAGATTATGCAGGATATGCCGAGAGGAGGTGGAGGACGAGGAGCACTACACATGTAGATGCCAGTGCGGACGGAGGACCATCGCCCTCTAGGTCGTTTCCTAGTAGAACTCCAGCGCCGCCGTGCATCACTTCTTCGGCAGCAGATGGTGATACACCTGGTCCCCCCCCTCAGACTTATATTACAGATTTTTTCAGACTCGAAGCCACTCGAGGGCCAAGCTCGATGCGGGGCGTCACATTACACAGAGCAGAGGAGCTTAGACGACAACGTCGACGACCGAGACCCCCACTCGGGAGAGCCCATCCACACCATAGAGAGATTCAGGCGATTCACGCATGCCATGACATGGAGATACAGAGGCGTGAGCAGCGCACCCGTGTCGATTTCGACGTTCAGAGCATTTGAGGATCGCCACGATGCCTTACCCACCGATGCATTATATCCTACACCCACTCCAAGCACTTAAGAGGGTTGTGATACCACAAAGCCTCCCCTCCCTATGCATATCATATTTGTATCTCACCCATTGAGCATATAGAGTGCATACCCATTGCACCCCACACCCTTGATGCCAGTCATTATCCACTCCTTTTATACCCGTTTTTGTACTCACACTTTATTTTCCTTTTGGGATCACAGTGGATTGGATCATACTGATGTATATGTTTTGTCTCATAGGCCAATTTTGGCCTCTAATAGACGTTAAAAAGTCTCTCTCTCTCTCTCTCTCTCTCTCTCTCTCTCTCTCTCTCTCTCTCTCTCTCTCTCTCTCTCTCTCTCTCTCTCTCTCTCTCTCTCTCTCTCTCTCTCTCTCTCTCTCTCTCTCTCTCTCTCTCTCTCTCTCTCTCTCTCTCTCTCTCATCGATTGAGCACCCATCAGCTACTCTCTGTGGATCGACCTGCTGCCCCACCCTGTTGCACTACTCGTCAGCGCCCGTCAACAACTCCCTGTGGATCGTCTGTTAGGTCAGAGCTCAACAGCGCCCGTAAGCAACTCTCACCACCCGTCGGGTCTGAGCTCGTCAGCGCCCATCATGTCGGAGCTTGCCCATCGTCCTAAGGTCCGACAGGTCCTAAGGGAGTCAACGCCCCGTCGGGTTGGAGCTCACCCGTCAAGTCGAAGCTCGTCATCTTGTCAGCATCGAGCTTCATATCTCTCCTTTGACTGTTGTTCCATGGGCAGATCAAAGCCCTAAATTTCTAGGGTTTTTTCAAAAAAGACGACCCCCTGTTTCAGAAAAGGCATCCAAAACAGAGGACCTAATAAAAATGGAGGATAATATTATCATCAAAGTGACACCCTAGTCTCAACAAAAAAAAAAAAAAACTTCCGAAACCCTAAACCTAATCTCTGAAATGGCCCCCATGGACCGGAGGGAAGTGGACGAACTCATCGCTAAAGCCCTCAAAGAGGCCAAAAAGGAAGCAGACCGCAACCTCAATATGGAGATATGAAAAATGATGGAAAAGTTCAAAGGACTCGAAGAACAAGTAATGGATAAAGTCAAAGGACTCGACGAACAAGTGAAGACTCTCACAGGAGAAAGAGACAATTGGAGGGAAGCTTATGAGCACATGAAAGAAGAGGGGGAGATCTCCAACGTGGAGACACTCAAAGAAGAAATAAAGAAGGAAATCAAAACGGAGGTAGAATCTACTCGAGAGTCGTGGGTGGAAGTAGTACACAAAAGGGTTAAGAAGGAAGTTAGAGAAGACGTGCAGAAAGAAGAGCTTGCACGAGTCCAAGATACACTTGAGGAGGAGTGTCGTGAGCTACGGAAGCACCTATGGATTTTAGAGCATAGAGGGGATATTACACACACACACAGGCACAGCGTCGCATGCAGAGCCTTACTCGCCGCAAACGGCGAGATTGGGAGGAGAGACAGTACTGGGACATTTATCATTTTCTCATGAGTTGAGACAGTGTAGTGGCATGGCGACAGTTGGGAGAGAGGAGACAACAGATACCTGTTCGAGACCCGAGCACTTGGCATAGCTATGCACGGAGCCTATACGAGATCACAGACCAGCCCCCCATTCCGAGACCACAGAGCTCACGTCCTACTACCTCTAACTTCTTCACACCCACTATGGTGGGACGCGCCATTGCCAATCTACAGCATGGCAGGCCCATGACCATTTCGGTTTACAGGCAGAGCACCTCATCTACGGAGGCACGACCCTTGCACCGCTCATTGCCCACCTCTTCAACCGTGCATTGGTTGAAGGGTTCCCTGACTCATGGAGTGAGCACACCATAGTGCCCATTCATAGGTCAGGTGAGACTATGGATCCAGCTACATACCGGACGATCATGATTGGCCCTATATTGGCCAAGTTATATGGGGCGGTACTAGAGACAGAGTTGAGTACTCTCGCTGAGAGGAAGGGTATCAGGGCTCTTGGACAGGCAGGTTTCAGACGCGATTATTCTACCATTGACCACATCTTCACTCTTAGATGCCTGATCGACCAGGCAAGGGTGAGGAAGAGGAGATTATATTGTTGCTTTGTGGACTTCCGCAAAGCACTTGACACTGTTCCCGGGAACGACTATTCAGACGACTACTTGATATCGGAGCTCCGGAGGAGATGATATAGGGGATCTACTCCTTATACGAGAGTATCTGGTAGAGTCAGATGTCCAAGGGGCTTATCTCATCCACTTGCTAGCACTATCGGGGTGAAGCAAGGATGCCCTCTTTCACCCACCCTCTTTGGTATCTACATTGATGAGATAGTGGACTACATACAGAAGCAGGGAGGTGATGGCATTGAGGTATGTGGATCCACGGTCCATATTCTTTTATACGCTGATGATATTGTACTGGTTTCAGAGTCTGCAGATGGTCTACATCATCATCTACATGGCCTAGATGACTTTTGCAGACACAGAGGGTTATCTGTGAACCTTAGTAAAACCAAGGTCATGATCTTTCATACATCAGCACAGGTACGCAGACATAGTTTGTTCACAGCAGCAGGTGGACCGATTGAGGTGGTCGGATCATATGTTTACTTGGGGGTGACATTTACAGGAGCATATGGGGTCTTCTCTATGTCTCAGGCAGCCCATGATCGCATCACACGTGGGTATGCAGCACTTGCTTTGATGGAGAGATACTGCCACCAGGCATATTTTCAGGAGCCCCGTACAAAGGGGTGGCTCTTCGACACTTTGGCTACGCCACCACTCATGTATGGGGCAGCCATATGGGGACCAGGCTTAGCTACATCAGTATGGATAGCATTAGAGAGGCCACAGATCCTCATGATTGCTAGACTTATCCGTAGCAAGCCTTTCGTACCACATGATATCATTAGAGCAGAGCTCGCTGCACCACCGATGCTAGTTGAGGCACTATTCCAGACAGTATGCCTATTACAAAGACTCCGGAGCATGGATACAGAGCGCATTGCCTCTAGTGGTTTCCAGGCATCACGTGATATGGCATTAGCAGGCGACACCTCCTCATGGTATGCACAGACACGAGACTGGCTCGCCCACCATGGCTTTGACATAGACAGGCTACCACCACTACAGTACAACTCACATGCACCCACCTACTCGCTCTCTCATCAAGAGAGGAATAGGGTCATTCGTCAGGAGGTATGGCATACATACATACAGAGGACATGGGTGAGCCCTAGGTATACATTGCCACCGAAAATGCTCTATTACGGTGAGCATTTCCTACATATATCAGACCAGGGTTTCATCGAGATTCTGGGATACATGCAGACATACCTACCTCACCACCTTCGAGTCGTCATTGGGCAGCTTCGGGTTTCATCACATCAGCTCGAGATTGAGAGGGGTCGGTCCAGAGGAGTCCCCCGTGAGGAGAGGTGGTGCCCAGTATGCGATGACAGAGGTAGAGAGTGAGGAGCATTTTGTTATCAGATGCCCAGCATACTTAGACCTACAAGCACAGTTCCAGATAGAGGAGTCCCTCCAGTTGTGCATGACTATGGGAGACCAGCGACACTTGGGACGCTTTCTCACAGCAGCATACGAGAGGAGAGAGAGGTCACTACAGCCCACACATCAGCCACGGGTGAGTACCCCGCAGACCATTACCCAGTTCTTTCACCGAGCTGAGCTACATCAAAGAGGTCCATCTATAGGGCTCATGCTCCACCAGGAAGCAGCACAGAGAGCACGGCGCCGACCACGCATGGCGGATATCGTCGACCACGACTACATGAGGAGGATATCTCACGCATCAGGAGAGCCTACGACCACATGATGGAGCATAGGCATACCACCACCCCCTGGGTTGTCTTCCTTCAGGAGGCACTCAGACCACCACCGATGTACCACAACATACTACACCCACCTCCACCCATCACCAGTAGCTAGGGTGTTTTTACTCACATTATGGATCCCCCATGTATTAGGTGGCCACTATCTGCAGAGTCAAAGCCTTGCACAAACCATATTGAGCTCTCGTAACATTTCGTTTCAATAGATCTCTTTATGGCGATATCTACTTCCAATAATGTACCTCTCTAGAATCCTAGAGGATAAGATCACAACAGCTCATGCTCTATCTCGCCTCCTACAACATATGTCCCTTTGCAACATCCAACCCCTCCAAAATGAAGTTGCAAAGGGAGTGTTAAGAGGTATAGACTCTACATATACTTCCCTTTCATCCATCTATTTGCCTATTATGTATAACTCCATTACACTTTGCAGCACTCTTTTTTACTAGTATCCTTTCTATTTTAGCTCATTTGTGTGATTTTCCTCATTGATCTCCTTTCATATTAGTTTAACTGTCAGTAAGTAGTAAGGAAAAGACTCTCCCAAATTCTGCATAATAAGGTCCTGCTCTCGTGTATTTGATGATTGTAAAACTCCTAGCAACATGGTGTACTGACTTTCAGCTCCACTATCCTCTTTGTGTCTCTCCTCTCTTTCACAAAGAGAGGAGAGACACAAAGAGTGGAGCCCCACTCTCCTCTCTGTCTCTCCTCTCATTCATGGTGTACTGACTTTTAGCTCCACTCTCTCTCCATTCTCTACAATTTTCACATCTAAATAGCTTCTCAAGCATTCATCCACGCATTCAAAAGGAATCAAACAAAGATCCAAAACCATCAAATTTCGCAAATTACCAATCACAGAAAAAAATAAGTGCACAAAAGCTATTAGTAGCTCAGTGATCACGTAATCAGAAATCTCTCTAGAGACAAGATGGGCACTTTGAATTTGTAAGAAAATGCATGTGACTCTACCTCTGGTATTAAATGCACCTTCTTTCCAGCAGCTATCTCAAAAGAACAGACTTTTGTGATGGCAGATATAGCATAGCCCTGTCAAATGTAGAAATAATTTAGCCACAGTTAATGCTAAAGCCAGTTAAGAGATCATGTGCCATTTACCTTTACTACATCATCTCCTGGGTGTGCTTCTGCGACATCACAAAGCCTCTCAATAATATATGCAGCTGAGTGAGTTCCATCCGCTGTTCCATACTCTCCAAGAACCCAACAGATCACCTGTACATATTATGCTGAAAATCAGGTGTACAAAAAATACAGATATGCTGAGATAAATCTAGGAAAATGCAAAATAAATAAACATGTAGCTCTAAAGTTTCGACCATGAGGCAAAGGTCCAGATAAACATCAACTCCATGCATAAAATTGATTTAATACTATGGCATGAACTCTTATGTTATCGATGCTTAACAGTAACCAAACAAAACCTAAAATATGCTTCCACAATACTGACAGAGCATTCACAAAACTGTGTTCTAGGATTGCTCAGAAATAAAAAAACTCTCATATTATAATGCAGGGCCCAGCCAACACTAAAGTACAAGCAACAGAAAAAAAATATCCCATCTAAACCGCATATTTTATATTCCAAAAGCACCATTGAGCAGAAATGATGCTTGTAGATGGCAGTCACCTGCAATAGAAGGGATGGTAGCTTGGGCTCCACAAGGATCTGGAGATAAGACTCTACCTAAAAAGAGAGAGTCATGTAGACCGAATCAGCACAATTTGCAATTTACTTGGAGAGAGGAAACGAATACACCCTATGTCTTGCACCTTTTAAAGTTAACACAGGTTTTCTTCCACAACATTGCACACTAATCAGTACAACAGGAGAGAAACAAGGAAAAGCAAATTCAACTTCTGAGAAACAATCAACTATACAATTTGCAATGATCATCCACGATCAAAAATCCATCAACTCAATCATATATGGTATGGAATGAATAAAGCCTGCCCACCTGGAGGTTGGCACCACATCATCAGTTCCCCCTACAGTTTCCGCAGAATCAAGCACCAAAATATGCTCCTACATGCATAGTGCACCCCACATGGGCATTTATATATGCATGCACAGCTCAACAGACTAAGATTCTGACTTTGCTCAATGAGAGCAGACATGCTCAGCAATGGCGAACACTAATGCTTAAAAGCAGAGACATGCAAAAATTTGAGTAGCTGACCAACTGCTCTATCGAAATTTTTTACAAATGAATGCTAGAAAACCATATTAATCTTAATTTGTGCTCCATACAGATCGAGCATGGGAAAAAAGAACACTCATGAACAAAACAAACACTTGTGTGTGCTTTACCAAGCACATTTACAAGCCCATACTAGAAAAAACAGCTATGAGCACAGTTATAATGCCAAGCTTAAGCTATTTCAACATTACAGAATAAATGGTTGGGGAAAACTGAAGTAAGAAATATAAAATTTATTAGGCACCGCAGAGGATCGAAGTTCACTGTCTGCATCTTCATCTTCCTCTCCAGCACCTTCAGCTATAAGCCTCATCAAATCATGAGCAACTTTTGGTGGAACAAGGTCGCCCGCATGCTCAAAAACTTGATTCATTGTCTGTCAACAGAGAAAAATATAATACACAACTATGAACAGAACTTCAAGAATTTTGATAATGAACCAAATAAACGGTGTGGAATCAAGGCAACGACCTGAATAAACCACTGATTGCTTGGTGCAAAACGTTCTGCCAGCTCTATACAACGGGAAGCTATATCTGTCTTATAATGAGAATCTGTAAGAGTTTTCATATAACAAATCATTCGATCGACAATGACCTCAACATTAGATGACTTTGTCATTTTGTACAGCAACTCTAATGTCTTCCGTTTCAGTGTGTCATCCGGATCCTGTTGAAAATTGTAGCAAATCCTTGAGATTTAATTGGAAGGTTTATTAGAAACTGACAAGAAAGTATCTACATTACCAACCTAACCCTGCTTTTGCTCTCTAGAGATATCAAAATTTCCGAACGTCAAAGAATCACTTTAATTCACATTGGAAAATTTGTTCAGTTCTACTTCGTGCCACTGTCTCGTAATGCTTATGCAAAAAAAGAGAGAGAAAGAGAGAGGGAGAGAGAAAGTTGACAAGAATTCAAGTCCCTCAAATTTATCAGAAAGATGATATGGGATTACTGACTAGATAATTGGCAGCAAAAATTTTTAGTGCACAATTACATAAGGAAGCTTTATAAAATACTGCTGCAGGTGGCACCTGGGAGAGACAGGATATATACATATATGTACCTCTAAGCAATCAATAACTGCAAGCTGATGCTCTTCAGCAAAGTCCGGATTAATCTTTATTATTCTGCCTAGTGCATCGATGCCCATATACTTTAAGTTGTGACTTTCACTCTGCAGGGGGGGGAGAGGGGGAGGAGAAGTTATCAAATTTGGAACATGTGTTTGACATAGACGTTGATTAACAATGCATAATTACTTCCACCCACTTTCAAGAATCTGGATGTTTGTGCAGCTGCAGATTCAAGCAGCTTTGAATTTGGGTGAATAGCTGTAATAGTTGATATACATTCATAGATCAGAGCATTTCCAATATTCCCACTTGGCTCAGCTTTTTTTAAGACGTCACCCAAAACATTGTACATGTTGTTGCTTGCTCCCTTGTCCCCTGTGCCTAATAGAGCAAGAATCTTTAACAGTTTTATCTGCCTCACAAAAAGGATTCAGAAAGTCAGAAATGTACAGTCAAGAAAAACATCACACTACGGAATCAACATGAACCTGTATAAAAGGAGCAGGGGCGTTATGGTAATTGTACTGTTTTGGCAGCCGGTGTTCCACTACTTGCTTTAAGATACACACATAACTATTTGTCAGATGCCTGTATGAGTTTGCATCCGCCGATATAAGGTCGAACAGCACGCATAAGCAAGCACTCATCACACTTGGATCAACATCATGCATTATCTGACAGAAAACAAACCATTCATTATGTCTCGATTGTGAAATTCTTGCAAGCACGAGAGCAGCTGCTTCTGCAAAGCTTTGCTAACACATTTAAGTGTTTGTATGTACACAGTCAGCAGCACATGGATAGTGGATGTAAGAAGACAGAATTCATACCAAAGAAAAATACCTTCATACTGAGTTTAGAAATCACATCTGCAACTGTTGCCGGTGACCTTTGATGGAACCTGTGTAAAGCCATGACTGCTTTTTTGCGCACAGCCTCTTTCTGATGGCCTAAGAGTTCTACAACCTGTGGTAAAACTGCTGGGATAGTTTCCTCATTGATAAGCTTGCAAACTGCAGTAAGTGCAGCACAGCAAACAAGATAATTATCTGAACGTAAATCTTTCTGTATTGTGTTGATTATTAAAATGATGAGATCATGGTCTTCATTAAGAAACAAAGTAACAGCAAGATATCCTGTCCTTTTCAACAGCAAATTGTCATCATGAGTCATCTTCACAGCCTGAATATACCCAAAAGATGCATCATGCCCAAGCATTTCTACATAAACAAGCCTAACAATGTATTCCTTCATCCTCTTGCGTGGCACATCTGGCTCAACTATTTTTTTCTTTAGCATCTCAATCTCCTCCATGACTAACCTCTCCTCTTCTGCTTTTGACTTGGCCTCGCCAATGGCCTTCACAAGTTCAAGGAATTCTTTTGAAGATCCTTGGGAACCGATTGCAAGCTCCCTGCCTATGTTCTTTAGCTGCTCCATGATGAATAACTTGACGGCGCGCCAAAAGTATTAACGTATATCAAATAGTTTTTTATCACAATGTTCCGCAGATTAACCCCCTTATAGTCGAAGATTGTTGCAGTAACAGAAGCTACTTTTAGATGACCAGGATCTGTACAACGCAATTACATGAAAATGGATATTCAGTGAAATAACAGCTGTTGAAACAATTATTTCTTGATGTCACGCTTCAGATGTGCTTCAACGGATGTAGACTATATTATCAATGCGATCTGTGTCAATAACTCGCCTCCACCTGCAGAATTATCAGAAGAATGATAACCTTGCAGGATAACGCATCAAACCTGGTCTAAGCCAGCTGCCTCGAGCAAAAGTTCACTCCGATTTGCAATCGGAAGGAAAAGACTGCTTACTTGACAGGATAGATTTCTTAGAGCTGCATGGGAGCAAAAAAATACAATAGACAACCCACGCCAGCGCCCCACGGCATTCGATCGCGAATCGCGATTCACATTTCATGCACTACAAGAAAAGTAAATGAAGGCTGTACTTCGGCAAGGCATCCACGAAATGCATAACCAAAGAGATGCATATGGTTTTTCCTATTTCCTTGGAAATGACTTTTTGTTCTATAGTAAATCCTCAAAATATATTTTTTAAAAAGGAAGTTCTGCCGAAGCTTACTCTCCACGGACTTGAATGATTGAAACAACAATTGTATAAGTAAAGGGCATAGTATAAATGCACTGATATCTTACAAATGAAGGGTTACATTGTCAAAGCATTACAAGGGAAGGGCTTTTCAAAGGCAACTAGTTTCAATGGCTCCAAGTCAATACATATATAGATTGGCCATGTTGATCCAAGCATGTCCAGCAATTCGTAGAGATTGAACACACAACTTCACCCTCAAGACATGAACGCCCAACCTTGTGAATGTTTGAATGAGGATATTTTGTGTAAGTTTCTGAATGTTTGAATGAGGATATTTTGTTTAAATTTTGAATGAGGAGAGTTATAGTACATGTTATTTAGTAGAGCAAATTATGAGGAGTTGCTCCCAAATTTTTATATATAAATGGAGGTTCAGCTGAAGCCTATTCCATGAGCTTTAACATTGAAAGTGCAACTCTACAAGTGAATGGGCATAGTATCCACGGGACCCCCGTATCCCACAAAACAGGGGTTAGACAAAGAGATAACTTGATTACAACTAGTTTAACTAGCCTAAGCTATTACATGTATAACTCGAGGGTTGAACTTTGAACCTCTGCCTCAAGAGGCCAGAGTCAAACCAATTCCCCTACGAGACATGGACATTTCATGCCATTTCTTTTGAGTCAAAACTTTCAATGTATTTAGCCCTTAATCTTAGTTCATTTTCCGTGGAATTCAGTCACTATTTAAAGAAAAACCTTATCATCCTCGTAGTGTCAAAGAGCACAAAATCTTTCAACTTGGAAGATGTCAGATTGTTCCACAAATCATTATGTATATTTTTTGGTAATAGTGTCGCCTACATAGTCTTCATCCATGGATGTCAAAGGCCATAGAAGTTCATACGTTTCTTTCATCTTTATGCACTAAAGATTTCCCTTCTTTCAACTTATATTATGTGTCCACTTCCCTCTACAAGTTTGATATGTCCAAGTTTTTTGGTTTCTACATGTATCACATTCTATGCAATCAGGTTTCTGGTGGGACAATTATCAATTCCTATGCATCTCTTGAAGCTATTAATGCCTTATTTTGTACCTCTCTAATTCTTATATGAAATTTCTCTAAGACAATATAAATAGATTTCATGAAACTCAGATCGCTCAACTAGACTTTGTAATGAAACTAATGCAAGTCAAATGACTATAATTGGAGAGTCTCACATTGAATGATAATGTCACCAAGGCAAACTAACTTGACTATCTCTTGTATGTTGACTATCTCTTGTATGTCTCCTATATGTTGACTATCTCTTGTATGTTGACTAGATCCTATACGTCAATACACAAAGACACATGTGCATTGTTTCGCACTTTATATCAAAAAATAAGTAGAACTAGAATCTGAGATTCAAGACACTTATAATAGAATGTAAGAGCTTTTTTGGTGAGTCTAAGAGCTCAAAGTATGGTGATGCAAAACAGTTGTGCCATTGCAAAGCACAAAAATTAGCTATGGATAATCGAACTTGAAGAAAAACTAAGCAAGGGGTTTGCTTGTTGGAAGAATGCACACATTAAGGAACAAGAATATGGCTCAAGAATCAAACGTGAGAACACAAAATGGCCTCTCACAAAGTGCTTCTAAAATTTAGGAGCTATGCACCAATCCAATTTCACCTAAAACGAATGTTGTAGTTTTGTCGAGTTTGATTGAGGTGATGAAGGGGAGTTTTTAGAGAAAACTTGTGGCGCCAAGTTTCCATTTGATTTCTTCTTGTATTGTTTCAATTAAGCTGCAGATTGATATTTCAGCACCCCCCAAGCTTCAACCTATCTCCTTCATTCCAATGCAACCTTTGAACTTGCTCAACTTGATGCTATCCAAAAACTTTGTAAGCATATAAGGTACTTGGATCTTAATTCTTATATGATGCACTTGAACTTCATTTATATCACCTTCGCTCTACAAAATCATAGTGCACTTCCATATGTTTTGTTCTTGCATGAAACATAGAGTTGGAAGCAAGATGCACGCTTCTCATGTTATCACACGTGGTAGGAAATACTTCAACCTACAAAATTGAATCCAAGAATAGATCCTTAAACCATATTGACTCACAAGTGACTTGAGCAAGATCTCGATACTCAACCTCAATCAGTGAAAGATTCATAGTGGGCTACTTCTTTGACATCCAAGATACAAGCTTTGATCATTCCATGATCATATATCCACTAGTACTTCTCCTATCTTCTTTTGATCTTGCCCAATTTGCATGAAGCTATGCTTTGACCTAAACATTACCATCATAATGGTAGTACGACCCTTCATTTAAAGTGCCCTTAAAATACCTTAGAATTCTTCTTACTACTTACAAATGTAGAACTCTAGGGTTATGCATGTATTGAGACAATGCACTTACTCTGTATGAAATGCTAGGTCTTGTGATTGTAACATAATAGCACAAGTATATCAACAACCAAATAATTAAACTTGATATTTACCTCCATTGAATTTAAAATCTGCTAAGGCATCGAATTTCAAACCTTGCTAAGGCATACTTTCTTTGCATGAGATAGACTCATTCTTCCCTATAGGCACCTTAGAAATACTTCAACTCTCCAAGATATAATATTTTGAATTCCTATTCAATAATTCTTTTGTCCTTGATCTTCAAATCATCAACATAAATGTAGACATATACCTTCTTCTTGCCTTTGCATCTCATGAATAGTGATGGATTTGCTTGGCTTTGTTTAAAACTACACTTTGTGAGATATTGCCAATTGCTTCCATGCTTTTAAGGGCCTTTTTTAAGCCACTTACTTAACCTATGTACATGATTCAGAAACTTATTAACTTCAAATTTAATGGGCTGCTCCATGCGAACTATTGCCTTTATATTACTATTGGGAAAGCATTTTGACATCCAATTGTGAGATGTATCAAAATTCCCATAATTTTTCTATACATAGTAGCATTTTCCAATGCTTCACATGTGGTAGTATCCAACTTCAAATTCTAATCTAATGGCATAGAAATTGGCTTATAGTCAACCATATTGTACTTTTGTACCATACTCAATGCATGTTGCCTTTGGGATAGCCATATGCCTTTTTCTACATTTATAAGCTCGATGCCCAAAAAATAGCACAACACGCCAAGATCTTTCATGTCAAAAATCTACATAAGGATCAGTTTAACCCCTTTGATAGCTTCTTCATTATTATCAACTACAATTGAATGCTTTTTTAAGCCCATTCAAAGCCTTTTTCAATCAGCAAACATATTTAGGATGCTTTGAATTCTCATATCCATGTGATTGCTCCACGTATACTTCTTCCTACAACTCGCCATGTAAGAAAACATTCTTCACAACCATCTGATGCAAAATCCATCCTTTTGTTGTAGCCAATGCAACAAGTGCACTAATGTTAGCCATTTTAGCTATTGGGATGAAATTTTCCTCATAATGAATGCCATACGATTGTGCATACCCTTTTGCTACCAGTTGTGCTTTATACTTTCTTATGATACCATAAACATTATGCTTTACCTTGTAGACCCACTTGGATCCTATGGATTTCTTTCCTTGTGGCAATGGAACCAACTTCCATGTTTTATTTCCATAAAGTGGAGCCATCTCCTCATCCATAGATTTCTCCCAATCTGCATTTCCAATTGCATCTTTAAAACAAGAAGGTACAATATCTTATGTTACCTTGGTCATATAGGTACAATGAGGAGACATGTGGCTATCATATGTTTATTGCTGCACTAAATTCTGCATCCTCCTAGATCTTCTTGGTCTTGGGTCACTAATTTTTCTTTTTGTATCATTTGCAAATGCTTTTCTTACTCTTGGAGTCTTCATAGAGGGAAATCCAAGTTTGTCATCAAGGCTCTTTTTTGAATTGTTTGATTCTCCAATATCAATGTCTTCAAAACGTGCATATGTTTTATTACCAAGAGAAACCTTTTCTTTGCCTTTCTTGGACATGGTCCATGAATTTACTAGAATAAAATTTTTATGCAAAGTTCCACTCCATGTGTTTGAGTTGGAACTATTGTTGGGTGACATATCAGGTCCACTTAGAGCTTAAGATTCTACTCTTGCATTTTTTTAGCATTTCCTTTTTCATTTGGATCAAGATTAAGTCCTTCTTTGGCATCAAAATAGCAACTTGACATTTCATAAAATGCCACATCTCTGCTTACCTTCACCTCTTGTGTGAGAAGGTTGTAACATTTATATCCCTTTTGCTCAAGGAAGTACCCAATGAAGATACATTTTTTTTGCTTTTGGATCAAGTGACATCCTCAACTCATATGGAACATGTACATATGCAATGTGACTAAATACTTTCTTGTGTGATAAGTTTGGAATTTTACCTTTAAACTTCTCTTCGGCTGTTACTTGATGTACAACAATGGTTGGAAATTTGTACATAATGTATATAGTTGTGTGCATAGCTTCTACCCAATCCAATGAGGTATATTTTTTTATCCATCAAGGCTCTTGCTATTTTTGCAATATGTCTATTTTTTCTTTCTACAATGTCATTTTGGTGTCGTTTGTATTGTAAGAAATAATAGCACAACAGAATGGATGACAAAG
The DNA here is from genome assembly GCA_020310875.1 of Ceratopteris richardii. NCBI lineage: Eukaryota > Viridiplantae > Streptophyta > Polypodiopsida > Polypodiales > Pteridaceae > Ceratopteris > Ceratopteris richardii. The sequence continues at coordinate 5,057,424 of CM035414.1, forward strand.
TTAAGAAAAAATGCAGACAAAGAGAGATGTAGATTGAGAGATAAAGAACTCAAATTCTCAATTTTCCAAGGGTAATGCAGGTACAAAGAAGGTGTTGCACTCCCAATGTCGAGCTTAGATGGCGATCTAGACAAACTCTAGATGAAGGGCTTACTAGTGCGCAATGTTATGTAAAGCTACACATGGGCCATGCTTATATAGCTTTTACAATGGCAATCTATATAGATAAACATAGTCAGGAGAGAAAAAGTAGTCAAAAAAATTTACAATTTGATAAGATCTCCATGACAAGAATGTTTAGATATCAATCTCAACATGTGATGATTGAGGATGACATGTACAAATTTTTTCATCTCTCTATATGTAGTGCTTACGCTGATATATGTTATAGATGGTTTTAGTGAGTTGTACCATATCTATCCATTGAGAGTGATGGCATATTTATTTTCTTGCCAGCACAGTCATTTGCAAACATTAGGCTTTTCTTGATGTATTGCCCTTTATATATTATACTATTTGTATTGTTGTATTAGGTAATTCTTGTATATTCTTTTTGTGTAATAAAAGAAGAAGAAGATAGTTCTTCCTTGCATCAATTCATGTGTGCTTCTCTCTTTGTATGTGAGTGTGTGTGAGCTCTCTTCCTTATCTCCTTTTTTGACATGGTATCAGATCCAGCATCGCTATAGAGAGCTCCTCGAGAAGACCGATGGTGAAGAGTATGTGACAAGGCATGGAGAACATGCACTTCACAATTGGAAATGCCAAGCACAAGGGGCTTGTTTAAGCCCATTTAAAGCCTTTTTCAATCAGCAAACATATTTAGGATGCTTTGAATTCTCATATCCATGTGATTGCTCCATGTATACTTCTTCCTACAACTCGCCATGTAAGAAAACATTCTTCATAACCATATGATGCAAAATCCATCCTTTTGTTGTAGCCAATGCAACAAGTGCACTAATGTTAGCCATTTTAGCTATTGGGATAAAATTTTCCTCATAATGAATGCCATAAGATTGTGCATACCCTTTTGCTACCAGTTGTGCTTTATACTTTCTTATGCTACCATAAACATTATGTGTTACCTTGTAGACCCACTTGGAGCCTATCCTCATAATGAATGCCATAAGATTGTGCATACCCTTTTGCTACCAGTTGTGCTTTATACTTTCTTATGCTACCATAAACATTATGTGTTACCTTGTAGACCCACTTGGAGCCTATGGGTTTCTTTCCTTGTGGCAATGGAACCAACATCCATGTTTCATTTCATAAAGTGGAGCCATCTCCTCATCCATAGCTTTCTCCCAATCTACATTTCCAATTGCATCTTTAAAACAAGAAGGTACAATATCTTATGTTACCTTGGTCATATAGGTACAATGAGGAGACATGTAGCTATCATATGTTTATTGTTGCACTGAATTTTGCATCCTCCTAGATCTTCTTGGTCTTGGGTCACTAATTTTTCTTGTTGTATCATTTGCAAATGCTTTTCTTACTCTTGGAGTCTTCATAGAGGGAAATCCATGTTTATCATCAAGGCTCTTTTTTGAATTGTTTGATTCTTCAATATCAATGTCTTCAAAACGTGCATATGTTTTATTACCAAGAGAAACATTTTCTTTACCTTTCTTGGACATGATCCATGAATTTACTAGAATAAAATTTTTATGCAAAGTTCCACTCCATGGGTTTGAGTTGGAACTATTGTTGGGTGACATATCAGGTCCACTTAGAGCTTAAGATTCTACACTTGCATTTTTTAGCATTTCCTTTTTCATTTAAGATTAAGCCCTTCTTTGGCATCAAAATAGCAACTTAACATTTGATAAAATGCCACATCTCTACTTACCTTCACCTCTTGTGTGAGAAGGTTGTAACATTTATATCCCTTTTGCTCAAGGAAGTACCAAATGAAGATACATTTTTTTTGCTTTTGGATCAAGTGTCATCCTCAACTCATATGGAACATGTACATATGCAATGTGAATAAATACTTTCTTGTGTGATAAGTTTGGAATTTTACCTTTAAACTTCTCTTCGACTGTTACTTGATGTAAAGCAACAGTTGGAAATCTGTACATAATGTATACATTTGTGTGCATAGCTTCTGCCCAATACAATGAGGTATATTTTTTTATCCATCAAGGCTCTTGCTATTTTTGCAATATGTTTATTTTTTCTTTCAACAATGTCATTGTGGTGTCGTTTGTATTGTAAGAAATAATAGCACAACAGAATAGGCTAGTAGACAAAGTTGAGAAAAAATGCAGACAAGGAGAGATGTACATTGAGAGATAAAGAACTCAAATTCTCAATTTTCCAAGGGTAATGCAGGTACAAAGAAGGTGTTGCGCTCCCAATGTCGAGCTTAGATGGAGATCTAAACAAACTCTAGATGAAGGGCTTACTAGTGCGCAATGTTATGTAAAAATACACATGGGCCATGCTTATATAGCTTTTACAATGGGAGTCTATATAGATAAACATAGTCAGAAGAGAAAAAATATTCAAAAAAATATACAATTTGATAATATCTTCATGACAAGAATGTTTCGATATCAAGCTCAACATGTGATGATTGAGGATGACACGTACAACTTTTTTCATCTCTCTATATGCAGTGGTTATGCTGATATATGTTATGGATGCTTTTAGTGAATTGTACCAGATCTATCTATTGAGAGTGATGGCATATTTATTTTCTTGCCAACACACTCATTTGCAAACATTAGGCTTTTCTTTATGTATTGACCTTTATATATTATACTATTTGTATTGTTGTATTAGGTAATTCTTGTATATTCTCTTTGTGTAATAAAAGAAGAAAAAGAAGAAGAAGAAGAAGAAGAAGAAGAAGAAGATAGTTCTTCCTTGCATCAATTCATGTGTGCTTCTCTCTTTGTATGTGAGTGTGTGTGAGCTCTCTAACTTGCATTTTATTTGACATCTCTCAAATGTTCCAAATCCAAAATTTTAAGAAACTCCATGTACAATTGATGCAAGAAAACTATGTTCTTTTGGATCGAGTTGTCATGTCACAATGTGAGAGTGCTCAAGCAAAGGTACTCTAGTTCTAGTGTTTTTGTAGTACTATGAATTGTTGTAGAAATGGCAAATATTGATGGAATGAGTCAACTTATGAGCAATAACTTGGACAAGAACAACTTTCATGCTTGGAGATTTAGAATGAAGTCCATCGAAGGATACAATGAAAACGCTCTGTAGTTACCAGAGAGGAATCAAACTGTGGGCTTAAGAGCATATGAAGAGTGGAACCAAGGAGCTCGGAAGGTAACATATTGGTTCCCTCTTAGCATACATGATAACATGATTGGGCATATACAGAATGTCAAAACTCCAAAAGAGACTAGGAGTAGATTGATCACATCATGTGAGACAAATACAACAACACATAAATTGCAACTCAAGAATGAGCTACATACACTAGAGAAAAAGAGCATGTCGATGAGTGACTACACCCTAAAAATCAAAAGCATTTGTCAGGTGGAAGTGTACCTTCGTTTAGGAACTACATACAAGTAGTTCATAACTTCTATTCAGACCAAGTAGAATATTCCAAATTTTTCTAATCTTGTGTCCATGTTGATAATCGAAGAAAGGAACCTCGATGGAGACTTAACCTCCTAGGGAAAAGTTGGCTCTAAGAAGGCATTCTACTCTGCAAGAGGAAGAGGCTGAGAAAGAAGACATGTATCTTGCCCGATCAGAACAAATGGTGTCGAATTTACATGCTGAAAGATTTTCAACCATAACTAGAAATTGTTTGAAGACATAAACACTTCGAACTTTGCTTTCAATGGATACATCCATGCATGCTTGTAGAAATCATCAATAAAAGTCATGAAATAAAGGTAGTTCCAAAAACAAGGCATCTGCATTCGTTATGAACAAGCTTCAATTTATGAGAAGCTCAAATTGAACCATGTTTTGGGAAGGAGGAACGCTACATTTTACCCAAAATATAGCCTTCACAAACATGTTCACAAGGTGCCTCAAGTTTGGGCAGAGGGGATACCATTTCCTATTTCTATAGGCATATGACCAAAGTGTGCATGCCAAAGATTTACATATAAGATAGCCTAACAATCTTAAACTTCATGTGTTGATTCATTCATAGGGTTGGCATAGTCTAGGAGCTTATATAGCCTATGACATAAAATTCCAAGAGCAATAATAACATCGCCATTTGTGAGATTATGAACTATACATCTTTCATCAATAAATTTGACAACCAAGCCAATCTTGGCTAATGCTGAAATTGACAATAGATTTTTCTTGATCCCAAAAACATATGCAATATCTGACGATATGAGAGAACTTCCACTCCAGTAGCGAGAATGATCTTACCAACTCCCATTATAGGATAAGATGATTTTTTAGCACATGTGACAATATTCCCTATAGAAGCAAGCTCAAGTGAGTTGAAGAAAGTGTGTTGTGAGGTATATGTTTGGTTACCCCACTATTAAAGTACTCCTCATGAGAGGATGGGTCATAGCTACAAACAGTAGTAAATGCCTATTCTTTATTCTAAACAAGATTAGCAAATTCTATTTTAGGTGTGGAGGCCTCCACAATAGCCATTCTAGCATCTTTTTTCTTTGAACCTTTTACAATCAGTTTGGAGAACTCGTGACATGATCATTTCCCTTATAATACTTGCAAAATTGTTTTTGCTTTTCTGTTATCTTCTCATCTTTGTCTTCCTTCTTCAACTTTGCAACATTAGAAGATTTGTACTTACTAGTAGATGAGCTCTATTTTCCTTTGCCCTTCTTACTGGCTAAAAAAGCTTGCATGATCAACCTATTCTTTGTGGATTGATCATCGTGCAACAAAACAAAGAGTAACTCTTTAAATGGTAAGGCATTTGGATTGCCTTTCATCATCAATTGAAGAGTAGAAGCAAAACTCTGATATGAATCAAGAAGATCATTAAGATGAGTCTACACAACTGAATTAGCAGGCAAGACTTCATCAGTAGAAATCAAATTCTCCTTCGAATCTTTGATCTTTGTCAAAAAATTGTTAATAGAAACTCTTCAACTCTTTTTGGAGCTAAGCAATGTGAGCCTCATTTCGTGCCTAGTATAAAGTGGTAACTATATCCCAAGCATCTTTTGCTATTTCGCAAGAGTGAATGTGAGGGACAATGGCACATTTGATAGATAAAGCTATCAATCCATGTGTTTGAGAATCTCTTCCATCCCAACAAAGTTGCTTTGCAATAGGTGAAGCAAGAACCAAAGTAGGAATAGTTGAAGATCATCATCTTCAACGCCATCTGCATTTCCTTCAATATCTATACGGTGTAATAGGAATTTTTCAACACCATGCACACTATTTCACAAACCTTTTGCTACCAATACATGACGCATCATATATTCCCGCAATGGGTACAAAGTACCATTCAACTTATCCTAAACAACCAATGTACAAAATACATCATTGCTTTCAGCCACGTTCAATGACTAAACATCTTGATGTAGAAAAATGATTGTATCTAAAGTTGAACAGAAACAACCTATTGAGCTTTGCTAAACTTGTAGCAAACATAAAGCGCTTGTATTGCTGAATCGAAACTTGTATATATGTTTGGAACAAAAGGAAGAAACTGCTTGCACAGTCACTACAATAGTGAGTTCATGCCAAAATAAGCTCATATCAAAATTTTGATGCCACATAGCGAGTTGTTTTGAGCTCCTAGTTGCCCTAAGTATGCTCAATCATTTTCGTGTGATACTGAGACTCAGATCAAAGGGGTGTCGAGGATGCCCTAGATGTAGCAACGACCTTCTTTGATACCAATCCTTGGATTTGGGTCTACAAAAGCACAATGAAGAAGAAGAAGAAGAAGAAGAAGAAGAAGAAGAAGAAGAAGAAGAAGAAGCTTGGTGCAGAACACAATAGTGTAATACAAAAATATATCAACATCATGATGTATTTTGAACTTTTTTTATTGTTCTTTATATTTGAAAGGTAAATTTGTTTTTTTGACAATGTAATAGAAAAGAGGGATTTCTTGCAACAAGGCTTATTCAAAATTTTTGGGCATAAAATGTATGCCACAATACCCCACAACAAAAGTGGGGAAAGTGTACACATACATGCATGCATGCAGATGTTGATATATTTAGGTACAGATGTGTGTGAACACTTTAGGACCGTCGGGGCACTTTTTTCCCTCTTTAGGAGGTTTTTCCCCCCAACTTGTATATACACCTATTGCCCTAACAGGCTACTTATTTTTGTACATTCTAGTGGTAATACATTTAGCATTGTGTGTTGTGCTCCAAGCTTCTTCTTCTTCCTTGTGTTGTTTGCATGCTTTCGTAGACGTCTAACTCCAACAATTGGTATCAGAGCACGTCGCCGCTTCATCTAGGGCGTTGTCTACACCTCTCTGGTTGTAGTCTCAAAATCAAACGAAATTTGGTAAGCATACTCAGCATGTTTCAGAGATCAAAACAGCTTTGGTTTCTGGTGCCGAAATCGCGATTTGAGCTCGTTTTGACCTCCCAATGCACTATCAAAGTGCTTGTGCAGGTTATTTTGTCTTTTTGTGCCAAAGATATATACCAATTTTGGTTTGCCAGTATAAGCGTCTCAAAGTTTCCTATAGATTTAGTAGAATTCGTCTTGGCAGTTCTGTTCAACTTTTTGAGATATAGTCAATTTTCTACATCAAGGTATTTTAGTCACCGGCCATGGCTGAAAGCAGTGATGTATTCCGTATGTTGGCTATTGAAGATAAGTTGGCTGGTACCAACTACCCATTATGAGCTTATATGATGCATCAGGTATTGGTCGCAAAAGGAATATGGAATATTGTGCAGGGTGTTGAAAGACGTCTTGTTACACCTTCGAATACAGATACTGCAAATACAGGTGCTTGAGCTAATGGAGATGGTTTCGAAGATGATGATATTCTGTAGATTCCTATTTGTGCAACTGTTTCTGTTGCGCCTACTGTAGAGCAAATTCGTTGGGATGGCAGAGATGCTCAGGTACATGCATTGATAGCTTTGTCTGTCAAACGTGCCATTATTCCTCACATTTGCTCTTGTAGAACAACTAAGGATGCTTGGGATACACTTACCACATTGTACCAGGCTAGGAATGAGGCTCGTGTTGCTTACCTCCGAAAACAATTGGAGAGCGAGCACATGAATGAAGGTGATTCTATGGACAATTTTCTCACAAAGATCAAGGATTTGAAAGAACAGTTGATTCTTGTTGATGAAGTTATACCAGATAGCTCACTTGTGCAGACCGTTCTGAATGGTCTTCTTGACTCATATCAGAGACTTGCTTCTACTCTTTGTTTGATGATGAAAGGCAATCCAAATGCCTTGTCATTTGAGGAGTTAGTCTCTGTTTTGTTGCAGGAAGACCAGTCTAGGCAAAACAAGTCTATTATGCGTGTTGTAGATCAAGCTTTCTTGGCTCGTCAAAAGGGCAAAGGTAAATGGATCTCTTCTACTAGTAAGCAGAAATTTGCAAATGCTCCACTTTCGAAGAAGGTGTTGATATATTTAGGTAGTGATGTGTGTGAACACTCTAGGACCGCCGGGGCACTTTTTTCCCTCTTTAGGAGGTTTTTTTCCCCCGGCTTGTATATACACCTATTGCCCTAATGGGCTACTTATCTTTGTACATTCTCTAGTAATATATTCAGTCTTGTGTGTTGTGCTCCAAGCTTCTTCTTCTTCTTCCTTGTGCTGTTCGCGTGCTTCCGCAGACGTCTAACTCCAACAATTGGTATCAGAGCAGGTCGTTGCTTCTTCTAGGGCGCCGTCGACACTCCTCCGTTTGCAGTCTCAGATTCGCACAAAATTTGGTGAGCTCGTTTCGGCCTCCGAACGCACTATCGCAGTGCTTGTGCATGCTATTTCGTCCTTTTGTGCCAAAGGTATATACCAGTTTCTGTTCGCCAATTTAAGCGTCTCGAAGTCTGCTACAGGTCTAGCAGAACTCGTCTGGGCAGTTCTGTTCAACTTTTTGAGATACAGTCAATTTTCTACATCAAGGTATTTTAGTCACCGGCCATGGCTGAAAGCAGTGATGTATTCCGTATGTTGGCTGTTGAGGATAAGTTGGATGGTACCAACTACCCATTATGGGCTTATATGATGCGACATGTACTGGTTGCAAAAGGATTGTGGAACATTGTGCAGGGTGTTGAAAGACGTCCTGTTACACCTGTAACGACAGGTACTGCAAATACAGGTGTTGGAGCTGATGAAGATGGTGTCGAAGATGATATTCCGCAGATTCCTGTTCGTGCTGCTGTTTCTGTTGCACCTACTGCAGAGCAGATTCGTTGGGATGGCAGAGATGCCCAGGCACATGCATTGATAGCTTTGTCTGTCAAACGTGCCATTATTCCTCACATTCGCTCTTGCAGAACAACAAAGGATGCTTGGGATACACTTACCACTTTGTACCAGGCTAGGAATGAGGCTCGTGTTGCTTACCTCCGAAAACAGTTGGAGAGTGAGCACATGAATGAAGGTGATTCGATGGACAATTTTCTTACAAAGATCAAAGACCTGAAGGAACAATTGATTTCTGCTGATGAGGTTATACCAGATAGCTCACTTGTGCAGACTGTTCTGAATGGCCTTCCTGATTCATATCAGAGTTTTGCCTCTACTCTTCGATTGATGATGAAAGGCAATCCGAATGCCTTGTCATTTGAGGAATTAGTCTCTGTTCTGTTGCAGGAAGATCAGTCCAGGCAGAACAGGTCCATTATGCGTGTTGCAGATCAAGCTTTCCTGGCTAGTCAGAAGGGCAAAGGAAAATGGAGCTCTTCTACTAGTAAGCAGAAATCTGCAAATGCTGCACAATCGAAGAACCAGGATAAAGATGAGAAGAAATCAGAAAAGCAAAAATTGTTCTGCAAGTACTGTAAAGGAAATGATCATATTATAAAGAACTGTCCAAAATTGGCTGCTAAAGAGGCAAAGAAGAAAGAGGCTGGAATGGTTGTTGCAGAGGCCTCTACACCAAAAACAGAGTCTGCAAATCTTGTGTAGGAAGAAGAATGGGCGTTTACTACTGTCTGCAGTTTTGACCCATCTTCTCATGATCAGTGCATTTCTACAGTAGACTCAGATGTTTGGTACTTTGACAGTGGGGCGACCAAACATATTACCTCGCAGCGCAGTTTCTTCTCTTCACTCGAGCCTGCCCCTACAGGGAATACTGTCACATGCGCCAATAACTCCTCTTATCCTGTTATGGGAGTTGGTAAGATCATTCTGAGTACTGCTGATGGTAGTTCTTTCACTCTGTCAGATGCTTTATTTTTGCCAGGGATCAAAAAGAACCTGTTATCAGTTTCTGCATTAGCCAAGATTGGCTTGGTTGTGAAATTCGTTGATGACAGGTGTACAGTCCATGATCTCTCAAATGGCGATGTGATTATTGCTTCTGGCATTTTATGTCGTGGGCTGTATAAGCTCATAGACTATGAAAGATCTGTGAATGATTCGGCATGTGCAGTTCATGATTCTCAGGCTATGTCAGATGCAAAGCTTTGGCATGCACGCTTTGGTCATCTGAATTTCGCTAGCTTGTTACGCCTGCAGAAATCTGAAATGGTGTCCTCTTTGCCCAAACTTGAGGCACCTGGAAAACATGTCTGTGAAGGCTGTATTTTGGGCAAAATGCAGCGTTCTTCCTTTCCAAAAGATGGTTCAGTTCGGGCTATGCAGAAATTGCAGCTTGTACATAGTGATGTCTGTGGTCCTATGCAGACACCCTCTTTTGGAAATTACCTTTACTTCGTGACTTTCATTGATGATTTTTCCAGGCATGCATGGGTATATCCACTCAAAGCAAAGTTCGAAGTGGTCATGTGCTTCAAACAGTTTTTGGTTTTGGCTGAAAATCTGTCAGCATGTAAAATGGGCACCCTCCGTTCTGATCGAGGGGGGGAATATATGTCTTCAGATTTTAATGCATTTCTGGCTGAACGTGGGATAAAACACCAGTGTACAGTGCCGTATACACCTCAACAGAATGGAGTTGCTGAACGAAAGAACAGGTCACTCATGGAGATGGCGAGGTGCATGGTCAAAAGTCAGGCTTTACCACATAGTTTCTGGCTTGAGGCTGTCATGTGTGCAGCATATGTACTGAACAGGTGTCTCACGAAAGCGTTGCAGTCTATCACTCCATATGAGGCTTGGCATGACCGCAAGCCATCTGTTGCTCATCTGCGTGTTTTTGGTTGTTTGGCATATGCATTAGTGCCTGAACAACATCGCAGAAAATTGGATGATAAGGCAGTAAAATGTATTTTTGTTGGGTACAGTTTTGAAAGTAAAGGCTATCGTCTGTATCATCCACAGACTAAACGCATTCTGGTTAGCCGTGATGTTGTCTTTGTGGAAGATGCTATTCAGCCATTGCTTTCATGTACTAAGGAGACATCTGTTAGCTCCAAAGACATGTATGATACTTTGATGCCTCTTTTTACAGGTGGACAGGCTAGCGCTGGTCCTAATGAGGCAACTTCTCAGCCTTTGCAGGTTTCATATGATGATGCAGATCATGCCATTTCTGATGCAGATTTACATGATGCACTTGTTGATGAGAGAGCTGATATTGAACAGGCAAAAACTATGCCAAAATGGCTGGTCCAGACTTTGCGTGACAGCAAATTAGATGCACCTTTGTCATATCGTACTCGTTCAGGCTCTCATAGTACCTCCTTTGCATCAGATTGCTATGCTATGGCTGCATCTAGTCTCTGTGATGAGAATGAGCCTGTTTCTTTTGATGAAGCACAAAATTCAGAAAATTGGATGGCTGCTATGCAATCTGAATATGATGCTATAATGAAGAATGGTACATGGTCTTTATGTGACTTGCCTCCTGGCAAGAAGGCCATTGGCACTAAGTGGGTATACAAGCTGAAGCGTAAACCTGATGGTACAGTTGACAGGTATAAGGCTAGGCTTGTTGCAAAGGGTTATGCGCAGGAAAGAGGCATTGATTTTGATGAGACCTTTGCACCTACATGCCGTATGACTACTGTTCGGAGCATTTGTGCACTTGCAGCCCATCATGGTTGGAATGTACATCAGTTGGACATTAAAACAGCATTTCTGAATGGTGACTTGCATGAAGAAGTGTATGTTTTTCAGCCCCGTGGCTTTGTGCAGAAAGGGCATGAAAACCAGGTGTGCAGGTTAAAGAAGGCGTTATATGGTTTAAAGCAAGGACCACGTGCTTGGTATGAGAAAATACATGCCTATCTGATTGCACATGGTTTTGAGAACAGTCCAACTGAAAGCACCTTATATGTTAAGCGTGCTAATGATGTGCTTCTGATCATTGTTGTCTATGTAGACGACATGCTGCTCACTGGTCCTCTTGAGAAGCATATTGCTGATTTCAAGGCTGATTTGCATGCCTCATTTGAGATGTCTGATTCGGGGCATTTGCATCACTATTTGGGCATTCAGTTTATGCAAGTTGATGGTGGAATGGTTTTGTGTCAAACGAAATATATTGACACATTATTGCAGCGTTTTGGCCTTGAAGACTGTAAGCCTATTGCCACTCCTATGGAGACAGGTTTACGATTGAGTCTTCATGATGCTGGAGATGCATTTGATGCTGTTCTCTATTAGCAGGCTGTTGGATGCTTGATTTACTTATGCATTACTCGGCCAGATATTCAGTTTGCTGTCTCACAGATGAGCAGGTTTATGCATTGCCCAGGAGTCACGCATTGGAAAGCGGTTAAGCGCATCTTTCGCTACTTGAGTGGTACTCGGCTACTTGGGTTGTTTTATCCCAAGGGGGGATCACTACCGCCAGATTTGCATGCTTTTTCTGACTTAGATTGGGCTGGTTGCTATGACACTCGTGTGTCCACCAGTGGTTTTTGCTTCATGCTTGGTAGCTCATGTATATCTTGGTTGAGCAAGAAGCAGCCTACTGTGGCCACTTCCAGTTGTGAGGCTGAGTATAGGGCAGCTTTCACAGCGACTGTTGAGTGTGTGTGGCTCAGACGCCTTATGGCTGATTTGGGTGTTGGCCAGTCTTCTGCCACCACCATCTTCACTGACAGTCAGAGCGCATTGGCAGTTGCGAGGAACCCTGTGTTCCATGCTCGCACTAAGCACATTGAGGTGCATTATCACTATGTCAGGGAGAGGTTCTCTGCTGGGGAGATCAGCTTGGCATATGTGCCCACGCAGGAGAACATTGCAGACCTTTTCACAAAGGCTCTGCCTAGGGAGAAGTTTGAAGCTTTCCGCAAAGCTTTGGGCTTACTTCCTTTTGTGGAGTGATTTCCACATAGCTCGGCACTTCCTTATACATGAGTGCCAGCTCCTTGTTCACCGCATCACTCCCAGGGGGGATTTGTTGATATATTTAGGTAGTGATGTGTGTGAACACTCTAGGACCGCCGGGGCACTTTTTTCCCTCTTTAGGAGGTTTTTTTCCCCCGGCTTGTATATACGCCTATTGCCCTAATGGGCTACTTATCTTTGTACATTCTCTAGTAATATATTCAGTCTTGTGTGTTGTGCTCCAAGCTTCTTCTTCTTCTTCCTTGTGCTGTTCGCGTGCTTCCGCAGACGTCTAACTCCAACAGAAGGAAGACAAAGATGAGAAGAAATCAGAAAAGCAGAAATCGTTTTGAAAATACTATAAAGCAAATGATCATGTCATCAAGAGCTGTCCAAAATTGGCTGCTAAAGAGGCAAAGAAGAAAGAGGCCGGAATGGTTGTTGCAGAGGCCTCTACACCAAAAATAGAGTCTGCTAATCTTGTGCAGGAAGAAGAATGGGTGTTTACTTTTGTTTGCAGTTTTGACCCATCTTCTCATGAGCAATGCATGTCTGCAATAGACTCAAATGTTTGGTACTTTGATAGTGGGGCGACCAAACACATTACCTCACAACACAGTTTCTTCTCTTCACTCAAGCCTGCCCCTACAGGGAATACTGTTACATGTGCTAACAACTCCTCGTATCGTGTTATGGGAGTTGGTAAGATAATTTTGACTATTATTGATGGTAGTTCCTTCACTTTGTCAGTTGTTTTGTTTGTGCCAGGGATCAAGAAAAACTTGTTATCAGTTTCTGCATTAGCCAAGATTGGCTTGGTTGTGAAATTTGTTAATGACAGATGTACAGTTCATGATATGTCAAATGGCGATGTCATTATTGCTTTTGGCATTTTATGTTGTGGGTTGTATAAGCTCATAGACTATGAAAGATCTATAAATGATTTGGCATGTGCAGTACATGATTCTTAGGCTATGTCATATGCAAAGCTTTGGCATGCACGCTTTGGTCATCTGAATTTTGCTAGTTTGCTACGCCTACAGAAATTTGAAATGGTGTCATCGTTGCCCAAACTTAAGGCACCCGGTAAACATGTATGTGAAGGCTGTATTTTGGGCAAAATGCAGCGTTCTTCCTTTCAAAAAGATGGTTCACTTCGGGCTACTTAGAAATTAGAGCTTGTACATAGCGATGTATGCGGTCCTATGCAGACACCTTCTTTTGGGAACTATCTTTACTTCATGACTTTCATCGATGATTTTTCAAGGCATGCATGGGTAAATGCAAAGTCCGAAGTGTTTATGTGCTTCAAACAGTTTCTGGTTTTGGCTGAAAATCTCTGAACATGTAAAATGGGCACCCTCGATTTTGATCGAGGAGAGGAATATATGTCTTCTGACTTTAATGCATTTCTGGTTGAACGTGGGATAAAACATTAGTGTAGAGTGATGTATACACCTCAACTGAATGGAGTTGTTGAACGAAAGAATAGGTCACTCATGGAGATTGCAAGGTGTATGGTCAAGAGTCAGGCTTTACTACATAGTTTCTGGGTTGAGGCTGTTATGTGTGCAACATATGTACTGAACATGTGTCCGACTAAAGCACTGCAGTCTATCACTCCATATGAGGCTTGGCATGGTCACAAGCCATCTGATTGCTCATCTGCATGTTTTTGCTTGTCTGGCATATGCAATAGTGCTTGAACAACATCGTAGAAAATTGGATGATAAAGCAGTAAAATGTATTTTTGTTGGGTAGAGTTCTGAAAGTAAAGGCTAGCGTCTATATCATCCACAAACTAAAGAAATTTTGGTTAGCCATGATGTTGTTTTTGTGGAAGATGCTATTCAGCCATTGCTTTCATGTACTAAGGATACATCTGTTAGATCCAAAGACATGCATGATACTTTGCTCCCTCTTTTAACAGGTGGACAATCTAGTGCTGGTCCTAATGAGGAAACTTCTCAGTCTTTGCAGGTTTCATGTGATGATGTAGATCATTCCATTTTTTATGCAAATTTACATGATGCACTTGTTGATGAGAGAGATGATATTGAGCAGGCAAAAACTATGCCAAAATGGCTGGTATGAACCTTGCGTGACAATAAATTAGATGCACCTCTATCATATCATACTCGATCAGGCTCTCATAGTGCCTCTTTTGCATCAGATTGCTATGTTATGGCTGCCTCTAGTCTCTATGATGAGATTGAACATGTTTCGTTTGATGACACACAAATTTCTGAACATTGGATGGCTGCAATGCAATCTGAATATGATGCTATCATGAAAAATGGTACCTGGTCTTTATGTGACTTGCCTCCTGACAAGAAGGCCATTGGCACTAAGTGGGTATACAAGTTGAAACATAAACATGATGGACAGTTGACAGGTATAAAGCTAGTCTTGTTGCAAAGGGTTATGCGCAAGAAAGAGGCATTGATTTCGATGAAACCTTTGCTCCTACTTGCCGAATGACTACTGTTCATAGTATCTGTGCACTTGCAGCTCATCATGGTTGGAATGTAGATCAGTTGGACATTAAAATAGCATTTCTAAATGGTGACTTGCATGAAGAAGTGTATTTTTTTCAACTCCGTGGTTTTGTGCAGAAAGGGCATGAAAACTAGGTATGCAGGTTAAAGAAGGCATTATATGGTTTAAAGCAAGCACCACGTGCTTGGTATGAAAAGATACATGCCTATCTCATTGCACATGGTTTTGAGAACAGTCTAACTGAAAGCACCTTATATGCTAAGTGTGCTAATGATGTGCTTCTGATCATTGTGGTGTATGTTGATGACATGCTACTCACTGGTCCTCATGGCACGCATATTACTGATTTTAAGGCTGATTTGCATGCTTCATTTGAGATGTCTGATTTGGGGCATTTGCATCACTACTACAGCATTTAGTTTATGCAAGTTGATGCTGGAATGGCTTTGTGTCAAACGAAATATATTGACACATTATTGTAGCGTTTTGGCCTTGAAGACTGTAAGCCTATTGCCACTCCTATGGAGGTAGGTTTGTGATTGAGTCTTCATGATACCGGAGATGCATTTGATGATGTTCTCTATCAAAAGGTTGTTGGATGCTTGATTTACTTATGCATTACTCGGCCAGATATTCAGTTTGTTGTCTCGCAGATGAGCACGTTTATGCATTGCCCAAGTGTCAAACATTGGCAGGTAAGCGCATGATTCATTACTTGAGTGGTACTTGGCTACTTGGATTGTTTTATCCCAAGGGGGGATCACTACTACCAGATTTGCATGCTTTTTTTGAGAGTGATTGGGTTGGTTGCTATGACACTCATGTGTCCATAGTGTCTTTTGCTTCATGCTTGGTAGCTCATGTATATCTTGGTTGCTATGACACCCATGTTTCCACAGTGGCTTTTGCTTCATGCTTGGTAGATCATGTAGACTCATGTGTCCACAGTGGCTAAGACGCCTTATGGATGATTTGGGTGTTGGTCAGTCTTCTGCAACCACCATCTTCACTGACAATCAGAGCACATTGGAAGTTGCGAGGAACCCTGTGTTCCATGCTCGCACTACATTGAGGTGCATTATCATTATGTCAAGGAGAGGTTCTCTGCTAGGGAGATCAGCTTGGCATATGTGCCCACACAGGAGAACATTGAAGACCTTTTTACGATCTGCCTTGGGAGAAGTTTGAAGCTTTCTGCAAAGCTTTGGGCTTGCTTCCTTTTTGTGGATTGATTCCACATAGCTTGGCACTTTGTTATACATGAGTGCCAGCTCCTTGCTGACCGCATCACTCCCAAGGGGGATTTGTTGATATATTTAGGTAGTGATGTGTGTGAACACTCTAGGACCATCGGGGCATTTTTTTCCCTCTTTAGGAAGTTTTTTTCCCCCGACTTGTATATATGCCTATTTCCCTAACATGCTACTTATCTTTGTACATTCTAGTGGTAATACATTCAACATTGTGGGTTGTGCTCCAAGCTTCTTCTTCTTCCTTGTGTTGTTTGCATGCTTCGACAGACGTCTAACTCCAACACTAGACACATTAAAACATTCCAAACTCTTGTTTCTTTGACTTTTTTAAAATGCGTTTCGGAGAACTTTTATGACATGATCATCCCTTATAGTATTTGCAAAATTGTTTTTGCTTTTCTATTATCTTCTCACCTTTGTCTTTCTTCTTCAACTCTATAGCATTAGAAGATTTTTGCTTACTAGTAGATGAGTTTTGTTTTCCTTTTCCCTTTTGACTGACTAAAGAAGCTTGCATGATTGACCTTTTCTTCCTAGATTGATCATCCTGCAACAAAAGAGAGACTAGCTCCTCAAATGTTAAGGAATTTGGATTGCCTTTCATGGTCAATCAAAGAGTAGAAGCAAAAACTTTGATATGGATATGGAAGACCAGTAAGAAGTCTTTGCACAAATGAACTATCATGCAAGACTTCGTCAGTAGAAATCAAATGCTCCTTCAAGTCTTTGATCTAGGTCAAAAAACTATCCACAAAAACTTTCCTAATATTTTCAAAGGTAAGCAATACGTGCCTCATTTCTTGCTTGGTAGTGGCAAGGATCCCAGGCATCTTTTGCTATTTTCCAAGAGCAAATGTGAGGGATAATGATATGTTTGACATATAAAGCTATCAATGCATGTGTCTAAGAATCTCTATCATACCAACAAAGCTGATATGCAATAGGTGAAGCAAGAACCAAAGCAGGAACAAGAATTTGAAGATCATCATTTTCAATGCCATCTGCATCACCTTCAATAACTATATTTGCAAGTGTAATATCACTACAAGAAAGAGGGGGGCGTAGCGACGCCCCCGAATTGAAAAAAAAAATGGGTACCATCGCTTATGTGATGCTGCCGTCGCATAAGCGACGATACAATTTTAGTTTTTTTCTTTTCGACATACGTCGCATGAGCGATGCTAGCATCGCTTATGCGACGCTAATTTAGAGCGTCGCAAATAACGTCGCTGACTAGCGACGTTGGCAAACTAAAGAGCGTTGCATATGCGACACTCTGGAATGTAAAATAAAAAATTTGATCTCCTGGCACATTTGTGCCGGGATTTGGACACGAGCAAGAAGAGACCCCGAGAGAGAGAGAGAGAGAGAGAGAGAGAGAGAGAGAGAGAGAGAGAGAGAGAGAGAGAGAGAGAGAGAGAGAGAGAGAGACGCATCTACTTGAAGCAAGGTATGCGCACACACACACACACTTACACACACATACTTATGCATACACACACACATAGACACACACACACACATACACATAGACACACACACACATACACACAAATACACACACATATACACACATACACAAATAATGTTGCATACACACATGCACACATAATGCATACACATGCACACACATATACACATACATATACACACACATACACACATACACACACATATGCACATATAGATACACATACATACACAACACATGCATACACATAAATAAATAAATAAATCCTATTTCAAAAATCCTAAATTGAAAACACTAATTTCGATATTAGGGTTTTAAAACCCCTTATTTAAAAACTCTAATTCAACCTTTTAGCCATATGTTTGAAGTATATGTACACCTCCGACGTCCTACTAGAGAGATGTCTCTCCTCCCAACCTTATGCCTCTATATATAGCTACTTGAATCAACGAGGATCATAATATATATAAAGATATATACAAATCATGTAGATAGGATACATAAATATGAAATGGAGTAGATATATTATGCATCACACATACATGTTTAAATGCACACATAAATATATATATATATATACTAACATATTTACATGTACACATTTACACATAGACATATATACATATATACATGTACACATCACATATACATGCCTACATGCACACATAAACATATATATACATACATACATATTACATGTACATATTTACACAGACACATATACATATATACATGTACACAATTATAAACACTTGCATATATTACATGAATACATGAATATTTTACATACATGCATATGCATCTATACACATATGCATATTTCACACATGTATACATATATCACACACATGCAAACACATACATATACATGAAATACATATATATGCATACTAACATATGTATACATATAATACACATGAATACACACACATAGGCATACATACATGATAAAAATTTGCTCCTTGAAGATAAAGCTATATATAAAATAATTAGGCATACCCCCGAGCTTCATGTTCTAACTTAGAAGAACATTATTTCATCTCTCTAGTGGGATTCATCGTTATTCAAGTTAATAAAAAAATCTATTATCTGATATCCATTCAAAAGATTCAAGTTATTGATCGATAACTAGAGTAGAATTTACTATCTAATATGCTCATATGTTTTCATTAGTGCCATCATTTTGGTAAGACATCAATATAGTCTCATCTTCATTATCCTTATTGATTTCATTTATTTCTTCTATTGTTAAATCTATGTTCTCATGAATCACATCATCTATTGACGAATTAATATCTATTTCTGGTAATTCCTCTTCCTCATCAATAGAATCAACATGTAGAGAATTATCCTCTTCATAAAAAAGATTAGTATCATTATCACGTATAATGATTCTAATTTCTATTTTAGATGTTGATGTATCAGTATCTGATGCTGAATCATCAAGAGGACTTTCTTCGATCTCTCTAACAATAAACTGTTCAAACAATGATCTACCTCTAGGTTGCACATGAATGTCTTGCCACCAAGGATGAGCATCTGGGTTTTTATGAAAAAATGCTTGTTCAATATGCCTAGGAAGAATATATGGTTCTTTAGTAGATCACATTACCTTGGAAGAATCATTTGCCCAAAACCCAGATAATTCCTTTCTTAATGTGGAATTACTACCTTTATACTCTGCTCGAAACCACTCAACCTTCAAAATGACCTACCAAAATATATAACAACAAAAACCCATTATTAGGTGCTTTAAAAAATAACTAACTCTATATAAAAAAAAAAAACTTTTTTCTACTTGTTAGAATGTACGAAATGAAATTTCGTAGATACGTTGATTCTAATATGCTGTCCAAAAGCCCACATATTAGTGAACATTCGAGCCTGCAAAATAAATTCAATTAGTAAATAGAAACTAACATACATATATGAAAAAATAAAATATTATTTTAATAAAATTACCTTTCATTCACAACCTATCATTAACTCTCTTTGCTCATCTGAGCTTTCTTCATTATTTTCGTTGGTGCGTTGCAAACGACTATATAGCCAATCCGTGAAAGAAGGTATATCTGTAATCTCATTATTATCGAGATTACGTCTAAATCTTTTGTTTTTTCGCCTTTTACTTCGGAGATTTTGAAGTTCCTCGTACTCGTTAAGGAATGCTTGCATGCATTCGCTATTATACGCTACAAAAGTAGAAACATCATTTTTTTCTTGAAATGTAAATAAGAATGGAACCCCCTTACCTGATAATACCTCATTTGTTATTTTTGAAGAAGACTTGTTGGTCCATGCACGTGGAGCTTCTTCATGAACTCTTTCAAGGTACTCACTAACGTAATACATGCACTCTTCATGCATCCAACCCTTGTTGGAGTTAGATGTCTACAGAAGCACACGAACAGCACAAGGAAGAAGAAGAAGCTTGGAGCACAACACACACAACTGAATGTATTACTAGAGAATGTACAAAGATAAGTAGCCCATTAGGGCAATAGGCGTATATACAAGCCGGGGGAAAAAACCACCTAAATAGGGAAAAAAGTGCCCCGGCGGTCCTAGTGTGTTCAGACACATCACTACCTAAATATATCAACAAATCCCCCCTCGGAGTGATGCGGTGAACAAGGAGTTGGCACTCATGTATAAGGAAGTTCCAAGCTATGTGGAAATCACTCCACAAAAGGAAGTAAGCCCAAAGATTTGCGGAAAGCTTCAAACTTCTCCCTAGGCAGAGCCTTCGTGAAAAGGTCTGCAATGTTCTCCTGCGTGGGTGGTGGCAGAAGACTGGCCAACACCCAAATCAGCCATAAGGCGTCTGAGCCACACACACTCAACAGTCGCTGTGAAAGCTTCCCTATACTTAGCCTCACAACTAGAAGTGGCCACAGTAGGCTGCTTCTTGCTCAACCAAGATATACATGAGCTACCAAGCATGAAGCAAAAACCATTGGTGGACACACGAGTGTCATAGCAACCAGCCCAATCTCAGTCAAAAAAAGCATGCAAATCTGGTGGTAGTGATCTCCCCTTGGGATAAAACAACCCAAGTAGCCGAGTACCACTCAAGTAGCGAAAGATGCGCTTAACCGCCTTCCAATGCGTGACTCATGGCAATGCATAAACCTGCTCATCTGTGAGACAACAAATTGAATATCTGGTCGAGTAATGCATAAGTAAATCAAGCATCCGATAGCCTGTTGATAGAGAACAGCATCAAATGCATCTCCAACATCATGAAGACTCAATCATAAACCTGTCTCCATAGGAGTGGCAATAGGCTTACAGTCTTCAAGGCTAAAATGCTGCAATAATGTGTCAATATATTTTGTTTGACACAAAACAATTCCACCATCAACTTGCATAAACTGAATGCCCAAATAGTGATGCAAATGCCCCAAATCAGACATCTCAAATGAGGCATGCAAATCAGCCTTGAAATCAGCAATATGCTTCTCAATAGGACCATTGAGCAGCATGTCATCAACATAGACAACAATGATCAGAAGCACATCATTAGCACGCTTAACATATAAGGTGCTTTCAGTTGGACTATTCTCAAAACCATGTGCAACCACATAGGCATGTATCTTCTCATACCAAGCACGTGGTGCTTGCTTTAAACCATATAATGCCTTCTTTAATCTGCACACCTGGTTTTCATGCCCTTTTTGCACAAAGCCACGGGGCTGAAAAACATACACTTCTTCATGCAAGTCACCATTTAGAAATGTTGTTTTAATTTCCAACAAATGTACATTCCAACCATGATGGGCTGCAAGTGCACAAATTCTCCGAACAATAGTCATATGGCATGTAGGTGCAAAGGTCTCATCAAAATCAATGCCTCTTTCTTGCTCATAACCCTTTGCAACAAGCCTAGCCTTATACCTATCAACTGTACCATCAGGTTTATGCTTCAACTTGTATACCCACTTAGTGCCAATGGCCTTCTTGCCAGGAGGCAAGTCACATAAAGACCATGTACCATTCTTCATTATAGCATAATATTCAGATTGCATAGCAGCCATCCAATTTTTTGAATTCTGTGCTTCATCAAAAGAAAGAGGCTCATTCTCATCAGGGAGACTAGATGCAGCCATAGCATAGCAATCTGATGCAAAGGAGGCACTATGAATCCTGAACGAGTATGATATGACAAAGGTGCATCTAATTTGATGTCACGCAAAGTCTACACCAACAATTTTGGCATAGTTTTTGCCTGCTCAATATCAGCTCTCTCATCAACAAGTGCATCATGTAAATTTGCATAAGAAATGGAATGATCTGCATCATCATATGAAGCCTGCAAAGGCTGAGAAGTTGCCTCGTTAGGACAAGCACTAGATTGTCCACCTGTAAAAAGAGGCCATGTGTTTGGAGCTAACAGATGTCTCCTTAGTACATGAAAGCAATGGCTGAATAGCATCTTCCACGAAGACAACATCATGGCTAACCAGAATGCGTTTAGTCTCTGGATGATACAGACGATAGCCTTTACTTTCAGAACTGTACCCAACAAAAATACATTTTACTTCCTTATCATCCAATTTTCTGCGATGTTGTTCAGGCACTAGTGGATATGCCAAACAACAAAAAACATGCAGATGAGCAACAGATGGCTTGCGGTCATGCCAAGCCTCATATGGAGTGATAGACTGCAGCGCTTTAGTGGGACACCTGTTCAGTACATATGTTGCACACATGACAGCCTCAAGCCAGAAACTATGTGGTGAAGCCTGACTTTTGACCATGCACCTCGCCACTCCATGAGTGACCTATTCTTTCGTTCAGCAACTCCATTCTGTTGAGGTGTATACGGCACTGTACACTGGTGTTTTATCCCATGTTCAGCCAGAAATGCATTGAAATCTGAAGACATATATTCCCCCCCTCAATCAGAACGGAGGGTGCCCATTTTACATGCTGACAAATTTTCAGCCAAAACCAAAAACTGTTTAAAGCACATGAACACTTCGGACTTTGCTTTGAGTGGATATACCCATGCATGCCTGGAAAAATCATCAATGAAAGTCACGAAGTAAAGGTAATTTCGAAAAGAGGGTGTCTGCATAGGACCACATACATCACTATGTACAAGCTGCAATTTCTGAGTAGCCCGAACTGAACCATCTTTTGGAAATGAGGAATGCTACATTTTACCCAAAATACAGCCTTCACAAACATGTTTTCTAGGTGCCTCAAGCTTGGGCAAAGAGGACACCATTTTAGATTTCTGTAGGCGTAGCAAACTAGCAAAATTTAGATGACCAAAGCGTGCATGCCAAAGCTTTGCATCTGACATAGCCTGAGAATCATTTACTGCACATGCTGAATCACTTACAGATCTTTCATAGTCTAGGAGCTTATACAGCCCACGACATAAAATGCCCGAAGCAATAATCACGTCGCCATTTGATAGATCATGAACTATACACCTGTCATCAATAAATTTCACAACCAAGCCAATCTTTACTAATGCAGAAACTGATAACAAATTCTTCTTGATCCCTGGCACAAATAAAGCATTTGACAAAGTGAAAGAACTACCATCAGCAGTAGTCAAAATGATCTTACCAACTCCCACAACAGGATAAGAAGAGTTGTTGGTGCATGTAACAGTATTCCCTGTAGGGGTAGGCTCGAATGAAGAGAAGAAACTGCGCTGCGAGGTAATATGTTTGGTCGCCCCAGTGTCAAAGTACCAGACATCTGAGTCTACTACAGACATGCACTGCTCATGAGAAGATGGGTCAAAAGTGCAAACAGTAGTGAACACCCATTCTTCTTCCTGCACAAGATTAGCAGACTCCATTTTTGGTGTAGAGGCTTCTGCAACAACCATTCCAGCCTCTTTCTTCTTTGCCTCTTTTGCAGCCAGTTTTGGACAGTTCTTTATGATATGATCATTTCCTTTACAGTGCTTACAAAACAATTTCTGCTTTTCTGATTTTTCCTCATCTTTGTCTTGGTTCTTCGAATGTGCAGCATTTGCAGATTTTTTTTCTCCATTTTCCTTTCCCCTTCTGACTAGCTAGGAAAGCTTGATCTGCAACACGCATAATGGACCTGTTCTGCCTAGACTGATCTTCTTGCAACAAAACAGAGAGTAACTCCTCAAATAATAAGGCATTTGGATTGCCTTTCATCATCAATTGAAGAGTAGAAGCGAAACTCTGATATGAATCAGGAAGACCATTCATAATGGTTTGCACAAGTGAGCTATTTGGTATAACCTCATCAGCAGAAATCAACTGTTCCTTCAAGTCTTTGATTTTTGTTAGGAAACTGTCCATAGAATCACCTTCATTCATGTGCTCACTCTCCAACTGTTTTCGGAGGTTAGCAACACGAGCCTCACTCCTAGCTTGGTACAATGTGGTAAGTGTATCCCATGCATCCTTAGCTGTTCTGCAAGAGCGAATATGAGGAATAATGGCACGTTTGATAGACAAAGCTATCAATGCATGTGCCTCGGCATCTCTTCCATCCCAACGAATCTGCTCTGCAGTAGGTGCAGCAGAAACAATAGCACGAACAGGAATCTGTGGAATATCATCTTCGACACCATCTTCATCAGCTCAAGCACCTGTATGTGCAGTACCTGTAGTCAGAGGTGTAATAGGACATCTTTCGACATCCTGCACAATGTTCCACAATCCTTTTGCAACCAATACATGTTGCATCATATAAGCCCATAATGGGTAGTTGGTACCATCCAACTTATCCTCAACAGCCAACATACGAAATACATCAGTGCTTTCAGCCATGGCCGGTGACCAAAATACCTTGATGCAAAAAATTGACTGTATCTCAAAAAGTTGAACGCAACTGCCCAGATGAGTTCTACTAGACCTGTAGCAGACTTCGACACGCTTATACTGGCATACAGAAACTGGTATATACCTTTGGCACAAAAAGACGAAATGGCATGCACAAGCGTTGCGATAGTGCATTCGGAGGCCGAAACGAGCTCACCAAATTTCGTACGAATCTGAGACTGCAATCGGAGAGGTGTAGATGACGCCCTAGATGAGGCGGCGACCTGCTCTGATACCAATTGTTGGAGTTAGATGTCGGCAGAAGCACATGAACAGCACAAGGAAGAAGAAGAAGCTTGCAGCACAACACACATGAC
The DNA here is from genome assembly GCA_020310875.1 of Ceratopteris richardii. Lineage (NCBI taxonomy): Eukaryota > Viridiplantae > Streptophyta > Polypodiopsida > Polypodiales > Pteridaceae > Ceratopteris > Ceratopteris richardii. The sequence goes on from CM035414.1 coordinate 5,082,138, forward strand.
TGAATGTATTACTAGAGAATGTACAAAGATAAGTAGCCCATTAGGGCAATAGGCGTATATACAAGCCGGGGAAAAAAACCTCCTAAAGAGGGAAAAAAGTGCCCCGCCGATCCTAGTGTGTTCACACACATCACTACCTAAATATATCAACAACCCTTTGCCATGGATCCTTCTGGTTTTGCTCTTTGTCGCACATAACCTTTTAGTATTCCCATAAACCGCTCGACCCAAAACATCCATCGAGTGTTCACAACACCTGCAATCTCTATCTCATCTACAAGATGGACTAATAAATGAAGCTGAATATCAAAAAATGAAGTAGGAAATTCTTTTTCCATCAAACATAGTAGCTCTTTGCATTCACATTTTTTTTTGTGGGATCGAGTTTTTGTCAATCTCTTTGGATGTAATCCATCTATACATATCATAAAAACAACTATAAAGAAGTTAATTAAAAAATAAAAGATATCCAATATTCATACATATTAAATATAAAAGTATCATAATTACCTTATAAGTGATCCAAGACGATAGATCACATCTCGTACTCCTTTCATTGTACATCCATCTAAAAACCAAAGGTAAAATATGTTTCAAAAAGTTATGCTAGTCATGGGTCTTTAACCCAAATAAGCTCTTATCATCCATAGTAAACATGTTTTGAAACGATGCTCCATATCCTGTAGGAGTCTTAATCAATTGAATTCTATTGTTGATAGTCTGTATCTCTTTTATTGTAAGTACCCAAGGAGCAGGTGCATAAGTCGTTTCTTGTGGATGTCTATCAAAAACTGGCCATAACTTTGGTTTGGATTTTTTATCTTTTGCGAGGAACCGTGTGTTCCATGCTCACACTAAGCACATTGAGATGCATTATCACTATGTGAGGGAGAGGTTCTCTGCTGGGGAGATCAGCTTGGCATATGTGCCCACGTAGGAGAACATTGTAGACCTTTTCACGAAGGCTCTACCTAGGGAGAAGTTTGAAGCTTTCCGCAAAGCCTTGGGCTTACTTCCTTTTGTGGAGTGATTTCCACATAGCTTGGCACTTCCTTATACATGAGTGCCAGCTCCTTGTTCACCGCATCACTCCCAGGGGGGATTTGTTGATATATTTAGGTAGTGATGTGTGTGAACACACTAGGACCACCGGGGCACTTTTTTCCCTCTTTAGGAGGCTTTTTCCCCTGGCTTGTATATACGCCTATTGCCCTAATGGGCTACTTATCTTTGTACATTCTCTAGTAATACATTCAGTATTGTGTGTTTGTGCTCCAAGCTTCTTCTTCTTCCTTGTGTTGTTCACGTGCTTCCACTGACATCTATCTCCAACACAGTGGTAGTCATAAACTACAATCTTCCGCCATATCTTAGCATTAAAAAGGAACATTTAATGCTTTCACTTTTAATCCCAGGCAAAAGACAAGTTAAGGATATGAATATATATCTTGCTCCTCTCATTGATGATCTTCAAGAGTTATGGAGAGGTATTATTGTCATTGATGTATCGAAAAGCATCAATGAAAGACATATTATGGTTCGTGGTATTGTGGCTTGGACTATTCACGATTTTCCTGGACATGGTGTTTGTTCAGGTATTGATGTAATTTTTTTATTCAATATGCATGTAAATAAATATGATTTAATCTAATTATATTTCTATCATTTTCCATGATGCAAGAATATCTACTAAGGATTATAAAGCTTGTCCATATTGTGGTGATTGGTTGAGATCAATCTATAGTAAGAATCTCAACAAAAATATTTATCTTCGACATCGATGATTCTTGCCTGATGATCATCCATTAAGATCTAAAAGAGAAGCGATACATTTTAATGGAAAGTTTGAAACAAGTCAGTGTCCAAAACCTATGACGCCTATGGATTGGTATGAAAAATGGACAGATGGACCTCTGATAGATCCAGAAGCAAAAATCTTCAATGATGATTCAGATAATGAGTATGTGAACAGAGGTAAAGGAAAATTGGAACTCATAGAGAACATATCAATATGGTATTCTTTGGAGTATTGGAAAGAGTTAAAAGTATGTCATCTTCTTGATCCTATGCATATATTCAAGAATATTGGTTATTCACTATGGTAGCATCTTCTTGGACTAAAAGATACCACAGCATCAAGGAATGGCGCTCTGACTGTCAGTGAAGATGGTGGTGGGAGAAGACTGGCCAACACCCAAATCACCCATAAGGCGTCTGAGCCACACACACTCAACAGTCGCTGTGAAAGGTGCCCTATACTTAGCCTCACAACTGGAAGTGACCACAGTAGGCTGCTTCTTGCTCAACCAAGATATACATGAGCTACCAAGCATGAAGCAAAAACCACTGGTGGACACACGAGTGTCATAGCAACCAGCCCAATCTAAGTCAGAAAAAGCATGCAAATCTGGCGGTAGTGATCCCCCCTTGGGATAAAACAACCCAAGTAGCCGAGTACCACTCAAGTAGCGAAAGATGCGCTTAACCGCCTTCCAATGTGTGACTCCTGGGCAATGCATAAACCTGCTCATCTGTGAGACAACAAACTGAATATCTGGCCGAGTAATGCATAAGTAAATCAAGCATCCAATAGCCTGTTGATAGAGAACAACATCAAATGCATCTCCAGCATCATGAAGACTCAATTGTAAACCTGTCTCCATAGGAGTGGTAATAGGCTTACAGTCTTCAAGGCCAAAACGCTGCAATAATGTGTCAATATATTTTGTTTGACACAAAGCCATTCCACCATCAACTTGCATAAACTGAATGCCCAAATAGTGATGCAAATGCCCCAAATCAGACATCTCAAATGAGGCATGCAAATCAGCCTTGAAATCAGCAATATGCTTCTCAATAGGACCAGTGAGCAGCATGTTGTCAACATAGACAACGATGATTAGAAGCACATCATTAGTATGCTTAACATATAAGGTGTATCAGTTGGATTGTTCTCAAAACCATGTGCAACCAGATAGGCATGTATCGTCTCATACCAAGCACGTGGTGCTTGCTTTAAACCATATAATGCCTTCTTTAACCTACACACCTGGTTTTCATGCCCTTTTTGCACAAAGCCACGGGGCTGAAAAACATACACTTCTTCATGCAAGTCACCATTCAGAAATGCTGTTTTAATGTCCAACTGATGTACATTCCAACCATGATGGGTTGCAAGTGCACAAATGCTCCGAACAGTAGTCATAGGGCATGTAGGTGCAAAGGTCTCATCAAAATCAATGCCTCTTTTCTGCGCATAACCCTTTGCAACAAGCCTAGCCTTATACATGTCAACGGTACCATCAAGTTTACGCTTAAGCTTGTATACCCACTTAGTGCCAATGGCCTTCTTGCCAGGAGGCAAGCCACATAAAGACCATGTACCATTCTTTATTATAACATCATATTCAGATTGCATAGCAGCCATCCAATTTTATGAATTTTGTGCTTCATCAAAAGAAACAAGCTCATTCTCATCACAGAGATTAGACACAGCCATAGCATAGCAATCTGATGCAAAGGAGGCACTATGAATCCTGAACGAGTATGATATGACAAAGGTGCATCTAATTTGATGTCATGTAAAGTCTGCACTAGCCATTTTGGCATAGTTTTTGCTTGCTCAATATCAGCTCTCTCATCAACAAGTGCATCATGTAAATCTGCATCAGAAATGGAATGATCTGCATCATCATATGAAACATGCAAAGGCTGAGAAGTTGCCTCATTAGGACTAGCACTAGACAGTCCACCTGTAAAAAGAGGCATCAAAGTATCATACATGTCTTTGGAGCTAACAGATGCCTCCTTAGTACATGAAAGCAATGGCTGAATAGCATCTTCCACAAAGACAACATCACGGCTAACCAGAATGCGTTTAGTCTGTGGATGATACAGACGATAGCCTTTACTTTCAAAACTATACCCAACAGAAATACATTTTAATGCCTTATCATCCAATTTTTTGCGATGTTGTTCAGGCACTAGTGCATATGCCAAACAACCAAAAACACGCAGATGAGCAATAGATGGCTTGCGATCATGCCAAGCCTCATATGGAGTGATAGACTGCAGCGCTTTAGTGGGACACCTGTTTAGTACATATGCTGCACACATGACAACCTCAAGCCAAAAACTATGAGCTAAAGCCTGACTCTTGACCATACACCTCGCCATCTCCATGAGAGACCTATTCTTCCGTTCAACAACTCCATTTTGTTGAGGTGTATACGGCATTGTACACTGGTGTTTTATCCCACGTTCAGCCAGAAATGCATTAAAATCAGAAGACATATATTCCCCCCCTCTATCACAACGGAGGGTGCCCATTTTACATGCTGACAGATTTTGAGCCAAAACCAAAAACTCTTTGAAGCACATGAACACTTCGGACTTTGCTTGAGTGGATATACCCATGCATGCCTAGAAAAATCATCAATGAAAGTCACGAAGTAAAGGTAATTTCCAAAAGAGGGTGTCTGCGTAGGACCACAAAAATCACTATGTACAAGCTACAATTTCTATGTAGCCCGAATTGAACCATCTTTTGGAAAGGAGGAACGCTTCATTTTGCCCAAAATACAGCCTTCACAAACATGTTTTCCAGGTGCCTCAAGTTTGGGCAAAGAGGAAACCATTTCAGATTTCTGCAGGCGTAGCAAACTAGCAAAATTCAGATGACCAAAGCGTGCATGCCAAAGCTTTGCATCTGACATAGCTTGAGAATCATTTACTGCACATGCCAAATCATTTTCAGATCTTTCATAGTCTATGAGCTTATACACCCCATGACATAAAATGCCAGAAGCAATAATCACATCGCCATTTGACAGATCATGAACTGTACACCTCTCATCAACAAATTTCACAACCAAGCCAATCTTGGCTAATGCAGAAACTGATAACAGGTTCTTTTTTATCCCTTGCACAAATAAAGCATCTGATAAAGTGAAAGAACTACCATCAGCAGTAGTCAAAATGATCTTACCAACTCCCATAACAAGATAAGAGGAGTTTTTGGTGCATGTAACGGTATTCCCTGTAGGGGCAGGCTCAAGTGAAGAGAAGAAACTGCGCTGCGAGGTAATATGTTTGGTCGCCCCACTCTCAAAGTACCAAACATCTGAGTGTACTACAGACATGCGCTGCTCATGAGAAGATGGGTCAAAACTACAGACAGTAGTAAATGCCCATTCTTCTTCCTGCACAAGATTTGCAGACTCTGTTTTTGGTGTAGAGGACTCTGCAACAACCATTCCAGCCTCTTTCTTCTTTGCCTCTTTAGTAGCGAGTTTTGGACAGTTCTTTATGATATGATCATTCCCTTTACAATACTTACAAAACAATTTCTGCTTTTCTGATTTCTTCTCATCTTTATCTTCCTTCTTCGAATATGCAGAATTAGCAGATTCCTGCTTACTAGTTGAAGAGCTCCATTTTCCTTTGCCCTTCTGACTAGCCAGGAAAGCTTGATCTGCAACTCGCATAATGGACCTGTTTTGCCTCGACTGATCTTCCTGCAACAAAACAGAGACTAACTCCTCAAATGACAAGGCATTTGGATTGCCTTTCATCATCAATCGAAGAGTAGAAGCAAAACTCTGATATGAATCAGGAAGACCATTCAGAACAGTCTGCACAAGTGAGCTATCTGGTATAACCTCATCAGTAGAAATCAATTGTTCCTTCAAGTCTTTGATCTTTGTTAGGAAACTGTCCACAGAATCATGTTCATTCATGTGCTCACTCTCCAACTGTTTTCGGAGGTAAGCAACACGAGCCTCATTCCTAGCTTGGTACAATGTGGTAAGTGTATCCCAAGCATCCTTAGCTGTTCTGCAAGAGCAAATATGAGGAATAATGGCATGTTTGACAGACAAAGCTATCAATGCATGTGCCTAGGCATCTCTACCATCCCAACGAATCTGCTCTATAGTAGGTGCAGCAGAAACAGCAGCACGAATAGGAATCTATGGAATATCATCTTCGACACCATCTTTAGTAACTCCAGCACCTGTATTTGCAGTACCTGTAGTCAGAGATGTAACAGGACATCTTTCAACACCCTGCACAATGTTCCATAGTCCTTTTGCAACCAATACATGTTGCATCATATAAGCCCATAATGGGTAGTTGGTACCATCCAACTTATCCTCAACATCCAACATACAGAATACATCACTGCTTTTAGCCATGGCCGGTGACTAAAATACCTTGATGCAGAAAATTGACTGTATCTCAAAAAGTTGAACAGAACTGCCCCAATGAATTGTGCTAGACATGTAGTAGACTTTGAGACGCTTGTACTGGCGAACAGAAACTGGTATATACTTTTGGCACAAAAAGACGAAATAGCCTACACAAGCACTGCGGTAATGCGTTCGGAGGCTGAAACGAGCTCAGATCGCGATTTTGGCACCACAAAACGAAGCTCTTTTGATCTCTGAAACACCTTGAGTATGCTCACCAAATTTCGTGCGAATCTGAGACTGCAAACAGAGGAGTGTCGATGGCACCCTAGATGAAGCGACGACCTGCTCTGATACCAATTGTTGGAGATAGATGTCTGCGGAAGCACGCAAACATCACAAGGAAGAAGAAGAAGCTTGGAGCACAAACACACAATACTGAATGTATTACTAGAGAATGTACAAAGATAAGTAGCCCATTAGGGCAATAGGTGTATATACAAGCCGGAGGAAAAAAACCTCCTAAAGAGGGAAAAAAGTACCCTGACGGTCCTAGTGTGTTCACACAAATCACTACCTAAATATACCAACACACTGGCCATGTTGACCATTTACTGGATTTCATGGAGAATGGATTAACCCCATCTAATGCAACTCCTAACTTTAGATTCTGTGGATTTTGTGCAAATTCAGGCCATGTAGAATCAATATGCTGAAAAGCAACACTATCATGAGGAATTCTGATTATTCCATCAGTACTTTTGTGATTATGTCCCCAAGTCAAAAGCTTTGATAATTTGGGGCTTTGAAACATATGTCTAATCCGTGGAGCCAATGGAAAATGTCTCAATACCTTTTTGGGGATTTTACCTTCTTCGCCCTTATATCGAGGAGATTGACATTTGGGACATGTCAAAGAGTCTGCATATTCACCTCTATATAAAATATAATCGTTAGGACATGCATGTACACATTGATAATCTATACCAAGATTGTTGATTATCTTCTTCATTTCATCATGTGAGGTAGGAAGAATATTCTGACTTGGTAAAAACTTTTCAGATAATAACATGTAAGTTTATAAAAAAAAAGATATATTAAAAAAAGTAAATAAATAAATAAATATATATATATGCATATAATTTTATATATGTGTATGTTTATGTTCATCTTTCAAAATATTCGCGCAAAATTTGATTGTTTTGGATAGCAGGATACGATTGTTTGTTTTGGAGGATATGAAGTATGTACCTTCATTGAATGATTTGTGGATTCTATCATATGTTCAGTTTGAAAGTGTGAGAGGCGGGTTTATAATTGCTATTCAAAGAATTTGGCACTGTTTATAGGCCATACGATGGTGACCTGGATGAATCGCATGCACAGAGGTTACTCAAGATAGAGCAACCTGATTATAAGGGACTAGTACTTGCAGGATTTCTAGGGTATGCAGTAAACCTCTTGCATGTCAATGATGAGCATCTGAACTTTATGATACAAAGTGGAAATCATGGTGGCTTGAGAGGATCACTTTTATACAGCTTGTTCAAAGAACTTCAGGTATATGACACTGAAGTTTTTTGAACAAGCTGTATAAAAGTGATCCTCTCAAGCCACCATGATTTCCACTTTGTATCCTAAAGTTCAGATGCTCATCATTGACATGCAAGAGGTTTACTGCATACCCTAGGAATCCTGCTGGCACTAGTCCATTATAATCAGATTGCTCTATCTTGAGTAACCTCTGTGCATGCGATTCATCCAGATCACCATTGTATGGCCTATAAACAGTGCCAAATTCTTTGAATAGCAATTATAAATCCGCTTCTCACACTTTCAAATTGAACATATGTGTGCATTGACAAATCATTCAATGAAGGTACATACTTCATATCCTCCAAAACAAACAATCGTATCCTGCCATCCAAACAAACAAATTTTTCGCGAATATTTTGAAAGATGCATTAATAGTTTTAAAAGATGCGTGGACAAAAAGTGTCCATTCAATTCAAGTTCTTGTTCTTACCTTATCTAAAGTAAGAATAAAAACATGCATGTATATATAAATAGATAGAAAATTGAAAATTATACCTTAATAGTGTTGAAACAGATACATAACTCCATCCAAAGCGATTTTGAAGGTTGAGAATAAGTAAGTTCGCACTTAGTCGTGTCAAACTACTTCCTTCATATACATGCTTTAGACATTCCTCTCAAAGATATTTCTCATTTTTAGAAATATCAATGCTCTCACTATCATTTTGATACCAATCCTCAATAAAATCTGCCATGCCATCATCTTCATCATTGTCACACAAATCTTGTACTTTATCGTCTTTTGAATATAGATCTTTCAACTTTGCATATTGCACATGATTAGTTTTGTGTAGCCTCCTCATGGAAGCTTCTTATAAATGAGGTCTTACTGGTAATGGTGAATGATGTGGAGGAATATCATCAACATCATACGTTGGAATCTACACATATAAATAAAATTCATTAGTATTCCATAAATGAATAAAAAGTAAACTTTAAATATAAAATTAAGTATATAACTTATTAAATATGGATAGAAAATTTTTATTCTCTCTAGCTAAAAGGTGCTCTTGGAGGTCTACGTCATCCATAATTCACTAATAGTTCATCACCAGCATGTAATGTAGTAATAGCATTGACAACTATGTATCTTGATACATCTCTACTCATGTATGGTGATTCATAACTATTTTCACGCTCCTCAAATGTGCAATTAGTCCTTGAACTATTATGTAACCCTCGACTACTATTTATTAAACATGCTATATTTCCATGTATATAAGGTCTTCCATCAATATATAATCTTTCATTTTCTGCATGTAAAATCCTTCTACTAGTAAGGGATGTTGCGTTCAAGCATAGTCCATAAGTACTCATGCTTTGAACATAACGTGAAAGTCGATGCCAATCTCCCCATCCATATATAGGACCACAAAATGACATAAGAGTGACTTCAGAGTTCGGAGGCACATACAAATCCTCTACAATAAAGAGACCACGACCAGCATTAGTAATAGTGGATGGAGCAATCATATAGCGATTGCCCCAAAAGTTGAAAACCTCTCCATCTAAAGGAAGTGATCCTCTATTCCATCCTCCATGTCTTCTTCTATCATATGTTTGTACTAAAGAATGATCACGAGCTGGCAATGGATAATCTCCAGCCGTTTCATTCTCTAAACCAGGAGGTAGAGGATTTCTAGAAACCTCTGCTTGTAATTGATGAACAGCAAGTCCATGACGTGTACGAGGTATATTAACATTATGAGAAAAATCATCATCATCATCATCATCATCATCGAGCAAGTATTCCTGTATATCAACATTAATTTGATTTTATATATGGTTTTTAAATAAAATAATGACATTAATATATATAGAAAATACATACCCAAGCATTATCATGTTGACTAGGTGATGGTGCACGCTCAAAAGTACCATACTCTGCCTCATGTTCAATACATTCCAATCGTGGTCTTCGATACATGCCATAACAAGAGTTACACCAACATATAATATGCTCTTCATAGTAAAATTCATCATAATTCCTATCGGAGGACACATGTGAAGTCGTTGCATGGGTAGGAGGTGGTGGAGTACCCTCTGATTGATCAGAATCTGCACATAATAAGAAACAAAAAAATATATAAGTTATGTATCCATCAAATATATTTAAAATTAAATGTTTGATATACTTAACAGTATAAAGTCATTGCACAATGAGGAGACGGTGGTGGAGTTCCATCTGATTGATCAGAATCTACAAATAATGGTATTTGATATTAATAATCTGATTATCTACATACACAAAAAATTCACATATACATATTTACACATACACACATATTCACATATACACATTTACACATACACACATATTCACATATACACTACACATTATTGTGGGATAAATGCATGTATTTTGTATGAATGAGTGTATATGCATGCATGTGTGTGTACATATATATGTGTGGATATGTATATGTGTGTTTATGTTATATGTATGTATATGTGTATATGTATACATATATGTATGCGTATATGTTTGCATGTATATGTGTATGTGGGTATGTGTATGTGTATGTGTGTGTATATATGTGTATGTATTCTGATTTTTTTTTTGTTTGAGATTAAATTAATAGGAGATATTGTTTGGTCGAAAAAAATAAGAGGCGAGCTAACATACCACATGAGACGTGGAAGTTTTTTCGTAGACATCAGGATGATCATGATATTGCTGATGATGATGGTGATTAGGATTTTAGTTGATTATGACATTGGATTATATGTATTTACATTGATATACATATATATATATATTTTATCTATAAATTTTTCATTTCAGCTATGTTTTGAATTGTGTGTATTGTATGAAGTAATGAAGAGTTTTGTCCTAGTGATTGTTATTATTGTTTATATTAAGCATGTGTTTTAATACTTTAATTATATAATTCATTTATATGTGTGTACCTAAGCGTATATGTATGTAGTGTATATGTATGTATGTGCATGTGTATGTGTGTGTATATGTATGTATGTGCATGTGCATGTGCATGTGTAAGTGTATATGTGTGTATGAGTATGTGCATGTGCATGTGTATGTGTGTGTATATGTATATGCATGTATATGTATAACTCTATGTGTATATGTGTGTATGTGCAGGTATATGTGTATATGTAGGTATGTGCATGTGTGTGTGCATGTGTATATGTGTTTTAATACTTTAATTATATAATTCATTCATATGTGTGTACTTAAGTGTATATGTGTGTGTGTGTATATGTATGTATGTGCATGTGTATGTGTGTGTATATGTATGTATGTGCATGTGCATGTATAAGTGTATATGTGTGTATGAGTATGTGCATGTGCATGTGCATGTGTATGTGTGTGTATATGTATATGCATGTATATGTATAACTCTATGTGTATACGTGTGTATGTGCATGTATATGTGTATATGTAGGTATGTGCATGTGTGTGTGCATGTGTATATGTGTTTTAATACTTTAATTATATAATTCATTCATATGTGTGTACCTAAGTGTATATGTATGTGTGTGTATATGTATGTATGTGCATGTGTATGTGTGTGTATGTGTGTGTATATGTATGTATGTGCATGTGCATGTATAAGTGTATATGTGTGTATGAGTATGTGCATGTTCTTGTGTATGTGTGTGTATATGTATATGCATGTATATGTATATGTATATGTGTGTATATGTATATGTATATGTATATGTATATGTATATGTATATGTATATGTATATGTATATGTATATGTATATGTTTATGTATATGTATATGTATATGTATATGTATATGTATATGTATATGTATATGTATATGTATATGTGTATATGTATATGCATGTGTATATGTATGAAACATGCATGTGTATGTGGATGCATTTCCATTTGCATCCATGTGCATGCATGTAAATGTGCATGCATGTGGATGTGCATATATGTTAGTGTGTGTATGTATATATATATATATATATATATATATATATATATATATATATATATATATATATGCAATAATGCATGCATGTAAGTCTTTTTATGTGGTTGTAGGAATGTTTGTGCATATGCATGTGTATATGTGTGTATGTCTAAGTGTATGTGCACATGTATCTGTGTGTATATATGTATGTATATGTGCATGTGTATATGTGTATATGTGTGAAAGTGCATCTTCATCATGTATAAGTGTATAAGTGCATATCAATAAGTGTGAGTATGCTATGTAATGAAAATAACACAATTCAAATGATATACAAACTTCTTGCACAGTCACTAGGGAGTTCATTTGATGCCAAAATAAGCTCATATCAAAATTTCGATGCCACATAGTGAGTTGAACTCCTAATCACCTCGAGTATGCTCACCAATTTTCATGCAATACTAAGAGTGTGATAAGAGGGGATGTCGAGGATGCCCTAGATGTAGTGAAGACCTTCTTTGATACCAATTGTTGGAGTTCGAGGTCTTCGAAAGCACACGAATAGCACAACAAAGAAGAAGAAGAAGAAGAAGAAGTTTGTTGTCGAACACAATACTGAATGTATTAGCAAGTGAATGTCAACACATAAGTGTCAGGGTTATAGGCATATATACAAGCCCAGGGAAGAAATCCTCCTAAAGAGAGAAAAAACTACCCCGACGGTCCTAAGGGTGTTCACACACATCACTACCAAAATATATCAACATCGTGATCTGTTCTAGCTTTATGTGATTGTTCCTTAAATTTGAAAGGTAAACTTGATTTTCGACAATGTTATAAAAAAGAAAGATTTTTTGAAGCAAGACTGATTTAAAATTTTTGGGCATAAATTGTATACCACAACACCCCACACAAGAATGTCAATTTGTGAAGAGACCCATCAATGGCATGAAAACAATATGAAATACAAGCTAACAAATACATGCATCCACAACAAAAGCGGGTCAACTGTACCCATACATGCATGCATGCACACACATTAAACCATTCGAGCCTCTTTTTTGTTTGACCCTTTTACAATCAATTTTGGAGAACTCTTATGACATGATCATTTCCCTTATAATATTTGCAAAATTGTTTTTGCTTTTCTATTATCTTCTCATCTTTGTCTTCCTTCTTCGACTCTACAACATTAGGAGTTTTCTGCTCACTAGTAGATGAGCTCTGTTTTCCTTTGCCCATTTGATTGACTAAAAAAGCTTGCATGATCATCGTGTTCTTCCTAGATTGATCATCCTGCAACCAAACAAAGACTAACTCCTCAAATGTTAAGGCATTTGGATTTCCTTTCATCATCAATCGAAGAGTAGAAGCAAAACTCTGATATGAATCTGGAAGATCATTAAGAAGAGTCCACATACGTGAACTATCAAGAAAGACTTCATCAATGGAAATCAAATGCTCCTTCAAATATTTGATCTTTGTCAAAAAACTGTCCATAGCAACTCTCCAACTACTTTCGAAGGTAACCAACATGAGCCACTTATTGCCTCGTATAAAGTGGTAAGTATATCCCAAGCATCTTTTTCGATTTTGCAAGAGTGAATGTGAGGGATAATGGAATGATTGAAAGATAAAGCTATCAATGCATGTGTCTAAGAATATCTACCATCCCAACAAAGTTTCTATGCAATGGGTGCAATAAGAACCGAAGCAAGAACAAAAATTTGAAGATCATTGTTTTCAGTGCCATCTTCATCACCTTCAATATCTATATTTGAAGGTGTGATAGGACGTTTTTCAACACCATGCACAATATTTCACAACCCTTTTGCCACCAGTACATGACACATCATATATGCCCACAATGGATAATTAGTACTATCCAACTTATCCTATAAAGACAACATATGGATTACATCATTGCTTTCAGCCATGGTCAATGACTAAATACCTTGATGCAAAAAAATGATTGTATCTAAAAAAGTTTTATAGAAACATCCTATTGAGCTCTGCTAAACTTGTAGCAAACTTCAAGACGCTTGGACCGGTGAACCGAAATTGGTTTATTTGGCACAAAAGGACAAAATTGTTTACACATTCGCTACGATAGTTTCAATGCTGAAACAAGCTTATATCAAACTTTCGAAGCCACATAGCAAGCTGTTGTGAATCCTAATCACCCCGAGTATGCTCACCAATTTTGAGGCTGAGAAACATGGGTGTCAAGGATGCCCTAGATGTAGCGACAACCTTCTCTGATACCAATTGTTGGAACTCGAGGTCTACAAAAGCACACTAATAGCACAATGAAGAAGAAGAAGAAGAAACTTGGTGCAAAACACAATACTAAATGTATTAGCAAGTGAATGTACAAAGATAAGTGTCAAGGTTATAGGCATATATACAAGTCAAGGGAAAAAAACCTTCTAAAGAGGGAAAAACATGCCCCGACAATCTTAAGGGTGTTCACACACATCACTACTGAAATATATCAACATGATGATCTATTCTGACCTTATCTGATTGTTCCTTAAATTTGAAAGGTAAATTTGATTTTCAACAATGTTATAGAAAAGAAAGAATTTTCACAACAAGGCTTATTCAATTTTTTTGGGCATAAATTGTATGCCACAACACCCCACACAAGAATGTCAATTTATGAAGAGACCCATCAGTGGCATGAAGACAATATGCAATTTAAGAGTTTCCACATTGAAGTGTCTAGCCTAGTTTAGAGATTATATCGTATTTGAAGGCCAAATAAGAACTCTCACTTTATATATGTTTTCAAAGTTGTATCCACATAAGTATCTCCCCTGATTTAAAAATTAAATCCTACTAGAAGACCAAAACGATGCCAAAAAAAATTACAAAAATCGATGTGAATATACTTATAATGCCCATGAGGCTTGAGTACTTCTTTGCCTTTACAATGCGCTCCCAGATCTTATTAAAAATAGGACTTTAGGCCAAAATTAGACCTTTTTACATATATTTTGAGCATAAATTGGGAAAAACCCTAATGTGGAGTGACTTTTGAGTTACCTTTTTACATATATTTTGAGCATAAATTGGGAAAAACCCTAATGTGGAGTGACTTTTGAGTTGGGGAAAATTAGTTTACTATCTCTTCCTTAGGGAAAATTAGTTTAATCTCTCTTCCTTTACTTCCATGCTCTTGCTCCCCTTTGACAAATTTTTTATCCTTTGACCAAAGCTTTAGCCACTTTGACTTTACTTTTTGACAACTTTCTGGAGCTTTTTCCAACGTGTCTGCTCTACATTTCTTGATATATCAAGCTCAGACGCATCTACTTAACTGTTTTTCAAAAGTAATAACTGTTTTTCAAACCTAATAAAGCTCTAACAGAAAGATTTTCCCAGTTTCGATAAAAATATGAATTAACTCTATTGTCTTCTTCATCATTACCCAATTCTTCTAAACAAACAACATTTGCAAGCGCATTTGACATTAAGATATACAAGGTAATCTGTTTGGGTTCCAGAGACACTGCATGATCAAAAGCCAGCCTTGCAAGCTCAAGATTCCCATGAGTACAGCAGGCAGCAAGCAAGCAAAGCCAGATTCCAAGGTCAGGAGGAATATGCATACTACTTAGCATGCTTTCTATTCTTTTGAAGTCCCCAGCACGGCCAAGCAGATCCAGCATGCTACCATAATGCATCAAATCTAACACAAGAGAATGGTCCTTCTGTAAGGATTCAGTATATCCAACACTTTCAGACGGCAGACCAGAGTGATTACATGCTGAAAGCACTGAACTGAAGGTCACTTCATCTGGATTAAGGCCTGTAAGCCTGAGTTCTTCAAACATCAAGGTACTTTTGACATAGTCTCCCTCATCAGTGTAACCTGCAATGCATGCATTCCAAGCTGTAATCTCTGGCTTGATAAGCGTACTAAAGTAATCTAGTGCATCTTCCATACATGCACCACTCCCATATGCATCTATAAGTGGCGAGTTCAAGGAAGGAAAACAATCATATCCTGCAGAAACAATGTCAAAATGTATGTGTTGACAAGTCCTCAAGCTTCCTACCAGTGCACAAGCTTGAAGCACACAAATAGGTGTAATATGATCCAGAAGCAGCCTGTTGTTTCTCATATATTTATAAAGCTCTAAAGCTTCCTCTCCATGTTCTTGCTCCACATATGCTAAAAGCATCACATTCCAGGATGCAGTAGTCCGCTCTGGCATCACATCAAATACATGCATTGCCTCTGCACAATTCCCAGACTTGCCATACATATTCACAAGGGTATTAGCGACAATGACATCTGATGCAAACCCCCTCTTAATAGTATCAACATGTAACATATGTCCAGAATCCAATGCGAATTTCCTTATCAGTTTGTGCTCTGTTGCAGACCCTTTCTCCAGCAAGGTTGTGCATGCCTGTAATGCGATCACACAAGTCAACTGATCTGCACAAAGACCATTACTTTGCATTTGTGTGTATAATTCTAGTGCCCTCTCACCATAGCCCTGTTCCACATATCCAGAAAGGATGGCATTCCAAGATACAATAGTTCTTATCGGCATAGCATAAAAGAGATGTTCTGCTTCCTTTATAGCCCCACACTTCCCATACATGTTGATAAGAGTGTTCTGAACAAAATCAAAGAATAGAAAACCTTTTTTGCAAGCTTCTGAGTGTAGTGTTTTTCCTATCTCAAGAGAAATTGCTCTAGAGGAGTCCCTTTCTGTGTATTGTTCTTTCTCAACAATAAGCGAACATGCTTGTACAGCTGCCACCAACGTCATTTGGTCTGGACTCATATGATCTCGGTGCATATGTACATATGCCTGAAGGATAACATAACCATCACCTTGACTGACATAGCTAGAAAGCATTGCATTCCAGGCAATCACATCACGGGAAGGTAATAATATAAAAATATGTTCTGCTTCTGAAGTTGCACCACATTTTCCATACATGGTAACAAGTGTGCACCCCACTAAAGCATCCAGCTCAAAGCCTTGTCTTCGAGCATCTGCATGCAAACCCTTCCCTATCTCAAAGGGCCCTAACTTCAAGGATCTCCCTCCATGTAAGAGGGGCTCACACGTCTCTGCAAGAGCAGCACATGCCTGTATTGCAATCACAAACGTCAGTTGGTCAGGAGTGACACCATCATGCAGCATCTGCGAATACAGTTGTAAAGCTTTTTCTGCTTCCCCTTGCTCTACATAAGTGGATGCCATTGCATTCCATGCAACAGCATCACAGTTAAAAGCTGTACAAAATATCTGCTCGGCCTCTTTTACTGCTCCACACTTGCCGTACATACTTACAAGAGTATTGGCAACAAAAGAGTCTAATGCAACACCCAGAAGTTCAGAGTCATTATGCAAAGCTTGCCCGATCAATAATGGTATAACCCCAAGATCACTTCCATCAACAAGATATCTCTCATCTTTCTCTGCAAGCAGAGAACATGCCTGAAGCGCAATCATCACTGACATCCTATCTGGGACCATGCCACTGGATTGCATCCAAACATATGATTGCAAAGCCTTTTGTCCTTGGCCATGCTCAACATATGATGCTAGAATAACATTCCATGACACAACATCGTGATGAGATAATGAACAGAACGCATTCTCAGCCTTGGAAATAGCTTTGCATTTTCCATACAAACTAACTAAGGCGCTAGTAACAAACATTTGAGATGCAAGGCCTGTTCTTCTTAGGTCAGCATGCAAAGCCTCTCCAATTTCCAAAGGCGTAAAGACTATTGATTCCCTGCTTTTACTGGAAAAATTATGTTCCATGAGAGCAGTACATGCTTGAATGGCAAGTATGGATGTTGCTAGATCCGAGACTAAACCTTGTGTATGCATCTCTGAATACAGTTGCAATGCCGTCTCTGCTCGTCCATCATCCAAATATGCCGACATCATTGAATTCCATGAAACAACAGTGAGCATGGGCAGCTTATGGAACACCTTCTCTGCTTCAATGATATCGTTGCACTTGCCATACATGCTTATCAACGTATTTCCTACAAAAATATCATCAGTGAAGTTCCTTTGACCAGCATCAGCATGAAATTTCTTGCCTGTTGCAAGGTCAGGTATATTACCACATGCCTTCAGAATGCTAACGAAGGTATATTTGTCAGGATAAATGCATTCATTCAGCATGTGCTGATACATGGTGAGTGCATCACGAGGGTAACCCAAGTCCACACAAGCAGAGATAATAGCAGTCCAGGAAAAAACGGTCCGACAGGGCAATTCACTAGAAACACGGAGAGCTTCGTCCAGAGCGCCACAAGAAGCGAAGGTCATCACCAAATAGTCCCCAAGCAAGCCAACAATCGGTATCTGATGATGCAAAATATGCGCCTGTATTTGTTTTGCATAGTCGAGTAACCTTTCTCTCCTGCATTCCTTGAGCAGCGACACGTAGGTAAATACAGGAGGTGGTCTCTGAAGTTGCCACAAATCCCTCAAGGCTTTTTCCACTTTTATCCCATTGGATAGAGCTTGCTGCTGCAAGACTCTGCACATATTGTCTGCATTGAAGAGGCATCCTGCACGAGAAGAAGAACACTCTGCGATCTGTCCCAACTGTCTGCCCCCTCTTTCTTTCTGATCGGAAACACACTACAGTGTACACTCTGCGATCTGTCCCAACTGTATGCCCCCTCTTTCTTTCTGATCGGAAACGCACTTCAGTGTTTTTGAATGACTGTGTTTGTTTCCCATGTAAGGAGTTCCGTGTCATGCTTTTTTCTTTTTTTTTTTCTTTTTGGGAAAGTACAATGAATTGAAAACACACTCACACACTCAACCTCTTAAGGTAGAGGCACCCATCTCTGAGAAACTCATAGATACATGTCCATTCAAGATTTGAACTCAGAACTTCCTCCTTAAGACTCAAAACATCAAACCACTTGGTTATGTGGGCTTGGACTGACCTAGTTAGCTTGGATTTAAATTATTCAAATGGATATGTTACAGAATCCAAATGGTGCTAGCTCGTCTTGTTGGGGTCCTTGCTTCTCATCTTAACATTTTTCATCACTTGTGTGGTGAGAAGTTTAATTCAATCTCTTATGGGAATCGTTGGATCTTTGGGAATTTCAAGCATAAATGGAAGAATAAATGGACAACCAAACTTCTAAACTGCACATGTTTTACTACCAGTAGAAATTTTTTCTTTACTTTTCTTGGATGTATTTGATGAATTTTTGGAGTTCTATTCATGATGTATACAGCCGTATGCACAGCTTCTGCCCAATAACAATGAGGCATATTCTTCTCAGCCATCAAGGCTCTTGCTATTTCTGCAATATGTCTATTTTTGCATTCAGCAACGCCATTCTGTTGTGGTGCGTACCTGCATGAAAACTGACGTCGAATTCCATGACTTTTTAGAAAATTGTTGAACTCATTTGACATGTATTCACCTCCTCCATAAGATCTTAATGTTTGAATATACTTCCCTGACTTCTTTTCCACCATAGCTTTAAATTTCTGGAAGTGCATGAACACCTCACTCTTCTCTTTCATGAAATATACCCACACTTTTCGTGTATGGTCATCAATGAAAGTAACATAAAACCTACAACTGCCCATAGATGTGGTCTTTGCAGGACCCCAAACATCTGTATGTACTATTTCTAGTTCATTCTCACTTACACGCTTGTCATGCAAAAATGAGGCTCTTGACTGTTTACCAAATTGACATGTTGCACATACCTTTTGCATTTATGAACTTGCAATTTGGTAGTCCATTGACAATCTCCTTTGACTGCATCAATTTCAACATTTGCAAGTTTGCATGTCCAATTCGTTTGTGCCAGATCTATATATCAGCAATAACTCCTGCACCTTTTGCAAACATGGCTACCTTCATTTTAGGAATTTTCACATTTAAGGTGAACATCCTACCCACTTTGTTTCCTTTAGCAATCAATCGTCCACCTTGTTTGTGTTGGGTGTGTGTAGAAGTGCGAGAGACACACGAGAAGCACACACAAGGAGCACAAACGCAGCAAGACACACGAAGAAGACGATGGCTAGAATAGCTCTCTCTATTGACTATGAACTGAACTGAAGTAAGAGCTGAATAATATCTCTAAGTACAAAGTACTACCACATATGAGAGTATCAAGTATGTGGTAACATGGGGAAAAAACCTCTAGCCAGCACTAGAGTAAAAAGTACCCATGTATAGGGAAAAGGTTCACATCAAAGCTACTCAAGGAACACATAAGTGTAACAAACCCCCCCTGGAGCGAATGATGTGAACACATACAGGGAGTGACAAATCAGCCCCCACAAGGTAGTAAGCCTAAAGCTTTCCGAAAAGCTTCAAACTTTTCCTGTGGAAGAGATTTGGTGAATATGTCTGCCACATTATCTTGTGTAGGCACATATACCAAATCAATATCTCTTGCATGAAGGCGCTCTCTCACATAGTGATAATGCACCTCAATATGTTTGGTCCATGCATGAAACACTGGGTTTCGTGCAACAGCCAAAGCACTCTGACTATCAGTGAGAATATGCATAGCAGCATCAATCTCCATGCAAAGATCCATCAATAGGAATCTCAGCCATATACACTCCACTGTAGTTGTGAAAACTGCCCTGTACTTAGCTTCACAACTCGAAGTTCCCACTGTAGGTTTCTTCTTACTCAAGCAAGATATGCATGAGTCTCCAAGGAAAAAGCAATTACCACTAGTGGACACGCGAGTATCATAACAACTAGCCCAATCACTATTTGTAAAAGCATGCAAGCATGGCTGAATATCTTTGCCATAAGAGAGACCTAAGCTCAAAGTGCCTCAGAGATATCTAAACACACGTTTCACCGCTTGCTAATGCTTAGTGCCAAGGTTATGCATGAATCGACTCAACTGAGAAACTGCATACTATATATCCGGCCTTGTGTTGCATGCATATATAAGACATCCCACAGCTTGCTGATAAAGAGAAGTGTCAAATGCATCACTGGAATCCTCAACTGAGAACCTGAATCCTGTCTCAACTGGTGTGGAAATTGGCTTGCAATCCCCAAAGTCAAAACACTGAAGTAGTTTTTAAACATACTTTGCTTGATACATAACAATTCCCCCCTCAACGTATACAAACTGGATGCCAAGATAGTAGCTCAAAAGACCAAGATAAGTGACATCAAAAGTATGTTGCAAATCAGCCATAATAATGTCAAGTTTTGCATCACATGACCCAGTCAAGAGTATGTCATCAACATAAAGAACAAGCACTATAAGATCAGTCCCATTTTTGCATACATAGAGTGTGCTTTCAATCGGACTACATGTGAAGCCAAGAGCAATCAAGTGCTTATGGATTTTGTCATTTGCACGTGGAGCTTGCTTGAGACCATACAAAGCTTTATGCAAGCGACAAACCATATGCTCTTTCCCTTTCATAGCAAATCCAAGAGGTTGCTTCACATAAACCTCTTCTTGCAAATCACCATTCAAGAAGGCTGTTTTTATGTCCAACTGATGCACTTTCCAACCTCGATGGGCAACCAATGCAACCACGGTACGAATGGTAGTCATGCGTGAAGTAGGTGCAAAAGTTTCCTCATAGTCAATGCCATATTGTTGTGCATATCCTTTGGCAACCAATCTAGCTTTGTAGCGATCAATGCTACCATCAGATTTTCTCTTAATCTTATAAACCCACTTTGTACCAATGGCATTCTTTCCTTTTGGCAATACACATAACTCCCAAGTACCATTCCTATGTATGGAATCCATTTCTGATTGCATAGCACTCATCCATTGTGGATCATCACATGCATCTTCAAAAGAAAATGGCTCTTCATTACATGCTGTAGCAATAAGAGAATAATCCACAAAATTACTTGATGCATGGTGAGAGCTTCATCTTGTTCTGCTAAGTAAAGGTGCACTCAATTTGTTGTCCTCAATGTTTGTTTCAGCCACTTTGGCATAGATTGTGCACTCTTGATAGACATGCGTTCATTATGTAAAACATCTTCAATATGTACATCATGCGTGGACTGAATTTCATGCTCATTTTCAGCCATATATTTGATGCAAATGTTCAGCCACATGTGGCTGGAAATTTCCAGCAGTTTTTACAACTTTTGGTTGAAATTTTTCAACCATGTTTGGCTTGAAATTCTCTACATTTTCAGCCCTATTTGGCTGGAATTTTTCAGGCCTTTGAACCTCAGTTGGCTGGTCTACATGGCCATAGTCAAGCGCACCATTTTTGGAACAAAGGCATGAGTGTATCGAACACATCTTGTGAGCTAACTGTTGGCTGTTTTTTGCATTCAAGTAGAGGGAAAACTGATTTTTTAGCAAATACCACATCTCAAATCACAATAATTGTGTTCGTCAATGGATGGTATAAATGATATCCCTTACTTTTAGCACTATAACCAACAAATATGCATTTATTTGCCTTGTCATCAAGTTTGTAACGTTGTTGTGATGGCACAAGAGCATATGCCAAACAACCAAACACACACATATGACTAACCATAGGCTTATGACCATTCCAAGCCCCATAAGGAGTTATGAATCTCAATGCTTTTGTAGGGCACCGATTCAACACATAATTTGCACACATCACATGTCCTCCTTTCGGTGCATCTTTCAAAGAGGAAAAAAATCTTTTGCATGATGTTATGTGCTTTGAAGCACCACTATCAAAGAACCAATCAGAATCAGCCTCACTCACAATCATACATTTAGAATGTAAAGAAGCATCATAATGACATGTAACAACACATGCCCAAAAATCTTGAGCCATGTTAGCTTCATCATTCTTTGCATTTGCTGAATTTTCAATAATAGACATGCCGGATTCCTTCTTTCTTTCATTGTGTTTAGCAAGCTTTCTACACTCATCAATAGTATGACTAGCCTTTCGACAATATTTGCATCTCTTCTTCTTTTGCAAATCACCATCATTAGAGGAATGAGTGGAAGAGGAAGCTTGAGGCTTTGGTTTTGATGAACCCAAAGCTAAACCATACTTGCTTTTCCCCTTTTGTGAGATAGCAAGTGCTTGCATTCCCTTAATCAAACCACTCCTATTCACTCTAGATTGCTCTTCTTGCAAAAGAAGAGACACAACCTCATCAAATGCATACATATTAGGATTTCCTTTTTCAACCAAATGGAGTGTAGTAGCAAAGCTTTGAAAAGATTCCGGTAATCCTTTCAACAATGTAGAAATGAGTGATGCATTCGGAATAATCTCATCTATGTTTGCCAATTGCTCTTTCAAGTCCTTGATGCGTGTCACATACACATCCACCGACTCATTTTCAGCCATACATACATCCTCAAGTTGCTTCCTCAAGTATGCAACACGTGTTTCATTATGCACGACATACAAAGAAGCAAGAGTATCCCATGCCTGTTTCGATGTAGAACATGACCGAATGTGTGGAACTATATGACGGTTCACTGAAAGCGCAATCAAAGCATGAGCTTGAGCATTTTTTCCATCCCATCTAAGCTGCTCCTTTGTAGGTGGAGAAGGAGAAACCACTGTACTTGAAGAAGAAGCTCCATCTGTGACAGTAGACTGTGAAGTAGAAGCACGTGCAGGTCTTCGATCTACATCTGCCACTATGTTCCAAAGTTGTTTAGCAACAAGAACATGCTTCATCATGTAAGAACACATCGGATAGTTGGTCCCATCAAGCTTATCTTCAACTTGAAGCATGCCAAACAAGTCATTGTTGCCCGCCATTTCACAAAAGAACAAGAATGTGACAAAATCTTCACTTCGATGAAAGGTGAAATGAGTGCTGAAATTTCAGCTCACAAACCGTCACTCTCATGGCGATTCTGACTGCACGAATGGCTTCAAAATGGGGGTAAAACTCTTGCGCACCTGGCAGAAATGTCTCTTGGCTGCTGAATTCACTGTTCTATGCTCGAAAGTCGATTTGCACTATTAGAAGTGTGTGCGCGCCGCGATGCGAAAAACCAAAACTTGAGAAGAAGTTGAACTTGCTCTGATACCATTGTTGGGTGTGTGTAGAAGTGTGAGAGACACACGAGAAGCACACACAAGGAGCACAAACACAGCAAGACACACGAAGAAGACGATGACTGGAATAGCTCTCTCTATTGACTGTGAACTGAACTGAAGTAAGAGCTTAATAATATCCCTAAGTACAAAGTACCACCACATATGAGAGTATCAAGTATGTGGTAGCATGGGGAAAAAACCTCTAGCCAGCACTAGAGTAAAAAGTGCCCATGTATAGGGAAAAGGTTCACATCAAAGCTACTCAAGGAACACATAAGTGTAATAGTTTGTACTCTTCTACATATAACCCATCAACATTGAACCTAACTTGTAATCCTTGTTCAACCATTTGTCCAAGAGAAACTAGATTCTTTGTTATTTTTGGAGCATGTAGCACATTGGCAAGATGTTTTACCTTCCCGTCCTCCATAGACAATGCTATGTTTTCTGTATGCTTGATAGGATGTGATGTATCATCACCTGTTTCAACATATCCAAGAACTGGCAATTTCTACAAACTATTAAACCATTTTGCATGACTCGTCATGTGATTTGAAGCACCTGAATCAACATACCAGACATTACCATTCGATTTTGAAGCATCAGCAGACATCATATTCATCATATGATATTGGACCCTGAATAGCTTCTCAGAATCATCTTCACTCTGGATGCATAGTTGTTTTGCTGCCTTTTGTTATTTTGATTCTTCAACCTGCAATCATATTCAAAGTGTCCAAGTTTACCACAATTCCAACATCCTTTATTAACATTACCTAAATCATTTCTTTGGAAATTTTTGCGACCTCTTTGGCTCCTCCTGCCTCAAAACTGTCCTCTTCCTTCTGCATGCTTCTGTTGTTGACCTTGATCTTGGTTATGCCTCTTCCTCTGCCATAGTAGAATACCTACTCAAAACTAGGTTTTCCTTGGGAGTTTGAATCCTCACCAAATTCTTTTCTTAATAATCAACATGGACACCAAATCAGCAAAATTCGAAATATTTTCCCTAGTATGTATAGAAGTTTTGAACTACTTATATGAAGCTCCTAAACCACGAAGGCACACTTCCACCTTGTCATCATCATCTACATTCATGCCAATAGATGCAAGTGACTCACATATGCTTTTGATTTTTAGAGTGTAGCCACTTACCGACATGCTTTTTTTCTCCAATGTATGCAGCTTGTTCTTGAGTTGCAATTTTCATGCCTTTGTATTGGTCCCATACAATGTAACCAAACTATTCCAAGCCTCTTTTAGAGTCTTGGCATCCTGTATGTGCCCAATCATGCTATCCTGTATGCTAACAGATAGCCAATACATTACCTTTTGTGCTCCTTGATTCCATTCTTCATACGCTCTTAACTAGTCTACAGTCCGATTCCTCTCTGATAACTACGAAGCATTTTCATTTTCTCCTTCGATGTATTTCTAGTAGCCTTTCCCCATCAGGAAATTCATCATTCTGAATCTCCAAGCGTGGAAGTTGTTCTTGTCCATCTTATCGCTCATAAGCTGACTCATTCCATCTGTGTTTGTCATTTCTGTAGCAACTCACAACATTGCAAAACACTACAAGCAACACTTCTGCTTGAACATTGTCGCATTATGACATGACAATTCGATCTCAGAAAAACATAGTTTTCGTGTATCAACAGTACATGGAATCGCTTGAAATTCTGGATTTGGAATATATGAGTGTTGCCGAACAAAGATGCAAGTTAGATTTTTGCGAGTTGACCTAGTTTTTGCATTGGCCCCACCAAATACAATGGTACTCCAATCAGAAGTTATCTTTAAATAGTGTAGAATATATATATATATATATATATATATATATATATATATATATATATATATATATATATATATATATATATATATATATATATATATATATATATATATATATATATATATATATATATATATATATATATATATATATATATATATATATATATATATGTGTGTGTGTGTGTGTGTGTGTATGTGTGTGTGTGTATAATACATCGAATGCATATAATATCAATCATCAAAATCATTTGTATGATGATCATCACTCTCATGTGATTTATGAAAAGAGGTAGGGCTAGAGGGGTCTATCGTCTATGACAATCGATATCATCCTCTTGTGTCCGTCTCTCTAGCTTTTCTATATCATCCTCTCCATAATACTCGTGTACTACATTTAATAAACATAAATAAGTAGAAATATACAAAACATCAATAAAAATAAAATAAACTATATCAAAATTTATAATACTCATAAAATCATCTGGATGATCTACTATGTTCTAACTCAAAGCATGATATCCAATTAAGTAACATACTCTATTTCATCTTTCATAGGATTTGATCATAATCCTTACGCTGCATTGAAAGAAATGAAAAAGAATTAATGGTTAGTGTTTCAAAATGAAATAAAAGATCTATTTTTGATAATATATATGCTTAAAAATAAAGCAACAAAACCATCATTCCTCATACAACCTAAACAAGAGGTATGGCCTATTTGAGTTCTTTTTTTTGCACATGCCCATGTTTATTTAATGAAACAAAAGTACATTGGTTAAATGTATATATTTACAAAACATATAAGAATTAAAACTCATATTAATATTAACTATTTTACATACTTTTTGATAAGGAAAAATTTATTGTAGATGTAGCTTTCTACGAAAATATTTCCATGCCTCAAGTGGAAAATATTTCCATGCCTCAAGTGGTATTTGAGGCCTTCACTTATTTATTTCTACTATGCAATATTTCATCTAGTTTAAATTTCAAACAAAAAAAAAGGGCAATTGGATCAGTATACAATAAAACTTTAAATTTATAGTCATGCATGTGAATGTGTATGTGTGTATGTGTAAATGTATGTATGTGTATTTGTGTGATTGTATATGTGTATATATATATGTATGTGAATATGTATGCATGTGTAGATGTGTATGTATGAAACTATGTATGTGTGAATGTGTGTATCTTTGTATACATGTGTAATGTGAATATGTGTATCTCTCCCTCTTTGTATTGTTAATCGGTGGTAGGTCAAACGCTTTTTCCAACTATCGGAAATGTGTTTTACCTGGTCCTTGGGTTCTTGGGAGTGGAAGGGGTCTGTAAGAACAGAGGCCCTATACTAGTTTTCCCAATACAACTACATCAGATACATGGGTCTACTGGAACTTAACAAGATTCGCTTATGCTCAACTACTTCAATACTTAACTCGTTGGAGACTTTACACAAGGATCAAAGTCACTCGTTTAGATAGATATCGCAACCATTCTACAATCGGCGTCACAGCGAATACAATCCTGGAGGACTGAAATTCTGAAGACTATTTGTACCACTTAAGCTTCTTACTATGCC
The DNA here is from genome assembly GCA_020310875.1 of Ceratopteris richardii. NCBI lineage: Eukaryota > Viridiplantae > Streptophyta > Polypodiopsida > Polypodiales > Pteridaceae > Ceratopteris > Ceratopteris richardii. The sequence goes on from CM035414.1 coordinate 5,109,232, forward strand.
ATTAACTTACCATACCCCGACAGAGTAAACATTAAAACAACGTACTCCGCCGTAGTAACAGAACTACGATCTTCTACGCACAGAACTTGTTAACCATCTGGTGGATCATCCCAAGACGATCAGTTTGCCCAATACATAAAACCATACTTCCAATAAGGATTCGCAGACAAAACGTCGGACCTACGGCAGATAAGTTGCTGAAAACAGGACAAGTTTGCATCTGCACGACTATCAACAAGAACAAATGCAGACAAAGATCAGACCAACAGATGCACAGATCACTTAGACAACTCAGAAATAACAAGATTAACTAACGTTCACATACAGACGAACAGTCTGGTGAATTTCCAAAACAGAGTCCGTCTCCCACGTCTCTTTTTCATTGCTTTATATAAGCTTTTACAAGAATGCGCGTAACAACCTTTCGCGCGTGTTTTCCAAAGATTTCCGTTATGCGAGTCTCACTCTGGCGGCCGGCTAACACTGGCACGCACGGTTGGACCCGAACCCGCAAGTTCTTACAGGGTTACTATTCTTCGACTATTCCTTCTAAATACATGTTTCGGGCTAATCTAAATGTACGAGCGATCTTTTTCTTTAATGTTTCTAATAGTTGTTTAAGTGTATCTTGCTCTAGGAGTTGTGCATCTGTTCTAACAGAGCTTAGGGCTATGGCTTCGGTGAGCAAAATTTCGGCTTGGGTTTGTAAAAATGTTTCCTATAAGTAGAAGTCGTTGGCCATCGCAGCGTCCTGGGATGATTTTATGTCAGCTAGTTGCTTCTGCAGATCAATGATCTGGTCCTTTTTATTGCATATTTGATTATCCATTCTTTCGTATTGTTGGTTCTGAAATTCTATCGTTTTGTAATAAGCATCTCTTTCTGCTTTAATAGCTGCTATCTGCTTCTGTATTTGCGGCTCTTTTATCAGATACTTGTGAAGTATAGTATTTACACTTGATAACTGTTCTTTTGTCGTTTGAAGCTCATGCTTCATCTCTTTAAGTCCTCTTTGCTGCTCCTGGTTTTGCTGATCTTTCTCCTGTAACTGAAGTCTGGTTTCTTCCAGCAGGTTACCTAAGGCAATTTTGACATCTTCGGCGTCCTTGAGTGTTTGCTTTAGGTTAGTGAGTTCTACATCTACAGCTATCAGCAATTCTTCCTTTGCGTGTACTGCATTCAGTGCTTCATCTCGTTGGGTGGTAATATCTTCCTGTTCTCTTATTATTGCCTGTAATTGCTTAACCTGTTCACTAAGTGCATGGTTGTCAACCTTTACGGTGTGTAATTCCTCTTGGAGGGGTGTGATGTCTGCCTCCATTACTTCTAGTTTGTGTTGAAAATCATCTTGCACAGAGTCTGTGAGCTGTTTCAGTTGTCGCGGCAGTTGTTGTGATAAGTTGATGAGCATATGTCCTATTGCAGCTAAATCAGAAATTGCTGGGATGGCGGGAAGTGGAGGTTTCGAAGAGGTTTCGATGTTGAGTTGTTGGGAGTTCGGTGGCGAGTAAGTGGGTGATGAGGTTGAGGATGCAGTGGTTTCAGCAGGGTGAGTGGGGTAGACAGGTGATATGGGTTTGAGTGGATGTTTCGGTGAGGGAGGAGGGAGGATAGGGTTAGATTGTATTACCTTTTCTTTTGTTGGTTGCTCCGATTCTGCATTTTCGGTTGTTGTGGACTCAACTGCTTTAAGCAGTGTTTCTAAAGCTTCCTTAGCTACTGGTTGTATATCTTCTTGGTTTTGTGGCTCCGTTTGTTGTTGAGATATCTGTTCTGTCGAGACTGTTTCTGTTTCGGTCTGGTCTTGTTGCTGTTTCTGCTCCGATGGTGATGTTTGTGCAAATGACTCATGTTGCATCGAGGTGTTGGTGTCGTGGAATGTATCTTCTTCTTGCGTATCTACATCTTTATTTATTTCTTCATCTTCTCCGGCTGAACCTAGTGCTTCGCTTTCAGAGGAACTTATCTTGATTCTTTTTCTTCGGAATAGTTGGTTGATTTCTTCTTCGTCTTCCTCATCGTCTTCTAACAGCTGTACGGATTCTTCCTGTCTTAGGACCGGACCTCTCGGTGGTGGTTGTGCTGCAAGGATGGTGGGGAAGAGAAATGACAAGATATGTGGCAACCTGGATCTTGGCGTGTTTCCTTTGTTCACCTGCTTCATAATGGCTACGCATTCTTTGTGTATACGGCTGAAGTAGTATGTTGCAAAGTTTACCGGTTCTCGTGAAGCTAAGTCGAGGGCTGAGTAGAATGCGCGTGATATTCCATAAGTTCGTTTCTGGAGGTTGAGTATGGCTACTAGGAATTGGAGTGCGGTTCTCTCCGGTTCAGGTCTACAAAGAATGGCGTACTCGTTCGACGAATACCTAGGAAATAACTGTTTCATGGTGGCTATGGGAATGTTTGGGCCACTCTGTTTGCCTTGTGCAGGAAGTCGAAACGACTGAGCGAATGTTTGAAATGTGATTACTACTCGAGAGGGTAAAGAGGTGATAGCCCACATTTTCTCTGTCACAGGTGTGTTGGCGATGGCGGATATTATTCGGGCAAAGAAAGGGTGATTCTCCACTGAGTGCCATGGCAGCTCAGCGAAGTTGGATAATCCCCGGATGCGCAGGTACTCACCTACATCCGTAGGGAGTCCGTCGTGGAAAGCGGCATAGTTTGCCAAAGCTTCCATGGCGCAATACAGTCAGCAAGCACAACACGCAAACACAGGGTAACACAGATTACAATTACACAAATACAATAGCGTTTTTTGGCGGACTGGCGAAGATTATGTAGATGCACTGCAACTAAGAGAAATCAATCATAATAAATTATTCCGCGACGTGGATATGATAATTTCTTAATTATGGAGTGCATGCATGAACGGCTTGAAAAAGACCGGGCGGCTTTAGTTATAAATAGAGTTCAGGACGCGGATATTTACACTTATTTTATTGATTAATCGAAAAATTTAAAAGAAAAAGAGAAGGAATGAAAAAGAAAAAAAAAGAACATCAAAAGTTGCGGCATTCCGCGTAATGTTTTATCGTAGATGTGACGCTTGTCGATATGGTCGCAGCTTCGAACCATTTATTACTTTTGGCAAGGGAATTCCTGTTAATGTGGTTAACCGAAATGTTGCAAGGCCCACCTGTTCCGCTATTCGATAAGGGCCAACCATCGTAGCTTAAACTTGCCAGCAGAGCGATTCGATTTCGCATTGTAGAAGAGGACAAGTTGTCCTACCGTAAAAACTGGAGTTCGTAGATATCTATCATGTGTTTTGGCTTGCCTTAGCTGTACTTCCCTCATAGTCATAAAACTGTGCCATCGATGTTCGTCTAAATCTCTGAGGGTCTCCAATCGAAATGACAGAGAATCTTTCGGTAGTAATTTCTGGTTGATGGCTACTCTTAAACTTGGCAACCACTATTTCCATTGGTGCTATAGCTTCGATTCCAAAGGCTAATTTGAAAGGAGTCAGTCCTGTGGTTACCTTATAAGTTGTTCGGTATGCCCACAGTACGGCAGGTAACAGTTGATCCCATCTTTCGGGTGCGTCCATAATCAATTTTCGAAGTATATTTAGCAAGGACTTGTTGGTACTCTCGGCCAGACCATTAGCATGCAGATAATATGGAGAACTAAATTTATGAGTAATCTGGAACGAATGTGTAAGTACCTTTATCAAGTTATTAGTAAAATGAGTGCCTTGATCTGTTACCAGTTCGAGGGGTAAACCAAATCTTGGAAAAACATCTGTCAGTAGGCACTTTGCTACTACAACAGCTGTAGCTGATCGTAAAGCCCATGCTTCTGCCCATCTTGTTGCATAATCAGTGCATGTTAAGATATAGTGATTATTGTTGAGAACTGAGGGTGGTGTAATAGGACCAATGAAATCCAAACCCCATTTCTGGAAGGGTTCTAATGGCCGTACAGGTTGAAGAGGAAAATGATGACGCTATAATGGCTGTCCGGTTCTTTGGCAATTATCACAGGATTTGACAAACTACAACACATCTCTGTACATAGTCGGCCACCAGAGTCCACTCTGCAGAATTTTTCGGTGGGTTAAATCTACAGCAAAATGACCTCCTGTTGGGATTGAGTGAGCCAAAGTGATGACTGAGTTTACTTCGTGTGGAGGAATACAACGAAGTAGAGTTCCGGTGTGATCCACATAATATAGTTCGCCAGCAATCAACCGGAATCGGCGGCTGAATGCTCCAACTTTTCTGCGTATTGTAGAAGTCTAGGATGGCAGGTATCCATTATTGAGAAAGGTCAATATCTGATCATAATAATTAGTTGGCATAGGCAGGTCGGTGCTTTCATCGTGAGTTGGTTCAGAAGTATAGATCGCTGGAGTTGTGTCATCTACACCAACCGGAGCCTCACCAGAATCTAGGCAAGACAGAAAATCTGCTAAGGCGTGTGAGGTGCCTGGTCTATGTATAACTTCATAGTCAAATTCTTGCAAAAGCAGTACCCATCGTGCTAACCGTCCCCCCAAATGCTATTGCCGAACTAGATAAATAAGTGCAGCATGATCTGTGTGGAAAGTAAACTTTCGGCCCAGTAGATAATGTCTGAAATTTTTGACCGAATATACTAGACCTAAACATTCTCGTTTTGTTACCGAGTAATTCCGTTCAGTAGGGGCTAATCTTCGACTGGCGTAATATACAGGTCTGAACCATTTATCGGTCGTTTGCATTAGGACGCTGCCAATAGCTATATCTGAAGCATCAACAAATACATGGAAGGGGTGATCCCAGTCGGGGGGTTGTAATATGGGAACCTGTGTTAATAAACACTTTAATCGATCAAACGCTATCTGGCACTCCTCAGTCCATTCAAATTATCGTGGGGTCTTGGTGATTACTCTGTTCAGTGGTACTGCCAAATGGGCAAGCCACCGCAAGTGTCGTCCATGCCATCTAACTTGGCCCATGAAGCACATTACTTCTTTAGGTGTTGTTGGTGCAGGCGCTTCTAATACTACTGAAATCTTATCGGGATCCACCTGAATGCCTTGTGCAGACACAATATGACCAAGTAATTTTCCACAGGAGACCGCGAATACAGACTTGTTTGGATTTAAACAGAGCTTGTATTTTCTGCATTTTTCAAAACAGCACCGTAAATGGAACAGATGTACTATCATTTTGCCAAATACTGAAAAATCGTCGAGGTAAACTTGCATAAACGAAGTAAGGTAAGGTGAGAATATCTCTTGCATGCATCTTTGAAAAGTACTGGGAGTATTTCGTAAACCAAACCACATAACAGTGCATGCGAACACACCCCAGTTGGTGATGAAGGCGGTCTTCGGAATGTCCTGTTCAGCCATCCTAACTTGATTATATCCACTGTATCCATCTAAAAATGAGTATATTTCGTGCCCTGCCACCCTATCAAGCATGGTGTCTAGGAAAGGTAATGGGAATGGATCTGAAACCGTAGCTGCATTCAGCTTCCGGTAGTCTACACAAATGCGGAGCTGCTTGTTCTTTTTCGGTACAATAACAATTGGTGATATCCACTTCGCGTGCTCTATAGGTACAATGAATCCAACCTTCAATAGCCTATCCAATTCTGCCTTTACCTGTGCTGCGTAGTTCGGGTTCATTCGATAGCTGGATTGTTTGATTGGCCTTGTCTCCGGCTTGAGCATAACCCTGTGTTGATAGATGCGCGGATCCAGACCCTTCATGTCCTTATAATCCCAAGCAAAAATGTCAGAAAATTCCCTGAGAAGCTGAAGTAATTCTGCTTGAAATTTTTCTGGTAAGTTTTCTTTTATCTTGATTGGGCGTGGGTGGTTTGCATCTCCCAAATTATAAGTTACTAACTGATCTTCTGGCACATAAAATTGTCGCGGCTTCTCGGTGTCGTCTGCTAGTTTGAAAAGTCGTTGTAGTTCGGCGTCGTCTGAAGCAGCAATATCTTCTTTCTTATCTTCTTCTGTTACAGGTGTCATTGAGCAGACTGATGGGCTCCAATTCTCTACAGCAGCTTGTAGGTCAATGGTTCCTAAGGAAATCAAATCAATGTTGTTCTTTAAAAACTCTTCTTCTTCGTCATCTGATAGTCCGTCTAGCATATGAACGGGCTCTGCGAAATATGGTCTAGCATGTAATTCACAGGGCTGTATAGCGTCTAATTTTACAACACATCTTCGACTTTTATCCTTGAACGTGAGCTCCTGTGCGGACCAGTCTTGTATCACCTTAGCTTGCTTCAGCCAAGGTCGACCGAAAAGGAGATTGTAATCCAGGGTGGATTCCGGTAATTCTAAGACGACAAAGGTCATCTTAAATGTGGTGCCTTGCAAAGTTATTGGTATGTTCTGAACAAGCCCCACTGGGTGGACTCTGGACTGGTCAGCCATTCTAACAAAAAATTGAACCGGTTCTATTTTAGTCCATCCTAGTTTCTTGCATAGCGCAGTAGTGGCAATATTCACACCAGATCCTCCATCAATTAATACCTGTGTGATTTTATGACTATTATACCATACCGTAATTAGAGGAACTGAATGATCAACCGTAGAATCTGGTTCCGGTTGTACAGTGGCGGTGGCCGGAATGCAAGCAGATTCGGCAGCAAATTGTTGTCGGAATTGCTGGCGAACTCCTGGTACTAATGCCAGTAATTGGCCAAGAGGAAGTGTAATGGATGCTTTGGATAGAATCTCCCAGGCTTGTTGTGATTGATTTGTAATTTCCGCAGATTTTGAAGATGATGCACCGGCTGGTGCTGATGTACCTGCTACAGATGATGTTTCTGCTTCTGTGTTAGCAGCATGATCTTGTGTTGCTTCCTGAGTTAACGGAGCTTGGGTTACCGGAATTGGGTCGGGAAACACTGGTGGTTCTGATGCGATCCATTGATTAGCCTTTTCATATGTTCGTTTTTGTTCTTGAATACCGGGTTCGAATATCTCAGCCGCTGGTTGTAATGGTCTACCAGATCTGGTCTGAACAGCGGCAGCTTGTGTTTCTACCAGCGTGATCTGAACCATATTTGTCATCGGATTTTGCCGTTCCTTCTTCCTTTGGTCATACTCAGCTGCGTCTTTGCAGAACCTTCTAATGTGTCCGAATTCACCACAAAAATGACAGCGCGGTGGTGGCAAATTGGGGTTTTCCGGTGTCTGTACGGTCTGCCAGCGGTTTGCGTTATAGTTGTTCCTTTGTCCTCTGTAATTTCGATAACCTTGTTGCTGGTTGTTTCTCATGTGCGGAGGCACATAGTGATTGGCTGGTTGCCCTGGTTCCTATATGATTGCATTGACCGTCGCTGTCCCTTGTACTTTAGCGTTATAGGCGCAGTTTTCGGTGGTGTGTCCGGTGGTGTTGCAGATGGCACAAAATAGCTGATTTAGTGCACAAGTGGCACTCGTATGACCTGAGTTCTTGCAAGTGGTGCAATACATTTGCCTTGTTAAATCTTCTACAATATTCTTGTTTGTCTTAAACCACTCCAGATCTTCTGTAAATCCTCCAACCTTGTTTTCCAATTGCAAAGCCATCGCAATTACTGCATCTAGGGTCATTGCGCCGACACATCGGATGATCATGATCTGTTTGAGTTGGGGAGTCAGTCCATTAATAAACCATTGAGTAATGACGTCGTCTGGCAGGATGGCATGTGCCGGTGGCAGTTGCCGCAAATGTGTCCTAAATAAAGTGGCGTATTCTTGCACTGATTGGTTTACCTTCTGTCTATTGTTTTGTAAGTAGTCGAAAATTTCTGCGGGATTCTTCTTTAGTCTAAATCTTTGCAGAAATGCATCCCTCACTGCTTCATAGGTGCCGAAGTGATTTATATCATACTCTGTAAGCCATCTAGCAGCTTCAATGACCAAGGTGGACTGGAAAACGATAGCCTTATACGTCGGGTCAACAGGGTGATTGAGTACTGCATAACTAATCTCCAAAGTACGTACATGCGCGTCTGGGTCATCCCCTGGAAATCCACCGAATTTAGTGTACGTTACGCCTGTCGGCGGCGGCCTGGGTGGACATACTTGTTGCTGTTGTTGTTGCTGCCCATTCATTGTGCCGCTAATTGTATAGTGACTACTTCCTGTATTCTGAGGTTGAATATCTGGATCTTCAGAATCTGCCTCCTCAGCCTGTGTACTATCTGGTTCGAAAGTCTTGCTCAGTATGTTGCGAATCTCGGCTTCAAACAAACTTGCTTCCCTTTTGAAGTCAACCGTAGGGAAGTTTACTCCTAATGACGGAGTGTAAGTTAATGATTCACCAAAAAGTGGTAACCGGTTACCGAAAAACTGCACCGAAATGTCACCGGAAGGTGTTGCTTTTCCACCAGTGCAGGCTGTTTTCTTCTCTTTACTGCTTTCTTCGTAAACTCGTTGCTATTCGTTAACAATTTTGAATCTCCAATCAAACCGGGTACGCTAACTTCAGATTGCGTCCTCGTAGATTTTGGAATTACTGTATTTTTGACAAATCGTGTCGAAACAGTACCGGAATCTATCAGAGATGCAGAAAAATCAACCCGAATATGACCGGAATCGTCAGTAACGTTTCTTTCTTTCTTGTCAATAGGTTTGGATCTTCCTACGCTTCTACCTCCTGGAGGCGTTCTTAGTAGATTAGGTATTCTTGACTGTTTGTTCTTTGGATACGTCTCACCGGATCGAGTAACCGGCATATACTACTCGTACTATACTTCTTTAAAGTTGTCCAAAAACAATGACTATCCTTGCAGTCGATCAGCGTTCGTTCTAAATATTACGTTCGTCACACAAATGGTGATCTTGATACTTCTTGCATCAGTGAACGGAAATTTTGATGCCACATCCCCAGCAGGATCGCCAGTGTTAATCGGTGGTAGGTCAAACACTTTTTCCAACTATCGGAAATGCGTTTTACCTGGTCCTTGGGTTCTTGGGAGTGGAAGGGGTCTGTAAGAACAGAGGCCCTATACTAGTTTTCCCAATACAACTACATGAGATACATGGGTCTACTGAAACTTAACAAGATTCGCTTATGCTCAACTACTTCAATACTTAACTCGTTGGAGACTTTACACAAGGATCAAAGTCACTCGTTCAGATAGATATCGCAACCATTCTACAATCGGCGTCACAGCGAATACAATCCTGGAGGACCGAAATTCTGAAGACTATCTGTACAACACTTAAGCTTCTTACTACGCCATTAACTTACCATACCCCGACAGAGTAAACATTAAAACAACGTACTCCGCCGTAGTAACAGAACTACGATCTTCTACGCACAGAACTTGTTAACCAACTGGTGGATCATCCCAAGATGATCAGTTCGCCCAATACATAAAACCATACTTCCAATAAGGATTCACAGACAAAACGTCGGACCTACGGCAGATAAGTTGCTGAAAACAGGACAAGTTTGCATCTGCACGACTATCAACAAGAACAAATGCAGACAAAGATCAGACCAACAGATACACAGATCACTTAGACAACTCAGAAATAACAAGATTAACTAACGTTCACATACAGACGAACGGTCTGGTGAATTTCCAAAACAGAGTCCGTCTCCCACGTCTCTTTTTCATTGCTTTATATAAGCTTTTACAAGAATGCGCGTAACAACCTTTCGCGCGTGTTTTCCAAAGATTTCCGTTATGCGAGTCTCACTCCGGCGGCCGGCTAACAGTATCTATCTATTTATCTATGTATGTATCTCTCTTTCTCGGTATCTATTTGATCTTTAAGTTATAGAGAAGTAATATACTTTTTAATATCTAATACATTTTATTTTTCTACACGCTCAGATTGTGATCAATCAAAGGGAAGTTTGCCATGGACCCATACTCATGTAAGGACTAATTACTATAAGTACATTGAGCTTTTAATTTTAATATTTTATAGATACATACCTGAATTATATATTTGATGTACTTTTTTTTACTAGTATATTATAGTAGATTTTGATCAACCAGAGGGTACTTCACCACCTCCCTCCCATGCAATGACTTCAGATGTGCCATTTGATATGAATTATGATGATGGTTACTATCAAAGACATACTCTATATTGGTGCAATCTTTATTATGGCATGTATCAAAGACCATGATTGAAATGTATTGAACATGAGAAGGATTATGGTTTTTTTGAGTGAGAACCACTGCTTGATCAATGCAACAATGCTTGGTATATATTGATTTCATAAGTTAATGTAATCATTTTTTATTAAAATCAAATATGTGTAATAAAATTATACTATATGTATAGGAATATTTACTCGATGATGATGATGATGATGATTCTCCTGCTAATAATCTTAATATCTCTTGTACACATTGTTACATATACTCAATACTCCACCCTCAAGTGACCACAAATGATCCATGGTGCTCTAAGTTGTAAGGCTCCCATTATGAGGAGAAGCCATTGTGAGAGGCAGGACATTTATGGAACCCTATCTTCCAAGTTAGATGAGGTCTATGTGTGAATGTTGATGGTAATAGATGATCTCTATGAGCCTAGCCATTAGGTTAGGAAGGGCATAAATTTCCAGGCCATCAGGTTGCTATTCAAGGCAAAAATAAAGGCCTTGTGGTGTCACATAGTTTTCCCATAGAACCTTAATGGGGGGAGTGTAGAGGGGGGCTTGCCCCCTTCTACAAGTCCCCAAGGCCTATCCCCCCGAGCCCATAGGGTTGAGATGATAGGAATTATGCTTGTGGAGATTTTATTGGATTATATATTTTGCTGAGTATTTTGTACCTCCCGACTACATTTATCTATATTGACTCCTCTTATAAAAGATATATAAGCATGGCCCATGTTGAGCTTTATAGAGCATTGGGCACTAGTAAGCCGTTCATCTAGAGTCTATCTAGATCACCATCTAAGCTCCACATTGGAAGTGCATGCATGGACAACACCATTTTTGTAACTACATTACTCTTGCCAATTTCAGAATTTGAGTTCTCTATGTTGATATATTTAGGTAGTGATGTGTGTGAACACTCTAGGTCCGTCAAGGCACTTTTTTCCCTCTTTAGGAGGTTTTTTCCCCCAGCTTGTATATATGTCTATTGCCCTAACGGGCTACTTATCTTTGTACATTCTAGTAGCAATACATTCAGTATTGTGTGTTTTGATCCAAGCTTCTTCTTCTTCCTTGTGTTATCTGCATGCTTCCGCAGACGTCTAACTCCAACAATTGGGAGCAAGTCATTGCTTCATCTAGGGTGTCGTTGACACCTCTCCGATTGCAATCTCATAATCGCATGAAATTTGGTGAGCATACTTAGGGTGTTTCAAAGATCAAAACTGCTTCGCTTTGTGGTGCAGAAATCACAATCTGAGCTTGTTTCAGCCTCTGAACGCACTATCGTAGCGCCTATGTAGGCTATTTCATCTTTTTGTGCCAAAGGTATATACTAGTTTTGGTTTGCTAGTATAAGCGTCTTGAAGTCTGCTACAGGTTTAGCAAAATTTGTCTAGGTAGTTCTATTCAACTTTTTGAGATACAATCAATTTTTTGCATCAAGGTATTTTGGTTGAAGTATTTCGATGGTGATGCACCATAGTGCGCTCTCCTTCTCGAGAGCTTCACAACGATACGCTCGAAATAGAAAACCGAGCTCCTAATGCCGCACAGTACTCTGCACAGAGGCTGTAGAATACGTAGAAAACACAGTACACCGGGAGCACAAAGACAGACTTCTTAGGTCTTACAAATGTGGTCAAACTTACAGTCTGTGACTGACCAGGCCACGATATGTTTTATTAAAGAACATATACAAAGAAGTGTCCAGTGGCCATTTGGCCTTTCACATGGACACTAACGGTAACAATCTCCCACTAAAGGCCAACATGGCCAAAGTAACTATGGGAGAAAAATAAAGAATGATAAAGAATACCTGAGTGTAAGTATACAAACTATACCTCCCACCTGATGGGCATGTTACACAGTATACAAGTGACTGTGTAAGATCAAGAATCAAGTAACCCCCATCAAGTGACAACAATGTCGAAAGCTATCCTATGGTAGAGCTTTAGTCAAAGCATATGCAACATTATCTCGAGTGTGAACCTTCTCAAGAATAATGCACTCAGTGGCTAAGCAATCTCTAATGAAGTGATACCTCACCTCAATGTGCTTGGTCTTTGCATGATAGACCGGATTCTTAGCCAAAGCAATGGCACTCTGACTATCAATGAGCAAGCGAGGTACATGTTGAGGTAAACCCATATCACAAAGATGAGAAAGCCACAATGCTTCCTTACATGCCTCACTTGCTGCAACATACTCTGCTTCTCTAGTGGAAACATCTGTACATTCTTGAAGACAAGATCTCCAAGAGATAGCACCTCCAACAAAATGAAAAATGTACCCTGATGTAGACTTACGATTGTCTACACAACCAGCATAGTCAAAATCTGTGTAACCAATAATGGATGCTTTCCCTTTACCTAAGCATAGACACTTGTCCTTAGTGCCACTCAGATATCTCAAAATCATCTTGACTACTTCCCAATGTTTCTTGCTAGGATTAGACATATATCTGCTCACAACTCCCATTGCAAATGCAATGTCTGGTCTCGTAGCTACCATAGTGTACATGAGACTACCAACAGCAGACTGATAGTGAATTTTGGTCATGAATTTCTTTTCCTCATCTGATTTGGGGCAATCATCCTTGCTTAATTTCACATATGTGGGTAAAGGTGTACTCAATGCCTTTCCACCCTGCATATTGAACCTGTGAAGTACTTTGGATATGTACTCACTTTGAGACAAGTATATGCATCTTTTACTCCTATCACGAGTAATGTGCATGCCAAGAATATGTTTGGCATCCCCCAAATCCTTCATATCAAATGTCTGACTCAACTTCTTTTTGAGAATTGACAAGTCATAAGAGGACTTCCCAACAATCAACATATCATCGACATAAAGTATCAAACATATCAAGCTGCCATCTGAGCATCTCTTTGTGTAGAGACAATGATCCTCATTGCTTTAAGAATAGCCTTGTGACTTCATAAAAGCATCAAACTTTTGGTACCATTGTCTAGGGGACTGTTTAAGTCCATACAAGCTCTTCTTGAGCTTACAAACTAGACTTTCCTTGCCAGGAACTACATAACCCTCTGGTTGTTCCATATAGATCTCATATGTAAGATCTCCATGCAAGAAAGCAGTTTTCACATCCATTTGGACTAACTCTAAGTCCTCCATTGCAACAAATCCAAGCAACATGCGCAGGGTAGTCATCTTGACCACTGGAGAGAAGATTTCCTCAAAATCAACACCATGTTGTTGCTTAAAACCCTTTGCAAACAAGTCGTGCTTTATACTTTGGAGAAGCAGTATCTGATGTGAATTTCAGCTTATATACCCATTTACATGGTAAAGCTTTCCTGTTATTTGGCAAAGGTACTAAATCCCAAGTACCATTCTTGTGAATAGTATCCAACTCACTCTTCATGGCATGCTCCCACTTGACATGATCCTCTGTCTGCATAGCCTCTTTGTAGCAAGAAGGCTCACCCGCATCTGTTAGCATAACAAAATCTAAACCTGGAACATATCTATCAGGTGGATGTGAGACGTGTAGAACGTCTCAATGGTTGCTGAATAGGAACATGTGCAAACTGATCTGAATGGACATTCTCTTGAACATCCCTATGTGAAGCATTTTATGCATGCTAATTAGAGGACTAGTATCCTCAAACACCACTCTTCTCACTTCAACCTCCTTAATGGGCAGTTTATGCATCTTAGACTCATTGAAAATGACTTCACTACTTCTGATCACTGTCCGTGTTTCAACTTATATACCCATTTACATGGTAAATCTTTCTTGCCATTTGGCAAAGGTACTAAATCCCTAGTACCATTCTTGTGATATAGAATCCAACTCACTCTTCCTGGCACGCTCCCACTTGACATGATCATCTATCTGCATAGCCTCTTTGTAGCAAGAAGGCTCACCCACATATGTTAGCATAACAAAATCTAAAACTGGAACATATCTATCAGGTGGATGTGAGACACATGTAGAATGTCTCAATGGTTGCTGAACAAGAACATGTGCAGACTGATCTGAATGGACATTCTCTTGAACATCCCTATGTGCAACATTTTTATGCATGCTAACAGGAGGACTAGTATCCTCAAACACCACTCTTCTCACTTCAACCTCCTTAATGGGTTGTTTATGCATCTTAGAATCATTGAAAATGACATCACTACTTCTTATCACTGTTCGTGTTTCAGGATCCCATAAGCAATATCCAAATTGTCCTTCTCGACCATATCCAAGAAAAATGCATTTCTTTGACTTATGGTCCAACTTTTGTCTAAGATTCTTGGGTATATGAACATATGCTTCACATCCAAAAACTCGAAGATGATCATAATATGGTGGCTTCCCTATCCACAGCTCTTGTGCCACTTTCAAACCTTTGGCAGTACTAGGTGAAAGGTTAATCACATGAACTACAATCAATACTGCTTCTGCCCAAAAGCCTTGTGAGAGGTTTGCATGATGCAACATAGAGACTACTCTATCTTGAATAGTTCTATTCATCCTCTCAGCTACACCATTCTGTACTGGGGTATAAGGAGCTGTAAACTCTCTACGAATCCCTCTAGATTGACAAAGAAGGTTGAATTCATGTGAGGTATACTCACCCACATTATTTGAATGTAAAGCCTTAAGCTTAGCTCCTTTTTTCAGTCTCAATTGAAGCAATCCATTTTTTGAAAGTAGGGAATACCTCATCCTTCGATTTGATAGGATATACTCAAACTTTTCTAGTAGCATTATCTATGAAAGTGACAAAGTAAAGAGAACCACCTAAGGACCTAGTGGGCATAGGACCACACACATCTGTATGAACGAGATCTAAAGGTTGAATTGAAGATTCAATGTGCGTACTATGCACATTTTTGGTTTGTTTTCCATATTTACAATGCTCACAAAACAAAAAATAAGAGAAGGATAACAGAGGTAAGTAGCAAGAACGAGAAAGATTTTCCATTCTACTACGTGATATATGGCCCAAATGACCATGCCAAATACAAGCCATAGGCTATTCAATAACAGCTAACAAGTGTTCTTTCTGAGATACAAATAAAGGATAAAGTGAGCCAACTTTGCTTCCTTTTGCAATAACCATATTGCCCTTTGATATGCGAAAGGACTGAGCATAGAAGACCACCTTGTAACCAAGGTCATCAAGTTGACCAACTGACATCAAACTGTGTGATAACTGAGGTACATGGCGTACATTATGCATAGTAAATTTTGAACCATCAATGAATTGCACAACCACATCTCCAATCCCCACAACATCACATTGGTAAGAGTCACCAAGTCTCACGATACCAAGAGACTTTGCGGCATAATTAGAGAACCATTCTCTATGTGGTGTCACATGGAAAGAAGCACCAGAATCTAGCAGCTAGGTGTGGGAAAGAGAATCAGCCATTAAAGCCTCAGTTGGCACAGTACTATCAAGTGTCAACACATCAGCATCATCAAAAATAGCATTAATTTCTTCAATTTTCACAGTCGAAGTAGATGGTGCAGGTAACTGTTTAACATGCCCATCAACATTCTGTCCTTTACCTTTAGCATTCTTTAATGCATAACAATCTTTCTTCATGTGTCCTTTCTTATGACAATAATGGCATTCGATATCCCTCTTCCTTGATTTACTTCTACTCTTATTCCGTTGATTATTTTTTTCCTTGTTCTTGCTCCTGCCACGTTGTTGATTCTTTCCTTGGTAAGAATCACGAACATTATATGCATCTCCACTCTGAGTGCCAACCATAGATTTTCTGTGAATCTCCTCACTCAAGAGTGCTCCACATATGTCATCATAGACGAGTTTACCACCAGGTGCACTATTGCTAATAGCTGTGCAAAACGTATCCCATAATGATGGCAAGGTGCATAACAACGATATTGCTTTCATTTCATTATCCATATCCATTTTCTGAGCCTGTAATTGAGAGAATATAGCATCAAACTCATTTAGGTGAGCAGCAACACTATCTGTGTCCTTCATATGAAGGTCATATAATTTTCTCATCAGATAGACTTTATTTGATGCCGTCTCTTTTTCATATGTATTGCATAACTTCTTCCAGAGCTCCTCTGCACTTTCACAATCTAATACTGTAAAGTAAACATTATCTTCCAGGTGTAAGCGAATGGTAGACCTGACCATTTCATCTAACACATCCCAATCATCTTCATCCATGTCAGCAGGCTTCTTTGAAATTCCATTTACTGGCTTCCATTGCCTCCTTTGAATCAACACATCTTCAATCTGATTCTTCCATAGAGCAAAGTTTGTGCCATCAAATTTTCGGATCTCAAAATGGTCTTTGCCCTGCAAGTTATAGCTCCTCCTCGGAACACTAGCACTAGACCTTGATCCATTGGATGTGCATGAGACCTCTGATGCCATGATGGTAGAGAATTAAATAAAATGATAATGGAGCTAGAAGGGTCCGAACACCAACGAATAAGTGTATCAAGGAGTAAATCGACCACTGTATAGTTGACAAAACCAAAAATCTGGAAAAATTTTGCCAGAGTATCCTATGCAAAATGAGTGTATGACCAGTGTCAAAATATCATAAAACTGGGAGTACTGACATGTTTCCACTGCATATAATCAGTTACCCAATAGAAGCCAACTAGACTTATTGAGCACCTATGAACAACTATCATACATCTCCTATGGTGAGGCTGACTAAGTCTTCCACTTGCATCACCGAAGAGACCCCGACATCTAGGTGTCTCCCAGTTAAGAAAAACCTCACCACGACCCTCTTTATCAAACGTAAAAAGCTTTATGCAAAGAACATAACCGCTATATCAATGACCACATGGACGTACATAAGCAGTATCCACAGAAGCGTACATGGTGTGTATGTGCTCAATATATGCAATAAAAGGACACTAAGGGCTGAATACACAACCCAAAAACTAGCCAATAACACTTGCAAGTGTCTATCAAATATGATATTTTAGGCTCAAAAACCTGCATAAATTTGCAGCAACTGCTCCCACCAAAACTGAAACCTTTCAAGAAACCTGTAGTTTTACGAGTGTGGCTGAAAACATAGCCCCAAAGGTTGATATTTATTGCCAGAGAAGTACAAAGAACACTCTTCTTGATGTTCTTGGACCTGTGTGAAGAGAACTATGTGCGGAAGTACTCCAAAATGGCTCCAAAAGACACCCAAAAATGCTTCAAAAATAGGCTCTGAAAGCAAATAATGAATCTTTGAGGGACCAAAACATGCTCAATGTAATGTCAAACTTAGTCTTTCCCCTTCTTTAGACACCACAATAGTGTAGCTTAGTGGCAAGAGATTGCCACGGTTAAGCGAGCTCCGAGGGGGAATAGTACTAGGATGGGTGACCTCCCGGGAAGTACCAAGAACCTCTATATTCCTTGATCGTTGAGGTCCTCCCTCGCGCGCAGCCAACAGTGCCAATGGTGACTTTGGTGACTCGGATGACAAGGTATGCCAAGGTCTATGCCTTGGTCGCCGCCTTAATCGCTGCCTTGGGGGGGTGCTCGCTTTGTGCGCACAAAAGGAACAAAGCTTTTGCCTCAAACTGCTTTGATACCAGTGAAGTATTTCGATGGTGATGCACCACAGTGTGCTCTCCTTCTCGAGAGCTTCACAATGATATGCTCGGAATAGAAAACCGAGCTCCTAATGCCACACAGTACTCCGCACAAAGGCTGTAGAATACATAGAAAACACAGTACACCGGGAGCACGAAGACAAACTTCTTAGGTCTTACAAATGCGGTCGAACTTACAGTCTGTGACTGACCATGCCACTATATGTTTTATTAAAGAACATATACGAAGAAGTGCCCAGTGGCCATTTGGCCTTTCACATGGACACTAACGGTAACATTGGTCACTGGCCATGGCTAAAAGAGGTGATGTATTCTGTATGTTGGTTGTTGAGGATAAGTTGGATGGTACTAACTACTTGTTATGGGCTTATATGATGCGACATGTATTGGTTGCAAAAGGACTATGGAACATTGTGTAGGGTGTTGAAAATTATCCTATCATACTTGCAACTCTTACAACTACAAGTACTGAAGCTGATGCAGAAGGTGTCGAAGATGATGAGATTCTATAGATTCTTGTTCGTGTTGTTGTTTCTGTTGCACCTATTGTAGATAAAATTTGTTGGGATGGCGGAGATGCTTAGGCACATGCATTGATAGCTTTCTTTGTCAAACGTGCCATTATTCCTCACATTCGCTCTTGCAGAATAGCTAAGGATGCTTGGGATACACTTACCACATTGTACTAGGCGAGGAATGCGGCTCTTTCTGTTTTGTTGTAGGAAGACCAGTCTAGGCAGAACAGGTCTATTATGCGTGTTGCAGATCAAGCTTTCCTGGCTAGTCAAAAGGGCAAAGAAAAATGGAGCTCTTCTAGTAGTAAGCAAAAATCTACAAATGCTACACATTTGAAGAAGGAAAACAAAGATGAGAAGGAATCAAAAAAGAAGAAATTGTTTTGCAAATACTATAAAGAAAATGATCATGTCATTAAGAGCTATCCAAAACTGGCTACTAAAGAGGCAAAGAAGAAAGAGGCCAGAATGGTTGTTGCAAAGGCCTCTACACCAAAAACAAAGTCTGTGAATCGTGTGCAGGAAGAAGAATGGGTGTTTACTATTGTTTGTAATTTTGACCAATCTTCTGATGAGCAGTGCATGTCTATAGTAGACTCAGATGTTTGGTACTTTGATAGTGGGGTGACCAAACACATTACCTCACAGCGTAGTTTCTTCTCTTCACTTGAGCCTGCCCCTACAGGGAATACTGTTACATGCGCCAACAACTCCTCTTATCTTGTTATGGGAATTGGTAAGATCATTTTGACTACTGTTGATGGTAGTTCTTTCACTTTGTCAGATGCTTTATTTGTGCGAGTGATCAAGAAAAATATGTTATCAGTTTCCGCATTAGCCAAGATTGGCTTGGTTGTGAAATTGTTGATGAGAGATGTACAATTCATGATCTATCAAATGGCGACATCGTTATTGCTTTTGGCATTTTGTGTTGTGGGCTATACAAGCTCATAGACTATGAAAGATCTGTAAATGATTTGACATGTGCAGTACATGATTCTCAGGCTATGTCAAATGCAAAGCTTTGGCATGCATGCTTTGGTCATCTGAATTTTGCTAGTTTGCTACGCCTGCAGAAATTTGAAATGGTTTCCTCTTTGCGCAAACTTGAGGCACCTGGAAAACATGTTTGTGAAGGCTGTATTTTGGGAAAAATGTAGCATTCTTCCTTTCCAAAAGATGGTTCAGTTTGGGCTACTTAGAAATTGCAACTTCTACATAGAGATGTCTGTGGTCCTATGCAGACACCTTCTTTTGGGAACTATCTTTACTTCGTGAATTTCATTGATGATTTTTCCAGGCATGCATGGGTATATTCATTGAAGGCAAAGTCCGAAGTGTTTATGTGTGCTTCAAACAATTTCTAGTTTTGGCTGAAAATCTATTAGCATGTAAAATGGGCACCCTCCGTTTTGATTGAGGGGAGGAATATATGTCTTCTAACTTTAATGCATTTCTGGCTTAACGTGGCATAAAACATCAGCGTACAGTGCCATATACACCTCAACAAAATGGAGTTGTTGAATGGAAGAACAAGTCACTCATGGAGATGGCGAGGTGTATGGTCAAGAGTCAGGCTTTACCACATAGTTTCTGGCTTGAGGCTCTCATGTGTGCACCATATGTACTTAACAGGTGTCCCACTAAAGCACTGCAGTGTATCACTCCATATGAGGCTTGGCATGGTCGCAAGCCATCTGTTGCTCATCTGTGTGTTTTTGGTTGTTTGGCATATGCGCTAGTGCTTGAACAACATCGCAAAAAATTGGATGATAAAGCAGTAAAATATATTTTTGTTGGGTATAGTTCTAAAAGTAAAGGCTATCATCTAAATCATCCATAGACTAAACACATTTTGGTTAGCTGTGATGTTGTTTTTGTGGAAGATGCTATTCAGCCGTTACTTTCATGCACTAAGGAGACATCTGTTAGCTCCAAAGACATGTATGATACTTAGCTGCCTCTTTTTAAAGGTGGAAAATCTAGTGCTGGTCCTAACGAGGCAACTTCTCAACCTTTGTAGGTTTCATGTGATGATACAGATCATTCCATTTCTCATGCAGATTTACATGATGGACTTGTTGATGAGAGAGCTGATATTGAGTAGGCAAAAACTATGCCCACATGGTTGGTGAAGACTTTGTGTGACAGCAAATTAGATGCACCTCTATCATATCGTACTAAGTCAGGCTCTCATAGTGCGACTTTTGCATCAGATTGCTATGCTATGACTGCCTATTTCGTTGATGAAGACTTTGTGATGATGGACTTGTTGATGAGAGAGCTGATATTGAGTAGGCAAAAACTATGCCCACATGGCTGGTGAAGACTTTGTGTGACAGCAAATTAGATGCACCTCTATCATATCGTACTAAGTCAGGCTCTCATAGTGCGACTTTTGCATTAGATTGCTATGCTAGGCTCTCTGTGATGAGAGTGAACCTATTTCGTTTGATGAAGCACAAAATTTTGAACATTGGATGGCTGCAATGCAATTTGAATATGATGCTATCATGAAAAATGGTACCTGGTCTTTATGTGACTTGCCTCCCTGCAAGAAGGCCATTGGCACTAAGTGGGTATACAAGCTGAAGCATAAACCTGATGGAACAGTTGACAGGTATAAGGCTAGGCTTGTTGCAAAGGGTTATGTGCAAGAAAGAGGCATTTATTTTGATGAAACCTTTGCTCCTACTTACCGAATGACTATTGTTTGTAGCATCTATGCACTTGCAGCTCATCATGGTTGGAATGTACATCAGTTGGACATTAAAACAACATTTCTGAATGGTAACTTGCATGAAAAAGTGTATGTTTTTCAGCCCCATGGCTTTGTGCAGAAAGGGCATGAAAACTAGGTGTGCAGGCTAAAGAAGGCATTATATGGTTTAAAGCAAGCACCACATGCTTGGTATGAAAAGATACATGCCTATCTCATTGCACATGGTTTTGAGAATAGTCCAAATAAAAGCACCTTATATGTTAAGCGTGCTAATGATGTGCTTCTGATCATTGTTGTATATGTTGATGATATGCTGCTCACTGGTCCTCATGACACACATATTGCTGATTCTAAGCCTGATTTGCATGCCTCATTTGAGATGTCTAATTTGGGGCATTTGCATCACTATTTGGGGATTCAGTTTATGCAAGTTGATGGTGGAATGGCTTTGTGTCAAATGAAATATATTGACACATTATTGCAATGTTTTGGCCTTGAAGATTGTAAGCCTATTGCCACTCCTATGGAGACATGTTTACGATTGAGTCTTCATGATGCTGGAAATGCATTTGATGTTGTTCTCTATCAGTAGGCTGTTGGATGATTGATTTACTTAGATATTCAGTTTGTTGTCTCACAGATGAGTAGGTTTATGCATTGCCCAGGTGTCAAGCATTGGCAGGTGGTTAAGCACATCTTTTGCTACTTGAGTGGTACTCGGTTACTTGGGTTGTTTTATCCCGGGGGATCACTACTGTCAGATTTGCATGCTTTTTCTGACAATGATTGGGCTGGTTTCTATGACACTCGTGTGTCCACTAGTGGTTTTTGCTTCATGCTTGGTAGCTCATGTATATCTAGGTTGAGCAAGAATCAGCCTACTGTGGCCACTTGTAGTTGTGAGGCTGAGTATAAGGAAGCTTTCATAGTGATTGTCGAGTGTGTGTGGCTCAGACACCTTATGGCTGATTTGGGTGTTGGTTAGTCTTCTTCCACCACCATCTTCACTCACAGACAGAGCACATTGGCAGTGGCGAGGAACCCTGTGTTCCATGCTTACACTAAGCATAGGTGCATTATCATTATGTCACGGAGAGGTTCTCTGCTGGGGAGATAAGCTTGACATATGTGCCCACACAGGAGAACATTGCAGAGCTTTTTACAAAGGCTCTGCCTAGGGAGAAGTTTGATGCTTTCCACAAAGCTTTGGGCTTACTTCCTTTTGTGGATTGATTCCACATAGTTTGGCACTTCGTTATACATGAGTGCCAACTCCTTGTTCACCACATCACTGTGAGGGGGGATTTGTTGATATATTTAGGTAGTGATGTGTGTGAACACTCTAGGACTGTCAGGGCACCTTTTTCCCTCTTTAGGAGGTTTTTTTCCCTCGGCTTGTAGATACGCCCATTGCCCTAACGGGCTACTTATCTTTGTACATTCTAGTGATAATACATTTAGTATTGTGTGTTGTGCTCCAAGCTTCTTCTTCTTCCTTGTGTTGTTCGCGTGCTTCATAGACATCTAACTCCAACACTCTATCTCTTAGTCTGTGTCTATCTTTGTCTTTGTTTTTCTCTCAACTCTATCTACTGGTCTATTCGGCTACACTATTATTTTCTTACATGGTATCAGAGCTCAGGAGGCTTGAAATGGTGTAGAAGCAAAAATGTTGAGGTTGCAGAGGCTTCAATGACAAAAGAGAGAAGATGCCAAGTGGTGTTTCATCATATACAATTGGGAATCAAGATGGCTCATCAACTAGAGAACAAGGAGCACAAACAGGAGCAATAATGATGTCGGTCATCCCAACATCATGGATACAACCACCTGCCTTCATGGAAGGTAAACTTGATGGTATGAACTACACCCTATGGAAGTTTAAAATCACTTATATCCTTAATTCATATGAGCTTTTGGAGTCTATACTTGGGATTGATCATGAGCCTCAAGAAACACCTAATCCAAATAATCTTGATCGAATGATTCCTCCTCATGCTGATTTTCTACGTGCTTAGAAATATAGAAATGAAGATGCAATATGTGCCCTAGTTACAGGTACTACTAAAGTTTTTTGACTCTCATTCAACATACTACTAAGGCATATGAAATATGGAACATATTGAGAAATCAATATGAAACTCGTAATCAGACACGGATTCAGAACTTAGCAGTAGAAAGGTTTGCTTATGGGAGATTACAGAGGTGTTTATCACTTGCATAAAGAGTCTATGAGATCAAATGCCATAAGAATGTGTACAAAAGTCAAGTGAGGAGCTAGCTTGGCATTGTCTGTGAATCTCTCTACCAAATTTTGACTGTTTCTACTCTCAATACTCAAATCAAACCTCAATCACTAATGTTTGAAGAATTCAATGCCTTACTTGTGAAAAGATGGATTTGAACTTGGAGAAGATGAAGTGGTACTGCAAAAACTTTGCACTACACCAACCAAATAAACTCTAGGGATATGTAGTGGGCCCTTTTAGATTGCCAAAGGATGTATTAGACACCCTATGTACCTTGGAAGATCATCCTCAAAAAGATAAATCAAAATAGATAGGTAGAAGTTGAATCAAGTGTAAAAAACTTGCTATTTTGGTTCATACACATGTTCAGTGTTTTGAACAATTCTCTAGCCACAACAACAATCGACTTAATTCCTTTTGGGGAACTCTTATTAACTTAGTAAGCTAACAATCATGAGTGATTTCATAAAAAATGATGGATGACATGAAGAGAAAGAGCTTACCAAGTCACAACATCCTCCCGATTTTCACAGGCTGTAGCAGTCCTCAGACCAATGAGCAAAGATCTATTAATATCTCGAGATTCCAAATATAATAGACAGTATGATGAATCTAACATGATTTAGATCATGGCAAATAATCAACTACACATTGAGAACAAGCTCTAAGAAGATCACTATTCTGATAGAGTACTAAGAGAGAAGTAGAGTATGAAGAGACATAGGCGACTTCAAATGAACATATCTCAGAATTGTGAACTCCAAATGAAATGAACCTTTGTGAATATGTAGTAGACTTAGAGAGCTAACTTTACCAAGTTTAATCACTGAAAATGATGAATCATGCTTAGAGAAATCATCTCTGCAAGCTCATTGGAAAAACTAAGAGATATGGGAGTGAATAGTACTCTCACAAAAGCATGAAAATATGGACACAAATATTCATGAAATATGGGAGTGAATAGTACTAGGTGCCTCAAGTTTGGGCAAAGAGGACACCATTTCAGATTTTTTCAAGCATAGCAAACTAGCAAAATCTAGATGACCAAAGTGTGCATGCCAAAGCTTTGCATCTGACATAGCCTGAGAATCATGTACTACACATGCTGAATCATTCACAGATTTTTCATAGTCTATGAGCTTATACAACCCACAACATAAAATGCCAGAAGCAATAATAACATCGCCATTTGAAAAATCATGAACTCTACATCTATCATCAACAAATTTCACAACCAAGACAATCTTGGCTAAAGATGAAACTGATAACATATTCTTCTTGATCCCTGACACAAATAAAGCATCCGACAACGTAAAAGAACTACCATCAATAGTAGTTAGAATGATCTTACCAACTCCCATGATAGGATAAGAGGAGTTTTTGGCACATATGACAGTATTCCCTATAGGGGCAAGCTCGAATGAAGTGAAGAAACTACGTTGTGAGGTATTATGTTTGGTTGCCCCATTATCAAAGTACCAAACATCTGAGTCTACTGCAAACATACATTGTTCATGAGAAGATGGGGCATAACTGCAAACAGTGGTAAATGTCCATTCTTCATTCTACACAAGATTAACAAACTCTGTTTTGGGTGTAGAGGCCTCTGCAACAACCATTCCAGCCTCTTTCTTCCTTGCCTCTTTAGAAGCCAGTTTTGGATAGCTCTTTATGACATGATCATTTCCCTTTCGATATTTGCAAAACAATTTTCGCTTTTATGTTTTCCTCTCGTCTCTTTCATCCTTCTTTGATTGTGCAGAATTAGTAGACTTCTGCTTACTAGTAAAAGAGCTCCATTTACCTTTGCCCTTCTCACTAGCCAGGAAAGCTTGACCTGCAACACACATAATGGACCTGTTCTGCCTAGACTAATCTTCCTGCAACAAAACAAAGTCCTTTTGCAACCAATACATGACACATCATATAAGCACATAATGGGTAATTGGTACTGTCCAACTTATCCTCAATAGCCAACATATAGAATACATCACTGCTTTCAGCCATGGCCACTAACTAAAATACCTTGATGCAGAAAAATGATTGTATCTCAAAAAATTGAATTGAACTACCCTGTCGAGTTCTGCTAGACCTGTAGTAGACTTCGAGAGGTCTATACTAACGAACCAAAGCCTGTACATATGTTTGGAATAAAAAGACAAAATTACTTGCATAAGCACTATGATAGTGTGTTTGGAGGCCAAAACGAGCTCAGATCACGATTTCGGCACCACACAACAAAGCTGTTTTGATCTTCTAATCATCTTGAGTACGCTCACCAATTTTCATGTGATTTTGAGACTGTGACCAAAGGGGTGTCGACGACACCCTAGATGAAGTGGCGACCTGCTCTGATACCAATTGTTGGAGTTCGAGGTCTACAAAAGCTTGTGACAACACAAGGAAGAAGAAGAAGAAGCTTGGAGAACAACACACAATACTGATTGTATTACCACTAGAATGTACAAAGATAAATAACGCACTAGGGTTATAGGCATATATACAAACTGGGGGGAAAAAACCTCCTAAAGAGGGAAAAAAGTGCCCCAACGGTCCTAGTATGTTCACACACCACTACCTAAATATATCAACAAAATCAAATGGTAGACCTAGCCATCTCATCCAAATCATCCCAATCATCTTCATCCATGCCTACAAGCTTCTTTGAGATTCCATTTATTGGCTTCCATTGCCTCCTCTGAATCAACACATCTTTAATCTGATTCTTCCATAAAGCAAAGTTTTTGCCATCAAAGTTTTGGATCTCAAAATGGTCTTTGCCCTGCAAGTTGTAGATCCTCTTAGGAACATTGGCACTAGACCCTGATCCACCAGAGGTGCATGAGATCTCTGATGCCATGATGAAAGAGATCTGACTAGAATGATAATGGAGCTATAATAGTGCAAACACCACTAAGGCTAAAAAAAGAAGGATTGAGTGTCAGATTCTAGGAGAAATTCAATAGATTCGCCCCCAAAAAATGGATTAATGAATAGGATTATGTGAGAATTTATGTGCTCACATGAATAGATGTGTCAAGGAGTAAGATCGACCATTGTATAGTTGAAGAAATTGATATCTGGAACATTTTTCTAGAGTCATCTCTACAAAATGAGCAATGGCATGTGAACCTACATGGTGAATTATTGACTCCGCTGCATATCCACTTGCATCACCAAAGAGAACCCGACATTTGGGTGTCTCCCATTTAAGAAAGTGTCAATGAAGTTTCTTTCTCCCAAGAGCCTTGGTGAAGATGTTTGCTCCATTTTCTTCAAGTGGAAAATAGCTTATCTCCACGACCCCGCCCTCAATCAACTCATGCACATAGTGATACTGAATTTCTACGTGCTTGGTAGGTGCATGAAAAATAGGATCCTTGGCGATGTCCATGCAACTTTTGTTGTCAAACTTCAACCCATAGCATCCTGTCCTTGTATTCCTATGTGCCATATGATCCTCCTCAACCATACTACTTCACATGTTGCAACACATGCTACTTTGTACTCAGCTTCACTAGAAGATAATGCTATTATCAGTTGCTTCTTAATGATCCAAGAGAAAATACCTTATCCTAAAGAAAAGAAATACCCAAAACTCATTTTCTGATATCAATGTCTTCTGCCCAATCTTAGTCATAATATCCAACCAAAGATGATCCTTCTTCATGAAGAATACCATAATCAGTGGTTCCTTTCACATACCTAAGCATCTCCATGCATGCCTTCCAATGAGTTTGGCAATGCTTATTAGAGAACATGCTTGATACTCCAATGACATAAGCGATATCTGGTCTGCTACTACACAAATAGATGAGACTTCCAACTAATTTCCTGTATCTTCCAATATCCACTAGAGGTGAAGTATCTTCAATAGATAATTTTTTGACCTTTATAGGTGTAGAAATTTCCTTGAAATCCTCCATGTCAAATGCATTCAATATCTATCTTGCATACTTTTGTTGAGAGATGAAAATCTTCCCTAGTTCCTACTGAACTTCAAGGCCTAAGCAATAATGCATTAAGCCCAATTTTGTCATTTCAAATTCTGAACTCAAGGCGTCTTTCATTTGTTGAAGAAGAGCATCATCATTTCCTATAATCACAAGGTCATCTACATAGAATACAAGCACAATTGTCTTCCCTCCTCTCTTTAGAATGTACAAGTTAGCATTAGAAGCATATCTTTTGAAACCTAGATCCAAGAGATACTTATCTATCTGCGAGTACCATGCTATAGGGGCTTGTTTCAACCCATATAATGCCTTCTTCAACTTACATGCCTTGTTCTCTGAATGCAAACCCTAGTGGCTCCACATATACCTCCTCCTTAAGGTCTCCATTCAGGAATGCTGATTTGATATCCATGTGATAGACTGGCCATCACTTATGTGTAGCCATAGCTAGAACTACTTGGATAGTAGTAATCCTTGGAGTTGGGGCAAATGATTCACAAAAGTCAATGCCTTCAACTTGTGAGTAGATCTGTGCAACAAGTCTTGCTTTGTACTTTTCTAGAGTACCATCAACCTTGTTCTTTAGCTTCTAGATCCACTTGGTGTTAATGACTTTATGCTTAGGGGGTCGATCCACTAGGTGCCAAGTTCCAATCTTCATGATATTTTTGTATTCTATTTACATGGTGGCCTTGCAATTCGGATCGTGGAGTCCCTCTTCCACATTGTTTGGTTCTTTTGCTTGTTCTTGGATGAGCTTAGCCATCAGGGTTGTGTTTAGAATATAGGTGCTTACCCATCTCTGTTCCTCTATTCTCTGTGATCGCCTTAGTCCAACTGTAACCTATTCTAGTGACTATGGCATGGGGTTTGCAGAATCATAGAGCTACCTCACCCAACGTGGCAATGACTTTCTCGCTTGGGTGATGACAGGTTGGTGACTTTCAGACTCATCATCTAAAGATTATGCTTCCTTCTCTGTGTAGAAGGGATAGCTCTTGGACCAAGTTCATAGTGGATTTCCCCTTCACTTGTTGATAAAGTGGAAGCTCTCTTTCCTCCTTCACTGCATATGGTTGCTCCTCCTTAAACACCACATTGCAACTTGCCATGATCTTCTTAGCTTCAGGGTCATAAAAGCTTATAAGCCTTCTTATCTTCACTGTACCCTAAGAAGATACATTTGATGCTTTTTGGTTGAAGCTTGTTTCTCTCGTTATCTAGAACATGTACATAACATTCACTTCTAAATACTTTGAAACGGGAAACAAATGGCATTTTACCAGTGTAGGCCTCTTGTGGACTTTTTCCATCAAGTGCCTTGATGTAACTTCGATTCAAGATGTAGACAGCAGTGTCGACAACCTTTGCCTAAGATTGATTAGGTAAACCCTTTCCCTTCAACATGCACCTTGCCATCTCCATGCTGGTCCAATTCAGACATTCATCAACACTGCTCTATTGAGGGATATGTACCATTGTGTGTTGATGCTTGATTCCTTTACTCTTGCAAAAATCTTCAAACTCTGTTGATGTGAACTCACCACTATTGTTTGTCCTGAATTTCTTCATCTTCTTCCCTATTTCAGTTTCAACAAGCTAAAGCCATTCTTTAAACTTATCGAAGTACATCCACAACTTCCTGCTATAGTCATCGACAAGTAACATGAAGTAGGAAGATCCACTTAAGGCTTGTGGAGGCATTTTTTTGCACAAATCAACATGAACCAAATCTAAAGGATAGCTTGCTCTGTTCTTGCTTTCTTGTGGAAACACCTTACTCTATTGCTTGCCCATCATGCAAGCTTCACATGGTTCCTTCATTTCTGCAATCAATGGTAGGTATGCAACCATACCCCTGCAATGCATCTCCTTTAGTACAGGGTATCCAATGTGGCTCAATCTCTCATGCGATAGCTTAATTATGCCCACACTTGTAGTGGTTGCAAGATTAGACAACTCATACATGTTGTTCCTCCTTATGCCAGTCCCAACAACTTTGTTGTTATTGTCCATAATCTT
The DNA here is from genome assembly GCA_020310875.1 of Ceratopteris richardii. Lineage (NCBI taxonomy): Eukaryota > Viridiplantae > Streptophyta > Polypodiopsida > Polypodiales > Pteridaceae > Ceratopteris > Ceratopteris richardii. Next base: position 5,138,354 of record CM035414.1, read on the forward strand.
AGCTCTTGTCTTACTGAAAGATACTTGATGACCTTGATCATTTATAGAAGCTATTGACAGTAGATTTGGTTTGATTTGTGGAACATACAACACATTTGAAAGGTTTCTCACATTGCCACTAGATTTAACAAAAGAAATTGTACCGTCGCCCTTTGTAGGTCATCTTGCATTGTTTCCTACCTTTAATGTGATGGGTTCCTTTAGAGGCTATAAGGAATTGTAAAGGTCTTTTCTGCTCATCATGTGATGAGAGGAACCACTATCCAACACCCATGACTCCATCTATTCCTGAATCTTTAGTGGTGGCTTTAGTCATCAAAAGACATAGGAACTTGAAGGAAATGTCTAGTCTTTGTAAAGTTCACTTGTGAACTCACCCTTGTAACTTTTTGAGTACTTACTTGATGTAAAAGTGATTGAATCCACCTGAGAAAAAGGGAAAGAAGCCGCGAATTCATGATTGAAGTAGTTGGAGAATCAATCAATCACTAAAAGATTGGAGAGTGATTTTAGGTGAGATTCAAATTCAAATTTGGGCTCCAAACATCACTATAAATACATGGCTTTTTAGTCACAGCTTTAGACCTCCATGAGCAAGGCTTCATGCCATATCAGAGTGTGGTTTCAAGGCACACATATGTACCAGTAATTCCATTCTACTTTACAATCAATATACATTCATTTTCATGAACATTTGTGTCCATATTTTCATGCTTTTGTGAGAGTACTGTTCACAACCATATCTCTGAGTTTTTTTAGTGAGTTTGAAGAGATGATTTCTTTGAGCATGATTCATCATTTTTAGTGATTCAACTTGGTAAAGTTAGTTATCTTTTTAAGTCTACTACATATTCACAAAGTTTCATTTCATTTGGAGTTCACAATTATGAGATATGTTCATTCAAAGTCGCCTATGTCTCTTCATACTCTACTTTTGTGTTAGTACTCTATCAGAATAGTGATTTTCTCAGAGCTTGTTCTTAGTGTTTAGTAGGTTATTTTCCATGATTTAGCAGAGGACTACTATAGCCCGTGAAAATCGGGAGGATGCTCTTTTCTCTTCATGTAGTCCATCATTTTTTATGAAGTCACTCATGATTGTTATCTTACTAAGTTAATAAGAGTTCCCCAAAAGGAATTAAGTCAATGGTTGTTGTGTCCAGAGAATTGTTCAAAACACTAAATAGGTGTATGAACCCAAATAGGTGACTTGCTGAGCTCTTTTCTCTTCATGTAGTCCATCATTTTTTATGAAGTCACTCATGATTATTAGCTTACTAAGTTAATAAGAGTTCCCCAAAAGGAATTAAGTCAATTGTTGTTGTGGCCAGAGAATTGTTCAAAACACTAAATAGGTGTATGAACCCAAATAGCAAGTTTTTTACACTTGATTCAACTTCTACCTATCTGTTTTGATTTAACTTTGTGAGGATGATCTTCCAAGGTACATAGGGTGTCTAATACATCCTTTGGCAAGCTAAAAGTGCCCACTACATATCCCTAGAGTTTATTTGGCTAGTGTAGTGCAAATTTTTTGCAGCACCACTTCATCTTCTCCAAGTTCAAATTCATCTCTTCACAATGGTATTAGAGCAAGATTGGACAACATGGCAGATGGATTTCCTTCATCAATTGACACATTGGATAGAGGTAAATACTCAGCCTCGCCATTAAGGATGGAAGCTTATCTTCAAGGCAGGAATTTATATGGTTATGTAGTTGGAGATGAAGTTATGCCAAGTTTCAAGAACAAAGGACAACCAACACAAGAAGAGCAAGAAAGACTGAGCACATGGTGCTCCAAGGATGCACTTGCAAGGTCTTATCTCCTCAACCCTATCTCAGATTTTTTGTTGCCTGACATTAGAAGTTGTAAAACATCTCAGGAAGTGTGGAATGCACTTGAAGCCTTCTTCTCTTCAAGCACAAAGGCCAGGAAGCATCAACTATGGCTGGACTTTACAACTCTCAAGAAAGCAATGTGACTGATTTTGTCACAAATCTCAAGGACATAGTAGATGAGTTGAAAAGCATTGGAGCGGTAATAGAGGAAGAACAAATTGTAAGGCAGGTCATCAATGGCTTGAAGGCACATGACAAGTGGGAAGCATTCACCACAGCTATGGATCTATACATGGATATGCATGGACCAGATTTCAATACACTCATAGGACAACGAATTCCTCAAGAGGCCAAGCTTATCAAGAATGGAGAAAGCTCCAAAAGTAATCAATCTTCTGCCTTATATACTGATAAAGGAAAGTCCAAAGAAAACAAAGGAAGAGGAAAGAAAGTGGATGATGAAGCAGGTACACATCAAGCTAAGTATGCAGGTAGAGGAAGACAAAGAACAACATCAAATGCATCTGCAACATCATGAAAACTAATCATAAACCTGTCTCAATAGGAGTGGCAATAGGCTTACAGTCTTCAAGGCCAAAATGTTGCAATAATGTGTCAATATATTTTGTTTGACACAAAGACATTCCACCATCAACTTGCATAAACTAAATGCCCATATAATGATGCAAATGCCCCAAATCAAACATCTCAAATGAGGCATGCAAATCAGCCTTAAAATCAGCAATATGCTTGTCATGAGGACCAATGAGCAGCATGTCATCAACATACACAACAATGATTAGAAGCACATCATTAGCACGCTTAACATGTAAGGTGCTCTCAGTTGGATTGTTCTCAAAACCATGTGCAATTAGATAGGCATGTATCTTTTCATGCCAAGCATGTGGTGCTGCTTTAAACCATACAATGCCTTCTTTAACCTACAAACCTGGTTTTCATGCTATTTATGCACAAAGTGACGGGCTAAAAAGCATACACTTCTTCATGCAAGTCACAATTGAGAAATAGAGTTTTAATGTCCAACTGATGTACATTCCAATCATGATGGGCAATTTTGGCACCACAAAGCGAAGATGTTTTGATCTTTGAAACACCCTGAGTATGCTCACCAAATTTCATGCGATTCTGAGATGGCAACCAGAGAGGCGTCGACAATGCCCTCGACGAAGTGGAAACCTGCTCTGATACCAATTGTTGGAGTTAGATGTCTGCGGAAGCATACAAACAACACAAGGAAGAAGAAGAAGCTTGGAGCATAACACACAATACTAAATGTATTACCACTAGAATGTACAAAGATAAGTAGCCCATTAGGGTAATAGGTGTATATACAAGCCGGGGGAAAAAAACCTCCTAAAGAGGAAAAAAAGTGCCCTGGTGATCCTAGTGTGTTCACACACATCACTACCTAAATATATCAACAAACATGACATACCTTGCTTGCATTTGGAGACACATCCAAGGCGAACATTCTTCCTTCCTTTCTTCCTTGAGCAACCTATTTCCATCTTTAGTGTTCCTTAAAAAACATCCTTTATCATTAAATATGACCCAAAAACCCTTCTCTACCATATACCCTACTGATACAAAGTTCTTAGTAATAGATGGAACATCTAATACCTTCTCAAGCACCTTGGTTGATTTGTCGTTTCCAAGTTTCACATCTTGCTCTATGGTATGCTCAGTGTTGTCACTTGTCACCACAAACACTTTGGTCTTTGGAACCTACAAATTGGTGAATAGATCACCCTCACAAGACATATGATTGTTGGAAATTGAGTCTATGTACCATTTGGTATCACGTTTAGCTTCCTTTGAGTAGCCATGTCTCATAGAAAGCAATTGATCATTACTTATGTCCTTGTTTGAAGCATTTTCATAGTTCCCTTATCTTCTTTAAATGTATTTACCATCCTTATATCTACAATCTAAAACTATATGATTTAGATTACCACAATTATAGAAAATCATTCCTTTTTGTGGTTGTAACCTCCTCTTCGTTTGCCTCTTCCTCTTTCCTTTGATTGGGATGTAGAGTCACTTGAGCTTTCTCCTTCTCCTTTGCTTTGGTGGTTGCTTTGATTGTTGTAGCCTTGATTATTGTATCCTCTCCCTCTTCCTTTTCTTCCACCTCTCTATTGGAACTCAAGGTTGGAACTCAAGGTTGGAACTCAAGGTCAAGCACAAGCATGGAAGCACATTAGAAAAGTGGACACACAAGAAGAGGGAGTATTAGTAGGGATCTCCAAGAAGCGTATGTCAAATTTTCAGAAGAATCCCCTACAAAAATAGTGATTTTCATCACTAAAAACCATTGTAAATATCGTTTCACCTTTTTGTAGCTCCATTTTGTGCAAGCCGAGGAATCCTTGAGCTTGAGGAGCATTAGAAGTATAATCCTACCAATTTTCATAATATTTAGACTCCGTTTGAGCCCTCGAATAAGCCCTGGAACCTAACTTTTAACTAGGCCAGACACTAGGTCTGGACATGGCCAAAACTAGTCAAAAAACTATAAAAAGAGCTAGAGAGCTCATTTTGGAGGTTGGCTTGTTGTAGATTTCAGTTTTGTAATATATTTCTCTTGTAATCAAAGTCCTTCCATTGTTCCTCTCTTTGATCTTACCATGTGTGCGTGTGTGTGTATGTGTGTGCATGCTTGTGTGCTTTCACTCACGCACTTGTGCCTTCACTTGCTCATGGTCTTCATACTGGTCCTCACATCTCCGCGGATTGACAAGTAAAGGAGGTGGTGCTTACACTTGAGCTACACTCTCCCTTTGCCTTTTGAGGAGTATAAGACCTATCAATGAGTGTCCTTGCTCTTGGATGAATCTCCAAATGACACCTCCTCTTCCACAAGTGTGTAATGATGAAGCATGGAAGTGGATCTCTATAGAGGATAGTGATTATGAAAGGCTTAGACTTGTCTTCTCCTCTCACTCCATTGAGGGTGACATGCACTAAGTCTTCATCATCAATCTTACATCCTACTGATAGTAATTGATCCCTTAGGTCTTTGATTTTGAGTGTGTACTCAACCTTACTTAGGCTACTTCCTTTCTTCATGGTGTTAGTTGCACCTTCCTAGCTCTTCTAGAGGTTGCATAAACCTTTTCCAAGACATCACATACATCTTTGGCATTGTCAAACTTTCATATATGTCCAACCATTGTGTTGGAGATGACCTAAGAAATGAGGTGTTGAGATATCAAGCTCAACATGTGATGCTCGAGGATGACACACTCCACTTTTCATTTCTCTGACATGTATAGTGGTTATGCTGATATATATCAAGGATACTTTTAGTGAGGTTTACTAGGTTTATCTACCAAGAGTGATAGCACATTTGTTTCTTCCAACTCACTCATTTGCGGACACAAGGGTTTTCTTTATGTACTATTATTTATATATTGTACAGGTTATATTGTTGTTTTAGGTAATTCTTGTATATTCTCATAATGTAATAGAAGAATAATAATAAGAAGAAGATTATTCTTCCTTGTCTCAATATGTGTGTGCTCCTATCTTTGCATGTGAGAGTGTGTGAGATCTCTATTGCCTATCTTCTTTCTCTTGACATGGTATCAAACCCAATGTGGCAATACAAAGCTCATGGAAGGCTGACTGTGAAGAGTATGTGAGAAGGCATGGAGAATGCGTGATTCACAAATGACCCCAGCTTACTTTTTTAGTTTTGGAGCCATCTCGACCCTTTTTTTGACCCCACAAGATGGGGCCCTCATAAAATTTGGTTAGTTTGCAAAATTATAGCTTGCATTTTGATTGTCATCTCTTAGATATTATAGATCTAGAATTTCAAGAGATTCTATGTATTATTGATACATGAGAAACTGTGTTTTTCTTAGATCGAACTATCAAGTCCTAGTGTGACAATGTTCACGCAGAGGTATTGCTTCTAGTGTTTTTGTAGTATTATAAATTGCTACAAAAATGGAAAATGCTGATGGAATGACAAATGTCGTGATGGGAAAAGGGTACTAGAAGTACATTGAAGGAGATAATGAAAATGCTTTGTAGTTACCAAAGAGAAATCAGACTACAAACTAGTTAAGAGCATCTGAAGAGTGGAATCAAGGAGCATGAACGGTAATGTAATCATTATCTATTAGCATACATGATAGCATCATTGGGCACATACATAATGCCAAAAATCTGAAAGAAGTTTGGAATAGTTTGGTCACATTGTATGAGATGAATACAAAAGCACATAAATTGCAACTCAAGAATGAGCTGCATACATTGGAGAAAAAGAGCATGTTCATAAGTGAATACACCCTAAAATTCAAAAGCATATATGAGTTTCTTTCATCTATTCGCGTCAATGTAGATGATGATGGTGATGATAAGGTGGAGTTTGCCTTCGTGGTTTGGGAACTACGTATAAGAAGTTCAAAACTTCTAATCAGACCAAGAAGAATATTTTGAATTTTGTTTGGTCTTGTGTCATTGTTGATAATTAAAGAAAAGAACCTTGGTGAAGACTCAAACTCCCAAGGAAAAGCTAGTTTTGAGTAGGTATTCTACTATGGCAGCAAAAGAGGCAATGTAGAGTCTTCAAAAGTGGAAGAGGAAATAGTAACCAGGACTAAGGTCAACTATAGAGTAGTGAAAGAGGTAGATGATAGTTTTGAGGTAGAGGGACCTAGACATTCTCTCTCTGTTATAGAGTAATTCTTCTCGGCCGGGGCTAATCTTCGACTTGCATAGTACACTGGTCTGAACCACTTATCAATTTGTTGCATCAAGACACTTCCTATTGCTATATCTGAAGCATCAACAAATACATGAAATGGGTGATCCCAGTCTGGCGGCTGTAAGATGGGAACTTGTGTTAATAGATTCTTTAAACGATCAAATGCTATCTGACACTCCTGAGTCCACTCAAATTATCGAGGAGTCTTGGTGATTAGCTTGTTCAGTGGTATTGCTAAATGAGCAAGCCACCGTAGGTGTCGTCCATGCCATCTTACTTGGCCCATGAAGCGCATAACTTCCTTCGGTATAGTGGGCACCGAAGCTTCTAATACTGCCGTGATCTTGTCTGGATCTACTCGTATACCTTGTGTAGATACGATGTGGCCAAGTAGCTTGCGACATGAAATCGCAAACACAGATTTGTTTGGGTTCAAACAGAGTTTGTATTCTCTGCATTTCTGAAAGCAGCACCGTAAATGGAACAGGTGTGCTATCATCTTACTGAAAATTGAAAAATCGTCTAGGTAAACTTGCATAAAAGAGGTGAGATAAGGAGAAAATATTTCTTGCATACATCTTTGAAATGTACTTGGGGCATTTCTTAATCCAAACCACATAACAGTACATGCAAAAACACCCCAGTTGGTAATGAAGGCGGTCTTCGGTATATCCTGTTCAGCCATTCTAACTTGATTATATCCACTGTACCCATCTAAAAATGAATACATTTCATGTCCTGCTACTTTATCAAGCATTGTGTCCAGAAAAGGGATCGGAAAAGGATCAGGCACTGTGGCTGCGTTCAGTTTCCGGTAATCTACACATATTCGCAACTGGTTATTCTTTTTCGGGATGATAACAATTGGTGAGATCCATTCAGCATGCTCTACTGGTACGATGAATCCGACTTTAAGTAGCCTATCAAGTTCTGCCTTTACTTGTGATGCATAGTTTGGATTCATCCGGTAGCTGGGTTGTTTGTTCGGTTTGGCTTCCGGCTTCAACATAACTCTGTGCTGATAGATGCGCGCGTCCAATCCTTTCATATCTTGGTAATCCCATGCAAAGACGTGGAAGAATTCTCAGAGTAGCTGGATTAAGCCTGTTTGAAATGTTTCCGGTAAAATCCAAACTCCGTTAACCGAAGAAGGAACACAACAACAGGGTTCCCCCTTAGACTAGTACGAAACGTACCAATCACTTTACAAGGTACAACATTTAAAATGACCTTTGTCATACTAGATTTACCGGAATCCACTCTTGATTATAACCTCCTTTTCGGCCGACCTTGGCTGAAGCACGCTAAGGTGATACAGGATTGGTCTGCACAAGAGCTCACTTTCAAGGATAAAAATCGTAAATACATTGTAAAATTAGATGCTATACAACCCTGTGAGTTGCATGCTAGACCGTATTTGGCGGAACCAGTCCATATGTTAGATGGATTGTCAGATGATGAAGAAGAAGAGTTTCTGAAAAATAACATTGACTTAATCTCTCTAGGCACTGTTGATCTACAGTCTGTTGTAGATAATTGGAACCCTGCAGTTTGTACAGTAATGACCGTAACAGAAGAAGAAAAGAAGGAAGATATTGCTGCTATAGATGATGCTCAACTGCAACAACTTTTTAAGCCAACTGACGATACAGAGAAGCCGCGACAATTTTATGTCCCAGAAGATCAGTTGATCACTTATAATTTAGGTGATGAAGATCATCTGCGTCCTGGGAAGATAAAGCAAAACTTTTGGAATAGGATCTGGGAAGACTGGAGGTTCTGCGGTGGTCCATTGACTAGCCTTGTTGTACATTCTTTGTTGTTCGCGTATACGTGGTTCAAATAATTCTGCTGCAGGCTGCAGTTGTTTATCGGAGCGGGTCTGAATTACTGCAGCTTGTGTTTCTACTGGTGTGATTTGTACCATATTAGCCATTGGATTTTGTCGTTCCTTCTTCCTCTGATCATATTCAGCTGCATCCTTACAGAATCTTCTAATGTGACCAAATTTGCCACAGAAATGACAGCGCGGTGGTGGCAAATTGGGATTTTCCGGTGGCAGTCTGGTCTGCCAGCGGTTTGCATTATAATTGTTATTTCTCTGTCCTCTGTAATTTCGATATCCTTGTTGCTGGTTGTTTCTCATGTGTGGAGGCACATAGTGATTGGCTGGCTGCGCTGGTTCCTGTATAATAGCATTAACAGTTGCGGTTCTCTGCACTTTGGCGTTGTATGCGCAGTTTTCGGTGGTGTGTCCGGCAGTGTTGCAGATAGCACATAATAACTGATTAAGTGCACAAGTGGCACTAGTATGGCCTGAGTTCTTGCATGTGATGTAGTATACTTGTCTGTCATATCTTCGGCGACATTTCTATTTGTTTTTAACCACTCCAGATCTTCTGTAAATCCTCCAACCTTATTTTCCAACTCTAGAGCCATTGCGATTACTGCATCTAGCATCATAGCTCCTACACAGCGTATGATCATAATCTGTTTAAGTTGTAGAGTCAAGCCATTGATGAACCACTGAGTAATAACGTCGTCCGGTAGGTTGGCATGTGCTGGTGGCAACTGCCTTAGATGCGTCCTGAATAGGGTAGCATACTCCTATACAGTTTGATTTACCTTCTGTCTGTTGTTTTGCAGGTAATCAAAAATTTTGGCTCGATTCTTCTTTAGCCTAAATCGCTGTAAAAAGGCATCTCGTACTGCTTCATAGGTGCCGAAGTGATTAATATCATATTCTATAAGCCATCTAGCTACTTCGTTGACCAATGTAGATTGGAAGACAATAGCTTTATACGCCAGATCCGGTGGATGGTTGAGAACTGCGTAGCTTATCTTGAAGGTGCGTACATGAGCATCCGGATCATCTCCTGGGAATCCACCAAATTTAGTGTATGTCACTCCTGTCGGAGGCGGCCTGGGTGGACATAACTGTTGTTGCTATTGTTGTTGTTGTGGTTGCCCGTTCATAGTGAGTGTATCGTGACTACCTTCTGTATCTCGGAGCTGAATATCTGAACTATCGGAATCTGTATCATCGGACGGTGCACTTTCCGGTGCGATGATTTTGCTCAGTATGCTTCGAATCTCTGTTTCGAACAACTTTCCTTCCTTCTTGATGTCCAGTGTAGGGGAACTTACTCCAAAAAGTGGTGGCTGGGCTGAAGATTCACCAAAAAATGGTAAACCGTCGTCGGAAAACTGTGATTCTGTTACCGAAATGTCACCGGAATGTGCCGAAATTATGCCAAAATAAGGTGTTTTTTCGCCCTCGCCAATTTCTTTGGCTAGCGTGTTTCTAATCGTAAAAAAATTCGAATCTTTATCCAAGATTGTTAAACTAGCTTCAGACTGCGTCTTGGTAGATTCTGGAGTTACAATATTTTCGACAGACTGTGCCGAAATAGTACCAGAATGTATCAGAGGCGTCACACGTTCCACCGGAATATGACCGTAATCAATTCTAACGTTCTTGACTTTTTTGACAACTGGGTCAGACGTAGTTGTACCTCTACCTTCCAGAGTTGTCTTTAGTACATTAAGTACTCCAGACTGATGGTTCTTGGGAATTCATGTCCTTGTGAAAGGCCAAATGGCCATCAGACACTTCTTTGCATATGTTCTTTAATAAAAGATATAGTGGCCTGGTCAGTCACAGACTGTAAGTTCGACTGCATTTGTAAGTCCTAAGAAGTCTATCTTTGTGCTCCTTGTGTACTTTGTTTTTCTGCTGCGTATTTTGCAGCCTCTGTGTGGAGTACTATGTGCATCCTTAGGAGCTCCGTTTTCTACTTTGAGGATATGGTTGTGGAGCTCTCACTAAGGAGAGCGCACCGGGGTGCATCGCCATTGGATCCCTTCATGTCAAAGCTTTGCATCTGACATAGCCTGAGAATCATGTACTACGCATGCTAAATCGTTCATAGATTTTTCATAGTCAATGAGCTTATACAGTCCATGACATAAAATGCCAAAAGCAATAATCATGTTGCCATTTGACAGATCATGAACTGTACATCTGTCATAAAAAAATTTCACAACCAAGCCAATCTTGGCTAATGCAGAAACTGATAGCAGATTTTTCTTGATCCCTGGCACAAATAAAGCATCTGACAAAGTGAAAGAACTACCATCAGCAGTAGTCAGAATGATATTACCAACTCCCATCATAGGATAAGAGGAGTTGTTGGTGCATGTGACAGTATTCCTTCTATGGGTAGGCTCAAGTGAAGTGAAGAAACTGCACCGTGAGGTAATATGTTGTTGATATATTTAGGTAGTGATGTGTGTGAACACACTAGGACTGCCGCGGCACTTTTTTCCCTCTTTAGGAGGTTTTTTTCCCCCGGCTTGTATATACGCCTATTGCCCTAATGGGCTACTTATCTTTGTACATTCTCTAGTAATACATTCAGTATTGTGTTTTTGTGCTCCAAGCTTCTTCTTCTTCCGTGTGCTGTTCGCGTGCTTCCGCAGACGTCTAACTCCAACAATTAGTATCAGAGCAAGTCATCGCTTCATCTAGCTGCAGTCTCAGATTCGCATGAAATTTGGTGAGCATACTCAGGGTGTTTCAGAGATCAAAACAGCTTTGCTGTGTGGTGCCGAAATCGCGATCTCAGTTCGTTTCAGCCTCCGAACGCACTATCACAGCACTTGTGCAGGTTATTTTGTCTTTTTGTGCCAAAGGTATATACTAGTTTTTGTTCGCCAGTTTAAGCCTCTCGAAGTCTGCTACAGGTCTAGCAGAACTTGTCTGGGCAGTTCTGTTCAACTTTTTGAGATACAATCAATTTTCTGCATCAAGGTATTTTAGTCATCGGCCATGGCTGAAAGCAGTGATGTATTCCGTATGTTGGCTGTTGAGGATAAGTTGGATGGTACCAACTACCCATTGTGGGCTTATATGATGCGACATGTATTGGTTGCAAAAGGATTGTGGAACATTGTGCAGGGTGTTGAAAGACGTCCTGTTACACCTCTGACTATAGATACTGCAAATACAGGTGCTGGAGCTGATGAAGATGGTGTCGAAGATGATATTCCACAGATTCCTATTCGTGCTACTGTTTTTGCTGCACCTACTGCAGAGCAGATTCGCTCGGATGGCAGAGATGCCCAGGCACATGCATTGATAGCTTTGTCTATCAAATGTGCCATTATTCCTCATATTTGCTCTTGCAGAATAGCTAAGGATGCTTGGGATACACTTACCACATTGTACCGAGCTAGGAATGAGGCTCGTGTTGCTTACCTCCGAAAACAGTTGGAGAGTGAGCACATGAATGAAGGTGATTCTATGGACAGTTTCCTAACGAAGATCAAAGACTTGAAGGAACAGTCGACTTCTGCTGATGAGGTTATACCAGATAGCTCACTTGTGCAGACCGTTCTGAATGGGCTTCCTGATTCATATCAGAGTTTTGCTTCTACTCTTCGGTTGATGATGAAAGGCAATCCAAATGCCTTATCATTTGAGGAGTTAGTCTCTGTTCTGTTGCAGGAACATCAGTCCAGGCAAAATAGGTCCATTATGCGATTTGCAGATCAAGCTTTCCTGGCTAGTTAGAAGGGCAAAGGAAAATGGAGCTCTTCAACTACTAAGTAGAAATCTATTAATTCTGCATATTCGAAGAAGGAAGATAAAGATGAGAAGAAATCAGAAAAGCAGAAATTGTTTTGTGAGTACTGTAAAGGGAATGATCATATCGTAAAGAACTGTCCAAAACTGGCTGCTAAAGAGGCAAAGAAGAAAGAGGCTGGAATGGTTGTTGGAGAGGCATCTACACCAAAAACAATGTCTGCAAATCTTGTGCAGGAAGAAGAATGGGTGTTTACTACTATCTGCAGTTTTGACCCATCTTCTCATGAGCAGTGCATGTCTGCAGTAGACTCAGATGTTTGGTATTTTGACAGTGGGGCAACCAAACATATTACCTCCCAGCACAGTTTCTTCTCTTCACTCGAGCCTGTCCCTATAGGGAATACTATTACATGCGCCAAAAACTCCTCTTATCCTGTTATGGGAGTTGGTAAGATCATTTTGACTACTACTGATGGTAGTTCTTTCACTTTGTCAGATGCTTTATTTGTGCCAGGGATAAAAAAGAACCTGTTATCAGTTTTTGCATTAGCCAAGATTGGCTTGGTTGTGAAATTTGTTGATGACAGGTGTACAGTTCATGATCTGTCAAATGCCAATGTGATTATTGCTTCTGGCATTTTATGTCGTGGGTTGTATAAGCTCATAGACTATGAAAGATCTGTAAATGATTTGGCATGTGCAGTAAATGATTCTCAGGCTATGTCAGATGCAAAGCTTTGGCATGCACGCTTTGGTCATCTGAATTTTGCTAGTTTGTTACGCCTACAGAAATCTGAAATGGTGTCCTCTTTGCCGTGTCTTCTGCCACCACCATCTTCACTGACAGTCAGAGTGCATTGGCAGTTGCGAGGAACCCTGTGTTCCATGCTCGCACTAAGCACATTGAGGTGCATTATCACTATGTCAGGGAGAGGTTATCTGCTGGGGAGTTCAGCTTGGCATATGTGCCCACGCAGGAGAACATTGCATACCTTTTCACGATGGCTCTGCCTAGGGAGAAGTTTGGGCTTGGCACTTTCTTATACATGAGTGTCAGCTCCTTGTTCACCACATCACTCCCAGGGGGGATTTGTTGATATATTTAGGTAGTGATGTGTGTGAACACACTAGGACCGCCGGGGCACTTTTTTCCCTCTTTAGGAGGTTTTTTCCCCCCGGCTGTATATATGCCTATTGCCCTAATGGGCTTCTTATCTTTGTACATTCTCTAGTAATACATTCAGTATTGTGTTTTTGTGCTCCAAGCTTCCTCTTCTTCCTTGTGCTGTTCGCGTGCTTCCGCAGACGTCTAACTCCAACATATGTTTGGTTTCCCCACTATCAAAATACCAAACATCTGAGTCTACTGCAGACATACACTGCTCATGAGAAGATGGGTCAAAACTGCAAACAGTAGTAAACACCCATTCTTCATTCTGCACAAGATTTGTAGACTCTGTTTTTGGTGTAGAGGCCTTTGCAACAACCATTCAAGCCTTTTTTTCTTTGCCTCTTTTGCAGCCATTTTTGGACAATTATTTATGATATGATCGTTTCCTTTAGAGTACTTAAAAAAGAATTTCTACTTTTCTTATTTCTTCTCATCTTTGTCTTCCTTCTTCAAATGTGCAGCATTTGCAGATTTTTGCTTACTAGTAGATGAGCTCCATTTACATTTGCCCTTCTGACTAACCAAGAAAGCTTGACCTGCAACATGCATAAGGGACTTGTTCTACCTAGATTGATCTTCCTGCAATAGAACAAAGACTAACTCCTCAAATGTTAAGGCATTTGGATTACCTTTCATCATCAAACGAAGAGTAGAAGCAAAACTTTGATATGAATCAAGAAGACCATTTAGAACAGTCTACAATGAGCTATTTGGTATAACTTCATTAGCAAAAATCAATTGTTCCTTCAAGTCTTTGATCTTTGTTATAAAAATGTCCATAGAATCACCTTCATTCATATGCTCACTCTCCAATTGTTTTCGGAGGTAAGCATCACGAACCTCATTCGTAGCCTGGTACAATGTGGTAAGTGCATCCCAAGCATCCTTAACTGTTCTGCAAGAGCGAATGTGAGGAATAATGGCACATTTGACAGACAAGGCAATCAATGCATGTACCTGAACATCTCTACCATCCCAACAAATTTGTGTTGGAGATAGACGTCTGCGGAAGCACGCGAACAGCACAAGGAAGAAGAAGAAGCTTGGAGCACAAACACACAATACTGAATGTATTACTAGAGAATGTACAAAGATAAGTAGCCCATTAGGGCAATAGGCGTATATACAAGCCGGGGGAAAAAAACCTCCTAAAGAGGGAAAAAAGTGCCCCGGCGGTCCTAGAGTGTTCACACACATCACTACCTAAATATATCAACAAATCCCCCCTACATGGCCGGTGACTAAAATACCTTGATGCAGAAAATTGACTGTATCTCAAAAAGTTGAACAGAACTACCCAGACGAGTTCTACTAGACCTGTAGCAGACTTTGAGACGCTTAAACTTGCGAACGGAAACTGGTATATACCTTTGGCACAAAAGGACGAAATAGCCTGCACAAGCGCTGCGATAGTGCGTTCGGAGGCCGAAATGAGCTCAAATCGCAATTTCGGCACCACAAAGCGAAGCAGTTTTGATCTCGGAAACACCCTGAGTATGCTCACCAAATTTCGTGCGAATCTGAGACTGCAAACGGAGGAGTGTCGACGGCACCCTAGAAGAAGCGACGACCTGCTCTGATACCAATTGTTGGAGATAGACGTCTACGGAAGCACGCAAACAGCACAAGGAAGAAGAAGAAGCTTGGAGCACAAACACACAATACTGAATGTATTACTAGAGAATGTACAAAGATAAGTAGCCCATTAGGGCAATAGGCGTATATACAAGCTGGGGGAAAAAAACCTCCTAAAGAGGGAAAAAAGTGCCCCGGCGGTCCTAGAGTGTTCACACACATCACTACCTAAATATATCAACAATTTGCTCTACAGAAGGTGCAGTAGAAATCGTAGCATGAACAGGAATCTGAAGAATATCAGCATCTTCAACGCCATCTGCATCAGCTTCAATTGGTACCATCCAACTTATCCTCAATAGCCAACATACAAAATACATCATTGCTTTCAACATGGCCACTGACTAAAATACCTAATGCAAAAAAATGATTGTATCTAAAAAAGTTGAACAGAACTACCCTAGCAAGTTCTGCTAGACCTCTAGCAAACTTTGAGACACTTATACTGGCAAACAAAAACCTGTATATATATTTGGCACAAGAAGATGAAATAGCGTGCACAAGCACTACGATAGTGCATTCGGAGGCTGAGACGAGCTCATATCGTGATTTTGGCACCACACAGCAAAGCTGTTTTGATCTCTTAATCACCTTGAGATGCTCACCAAATTTCATTCAATTTTAAGGTTGTGACCAGAGGGGTGTCGATGACACCCTAGATGGAGTGGCGACCTGCTCTGATACAAATTTTTGGAGTTAGACGTCTACGGAAGCACTCAAATAGCACAAAGAAGAAGAAGAAGCTTGGAGCACAACACACAATACTGAATGTATTACCAGTAGAATGTACAAAGATAAGTAAGCCGTTAGGGCTGTAGGCATATATACAAGCCAGGGGGAAAAAAACCTCCTAAAGAGGGAAAAAGTGCTCCTAGTGTGTTCACACACATCACTACCTAAATATATCAACAACCTTCTAGTTCTTGAAATGTCGAGATGCCCTCGTAACTTGTTAGATTCATTTGTCAGTGTATGGTGACTCTAATTAATGAAATAACTTGATTTAGCTAGCTATACTCTTTAAATAGATGCGTACAAAAGCTCTCTAGTCAATTCATACGAGATTGTGAGCTCTGAGCAAAACATTGAGCACTTCTATTCCCAAAATAGGAGGTTTATTCACATTTCTAGTACATGCAAGTTATCTGTATTGATGCAAACTTTTGAGATTGATGTTCCAAATCACTAAATTGTTCCAAATGCATTATTGTGAAGCTAACAGAATCTATTAAGTATTCTTGAAGTCAACTTGGCAGGTGTAGAGCAAGTTTTACGCAACACTAGCTCATCTCTAGAACATACCAATCCATCTCCTCACAATGGTATCAGAGCTACAACAAATCAACATGGGAGATGGATTTCCTTCGTCCATAGACAAATTGGATCGAGGTAATTATTTGGCTTGGTTACTTCTTATGGAAGCTTACCTTCAAGGGAGAAACCTTTATGGTTACATTTTTGGAGATAAGATGATGCTGATCCTCAAAAGCAAAGGACAATTGACTCAAGAAGAACAAGAGGCATTAACCACGTGGTGCTCAAAGGATGCTCTAGCTAGGTCATACATTCTAAACTCAATCTCTGATTTTTTGCTTCCACACATCAAGACTTGCAAGAGTTCATAACAGACTTGGAATGCTCTTGAAGCATTCTTCTCATCACGTACCAAGGCAAGGAAGAATCAACTATGGATGGAGTTCATCACACTCAAGAAGATGTCCAAGCAAAGTGTGATTGATTTTGTCACCAAGATGAAGGACATAGTAGATCAACTTGGAAGCATTGGAGCGATCATTGATGAAGAGCAAATAGTGAGGCAAGTGATCAATGGAATAAAGGTAGATGACAAATGGGAAGCTTTCACCACAACCATGGACCTCTCTACATGGATATGCAAGTTCCTGATTTCAACACCCTCATGGGACAATTGTTCACACGAGGCAAAGCTTATGAAGAATGGAGACAACTCAAAAGTTAATCAATCCTTTGCTCTCTATACAGATAAGAACAAGAGTAAAGATAGCAAAGACAAAGGTAAAAAATATGATGATGATGGTAGCACCACTCAAGCAAACTTTGCAAGTAGAGGTAGAGGCTCAAGAGGAAGAGGCAGAGGAGGAAGACAAGGTATGGAGAGAACAAAAAGTGCCTCTCCATGTGCCATACGTGGCTTAACTAATCACATTATTGAGAATTATTTCACGAATCCTAGAAATAAAAGAGAAACAGATTACAACAGAGGAGGCTATGGAAGCTCAAGAGGTAGATTCAACAACAACAATGGTTACAACAATAACTCATACAACAACAAAAATAATTATCAAGGAGGATACAGAGGAAAGAGAGACTACAAAAATTATGCAAATGATCAAACTCAAGAGGACTCATTACTTTTGATGAACATGACCATGAAGGAAGGTAAAACAAATGAATTCTATATAGACTCAGGTTTTTCAAATCATGTAGCAAGGAATGTACCTCTACTCTCAGACTTTGAGGACCCAAGGAATAAACATGAAGTCCAAATAGGAGATGATACAAGGCATCTAGTGGAAAAGATAGGCAATGTGAAGAGTTCAGATGGTAATATGAACCAATTGAGCAAGGTATAGTATGTGCCAACCATAACCAAAAATCTCATATGTGTAGGTCAAATTGTTGAAAAAAGGATTGCAAGTCAGATTCACAAAGAATGGAGCATTTGTTGAGGATCCACATCAAGGATTCAAGAGGATAGCAAGAGGAGAAAAGTCAAGTAGACTATTTACATTTGAGCTCCAAGATACTAAAAACATTACATTACTTAATTATGGCAGTCAAATAGTATCATAATTGGAAAATTGGCACAAAAGGTTAGCTCATATAGGTGAAAGGGCTCTTAAGCAAATTAGTAGGGATTAGAGTGTGCTTGGCCTACCAAATATCTTTAAGCAAAACATGGTTTACAAATGCAATGCTTGTCAATTTGGCAAGTGTCACAAACAACCATTCACAAAGAACCGATACATACATGGAGACCTATTGGAATTAGTACATATTGATGTATGGGGGGCCAAGCAAGGAGCCATCAATCTCTGGATCCAGGTATTATGTGTCATTTATTGATGATTGTAGCAGATGGACAATACTATACTTCATGAAACATACGGGTGAAGTTTTTTCATGCTTTAAGAAATATCTTGCATTAGTAGAAAATCAAACAGGAAAGACTTTGAAGAGGCTAAGGTCAAATGGAGGGGGAGAATACTTCTCCCATGACTTTGATTCTTATCTCCAAGAGAGAGGGATCAAAAGAGAGATTACAACTAGGTATACTCTAGAGCAAAATGGAGTGGCAAAAAGGAGGAATAGGACCATAGTGGAGGCTTCACGATCAATGCTAAATGAGAAGAAGTTACCCAATCACCTATGGGCAAAGGCTATGTCCATAGCCACCTATCTAATTAATAGGATCCCATCAAAAGAATTAGATGGGATGAAACCTTATAAAGCATGGAATGGAAGAAGACCTAGCCTTGATCATTGCAGGATCTTTGGGTGCATAGCATATGCACACATACCTTCAAAATCAGAGGCAAGCTAGATCCAAAGGCTGAAAAGTGCATCTTTATTGCCTATTAACTTAATAAAAAAGGTTATATACTATATAATCCAAACAATAAAGGCTTCACTATAAGTAGAGATGTTGTGTTTGATGAAAATAAATCTTGGTATGAAGATTATTGTAGGAAAATCAAACTTCCCTATGACCCAGAGGAAGATTTTCCAACATTGTCAAAGAGGAATGAGTCTACACTTAAAGCATCAAGTGACTCTGATGAAGATCATAAGAATCCAAGAAGAGAAATCAATTCTTGGAACTCCAAATCCAAAGCTAAAGTGAAGGAGTTGAGAGATGTTGTAGAATCATATTAACAAACTCTAACGAGATCTACTAGAGAGAAAAGGATACTAGGAGCATTCAATTTACATAGCACAGGATACAAAATTAAAAGAACCATCTACATATGAAGAAGCAAAGAAGAAGCTAGAATGGAGAGATGTCATGGAACAAGAAATAGAAGCTCTACAAGAGAATCAGACTTGGGAATTAGTTCCCAAGAAACCATCTATGAAGGTTATTATCTCAAGGTGGATTTACAAAGTAAAGAAGAATTTTGATGGCTCAATTAATAGGTACAAAGCAAGGCTCATAACCAAAGGGTTTGCACAAACCCAACGTATTGATTATGAAGAGACATTCTCACTTGTGGCAAAGATGCCTACAATTAGAGTACTCATGAGTGTAGCATCTTCTAAGAATTGGAATATCTATCAAATGGATGTTGAAAATGCTTTTCTAAATGGCTAGATTTTAGAGGATTAATACATGGCTCAACCTCTTGACTTTGAAGATCAATCATATCCAGAATATGTATGTAGGTTGAAGAAAGCCTTGTATGGCTTGAAGCAAGCTCCTAGAGCTTGGAATCATAGATTAGTCACTTATTTACAGGATAAAGGATTTATGGTCAGCAAGGCAGATCCTTCCCTCTTCATAAAGAGGAATCACTCATAGGTCATATACATTTGTGTATATGTGGATGATATAATTATTACAGGAAGTGATGTAGATGGAATCAAAAGGATCAAGACTCAAATGAAGGAAGAATTCAATATCAGTAATCTTGACTTACTCACATACTTCCTAGGTTTGGAAGTAGTATACATAGAAGAAGGTATGTTTCTAACTCAAAGAAAGTACATTGGAGATATGCTCACCAAGTTCAAGATGGAAAATACAAAGGTTGCAGGTACATTCATGGAGGTCAATCAAAATCTAAGTGCTCATGAAGGTGAGTTAATTGAAGATGTGACTAGTTACCAAAGCATAGTTGGAAGCTTGAACTATGCTACTCTAAGTAGAGTAGATGTATGCTATGGAGTTAGTGTGCTGAGCCAATTCATGCACACTCCAAGGAAGCCTCACATGGAAGCATCCAAAAGAATCCTAAAATATTTGAAGGGCATAATTAATGAAGGGCTATAATATCCTTATACATCTGATATAGATGTCAAATTATTTTCTGATGCAGATTGGGCAAGCTCTAAGAATGATATGAGAAGCACATCATGGTATCTTACTTTTGCAAGTACAAATTTGATTTCATGGTCTTCAAAGAAGCAACTTGCAGTTGCTCTTTCATCAACAGAGGCTGAATATAAAAAACTTGCAAATGCTTCTCAAGGAAGATATGTGGATTAGGACCCTATATTCAGATTTAGGGTTGAATATTTCAACTCCACATATATTTTGAGACAACATTAGTTCATTACATCTTGTTGTTAACCCTATCTATCATACCAGGACCAAACATATTGAATTTCACCACCATTATTTCAGGGAAAAGATCATGAGTAAGGAGATACAACTCTCATATGTAGCTGCACATCAACAATGTGCGGATATGATGACAAAAGCAATGGATGGAAGCAAACTAAACAAGTTCAAATTAATGACTGGATTACAAGAAATCATGAAGGACTGAATACTCAAGCATCTTAGGCTTGAGGGGGATGTTTTGGTGCAAATAGCAAGCCTAAGTGCTTGGCTATTATCTCACGACTACACATTAACTTATATACCACACATGGAGGATCACATATATGAACATCTACTTATCAATTTTTTTGTATTCACCTTGGATAATTGTAAAAGCCAAGAGAGTGAAGAATCTCATGAATTTAGGGAGCTGAACCCATGAATCATGTGGTAGGAAGAATCAATTTAGATCTTCCCTAAAGTGTAGGAACACTTTTAGGTGAGGGAAAATTCAAACTCAAAACTCACATGAGGAGTATAAATAGAGATGTTTTAGTCACTGGATAAAGAGAGTCATTCTGAGAGTTATTGAGCTACATCATTGAGCACACATTGAGCTCAACTTATTTATGATTAGTCCACTACAACTCCCTTAGATCATATGTTCATTATCATATACATTTTGATACATTTCTTCAAGTACATCTCTATCTACTGTTCTCTATTGCATCTTCATTTTTTTCAATCATCTTGCAGAAATGATTTCTCTATGTATAATAAATCACTTTCTATACTTTAACTTAGTATAGTTAGGTTGAAGTGTCTATTATCTAGTTGTTAAGTTTCATTAACATTGGTGCAGACAATCTTGAGATATGAAGTGAGGAGCTTGCCTATGTCTACATGCCTTCTAGTTCCTGAAATGTTAGGATGACCCCCCTAAATTGCTAGATTTGTTTCTCAGTGTATGGTGCCTTTAAATTCATGAAATGAATTGCTTTAGCTAGCTATACTCTTTAACTAGATGTGTACAAAAGCTTTCTGGTGAATTCATATGAGGCTGTGAGCTCTCAACAAAACAGTGAGCACTTCTATTCCCAAAATAGAAGGTTTCTTCACATTTCTAGTACATGCAAGTTATCTATTTTGATGCAAACTTTTGAGAATGATGTTCCAAAGCACTAAGTGGTTCCAAATGCATTACTGTGAAGCTAAAGGATTCTATTAAGTATCCCTAGAGTTAACTTGGTAGGTGTAGAGTAGGTTTTATGCAACACCAACTCATCTCTAGAACATACCAATCCATCTCCTCACACATATACATGTTTCTATATGTATAAACTCAATGCCGAAGAAATAGTGCAGCACACCAAGATCTTTCATGCCAAATCCTTGCATAAGAAGTTTCTTTACCTCTTTAACGATTTCTTCATTATCACCACCTATAATCAAGTCATCAACATAAATAGCCACCATCATGATAACATCATCACCCTACCTTGCATATAATCTATGATCTGCATCACACATAGAAAATCTAATGGTGGTTAAGTAGTTAGCAAGTCTTGCATGCCAAGCATGAGGGGCCTTTTTAAGTCCATACAAAACCTTTTGCAACCTGCAAACATATTTTGGGCGTCTTGAATCTTCATATCCTTGTGGCCGGTCCATGCATACTTCTTCTTGTAACTCAGCATGTAGGAAAGCATTCTTCACATCCATATGATGCAAATTCCATTCTTTTGTTGTAGCTAATGCAGCAAGTGCTCTGACAGTAGACATTTTAGCTACAAGGCTAAACATTTCCTCATAATCAATGTCATATATATGTGCATATCCTTATGCTACCAATCATGTTTTATACCTGCTTATGCTAACATCAACATTGTGCTTTACCTTGTAAACCCACTTGGAGTCTATGTGTTTCTTTCCTTGCAGCAATGCAACCAGCTTCCATGTTTCATTTCCATAAATTGTAGCCATAGCTTTTTGTAGCTCAGTGATGAGTAGCACCTCCTTTAATGTCAATCCGGGAAGACGTGAGGATGGTATGATGACCTCGAGCAAGTGAAGGCACAAGTGCGTGAGTGAGAAGCACACCAACATGCACACACATACACACACATGCACACACACAGCAAGACAAAGAGAAAGACAATGGAGTTCTTTTAGATTACTTCCAAAATGCTCATACAAGTTCAAATCTATTACAAGCTAACCTCAAAAATGAGCTCTCTAGCTCTATTTATAGTTTTTTACTAGCTTTTGGCCCTGTCCAGACCTAGTGTCCAGCCTAGTTAAAAATTAGGTTCTAGGGCCTATTTGGAGGCTCAAACGGAGTCTAAAAATCATGAAAATTGGTACGATGCTACTTCTAATACTCCTCAAGCTCGAGGACTCCTCAAGCTCGAGGACTCCTCGGCTTGCACAAAATGGAGTTACAAAAAGGTGAAATGGTATTTACAATGATGTAGAGTGACTAAATTTACTATTTAGGAAGTATTACTTCATGGAAAAATTTGGACGGCCTACTTGCCAGATCTTCATTGACTACTTTGTCTGTTGGTGCTTTCTCTTCGCTCTGAATCCCTTCTTTGACTTCCTTGTCTTGTGAGTCCTTGGGTACCTTGACTACTTCCAACACCCCCCCCTCTCTCGCGTCTGTCGTCTCTGACAGACCCTTGTTGAGTGGGTCATTGGATGTAGTACTCCACAACGTCTGTGGCTAAATGATGTTCTACTATTCTCAACCCTTTGGCCAAATCAGTGAGTAGGGCATCCCAATCTACTGGCCCTAGAACTTCTGGATGTGGCATACATAGCTTTTTTGAATGTAGAGCTTGTTCCACCGCAAATAATTATAATAGATGAGATGGTCTGGGAATGAATATCTCTGAATGATATTCCCAGAACCCTGTGATAAACATTTCCTCAAACGTTTGCTTGAAGCAGGCTGGTAGATACTTGATACGAGCATGCCATGCATAGACGACATTGATAGACGGTGTGGTGCTCATATCATAAACAAGGTCTTGATTTCCTTCATTAAATCCGAGAGCCGAAAGATGAGGTTCCTTGACATTCTTAAAGGTCCTGAATGTAACCAGCATTAGCTCAAAGATTTTGAGGCACATCTGTGCCATGACATAGGTATATTCTTGAACCGGACTGCCTAGTGTCGGATGGTTGAAATCATGTAATTGACCGTGGGTTGGCCATGAGGGGGTGCTAGGTACACATAATTTAGCCACTTTTCACATCCTTTAACCGTCAAAACTGTTTTGGTGTACTCTGGCCAAGATCTTCTTCGAAAGACACGGTAGTAGCATGGATTATACTTGATGTATAATGGCATGTTATTCTAAGTGCATACCATCTCATGGTATGTTTCAAGCAGACGGATCCTCCAGGTAGGTTGAAATATATTCCCATGCGTGGCACTTGCAGTTTGGTTGTGCGCTGCTTGATTTCAGCATTATAATCTGCCATTAAGACACAAAATGGAACATACAAATCATCGGACGTGCCAATCCACCTATGATGAGAGAGGTTTCTAAAGTACACGGATTTTATGACGATTTCTTCCAATCGGGACATCGACTGTATCTGTACTGCCACCCTCTCATCGTGGGTTGTAGCCACCTTCTCTAACCTCTGCATCCATTCTGGAGCTTCGATCTCAACTGTGTCCATTCCTTCTTCTGTTTGCTTACCTCTGGGTGCTGGCATGGGAACATATGGGTCTTCAAAAGTCTTCTCCACTTCAATTGGCACTAAGTCTTCAGGTTCCGGTTCCACAAGGGGAGAGGGTTGACGCTCGTATTGCAACACTTTATTTCGTAGTTCTTCTAGTTCAGCTTTGAGTTCTACGACTTCTTCGGATGTACCGGCTGTGGTTGTGACTTTGCTTGGTGACTCTTGATGAGTTGCCAGTTGCTTTAGTAGGTCATCTCTTTCTCTTTCTAATGTTGCATGGGCTTCTAGGAGGTCGGCATGGGTTTCCAACACAATTTGCATATTCTCTGAGGGGATGGCCTTGAAATTCTCTGGGTCGATTTCGTGCGGGGAACCTTCCATTGCTTCTTCCAGGTTTTCTTCATTCTGTTTCTGCAGTCTTTTATTCTCTTCGAGTGCTGTGGACATGTGCTCTCGTAGGAGGGCGAGGTTGCATCGAAGCTTGAGATTGTCCGTTATTTGAGCGTGTAACAGATCATCAAGTTGTTGTTTTTCTTCAGTATCTATCTGGGGTGGATTGGCGATCAACTGATCATGTTGTGCTTGCAATGTACTATACTGCTGTTGTAAGTGCCTCTTCTCCTTCTCTAAATTAATGAATCTCTCCTGCAGTGTTTCATGATTTTTGAACAAGCTCATATGCTGGGCATCTAGATGCTAGTAATGCTGTTGTAGTTGATTCATACACTGGTACATATTATTAAATACATTATTAACAAGAGTGGATGCGGGAAAGGTGTTGAATGCAGGGGGGTAGGGAAAAGGAAACGGGAGTGTGTATGCTGTGCTAGAAAAGGGTGAAGTGGGTGGTGGGGGAATGGGACATTGTGGAAACATGGGGGGAGGGAGAGGTGCGGAAGTAGGTGATATGTCCATGACGTTGTCGTAGAGATTTTTCATCTCTACTCTCGCTTCAACTTACCTCAAATCAGAACATTGTTGAATTAATGGTTCACGATATGATTAGTGGGTATCAGAGAAAAAGATGGAAGCTTTGTGGTTCGACATAAAAGATAGTTTGTTACTAAGTCGAATGGAACGTGGACTACATTGGTTTGTAGTGATCAAAGCAGGTTATCATTGGCCATCAATATTGATAAAACCTCGTATGGATTTTTTTTGTTTCTATTCTAAAGAAGGAGAAGTTTTTTGACACTACGTGTGTGACTCTTGAAGCAACGTCAAAAAATTCCAACATCAAATAATTCCAAATTGGATGTGTATACAACTACTAAAAAAATGTGGAGTCTACATGGAAAAGTGGCAGATATTAAGTGGATTTATCCATGCGAAGAGACAACTTGGGGGCTGCGCACAATTTAGGCAGCGATCCATGAGATAAGGGGGACTCTTCTGGCAGAGTCGGAGAGGATATATATGGAGGGAGCACACGCCAGAGAGGGGGGGCCAATTCGACGTTTTTTTCTATCTGGCGAGTGTGGAGAACAGAACATGCAAAAGAGAGGAGAAAGATAGCTGCAAAGAGAAGCATATTGCTCATCAATCGAGGGTTGCGCATGATCAGATAAAGGGAGTCCAATGAACAGTGATTCTTTTAAACGGGAAGGATGAATTGAAGAAGACAAGGTCCAACAGCAGCTATGAAGACGGTTATATGAGAAGGAGAATTTAGAACGTAAGCTATTGGCAAAGTTTTCAACTTGCTTTTCATCGCCATCACTGCGGGTATGCTAGCTGAATAGGTAGTGAAGGTGAATGTATGATTTTTCTCATCGTTAATTGCATACCATATATGAACTGACTCCAGTGAGTTTTTTTTTTTACCGATTCCATGATGTTCTAAAACCTTTTCTTCTTTGAAGTTTTGTTGCGATCTTCCTTGTGACCAAACCTCAAGGTTTATGGCAATGAAGCGATTATATTTGTTTTGCCTTTATCCGCTAATGTCTGGAGAATATTTTAATGCTTTGAAAATCCTCCAACAATAATAACAAAAAAAATCTCTGACATCTGTATTCTCTGTTGCCTTAACTCTAATGCGATGTAACTGCTTAGATCAGATTGATGCTAATAGCTTCATGATCAGAACACCACTCTCGGATGCTGAATATGATGAAGATTTGAAGACGATGATGTAAAAGTCCTTATTCCTATCAGAAGGACGGACGATCAGAGTATGCTATGAAAATTTGCAGATTATGATTTTAGTAATCAAGACTAGTTCCGCGCAGATATTTGTTTCTTAATCGGTTAATGATGTTAATTGTTAATGATTTGATTACTTTTTTTTTCGGTGATGACCTCTGAATGCGATTATGAACTTTATATTTGAAGATCATTCATTACATTTTATAATAAGGCGCAAACCTGAAATATATGAGACTTACATATCTGAGAAGTTCGTGAGTAATCAGAGACTTCATAGTCATGCGCTAGATTGCAATATGATTTTTTTTTTCATACTAATTGTCTATTAATTTGTGTCCTTATCATATACTACTGTCACTTCTTCTATACAGATGCGAAGGCATAAGCTCTTATCCAGGACTATATCGTTTGATTGGCTAAATATCACTGAAACTCTGTAATGCTCTGTTGACATCAAAACTGCATCCTTTGTTTGATATTTAGCTATATAACTACCTACTCAGTTGTGATTCTCTGAAGACTAAAATGATATATGCATTTATAGTAATTAACATTCATTTTCAATGATACATTCTCTTATTTCAAACTAATTCTGATGATCGTAATCTAAAAATTATGTTGCGTAAGAAGTTTTACCATGCTTAACATAGTTTCCATGTTTTCTTCTGCTGATGTGTTTTGCCAACCTCAAAGCATGTTTATTATCTATGCAGGTTGCCTCTTAAGCTAACGTGTTAATTTTGTTGATGCGACCCTATATGACTAAACCACATCATGTGCTGATTTTGCTGATTCGTCTGCATTTATATATACCTCATATGTACGTCACAAAATGAGGATGTTGTGATGAGGTATGTGCAAGACAGTATCAACCAATATCTTGAGAAGAAGAATATCGTATATCAACCACATGTATGATGGAATGCCACGATAATAATTTGTATGATGTGATGCAGCTCATCACGTATGTGATAATGTAAAGAATGCACATTGATGTGATCGCATGATTGGAATCATATTGTTATTATGAATTGTCATTTCTTTTAGAAGTTGTGCAGTATGAATTTTGAGATACGAGCCTACACATATATACACTTGTTACATAAGCTTCTTTAAGAAAAGGAAGTTAGGTTGATACATGTTCAGATATGAATTCATATGCAGAGTATGCCGAGAGTTAATATTTGATATGACAGAATTATATGCAGGGATATAAAAGTCACGAGAACAGTTGTTAAAGAGTGTCTTTATTATATGATACAACTTCATATGCACATCAAGCCGATGAGCTAACATATATCACGAAGGTGATTCTTTTTTATTGTTACATGAATGACAACTGTTTTGAGTTTTTCAGGGATATACAAATGTGAGTATACTGTTGTATGATCAAAATCAGCACTACATCTTGACATGTAGGTAAAGGTAACAAGAGACATAAATTTGCAGAGACATCTTGTACACAAGAAGTTATCATATGAAGTGATGTAATGGGTGGTTGTTGTATATTATTTATATGCAAAGCTTTCAGTTCCTGACTCATGAAACTGGACCTCTATTCATATAAAGTTTATACCAAGTTCCCGAGTTATGGCGGTAGCATGCCGAAATGCGTGTGTAAGAAGATTCTTCTATGATCTTATGCATGTTATGAAAAGCAGTCACAACTTATGTTGTAATAAAATATTGAATGTGGTTCTATGCTGAAGACAGTGATTGTTGTGGTGTGATGCCAGTTGTAAGAATATGTGGATAAGTAAAGATGCTATGTTAATAAGTATTAGTGAATCTTAATTAATGTTGAACGAGGTCAAGCATTTGTAGGCTTCCACTTAAAACTAATTCCATCCGCGCTTCCCATCCAAGAAAATAGGATTCCCTTCACATTAACAACTAGGTCCTCAAACGGATTGGATGTTTAGAATAAAGAAATATTAGCAGTAGAAATATTAGCAGTAAACTATTAGTCCTCAAACGGGTTGGTTGATTAAAACAAAGAAATATTAAATTGTGTTCGACTATTTTTTAATTACGACTTGTTTCAATTTGACTTAATTAGCTTTTAACTTTATGACAAATCTTCGAATTGTTTTAACTACTTCCTTTGTATGAGAATTGATGATTCATACGCATATTCCAATAAAGTCAAAATTATTATGAGGATTTTGAAAAGTGTGCATGTTTTGTGATTGGATTAAAATGAATTTTGGCAACAAAATGTTTGCAAAAACGGTTAAAGTTGTACTCTTGAAATCAAGAGTGCAATTATTCAGATGTGCATTTACTTGAAAAACAATGAACTAGGTTTATCATAAAGTAAAATAAGAATTATTTCACGAGCATTTGTCTAATTAAGAGAATGTTTTCATTGCCTTAAGCTTATTACATTGACTTAAAAAACTATAAAAAATTGATGATACTATAAGCCTTTGAGTTGGACTGAAGTATTTGTCTTGAGTTTATGTTTTTTGGGTAAATTCCCACTTCTAAGCACCTGAGATTGCGCCGTATTTTTGGCGGTTGGCATGATCCACCGACCGTCGCTTTCGCGCCGACAACGTCATATGTGGATGCGATCGTGGGAGTGATTGTGAACATGGGAATTGTCGATGTAGTGATGGTTGTGAAGGTGTAAAGTGGTGTGTGTAGTTGTGAATATGGACCGCCAGGGAGCGTGATCGGGGGAATGGGAATTTCAGCAGCTATAGTTAGAATTACCGTATCAGTGGTGACATTTACAATAGGGGTGGTGAGAGGTTGTGCAGATTGTGAGGTTTGACTAACGGTCTGTGCTGAAGTGGAATCTACAGCTGTGACAATGGAGGTGACAATGGTGGTAGTAGGGGAAGATGGTGGAGTTGGAGGTAGGGGTGGTAAAGGGGGTGACGGGGGTGCACTTGAGGTATGGGCTTCCTCAGTGCCATGAATGGTATGAGTTGTGCCCGTGGTTGTGGATGTGGTGCTCTGTGGTTCTGATACTAATACATTCATTTGTTTTCCTGATCGAGAGGGGCATCTGCCATATCGTCGTTCCGATCTTCGTGAATATGCGAGAGCGGTATGCACCGTCTCAGGTACCCCCAACGCATCAGCTATCATGTCAAGGGTTGCTCGGTATTGCTCGTCCACACCTTCCTCCTCAAGGATTTGGTTCATGAGGGCTTTTCCTGCTGCGAGGGACAGTTTGTGTTGTTCTTGAACTAGGTTGATGGTATCATATAGCTTTTTCAATTGCTTCGTATAAGCCGGGGCACCATCAAGTTCCTGTAGAACTTCTTGCTCATATTTTGCTCTTCTTCAGCGGACAGTCCTTCTCGTTCCTCCTCTTGCTCCTCTTCTTCATCGTCATCCACTTCGACTACTTCTGGTTGGACTGGATGGGGTTGGTCTGTGACTGTCTGCTGCCCGCTTGCCTGCTCTACCTCCACTTCTAAATTCGTAGCATTGATTATTCTGGCTACCTCTTCATCAGTTAGATCTTCCAATGTAAAGCCATGAGGAAAGTCTAAGTTGGTTGGTATAGATGGAAACACCAGATTCGGTCCATCTGTGCTATGTCTTGGTAATCTGATAGTGAAGGGTTGCACACGCCTTGGAAGCCGTGGAGTTGTCTCTGGTGTCAGTGTCGCACCGCGGGCCTGTGCACAGGGCATCTGAACTGCGCCTCTCATTTTCTTGGATGGAGGCCCTGCGGTGGATAGTCTATGTTGGAATTCTTGCACCCTGGTCCAAATAAGTGCCCTTTGAAATGGCACATCATATGCCAAGCATCTATAAACAATCCTTGTGAGAGCACAACATCCATACAGTACTGACTTTTGCTTCTTATACCACCGTTGATGAGCCAAGTGGATTTGGTCAATAATCCAGTGAGGCATGTTGATTGTCAAGTCGAAGGCATCTGCTAAATATAGACTAAACCATATCTTCTTGGGTGGCATTGTGAACCTCTCTTGAGCGGGGAATGCGAAATGTTGCATGCACATCCGAAGATGAATGGCAATAGTAGGTGTCATTGCCACCATGTCCTTTAGTTTCGTGAGATTCCTGTTCTTCATGTTGTTGGGGGACCATAGTCTCTTTCTCGGTGGGAATGTGCATGCCTTTCATGTCGAGAGCTTCCCTCACCAAGTTGTTCGTCAATTTGAACCGCTTCAGCTCATTGCCCCTTGTGAGAGATGGGAGGACAAAGGTGCTGTATCCCTTTTTCTCTTTGCTCGAAGTGAGGGTGCTAATCAAATACGAGCACCTTAGAAAGTCGGGCTTTGGCAATTGGGATTTGAAGTAATCCTATAGTCCCGCCTTCTTCCATATCGGTTTCAGCCCTTCATTATTTTGAAGTCTCTCAAATTCCCTGGTGAGGAAGTGATACCTACCCTAGCGCCCGTTGAACTCTATCTCTGCCTCCCACAGGTAAGTGCCTTCTCCCAGAGGTCTTGCCACCTCACTGAACCAATGTGAGTTTTTGCTGACTGGCATTGTGTGCCCCTGTGGAGGATTCTGAATCGGTATGGCATGTAATGCTCTCAATGCCACTGGGTGCTCCTTCAATTCCTCCTCAATGGGAAGACTTTCAATGTCCACCATTTGAGGGCTGGTGCCTGCCTGGGAACTAGGTCCTGCTGTATCTGCCATGTTACTTCTTGCCTGCTGACTCTATGAGAATATAGAAACATGTGTTAACATTGTAATGGACATGATAGAAAAATTTTTGTCCCCGTTACAACATTAACATGAGGTTAGTGAGAGGTCAGTAGGTCAATACGTGCTAGGTGATCCAGTGTGCCATTAGTGGATGGATAGTCTTGTGAGCTAAATGTAAAAGTGCAGTGTAAGGGTGATGCAGTTAGTCAGTGGGAATGAATTTACAAATGGGATCGGAGGGTTTGTTACACGCTTTGGGCTGCCAAACAAACTGATTGGTTGTTGGTCTTGATTTTGTGGAGACTCTGGAGGGCTTTATAAGAGTGTCCGCTTGGAGATGAGGCTTTTTAGGGACCCATTTACAAGTGATTCTGCTCGTGCTCATGGGCCAATGTGTGTTCGTGCGTGTTGAATACAAGTGGGTATCGGCTGTGCGAGTGAGTGAACCATGTTGTACCGGGTGTGGTCTCGGTGTAGCTATTTGAGCCTGCAAGCAAGCCTTAGGCACCCAAATTTGTCTTGATTGTGGGCTAGCCTTCATCGACTTCTTGGGTACCCAAACAGACTTCACTTTCACAGAAGGATTTTTGGAGGACTTCTTATCAGTGTCGTGTCATTGATCACTAATAGAAAGTTGAGCCAGTTGTTGTGGCTTGACCGCAATAGGATGCTCGCTTTTCCGTACCCACACTTGTTTTGGTGGTTGAGACACCGTGCATCATATTTTCTTTGTGCCTCGAGCATAAGTCGTCTACTTCTCCTGCATTTGATCCGCCTTTGGTTGTTGCATCCCTGTGGCTTTTGGAAAAGAAGGGAGTTCCGTTGTATCCATAACTTCTTTGTTGAGACAATCATCCCTCTGCATCACATAGTTTTGGACAAGAATAGCATCGTCATCTTCATGTGTACTCCTGGAAGGACTAGGAGTGTGTGCCTTTCCTAGTTCCTTGAGTGCTCCATTATTTAACTCAACTGTAATTCGACTTTGATTTACCCATACCTGAAGAAGTCCACTTCTTAGGTTTAGGTTGGCTGCATGATCATAGATCCAGTCTTGACCCAAGACAAGAGGCTCAGTGAGGTCCTCATCTTGACATAATAGCACTTTAACTGTCACTAATTTATCTTGAATGTAGAGGGGAAGTTCCACCTCGCCCATGCAAGGGGTTTCCACACCTCCCAATCCTATGAGATATGCTTCCACAGGATTGACATTTAAGTTCAATTCTCGACAGTGAGAAAGTTTAACAGCACTAGTGGCTGCACTTGAGTCAATCAAGGCCCTTAATGTCCTTGCACTCTTTCCTTGTCCTATCTCTAAGGTCACAAAAGGACATCGATCCACTATTCTATGGGAATTTACACCTGAGACTTCGCACATAGCCATATGATATTCTTGAGCTGCATAGTCTTCTATCCTAGGCTGATCTCTACCCTTCCTTCTCAACCTCATCCTTCGGATGCGTTCTAAAGCTTCTGCTTGCGCTTCTCGAATTCGCTTTTCTTCTTCCTTGCGTTTCTTGGCAATGTTGAGTCGGTTTAGCATCTCTTCAGTCAGGGGTTCTTGATATAACTTGAGTCTGCATCCGCTGATGTAATTAGAGAGAATATCGCCTTCTAAAGTGGCTAGCTGTACTGCTCCACTAGTTGAAATCCTATTGATGATCATAGGTCCATAACCACGCTTCTCTAATTTCCTCGCATGTTGCTTCAACGTGTAGACTAAAACTAAATTTCCTACCTTCAAGCCTTTATCCTTAACGTGGGCGTCAAAGTATGCCTTCTGTCTTTTCTTAGCTGCATATATTCCTGCTGCGGCTCTTAATCTCGTTTCACCTAGTCGTTCTAGATCAAAAATCCTCGAAGAGAGTTCATGACCAGTCCATTCATGCTCCTGTGCTACTTTCAGTGTGGGTATCAAGAAGTCCAATGGTAGCACTGCATTTTGATCGAACACCATCTGAAAGGGTGTGGCTTGGAGTATCGTTTTATAGGTGACTCGGTATGCCCAAACAGCATGATGTAGCTGTTTGTCCCAATCAGAGCATTTATTATTCACTAGTTTGGTCAACACATTGCACAGAATCTTATTTGTGATTTCGGCTTGGCCATTAGCTTGTGGGTGATAGGGGGCAGACTTCTTGTGTACTACCAAGAACTCTTGGAGAAGATTTTCAATAACTTCATTCAAGAAATGAGTGCCTCTATCACTTACTAGCTCTATTGGTAGCCCGTATCTTGTGAATACATTCTCAAATAAGAACTTGGCCGTCGTTTGAGCATCGTTCTTTGTCGTAGCTTTTACCTCTACCCACTTGGTTAGATAGTCAGTGGCAACGATGATATACTCAGCATGGGAATCCTTAGCTGGGGGATTAATAGGACCTACAAAGTCTATTCCCCACTTAGAGAATGCACGTCCACCCATCATAGGTTTCAAAGGCATCTCATCTTTGCGTATAGGATACTGAGTTCGCTGACAAACATCACATCTCTTCACATAGGTATGTGCATCCATGTGAAGGGTAGGCCACCACAAGCCTGCAAATAGTATAGCCTTGATCACCCGATCTGGACCAAAATGTCCTCCTGCTACACCCTGGTGAGCCGTTTCTAGGATCTTAAGGTATTCACTCTCATGGACACACAATCTTAGGTAACCATCTTTACCACGCTTGTATAGATTATCACCAATGAGTGAGTAATCTAGGGCTTCTTGTTCTAGACTTCTTTGTCTAGCCAGTGTCATATCTTGAGGGAATGTTCTCGTCCTCAGGAAGGTTACTAATGTTTCACTCCAATCTGGCACTATGGACACTTGATAAAGAGTGGCATGTTCCACAGGTGGTTTAGTGCAACAGATTGGGCATTCCTTGCACAACTTTTGGACATCAGCTTCCATAGTCGGCCAATGCACTCCGAGTCTCCTTAGTGTCTGTAGGGTTCGTTGCTTTGAGTAGTGTTGCTCTAATGCACCTATATGTGCTAATTGCAACCATTTAGCGTACTCATCCTCTTCCACACAACAAGCCAAGATCCCTTGATCTGTATGCTTGTACATACTTTCTGCCATGATGTGGTACTTTTGGGCCTTTACTACCTCTCTATCTTTTGTGTTTATGACTGGGTGATTAGGCCTGTATGTCAATACTGGCACTAAAGTCTTAGCCCATTGGGGCACCACTTCCAAATTAAACAAGTAAGCATCAGGAAGATTATCTGATACTCCCTGTGGTGCCTCTCCCGTTGTGAGCCTAGAAAGATGTTCAGCTCTCAAATGAGTCGTACCTTTCCTTACCACTACCTCAAAGTCATATTCCATTAGTAAGAGAAACCATCTTACTAATCTGCCTGTATTGCATGGCTTGTTTACCAAGTACAACAATGCCTGATGATCAGTAAAAAAACTTAAACTTATTTGCAAGCAAGTAATGTCTAAACTTGTTGACGGCATACACCATGCCTAATCCCTCTCGTTCAGTGGTGGTATAATTTCGTTCAGCTGCATTCAATTGTCTACTAGCATAGGCAATTGGAAGATCCATATTACCTTCCCCCGTAGGTTGTGCAAGTACACACCCAATAGCATAATTGGATGCATCCACGTGAACATGAAAGGGCTTATTCCAATCTGGAGTGCTCAAGATTGGTGTTGAACATAATCGTCATTTGAGCTCATTGAAGGAGTTTTCACATTCATCAGTCCACTCAAAGTTAGTCAAAAGTCCATACAGAGGCTTGGCAATGATGGCGTACATGTGTATAAAGCGTCGGTAATAGCCACAATGCCCCATGAAAGCTTGTACTTCCTTGACATTCTTTGGCCTAGGTAACTCTGCTATGGCTCTTGCTTTCTCTTCATCAGTGGATATGCCATTCTTTGACACTATGTGTCCTAGAATCTTGCCTTGCCTGACCATGAAAACGCACTTTTCTGGGTTCAGGCAGACTTGATATTCTCTACATTTGTCAAAGATTTGCCTGAGTTCAGGTATATGTGCATGTCTAATGTTGGAATAAGCACAGAGATCATCAACATAGACCTATAAATTCTTCCTCAGGAACTCTTTAAATACATGACACATCAGCCTCTGGAAGGTTGCGGGTGCATTGGTAAGCCCAAATGGCATTACTCTAAAGGCAAATATGCCCCACTCTGTGGCGAAAGCCGTCTTATGCTGATCTTCTGGTGCAATGGCTACTTGATTGTAGCCCGAAAATCCATCAAGGAAGCTGTACACTTCCTTGCCTGCTTCTCTTTCTAGTAGATGCTCAGTGATAGGAAGTGGATAGTTATCTCGGATAGTGGCTGCATTAACCATCTTCAAGTTAATGCACACACGTAGCTTTCCATTCTTCTTGGGCACTACTACAATGGGGGATACCCACTCGGTGTGCTCAATTTCATAGATAAATCCAGCTTCTACCAGACGATCTATCTCTTCTTTGATCTTGGCAGCATAATTATCATTTATGTGTATGGCTTTTGCTTAGAAGGTTTGGCATCTGAGGTCATGGGGATAGTGTGTGCGCATATGTCTGGGTCTACACCTTTCAAATCCTTGTAACTCCAAGCAAATACATCTCTGTATTCTCTTAGCAAGGCTATCAATTCACGCTCTTCTTCTTCCATCAGGTCATGTCCTATGTAAGTGCATCTCTCTTCTCCTTCTTCTATGGCTACAACAATTTTCTTGGTGGTTTCCT
This sequence comes from Ceratopteris richardii, assembly GCA_020310875.1. NCBI lineage: Eukaryota > Viridiplantae > Streptophyta > Polypodiopsida > Polypodiales > Pteridaceae > Ceratopteris > Ceratopteris richardii. The sequence goes on from CM035414.1 coordinate 5,173,827, forward strand.
TGTTATCATAGGCCTCTCCTGACTGTGCCTCACGTTTAGGCATTCTCACCATGACTCTCCTATCATCTATCTCATACTTTTTAAAATTGTCAAGGACCTCAAACAAAGATTGTTCCTCTTCTGGTGTGACTTCTCTCTTCTTTCTTTTCTTTCCTTCATTCTCAGGGGTCAGTTGTGTGGCCAACCTTACATCATTTGTAAGCTCTCCATGTCTCTGAAGATGAGCTTCCACTTCATAGAAGTATTCTTTATCTGATGCAAATGGTGGGTCCATAATGATTGACTCTAAGTCTGAGTCACTTGCATCCTCAAATGCATCAGGGCTAGGTTCGCACTCTTCTAAAACCGAATCTCCCATGATTGGCTCTATGGAGAAGACTGAAATGTCATAGCCATCCTCGTCACAGTGGGGTGTCCATTGTTCTTCATTGATGGCTACATCCATGGTTGCTAAAATTTCTACCCAACCATGAGGTTCAAATTCTTCATCCGGGAATACTACAGGTGCATAGGCTGGGTCTTGAATTGATCTATGGGTTTCTTTCGCACCTACCTCTCTGTCTTTTTCTCTCTTCTCCTCTTCTACTGCCACTTTGCACATCCATAAGTGGGTGTCTTCATGCATCCATGAGGATCCTGATCCTATGGAATGCACCGACTCAGTATCACCTTTGGCTCTATGGATGGGATTCCATTGGATACGAGGGACATCTCTATGAGAGTAATCTTTGAGATTCACTTTGGTCGTGACACCTAAGTGTTGCAAATACAAGGAATTGGTTCCCCAATCCTGTACCACTTGCAACTGTCGCATAAATGGTCTTCCCAAAATCATCTCATAGGCCTAGTTCTTGCTAAAGTCACAGATAGCAAATGTGTGCTCAAACTCTACACCACAAGTAGTGAGAGTTATTCCTTCAAGCAGTCTTAAGGGTCTTTCTATGTGACCATCAGCCATCTGCAATTTCATTCTCATTGGCCTAAGTGCTGGCTTGCCCCAACGCTTCCATAGGGAAGTGGTAGCAATTGCAACTCCTGCACCTGAGTCGAGAATTGCCTTGGTTGTGTATCCTTGATGGGTGATGGGAAGATAGGTGTTTCCTTCTTCACCTTCACTCATATCTCCTATCTTGTCTAGAGGACTTTCTGGCACTGTTCTATGAGAACCTACATGGGAACGTGGTTTAGCTACCTCTGGTACTTGTTTGGCTACGTGTTTCCACAGTTCTCGCCTAACCTTGAGTAGCTCCTCTAAAGTGAGATTGCACTACACTTTAGTGTTTTTCACTACCTTTGTGTTCCTAGGTATGACTGAGTCTTCGTTTCGTACCATGACCGTGGGTGCTCTCATACAAGTAGACTTAGCTTCCCATGGGCCTGTGAAGTGGGGTAATTCCTGTAAAGAATTAGACTCAAAGTCTAATCTCTCTTGAGATTGTGCACTCTCCTGCTCTCCATAAATGGAGGGAATATCTTGTGAGAATTGATCATGCGCGTCATCCACAAGTTCAACGGGAGGAGGGACTTCACTCTCTTTAGCCCATTTCTCTTCTTGAATCTCTCGCAAGAACTCTGGTGTGTACCTATTCATAGAAGAGGATGTGTCTGGCTCTGTGGAGTTGGGTACATAGGCTTCCTGGGCAGGAAGGCTTACTCTCTTACTTGACTTGCCCTTACTTGGAGGGGTGGGTTCCTTTTCTGATTGTGCAATCAACCTTTCCAATCTTTCTAGCAATCCATCAAAGTGCAACTGCATCTTACCTGAACTAGAGATGTTAAAGAGGTGACTGACTTCAAACATGGTTTGAGCCAATTCCACCATCTTAGCACAAATTTTGGTTTGTTCGAGCTCTAGTTCCGCTCTAGGGTAACACTTTTCATGACCGGTTACGTTTGGCCCTTCTTGGATTCTAGCCTGATATGCCTTAAGCATCATATTTAGGTCCTCGGGAGTGGGATCTGCTAAAACTGATCTTACTCTAGGGGGTGGTGGGGTCGCATGAGGCGGGTTAGAAGGTGGTGGATTGGATGGAGATGGGAATGATGGTGGCGGTGTAGTGTGAGAGGGAGGTTGAGATGTAAGTTCAATTATCTTGGCTCTCGTTTCTCTTAGGCTTTCCTCGAGTTCGCTCATCTTCTTGGCCCATTGCCTTTTCATTCTTTCTCGGCTATCTCTCCAAGCTCTAGTCCTCTTCTTGGACATGCTCTCAGTTTCACTAACCTCATCACTTTTTTCCTGGCCTAAACTTTGGTTCTGCTGCAGGGCTTGAGCTCTAGTGACCACTTGCACTGGTGCAGTGGAAGTCAAACTCCCTGTGGAGTCTACAACTAACCCAATAACGTTAATAGGAGTGATTTTTGGCATATTATTGGGCTTCTTTGGGCAATCTCGTAAGAGATGCTCCTTTCCACAATCTTGGCAAAAGCCCTAGATCGTTACTGGCTGGGGTTGTGTAGGTGCAGGCATGGGGAAATCACGAATGAGGTGATCTCCTTGACATCTATAGCATGGTCCTCTAGGGAATGGGGGTCTTACCTGCCTAGGTTGAGGTCTAGAGTTGGGGTTTGCGTACATGACACTTGTGTAATCTGGCTCCCAACTAGGTGCACTCGGTTCTTCACTATAGTAGGACTCACCATGTTCAGAAGACTACATATAATAAGCATGGGGGCTATCAATATGTGTAGAATCAAAACTATGATCAATAGGGTCACTCTCTGAAAGCAATGGTGTTACTGGCACTATGGCTCTATTCAGGTTCTCTTCTACAGCTGCATACTTCACTGGGATCACATTGGTTGGAGCAGGGGGTTGCTGTGCTAGCACTGGTTGAGGTCTCTATTGGGCCTGATATTGTGGTTGGTAGGTTTGTTGAGGCCTAGCATACTGTTGTGGTGGATACTGGTTCTGATATCTTCCCTGTTGTGGATAGGGCTGAGGGTAGGTTTGCCTAACTGCTTGCTTATTGTATGGGCAGTCTTGTGTTGTGTGATTTGTGTATCTCCGTTCTATGGTGCAATATTGGCTACTAGGGTTCACTTGGGGTTGAGCCATGATGGGACATACCTTCACCATATGGCCACCACCGCAAGTATAACACCTCTTTACTGGGGCAAACCTTGGGATTTGTTTGCTAGAGACACCTAGTTTTTGAGCTACTTTCTCAACGAGTTCCTCAATAGATGTGGATTGCGTGGAAGAGAGGCTAATAGAACTATCTAAATCTCTGTAGATTTTTGAAAGCTCCAACTCCTCCCCTAGGTTATCCTCGATATCAATGCACATGCGTACACACTCCTCTATGGTCCTAGGGTCTTTCAAGTACACATATGATCTCAACTTTGTGCTTAGTAGTCCATCTAGGAATAAAGCCACTTGTTTGGCTGGCGTGGGTAAATCCGAAACACGACATCTCTCTAGGTATTGCCTAAACCTTCTTCCTGCAAGTCTAACCGTCTCTTGAGGGGTTTGCTTGAAGCTATGAATCAGTGAGGAAGTGTTATGCCTTATGCCACTCTTAGAGAATTCAATAATAAAAGCCTCTAAAAGTTGGTCTATGTTCTTGAAGTGTCTCTCATTTAGTGGTTGAAACCACGTAAGGGCGGTGTTCCTAAGGGTTAGACCAAAGGCATTATATTGTGTGAATAGGTCCTCGACTTGTTCAGCTCTCAAAACTTGCCTAAACTCGGCCACATGATCGTATGGATCTCCAGTGCCATCGAAGTAATTCTTCATGGACTTCACCAGCTGTGTAGGTCTCAAGGTTCTGGTGTGTTCCCTCGGCCTTGGCAAAGGAAAATCATCAGCATTTCTTAGGTTCCTTGGAACTCTAGTTCTCTCTGTTTCTTCTCTATCCATCTCTGCTCGCATCCGTTCTCTTCCTATTGGATTGGTAAAGCTTACCTCAGGTCTTTCTCTATTTCGGTCTCTTGGAGCTCCATGAGCTTGGGATGTTCTAGCTCCTGGGTGGCCATAAGAGACATTAGATCTTGGTTGGGGAAAAATAAATTCACCCTTCCAAGTGTAAGCATGTCTACCATGTTCTGAAACCACAAAGATCCTCTCTGAAGTATTGTCTAAATAGGTCACTTTTCCTAGGCTATCAGGATCTTTGAGTTCATAGATCGTGATCGTTCCTACCTCATTCAGCTGATCAGACTTATACCTCCAAAAGGCTTCATCAGTCTCTCGATTCAAGAGTAGATCTATGCTCTTATTGTCCTGGGGAATCCAATCTGGCGTGATAATTCTAGTAAGCACTGATTTGCCTCGAGGTGTTTTAGGCTCTCCACCTATGTTTCCTTGCTCTAGGTCGCCTATGTCCATTTCTGGGATCACATTTCACGAATTCATATGTCCTATCTGGGTGACTAGTGACCACGTATATGGTTCCTTCTTTGTCCAAGTATGCTCCATTTTCAAACTTAATTGTTGGGTGTTCAATCCCAATGGGTTGATTTGGGTTTTTGATTTGGACCACAGATCTTCCTAAGCCGTCCTCATAGATGCACGCACCTAATCGGTTGGTCCTAAGGTATTCCAACTGAGTCTTGTAGGGGCCTTCTACATGTTGTAAGTATGGCACACGGAAACTTCCTATGGGCCTCTCCATACCTTGAGATATCTCTGATTCACTAGTCTCAGAGCTAGGGTAGTGTGAATAGTGGCTCAACTGCTGAGCCCAAGACCTAGCAGTATGATTAACACTAGCCTCTGAAGACCTCAGACTCTGTCTATCTCTCCCTAGGTGTCGTCCTGATGTAAGGTTCATATGCTTAGCTGAGCAATCCCAATTTTTACCCAAGGTACAGCCTCATTGCCGATCAACTTGTATCAGTCACTTGGTTCTTTTTAGTTGATTATCGTGTTTTTATGATCTTGTCTGCTATCACGTCGTCAGGAATACTTAAGTTACTTTCCGCTATTTCGGTTGATCGTTCCACGTTAAGTTCCTTTCCTTTAAAGTTATCGATCACACAGGGATTATGTTTTAGCTTGAACTTGAGTATTTAGGTAGTCTTCAACTTGATAGAAGCCTATCATTGCCCTGACCTACTCCTAGCACTATTCGCACTTAGCCTAAGCTAGGAATTGACAGAGGGAGTTGCGAGTGTTCCAACCTCACTTGCTGATCCCTTGCTCTTTGGTGCTCAAGAACCCTGTTCTCAAGCTTGCAGAATGCCCTTGCTTTGGATGCCTCCTAATGCTCTCAGTGGACTTGTAAAAGTCCCAAAGTTAGCTCAAGATTTAGATTCAAAGGACACAAAAAATTCACTTTCATTCATGTAATTCAAAGATCAATTGTTCTTTTGGCTTTATGGAAAACAATCCTAAAGACCCCTTAGCTTTTCTTCCCCCTGGGTATAGTTACTTCAAAATAGTTTGTGTAATAATCCTGATATTAATTTTACCGTAACCAGTGGAAGTTTTGGTTGTACTCCCCACGAGCTTTCCAACAAAACAAGAATCACAGCAAACGGACTTTGTATGTGAAAGTTATGACTGTTCAGGAATCTAGGGTTAAAACAAGGTAAAACAGGTTATCAAGAAAACAAGATTTTCTCTCAAGTTACAAGTGTCGGGACCTCACAAATCATTATTTGCTTGATAAGTATGCCTAGAATTTACCCCAAAAACATGTAATGAACACCCTAGAGATTTGGCCAAAAATGCCTGTCAATCGCGATCGACAGGTCTGTCAATCGCGATTGACAGAGGTGTCCGTCGGGGCTTGTCGATCGCGATCGACACGTCAGTCGCGATCGATAGTGTCAATCGTGATCGATAGAGTTGGTCGTGGGTCTTGTCAATCGCGATCGATGGTGTCAATCACGATCGACACTTTTTTCGAGATTTTCGTCGTGATTTCAATCGATCGGGGTTATGTCCATCGCGATGGACACGTGGCAATGCGAACTTTTGTGTCAATCGTCAACTTTCAGTCGATCGCGATCGACAGTGTCAATTGCGATTGACTAAATCCTACGTGGCAATCGATCGGTCGTGGGTCTGTCGATCGTGATCGACACATCTGTGGGTCGTGATTGACAAGTCTGTCGGTCGCGATTGATAGAGAAACTCGGAATTTTTTAACTGTGTTTAGTGATTTAGGATGTGCTCATCATGTTGTTTTACCAAATGGGCGATTTTTTTGTCGATCGCGATCGACAGAGGTCGACGACACAGAGACAGTTTCGAGCTTGTCCGTACCTGCGTAGCCTGCTGGACAGAGTGATACAGCAACAACCTACAGGGAAGCTAAAAAAAACATGCAAAAGCAGTGCACACAAATCGCTCTCTCGCTCTCTCTCACAAGTGGAATGAGGGAAATGAAAGGGGAAAGGAGATATGATAAAAAACTGAAATTTTTCGCGATGATGGAGATGGAGGTGGGAGATGGTGAGGATGACGATGGTGATGATGATGGTGAAGTAAAAAGGAGAAAAATAAGAAAAAGTAAGGAAATTACCTACAACGCCAACGTCATAACTCTACGTCTTACCATCACACACTCGTCCTCAAAGCTCGATCCCCGGCAACGGCACCAAAATTTGGTGTAGCTCAGTGATGAGTAGCACCTCCTTTAATGTCAATCCGGGAAGACGTGAGGATGGTATGATGACCTCGAGCAAGTGAAGGCACAAGTGCGTGAGTGAGAAGCACACCAACATGCACACACATACACACACACGCGCACACACGGCAAGACAAAAAGACAATGGAGTTCTTTTAGATTACTTCCAAAATGCTCATACAAGTTCAAATCTATTACAAGCTAACCTCAAAAATGAGCTCTCTAGCTCTATTTATAGTTTTTGACTAGCTTTTGGCCCTGTCCAGACCTAGTGTTCGGCCTAGTTAAAAATTAGGTTCTAGGGCCTATTTGGAGGCTCAAACGGAGTCTAAAAATCATGAAAATTGGTACGATGCTACTTCTAACTCTCCTCAAGCTTGAGGACTCCTCGGATTGCACAAAATGGAGTTACAAAAAGGTGAAATGGTATTTACAATGATGTAGAGTGATTAAATTTACTATTTAGGAAGTATTACTTCATGGAAAAATTTGGACGGCCTACTTGCCAGATCTTCGTTGACTACTTTGTCTGCTGGTGCTTTCTCTTCACTCTGAATCCCTTCTTTGACTTCCTTGTCTTGTGAGTCCTTGGGTACCTTGACTACTGCCAACACTTTTTCCCAATCTACAGCTTGTATTACCTTGGTCATGTAGGCACAATGACGAGCCATGTCACACTATCATATGTCAATCATTATATTCAATTTAGCATCCTTCTAGATCCTCTTGGTCCTAGGTCACTTCTTCTTGTATCATCTGCATGTGCCTTTCTTACTCTTGAAGTCTTCACAGAGGGCAATCCAAGTTCCTCATCAAATCTCTTTTTTGAACCACTTGAATCTCCATCAATGTCATCAAAAAGCTTTTCTTTACCTTTCTTGGGTGTATTTGATGAATTTTTTGGACTGAAATTTCCATGCAATCTTCAACTCCATGGATATGAGCTCAAACTATTGCTTGATGATGCATCTGATCCACTCAAAACTTTAGATTTTGCACTTGATTTTTTAGCATTTTCTTTGACATTTGGTTCAAGATTAAGTTCATCTTTGGCATCTGCATAGAAGCTTGATATTTCATCAAACACCACATCTTTGTTTACCCTCATCTATCATGTGAGTGGGTAAAAACATTTATATCCCTTTTGCTCAAGGGAGTACCCAATGAAGATACATTTTTTGCTTTTGGATTAAGCTTTGTCCTCAACTCATCTAGAATATGTACATATGTGATATAGCCAAAAACTTTGATAAATGATAAGTTTGGCTTTTTACCTGTGAACTTCTCTTCAGGTGTAACTTGGTGTACAAGAGAAGTCGGAGTTCTGTTCATGATATATATAGTAGTGTGCACAGCTTTTGCCCAATAACAATCATGTATATTCTTCTCAACCATCAAGGCTCTTGCTATTTTTGCAATATGTCTATTTTCGCATTCAGTAATGTCATTCTATTGTGGTGTGTACCTACATGAAAACTGACATCAAACTCCATGAATTTTAAGAAAGTTGCTCAACTCATTTGACATGTATTCACCTCCTCCATTAGATCTTAATGTATGAATATACTTCCCTGTCTGCTTTTCCACCATAGCTTTAAAATATGGAAGTGAGTGAACACCTCACTCTTCGGTCATCAATGAAAGTAACATAAAACCTCCAACCGCCCATAGATGTAGTCTTTCCAGGACCTCAAACATCTATATGTACTATTTCTAGAACATTCACACTAACATGCTTGTCCTGCAGAAATGATGCTCTTGAGTGTTTACCAAATTGACATGCTGCACATACCTTTTGCATCTCTGCAACCTTGAAATTTGATAGTCCATTGACAATCTCCTTTGACTACATCAATTTCAGCCTCTACAAGTTTGCATGCCCAATTCATTTGTGCCAAACATCTATATCAGCAATAAGTTCTACACCTTTTGCAAACATGGATGCATTCATTTCAGGAATTTTAACATTTAAGGTGAACATCCTACCCACTTTGTTTCCTTTGGCAATCAATATTTTGTCATGTTTGTACTCTTCTACATATAACCCATTAGCATTGAACCTTACTTGTAATCCTTGATGAACCATTTGTCCAATAGAAACGATATTATTTGTAATATTTGGAACATGCAACACATCAACAAGATGTTTTACCTTCCGGTCCTTCATAGACAGTGCTATGTTTCCTATATGCTCAATAGGGTGTGATGTGTCATCACTTGTTTCAACATATCCAGGAACTCGCAATTTTTGCAAACTACTAAACCATTCCGCATGACTGGCCATGTGATTTGAAGCACCTGGATTCACATACCAGACATTACCATTCAATTTTGAAACATCAACAGACATCGTATTCATCATGTGAGGTTGGACCATGAACAAATTCTTAGAAAAATGTGCACTTGTGGATGCATAGTTGTTTTGTTGTCTTCTATTATTTTGTTGTCTTCTTTGGCTTCCCCTACCTCGAAACTGTCCTCTATCTCCTTCATGACTCTGTTATTGACCTTGGTCTTAGTCATTGTGTCCTCTTCCACTTCCAAAGCCTTTATCTCTACCTCTTGCCCTACCAGAGTAGAATACCTGCTTAGAACTAGGCTTTCCTTGGAAATTCGAGTCCTCACAAAGATTCTTTCCTTGAATAATCAACATGGACACCAAATTGGAAATAGATGTTCTAAACTGCTTATATGCAGCTCCTAAACCATGAAGGCACACTTCCACCTTATTTTCATCATCTACATTCATGCCAATAGATGAAAGTGAGTCACATATGCTTTTGATTTTTCAGGGTGTAGTCACTTATTGACATTCCAATGTATGCAGCTCCTTCTTGAGTTGTGATTTTTGTGCCTTTGCATTGGTCTCATACAATGTGACCAAACTATTCCAAGCCTCTTTTGGAGACTTGGCATCCTGTTGGTACATTTGGCAAGCCTTGATGCTTGACCAAAAGATCAAAGGTTTACTTCATATCTTGATCATGAATATTCATAAGTCATATGTGAACACCTCTTGTAAATATCTTGAGTTTAACTTAAGATAAATGTAAAAGCGAAAGCCTGAGAGAATCTCGTAGCTTTACAAGTTGTAATTCACAACAACCAAGTGATTGGAATCAAATTAATTAGGAGCCTAAAAGATAGGATCACTTTTAGGTGGCAGATTCCAAATTCAAATTCAAATTCAACTATAAAAGCTCATGACTGTTAGTCGCGGAGAGAGAGCAGAAGAAGGACACATTGAGCTTCACGATTGTGGGCACACTTAGTCCACACATGTATGAGTAAGCCTACATCATCTCCTTTGTATCATACATTCAATATATTATACATTTGTTTCAGATTATGCAACTATCTCATGTTCATCATTACCTATTGCTAAACTCTCATTTTCAGTGAGTTTGTATTGAGTATTTCTCTGCGTATACTTAATCTTTTGCTGTGATTCAACTTGGTACATGTAGCTTAGACTTTCTAATGCTATGCTATCAATTTTCACATCATTTAGTTCAGAGGTTAGCGAGATATGTTCATTACATTTTGCCTATGTCTGTTGACTGTCATTCTCCTAAAATGTCGGGATTACACTCCTAACTTCTTAAGATTATTTCTCAACATATAATCATCCTAAATTAGTGAAATAACTTCCTATAGCAAGCTTAGGGGGTCCAATTAGATACAGCTAAAAGCTCTTGGGTCAATTGTAATCAGTGATTGAGCTCTGAATGAAACACTGAGCAGGTTACAGTCCATAAATAGCAAGTTTTTACAACTCTTCAACATTGGAAGTAGTCTGTTTTGATGCAACTATTTGGAGGTGATGATCCAAAGCACATTATGGGTCCAAATGCATATTTGGGAAGCTAAAGGTGTCTACTAAGGTAATCTGAAGTAACATTGGCAGGTGGAGAGCAGGATTTGTGCAGCACCAGCTCATTTCTGGAGTCTATCCAACCATCTCCTCACAGTGGTATCAGAGCTATCATCAACTCAACATGGGAGATGGATTCCCATCATCAATTGATAAATTGGATCGAGGTAATTACTCTGCTTGGTCTATTAGAATGGAAGCATATCTAGAAGATAGAAATCTTTATGGTTACATATCTGGAGATGAGTCAATGCCAATACTTAGAAGCAAAGGGCAACCCACTCAAGAAGAATAAGAAAGGTTGTCAACATGGTGCTCAAAGGATACATTGGCCAGGTCATACCTTCTCAATTCAGTTTTGGATTTCTTACTCCCACATATTAGAGCTTGTAAGACATCACAAGAAACTTGGAATGCACTTGAAGCATTCTTCTCTTCAAGTACTAGAGCAAGAAAAAATCAACTGTGGATGGAGTTCACAACACTCAAGAAGATGCCCAAACAAAATGTGATTGATTATGTCACTAAAATGAAGGACCTAGCTGATCAACTTGGAAGCATTAGAGAAGTCATTGATGAGGAGCAAATTGTGAGACAATTGATCAATGGAATCAAAGCAGGTGACAAGTGGGAAGCATTCACTACTGCAATGGATCTATACATAGACATGCAGGTACCTGACTTCAATACTCTAATGGGACAACTATTTACTCATGAAGCCAAGCTTGTGAAGAACAATGACAACTCAAAGGGTAATCAATACTCTGCCCTATATACTCATAAGAACAAGAGTAAGGATGGTAAAGGTAAAGGCAAGAAATCTGATGATGAAGCTAGTACCTCCCAAGCTAACTTTGCAGGAAGAGGTAGAGGTACAAGAGGAAGAGGCAGAGGAGGAAGACAAGGCAGGGGGAGATTCCAAAGCACCTCTCCATGTGCCATATGTGGATTGACTAGCCACACAATTGAGAATTGTTTCAGGAACCCTAGAAATCAGAGAGGAAGAGGCCTCAACAGAGGAAGCTATGGAAGAGGAAGATCAAACAACTTCAACAATTATAACAACAACTACAATAACTAAGGAGGATATAGAGGAAGGAGAGACTACAGCAATTATACTCAAGATCAGGGACAAGAAGACTCACATTTGTTAATGAACATGACCATCAGGCAAGGTAAAGCAGATGAGCATGTGTTTTATATAGATTCTGGTTGTTCAAATCATGTAGCAGGAAATGTGGCATTACTATACGACTTGGAGTATCCAAAGAACAAGTATGAGATTCATACAAGAGATGATACAAGGCACTCAATTGAAAAGATTAGAAATTGTTGGAACATCAAGCTTACACTATGCTTGAGGTGGATTTGATCTACATCAAAGGCTATAGCATCGAAAGAATATCCGTTGGAGAGTTCTTTTTCTTATGCTCATTTATTGTTTTTTTTATAGAGATTTTTTATGGTTCATTTACCATTGTAAAAGCCTTGAGCTTTACACATGTAAAGGTAGAAAGATAGAGCCCAAATCCCACGAATTTGTGGTGGTTGAAGTTGCATTCAATCAATCAAGCAATCACCTAAAAGTAGATCAAACTAGATCTTCACTTTTCCTAGATTGTAGGAAAGTGAATTGATTCCCTCCAACAACCATTCCCACCTTCATTTGATTTTAAAATTCACTTGTAGAAGTCATGGAACACTCCTAGAGTCTATATAAAGACTTGAAATCACTTGTACATTACATGCAAGCAATATACATACATTTGTGACCATCATTGTCTTGCTCTTTCAATTCTCTACATCATCTTCTTCGCCAATAGTAATCTTGCAGACAGAGGTTGCTGCTCTCTCGCCAAAGCTTGAAATTGAGTGCAACATGGCTCATTGGAAAGATATTAGTGTCTAGTTTACACCTATAAATTTTCATTGCATTTAGTTCTCTAGATTGGGAGAAATCTGAGTTTCTCTATCTCGCAGTCAATCTCTATGTATTCCTAAAAAATAGGAAGTACCACCAGTGAATGTCTCATTCATTCCTATAGCATATTTTGCTTATTCCTTATACTTCTGTGCATTCTATACACTCAACCCTATTTGTATCACTCCCATAAAAGGATTTTTTCTAATTGTAATCATGCTGGTCACTATGGGCATTTGAAGTTCATTGTCTCTTCCATAGATAGTAAGTTTTTTGAGCTGGTCGACCCACGAACCTATCTGTTTTGTATCGACTCATTCTACTTGATGCTCCAAAGTACATAGTGTGTTTCTTTGCACTTATGGCATGCTTACAAGGTCTATTTGAGTCTCCATAAGCTCAAGGGCTGGTCTTGTGCCAATTGGCTAGACCAAACTTCATCGCTTCAAAACACATTTTTCTACCTTCTACAAGCTTCTCCAAGTTTTCTTTCAATGGTATCAGAGCTAGATCAAGATGGGTGACAGCTTTCCCTCAATGATCAAGAAGATTGATCGACACAACTACGTGGCTTGGCAAATCAGAATGGAGGCCTATTTGCAAGGTAAAAATCTTTATGGAATTGTAGCAGGTGATGAAGCTATGCCTATTCCAAGATCCAAAGGAGGACCAACACAAGAGGAGACAGATAAGATCACACTTTGGTGCGCAAGGGATGCTCAAGCAAGGTCGTACATACTAAAATCTATCTCTGACTTTCTATTACCACATATTAGAGGATGCAAGACATCTCAGGAGACTTGGGATGCCCTCGAGACTTTCTTTTTTGCTAGTACCAAAGCAAGAAAGAATCATCTTTGGAACGAGTTCAACCAAATGAAGAAGACACCTAAACAAACCATCACAGAGTTTGTTACCAAGGTCAAGGAGGTTGCGGATCAGTTAGCATCCATTGGAGAGTTGATTGAAGAAGAGGTCATCATGAGGCAAATTCTCAACGGCATTCGAAGTGTTAAGCAATGGAAATCCTTCACGACGGCTTATGATCTCATCATGGATGTGCAAACTCCACACTTCAACATCTTTCTTGGACAACTCTTCAATCAAGAAGCCAAGAATAGCATAAAGGAAGGTAACTCTTATCATGCTTATTCAACTAGTGCTCTATATGCAGATAAGAAGGATAAGAAGTAGAAAGGCAAGAAGAAGAAAGAAGATGAAGAAGAGACCTACCAAGTCAACTTCGCAAGCAAGAGCAAGTGGAAAGAGAAGAAGAAAGGACCAAAGCAAGACAAAGCCAAAGGTCAGAATGTTCAACCTTGTGCCATATGCGATAAGACCAACCACACCACTCAGAATTGTTGGTTAAATGGGAAGACCCAGAACGGAAGTGGAAGAGGTGGATATGGCAGCAATAGAGGCAGAGGTGGACACAACTTCAACAATACCAATAGAAGCTATAATAGAAGGGACTACAACAATAATTCAGAAGATCAACCACATGAAGACTCATTGCTTCTTACAAATTTAAGCCACAAAGAAGGTAAAGAAGATGATCATTTGTTCTACATAGATTCAGGATGCTCGAATCATGTTGCAGGCAACATTGCTATTCTATCTGATTTGGAAAGTCCAAAGCATAGACATGAAGTGCAAACAGGGGATGACACAAAGCACAATGTGGAGAAGATTGGTAAGGTAAAAGCTTCCAATGGTAGGACAAACATTCTAATTAAGGTTCTCTATGTACCCACTATCACTAAAAACCTAATAAGTGTAGGCCAAATAGTTGAAAAAGGCTTGCAAGTTAGGTTCACCCAACATGGAGCTTTTGTGGAAGATCCATGTCAAGGCTTCAAAAAGATAGCCCGAGGTGAGACGCATGGTAGGCTCTTTACTTTTGAAGTAGGAGAAACCAGGAACATAGCTCTATTCAACTTTGGGTCTCAAACCCTAAGAGAGCTTGAAGTGTAGCATAAGAGACTTGCTCATGTGAATGAAAGAACCTTGAAGGATCTATGCAGGGATAAAAGTGTCCTAGGACTGCTGAACATATCAAAGCAACACATGATCAACAGGTGTGATGCATGTCAGATTCGGAAGGCACAAAGACAACCATTCAACCACAAAGGCTACATCCACAACAACTTATTGGACTTAGTACATACAGATGTATGGGGACCAAGTCAAGAACCTTCATTGACAGAATCAAGGTATTATGTCTCATTTATTGACGACCATAGTAGCTGGATTGTTCTATACTTCATCAAGAGTAAGAGTGAAGTGTTTGATTGCTTCAAGAAGTATCTTGCACATGTGGAGAATCATCCAGGTAGATCACTAAAGAAGCTTAGATCTGATGGAGGGGAAGAATACTTCTCCAAAGAGTTTGATGAGTTCTTGCAGGACAAAGGTATCAAAAGGGAAGTGACTACTAGGTACTCTCCTCAACTAAATGGAATTGCAGAGAGGAGAAACAAGACATTGGTTGGATCAGCCCGAACAATGCTTGAAGAGAAGAAGTTGCCACATTATCTATGGGCAGAAGCTATTTCAATTGTTATGTACCTTGTCAATAGACTACCATCCAAATCACTTCAAGGTATGACTCCTTATGAAGCATGGCATGGAAGAAAACCTAGTCTTGGATATTGCAAGGTTTTTGGTTGTTTAGCTTATGTTCATGTAGCATCACAAATAAGAGGTAAGCTAGATGAAAGGGCAACAAAGGCAGTGTTTATTGGATATGATTCAACTCATATGGGTTACAGGTTCTTCAATCCTTCAACCAAGCAATTCACTACAAGTAGAGATGTTGTGTTTGAAGAACACAGGTCTTGGTATAAGGAAGACAAACAAAAGGTAACACTACCATATGATCTTTATTCTGACTCTCATCAATTAGGAAGCAAGCATGATACACAGGTCCAAGATCCAAGAAGTGATACAGACGATGACCAAGATGAAAGAGAAAAAGATTACACACTATGGAAGTCAAGAGGCAAAGAAAAGATGCAAGAGGTTGGAGAATGCTCCAAACAAGCAATTAGAAGATCAGCAAGAGAGAAGAAACAACAAGAAAGGTATGGATATGATTCCACATTTGTTACAAAGCATTCAATCTACTTGGCAAAAGACTCTATTTCAGAGGAACCCTCAACCTATGAAGAGGCAAAGGGAAACCCAAATTGAGAAAAGGCCATGAAAGAAGAGATAGATGCATTGAAGGATATAGACACTTGGGATTTGGTTCCAATGTTGCTGAATCAAAAGGTAATTGGTTGCAGATGGGTATATAAAGTTAAAAGAAATTCAGATGGATCATTCTACAGGTACAAGGCAAGATTAGTTGCCAAAGGATACTCACAAACTCATGGTATAGACTATGAGGAAACATTCTTACCAGTTGCAAAGATGACTACAATCAGGACATTGATAAGTGTAGCTGCTTCAAGGAATTGGAGACTCCTCCAATTTGATGTGAAAAATGCATTCTTGAATGGTTGGATAAGTGAAGAGGTATACATGTCACAACCACCAGGTTTTGAAAACCCTAATCATCCATCTTATGTTTGCAGACTTAAGAAAGAATTGTATGGATTGAAGCAAGTTCCAAGAGCTTGGAATTACAAGTTGGTTACATATCTTCAAGATCCAGGGTTCAAAGCTAGCAGCTCAGATCCTTCTCTATTCATCAAAAGGGATCATAATGAGGTTTTCTATCTATGTGTATATGTAGATGATATTATTGTGACCGGTGATGATCTAAATGGCATTCAAAGGATCAAGGGACATATGCAAGAGGAGTTCACAATTAGTGACCTAGGTGACCTCACATATTTCCTAGGTATGCAAGTGATATACACAGATGAAGGAATGTATTTGAATCAAAGAAGATACATTCAGGATCTTCTTCTCAAGTTCAAAATGGAGAACACTAAACCTGTAGGTGCACCTTTGGAGATGAATCTTAAACTAAGTGTTTTTGAAGGTGAGAAAATTGAAGACATTAAAGAGTATCAAAGCTTGGTAGGTAGCTTGATATATGCTACTCATACAAGGGAAGACATCTCATATAGTGTGGGAGTGCTTAGTCAGTTCATGCACTCATCGAGAAGACCACACATGGATGCGGCTAAGAGAGTACTTAAGTATCTCAAAGGTACAAGCAATGAAGGTATATTCTATCCTTATTCTTCATATTTGCATTTCAAAATCTATTCAGATGCAGATTGGGTAGGAGCTAAGGATGATAGAAAAAGTACATCTGGTTACTTAGCATTTGCAGGTTCAAAGCTAGTGTCATGGAGTTCCAAGAAGCAACCAACAGTTCCTTTATCCTCAACTGAAGCAGAGTACAGAGGCTTGACCATAGCAACTCAAGAGGCAATATGGTTAAAAGCATTGTATACAGATTTGGCACTTGTGAGTTCCAAACCTCACATATTTGGAGATAATGTAAGTTCCATGCATCTAGCGGCAAATCCTATTTTCCATGCGAGAACCAAGCACATAGAAGTCCATTACCACTTCATTAGGGAGAAGCTCATGGCAAAGGAGATTGACATTTCTTTTGTTCCAACTGAAAAGCAAGTAGCAGATATGATGACAAAGGCACTTGATAAAATAAAGCTTTGTATATTCAAAGCTATGGTAGGTATTCAACCTATTAGAAAATGAAGACTCAAGCATACTTTAGCTTGAGGGGGAGTTGTTGGAACATCAAGCTTACACTATGCTTGAGGTGGATTTGATCTACATCAAAGGCTATAGCGTCGAAAGAATATCCGTTGGAGAGTTCTTTTTCTTATGCTCATTTATTGTATTTTTTTTTAGAGATTTTTGATGGTTCATTAACCATTGTAAAAGCCTTGAGCTTTACACATGTAAAGGTAGAAAGATAGAGCCCAAAACCCACGAATTTGTGGTGGTTGAAGTTGCATTCAATCAAGCAATCAATCACCTAAAAGTAGATCAAACTACATCTTCACTTTTCCTAGATTGTAGCAAAGTGAATTGATTCCCTCCAACAATCATTTCCACCTTCATTTGAATTCAAACTTCACTTGTAGAATTCGTGGAACACTCCTAGAGTCTATATAAAGACTTGAAATCACTTGTACATTACATGAAAGCAATATACATACATTTGTGACCATCATTGTCTTGCTCTTTCAATTCTCTGCATCATCTTCTTCACCAACAGTAATCTTAAAGACAGAGGCTGCTCCTCTCTCTCCAGAGCTCGACATTGAGTGCAACATGGCTCATTGGAAAGCTATTAGTGTCTAGTTTATACCTATACTTTTTCATAGCATTTAGTTCAGTAGTTTGGGAGAAATCTGAGTTTTTCTCTCTTGGGGTCAATCTCTACGTATTCCTTAAAAATAGGAAATACCACCGGTGAATGTCTCATTCATTCCTATAGCATATTTTGTTTATTCCTTATACATTTTGTGCATTATATACACTCAACCCTATAAGTATCACTCCCATAAAGGATTTTTTTCTAATTGTAATCACGTTGGTCGCTATGGGCATTTGAAGTTCATTGTCTCTTCCATGTAAGTTTTTTGAGCTAGTCGACCCGCGAACCTATCTGTTTTGTATCGACTCATTCTATTTGATGCTCCAAAGTACATAGTGTGTTTCTTTGCACTTATCAAATTCTTATAAGGTCTATTTGAGCCTCCATAAGCTCGAGGGCTGGTCTTGTGCTGGTTGGCTAGACCAAACTTCGTCGCTTCGAAGCGCATTTTTCTACCTTCTACAAGCTTCTCCAAGTTTTCTTTCAGTGGTATCAGAGCTAGATACAGATGGGTGACGGATTTCCCTCAATGATCGAGAAGATTGATCGACACAACTATGTGGATTGGCAAATCAAAATGGAGGCCTATTTGCAAGGTAGAAATCTTTATGGAATTGTAGCAAGTGATGAAGCTATGCCTATTCCAAGATCCAAAGGAGGACGAACACAAGAGGAGACAGATAATCTCACACTTTGGTGCGCAAGGGATGCTCAAGCAAGGTCGTACATACTAAACTCTATCTTTGACTTTCTATTACCACATATTAGAGGATGCAAGACATCTCAAGCGACTTGGGATGCCCTCGAGACTTTCTTTTCTACTAGTACCAAAGCAAGAAAGAATCATCTTTGGAACTAGTTCAACCAAATGAAGAAGACACCTAAACAAACCATCACAGAGTTTGTTTCCAAGGTCAAGGAGGTTGCGGATCAGTTAGCATCCATTGGAGAGCTGATTGAAGAAGAGGTCATCATGAGGCAAATTTTCAACGGCATTCGAAGTGATAAGCAATGGCAATCCTTCACGACGGCTTATGATCTCATCATGGATGTGCAAACTCCACACTTCAACCTCTTTCTTGGACAACTCTTCAATCAAGAAGCCAACAATAGCATAAAGGAAGGTAACTCTTATCATGCTAATTCAACTAGTGCTCTATACGTAGATAAGAAGATTAAGAAGTAGAAAGGCAAGAAGAAGGAAGAAGATGAAGAAGAGACCTCCCAAGCCAACTTCGCAAGCAAGAGCAAGTGGAAAGGGAAGAAGAAAGGACCAAAGCTAGGCAAAGCCAAAGGTCATAATGTTCAACCTTGTTCTATATGCGATAAGACCAACCACACCACTCAGAATTGTTGGCTCAATGGGAAGACCCAGAAAGGAAGTGGAAGAGGTGGATATGGCAGCAATAGAGGCAGAGGTGGACACAACTTCAACAATAACAATAGAAGCTATAATAGAAGGGACTTGAACAATAATTCAGAAGATCAACCACATGAAGACTCATTGCTTCTTATGAATCTAAGGAACAAAGAAGGTAAAGAAGATGATCATTTGTTCTACATAGATTCAGGATGCTCGAATCATGTTGCAGGCAATATTGCTCTTCTATCTGATTTGGAAAGTGCAAAAAGGGGATGACACAAAGCACAATGTGGAGAAGATTGGTAATGTCAAAGCTTCCAATGGCAGGACAAACATTCTAACTAAGGTTCTCTATGTACCCACTATCACTAAAAACCTAATAAGTGTAGGCCAAATAGTTGAAAAAGGCTTGCAAGTTAGGTTCACCCAACATGGAGCTTTTGTGGAAGATCCATGTCAAGGCTTCAAAAAGATAGCCCGAGGTGAGAAGCATGGTAGGCTCTTTACTTTTGAAGTAGGAGAAACCAGGAACATAGCTCTATTCAACTTTGGATCTCAAACCCTAAGTGACTTTGAAGTGTGGCATAAGAGACTTGCTCATGTGAATGAAAGAACCTTGAAGGATATATGCAGGGATCAAAGTGTTCTAGGACTGCCGAACATATCAAAGCAAAACATGATCAACAGGTGTGATGCATGTCAGATTGGGAAGGCACAAAGACAACCATTCAACCACAAAGGCTACATCCACAACAACGTATTGGAATTAGTACATACAGATGTATGGGGACCAAGTCAAGAACCTTCGTTGGCAGGATCAAGGTATTATGTCTCATTTATTGACGACCATAGTAGATGGACTATTCTATACTTTATCAAGAGTAAGAATGAAGTGTTTGATTGCTTCAAGAAGTATCTTGCACATGTGGAGAATCATACAGGTAGATCACTAAAGAAGCTTAGATCTGATGGAGGGGGAGAATACTTCTCCAAAGAGTTTGATGAGTTCTTACAGGACAAAGTTATCAAAAGGGAAGTGACTACTAGGTACTCTCCTCAACTAAATGGAATTGTAGAGAGGAGAAACAAGACATTGGTTGGATTAGTCCGAACAATGCTTGAAGAGAAGAAGTTGCCACATTATCTATGGGCAGAAGCTATTTCAATTGTTGTGTACCTTGTCAATAGACTACCATCCAAATCACTTCAAGGTATGACTCCTTATGAAGCATGGCATGGAAGAAAACCTACTCTTGGACATTGCAAGGTTTTTGGTTGTTTAGCTTATTGCTGGCAGTCAAGGAACTGAAGGACTCACAAGCCAAGGAAGTCAACGAAGGGAGTCGGAGCGAAGAGAAGGTACAAGCAGACAGAGTAGTCAAAGACGATCGGGCAAGTAGGCCATTATTTTTTCAGGAAGCTAAAGCATATCAAAGAGGTGGACACATAAGGAGAAGGAGCAAGTAGGAAGCTCAAAGATGTGTATGTCAAATCGTTAGAGGAAATCCCTACAAAAATAGTGATTTTCATCATTAAAAGCCATTGTAAATACCATTTCATATTTTTGTAGCTCCATTTTGTGCAAGCCAAGGAGTCATTGAGCTTGAGGAGCATTAGAAGTAGCTACCTACCAATTTTCATAATTTTTAGACTCCATTTGAGCCTTCAAATGGGGCCTAGAACCTAATTTTTAACTAGGCCGGACATTAGGTCTGGACACAGCCAAAACCTAGTCAAAAACTATAAATAGAGCTAGAGAGCTCATTTTTGAGGTTAGCTTGTAATTGATTTGAAGTTGCATGAGCTTTTTGAAAGTAATCTAAAGAACTCCATTGCTTCTCACTCTTTGTCTTGCCTTGTGTGCGCGTGTGTGTGTATGTGTGTGCATGTTAGTGTGCTTTGCACTCAAGCACTTGTGCCTTCACTTGCCCGAGGTCATCATACCATCCTCACGTCTTCCCGGATTGACATTAAAGGAGGTGCTACTCATCACTGAGCTACACCAAATTTTGGCGCCGTTGCCGGGGATCGAGCTCTGAGGACGAGCGTGTGATGGTAAGACGTAGAATTGAGACGTTGGTGTTGTAGGTAATTTCTTTACTTTTCGTATTTTTCTCTTTCTTACCTCACCATCATCATCACCATCATCATCCTCACCATATCCGATCTCCATCTCCATCATCGCGAAAAATTTCAGTTTTTTTTATCATATCACCTTCTCCCTTCCATTTCCTTCATTCCACTTGTGAGAGAGAGCGAGAAAGTGAATTGTGTGCATTGTTTTTCTGTCTGTTTTGTGAGTAATCTTATAGGTACAGCAGTATCATCCCCTCCAGCACACTGCGCAGGTACGGACAAGGTCGAAACTGTCTCTGTGTCGCAGACCTCTGTTGATCGCGATCGACAGAAAAATCGCTATTTGGTAAAACAAAGCACACCACAATGACATGCACAAGAGCACATTCCAAATCACTAGAAAAAACTAAAAAATTATGTGTTTTTCTATCAGTCGCGATTGACACCGTCGATCGCGACCGACAGCCACAATCGACAGATTCTGTCGATCGCGACCGACTGACACCCCTCTCAGTCACGATTGACACCGTGGATCGCAACCGACTGATTTTTGACGATTGACTGAATTTCACACGTTGCCACGTGTTGTAGCTCAGTGATGAGTAGCACCTCCTTTAATGTCAATCCGGGAAGACGTGAGGATGGTATGAAGACCTCGAGCAAGTGGCGGCACAAGTGCGTGAGTGAGAAGCACACAAGCATGCACACACATACACACACACGCACACACACGGCAAGACAAAGAGAGAGAATCAATGGAGTGCTTTAGATTACTTTCACAAGCTCTTACAAGTTCGTTTCAATTACAATCTAACCCCCAAAATGAGCTCTCTAGCTCTTTTTATAGTTTTTGACTAGCTTTGGCCCTGTCCAGACCTAGTGTCCGGCCTAGTTAAAAATTAGGTTCCAGGGCTTATTTGAGGGCTCAAACGAAGTCTAAAAATTATGAAATTTGGTACGATGGTACTTCTAATACTCCTCAAGCTCGAGGACTCCTCGGCTTGCACAAAATGGAGTCTATTCTACCAAAAACGGGATTTACAATGTTTGTGTAGTGATTAAAATCACTTGAGTTGTACATAACCCATGGGGAAAAATGAGTTGGCCTTGTTGCCGTATTGTGCATGATTCCTCTGTTGCTTTGTGTGCCAACACTCCCCCCTTCCTAGCGTCTGTCGCCCCTGACAGACCTTTGTTCGCGCGGGTGGTCGATGTAATATTGGATGACATTGGTGGCCAGTTCATGTTCTCCTATCCTTAAGCCTCTTGCTAGATCGGCTTCCAATGCCTCCCAATTTATTGCACCGGGGGTTTCTGGTTGCGGGGTGGTGTAGTACTCTGAATACATTGCTTGTTCACAAGCAAACAGTTGAAGCAGATGTGTCGGCTTTGGTGCGAAAATCTCCGAGTGGTACTCCCAGAAACCTGATCTGAACATTTCTTCGAAGGTCTGTTTGTAGCAGGCGGGGAGGTACTTGATGCGTGCATGCCAAGCGTAAGCCACACGGATACTAGGGGTGGTGCTCATGTCATACACCAAGTCGTAATTTCCATTGCTAAACCCCGGAAGACGTACCTGTGGTGCGGCTGCATTTCTAAAGGTCTTCAGCACTACTTGCATCATATCTAAGATTTTAAGCATCATTTGTGCTGCTACATCTTGCATGGGCTTCAAGCGCGGCATCCAGTGGCGAATGGTCCCCATCATATATGCTACCGATGGTGGTCCTTGTGGTGGCGCGATGTACGGGTAGTTCAGCCATTCCTTGCATTGCGCATTGTTCTGTACCTTGATATTAAATGCCTTCCACGACCTGCGGCGGGGGACTGGACCGTAGCATGGGTTGTACAGGAGGTGCAACGGCACGTTGTTCCATGTGCGTAGCATTTCTGGATAGGTCTCTAAAAGTTTCTGACGCCATGTTGGTTGACGAATCTTGCCTTTTCGCACCTCTGGAGGAAGGTCTTCGGGTTGAAATTGGGTCGCAAAAGTAGGAATCTGACCCGTGACTCTTTGTATTTCTGCATTATAATCAGCCAAGATAATATAATATGGCCTGTACTGGAGTTCCGATGAGAGAATCAGGCGTCTCGATGACAAGTTCTTGAAGTAAGCTGATTGTAACACAGTCTCCTCTATGACCCTCATGGCCTGATTTTGCACTACGATGCGCTCTTCATGCGAGGTCCCTATTTCCTCCACTTGTCGTAACCATGGCGGCCGTGGTGCCTCGAACGTGTCCTGCGCTTCTTCTGTTTGTTGGCCTCCTGGGAATGGTTGCGGATCATATTCTTCATCAAACGTTTGTTCCACAGGAATTTGCACAACTTCTTCGTCCGTGGGAGCCTCCGGAGGGGACGATGGTCTCTCATATTGTAGTAGGCGTGTTTGCAATTCAGTTACCTGTTCCTGGAGATCTTTTATGGCCTCTGCGTTGAGAAGCGAAGCCGCAGAGGGGGTGGTTGGAGGGGCAGCTGTTGGTCCTTGTTGGTGTTCCTGCTTCAGTTGTCCTAGCTCCTCCGATAGCTTATCATGTGCTTCGAGCAGCGTGGCATAATCTTCCAATATAATCTTGATATTATCGGGGGTCACTGCTTGAAACTTGGATGGGCTGATGGGTGCCCCCGGTGTGCTCTCAATAGCTGCCTCCAGGTTCTCTTGGTTTTGTATTTGCAGACGTCTATTCTCTTCCTGAGCAGCCGCAAGATGGCGTTTAAGTAGCGCCATATTTCGCTGAAGTTTTGAGTTGCGTTCCAGCTGTGTCCGTAGGTGACCTTCTACCACCTGCACTGCTTCCTGATCTACGTTCTGTAGCTGTACCTCCAATATATTGTGGGCTTCTTGGAGGGTGTGGAACTGTGTGTGGAGGCGAGTGTTCTCCTCTTCTAGTACCGCAAGGCGGAGCTGTAGTGTCGCTGAGTGCTCTTGCAGGCGTGCGTTTTGTTGCTGGAGCTGAATGTAATCTGTTCTTAAATTTGATATACAAGCCAACATGGTGTCCAATGCATTACCTATAGATGAGTGGGGGGTGTTTACCGTGGAAGATGCATGGGAAGGGAATTGGGGAAGGGAGGCAGTGAATGATGTGTCTACGAAAGTTGTGTGTGTGGGTGAAATTGGTGGAGGGGGAATGGGAGGAGGTGAAACCGTGGGTGGAGGTGCCGTGGGTGGTGAAATGTCCATCCCTTCAGGAGTGGGTGTTAGTGTGGGGCCTGCCATATACACTGGTATGGTAGGTGGTGTGTGTGTGGAAGTGGTGAATAGATGTGAAGTGGGGTGGGGAGCTGAAAAGACAGGGAATGGTTGAGGGCCTGGTTGAAAAGCCCTAGCAAAGATGTCCTGGAGGGATTGTAGAAATGGAGAGAGGGATATCGGGGGTTGGGGTCGTAAATTTGAGGAGGGCTGAAAGGGTTGCGTGGTAGCAGGGAAGCCCATGAATGTGGATCTAGGGTCAGGATGACCTGTGGCTGAGGGCGTTGGGGATGGTTGCCCTAGGGCAGGGTCTAGAAGGGGTTCGGCGGATTGTGTAGTGTTGGGGTTGTCTTCGAAGATAGGATTATCAGTGGTAGAGAATAAGGTGGCACTGGAGATCGGAGTACGGAAGATGAAGGTGGGGTCGATGGGTTGAGTAGTCGATGTGGTTTCTACTGTTTCTCTTCTAGGAGGTGATGGTGGGGGAGTAGTTGGTAGTGGTTCGGTGGACTCCTCATGGGTGGCTGGGTGCTGTTGGCTAGCTGTCTGGGAGGTTGTTCTGATAGTTTCAGGTGTAGTAGTCGGCTCTTCTGCAACTGTAACAGGAATTTGTATATTTTTACCTGGGCGAGGTCGTGTCTGAAACCTTCGTGGGTCATATTGAACTGAAGGCCTCTGAATGGCAGTGCGCACAGCTTCTACAACTCCATATGTTTCTGCCATCAATAAGAGACCTTCCCTGTACTCCGAGTCAATTCCCGCTTCTTCCAACAACTGAGTCATAAGTACTCTGCTGCTCTGTTCAGTGAGTAACTGCTGCGATCGCACTCTTTCCATAATCTGATACAGCCTTCGGAGTTCTGCTGTATATGCTGGGGCTTCAGTGGTCTCTTCTTCATATGCTTCTTCTTCTTCCGGGTGTCCGTGTTGTTGGCTTTCCTGAGTGTCACTCCAATGGACATGTCTACCGTCTGTAGACTTTCTTCTTCTTCGTGAGGATGTGCCCTGCTCCTCTGCCTCTGAGTAAAACTCCAGATCAGAGAATTGTGTGCTTTGTAGGAATGCTTCGAAATCCTGGGGTCCAGTCCTTCAGCCTCTCCAGTGGCTGCAAATTCGAATTCAAGTGTGACAGGAGGAGCCGATGGGGTAGGTTGTGTCGTAGTGTCGAATTCCGACCTGGGTATCCTAATGGTAAAGGGAGGTACCGTGCCCTCTCTTAATGGTGATGCCTCAGGAGTAGTCAGGACTTCCCTTGTCTGGACACAAGGGATCGCGCCCCTCATGCGCTTGGACTGATGTGTGGATGTCTTGAGCCTTTTAAACATTTGTAATTGTGCCCAAGTTAAGGCACGCTCAATGGGGACATCATATGCCAAGCATCGATAAATGATGCGTGTGAGTGCACAGCATCCGTTCACCACTAATTTCCTAGATGCCCGTTTGTTTGCTTCATACAACTGATCTATAATCCACACTGGTAGTTTAATAGGTAACGCACCTGCTTCCGCCAAGTAGAGAGCAAACCAGATCTTCTTGTGTGGTTGCGTGAATCGGTCTTGACCGGGGAAGGCGAAATGTTGCATGCACATGCGGAGAGGGATGGACACATTTGGGGTGAGTGCTGCCATGTCTTTCAGCTTCACTACTTTCCTGTCCTTCATGTTGGTGGGAACGAGAGCATCCTTTTCTGAGGGCACATGCGTGCCATGCATATTTAAAGCATCGCTTACCAACTCCACAGTGAGTTCAAACCTCTTCAACTCGTTGTTGCCCAGCAATGAGGGGAGAACAAATGATCCGGGTTGGTCCTTATCTTCATTAGCTTGTAATGTGGAGACCAAATAGTAACATCGGAGGAGATCGGGTTTAGGTAGTGGGGCTTCAAAATATTCCGCCAATCCTGCTCGTTGCCATATGGTCTGTAGATCTTCGGTGTTCTGTAAAGTCTCGAACTCCTTGGAGAAAAATTGGAATCGCACCCATGATCTGTCATACTCGCATTTAGACTCCCAGATATACTTCGCCTCACCTAATGGACCGGGCATGCCATTGAACCAATGAGAATTGGCATGAACTCTTTCCGTGATGCCTGTAGGTGGATCTGGCACCGGGAGTTGCTGAAGGTGTAGCATCTCCACTGGTCGTTCCGTCGGGGGCACATCCACGGGTATACTATCCACATCAATTCCCGCAGTAAGTATTCCCACTTGTGAGCCCGAACCTGTCGCTTCTGCCATTTTTCTTCTTGCTTTCTGATTCTGTGAGAATATAGAATCATGTGTTAACATCGTAATGGACAAAATAAATCCGTTGTTGTCCCCGTTACAACATTAACATGAGGTAGATGGTGAGTTAGTGGTTAGTAAGTGCACGAAGATAGTGAGTGCAGTTAACGTTTGTGTATTCCTAGGAGACTAATGCCGTTAGTAAGTGGGGTGAATTTACAAATCGGGGTCGGGGGGTTTATTACAGGTATTAGACTGCCAAATGTAGTGGATGGGCTTTGCTTTCGGTTTCGTAGGGACTCTAGAGAGCTGTGTCGGTGTCGCCGTTTGGGAATGGGGCCTTTTAGGGACCCACTTATAAGTGATTTTATGCATGCTCATGGGTCTTGGTGTGTTCCTAAGTGTTGAGCACGAGGGAATTCTGGTTGTACTCGTAGAAGGGTTATGCTGCATAGGTTGTGGCCTTGGCGTAACTACTTGTGCCCTCAAGCAAGTCTTAGGCACCCAAATTTGTCTAGATTGTGGGCTTGCCTTCATCGACTTCTTGGGCACCCCAATAGATTTTGCTTTAGCAGAAGAATTTCTGAAAGACTTCTTATTAGCGTCGTGTTGTTGGTTACTAATAAGAGGCTTTGCCCGCGTAGTTGACGGTGGTGCACCCGGTCGTTCGCCTTTCCGCACCCACACCTGGATTAATTTCTGGGACATTCTGCTGCGCAGGTATTTTTGATCTCGGACATAGGTAGTACTCTGCTTCTTCTGCTTGTGATCCGCCTTTGGTTGCTGCCTCCTTCTGGCCTTTGGAAAAGAAGGGAGTTCCGTTGCATCCCTGACTCCTTTTTTGCAAATATCATTCCTCTGCAACACAGGGTTTTGAACAATAACAGCATGGTCATCTTCATGTGTACCCCTGGAAGGACCAGGAGTCTGTGCCTTTCCTAGTTCCTTGAGTGCTCCATTGTCTAATTCTACTGTAACTCGACTATGATTGACCCAAACCTGGAGAAGTCCACTTCTTAGGTTTAAGTTAATTGCTTGGTCATAGATCCAATCTTGACCCAAGACTAGAGGTTCAGTGAGATCCTCATCTTGACACACCAGTACTTTAACTGTCATTGCCTCATCGTGAATGTAGAGGGGAAGTTCCACCTCGCCCATGCAAGGGGTTTCCACTCCTCCCAATCCTATAAGATATGCTTCCACAGGATTGACAGTCAATTGTAATTCTTGGCAGTAAGACAATTTAACAGCACTAGTGGCTGCACCTGAGTCAATCAAGGCTCTTACGGTCCTTGCACTCTTTCCTTGTCCTATATCTAAGATTACGAAAGGACGTCTATCAATTATTCTATTCGAGCTTGTTCCTGCAACTTCACACATGGCCATGGGATATCCTTGATCTACATGGTCATTCGCTCCAGGCTGATCTCTGCCTTGCCTTCGTAATTTCATCCTTCTGATGCGTTCTAAAGCTTCAGCTTGAGCTTCTTCTCGAACTCGCTTTTCTTCCTCTTTGCGTTTCTTAGCAGTGTTGAGTCGACTGAGCATTTCCTCCGTGAGGGGTTCTTGATATAACTTGACTCTGCAACCGCTAATATAATTTGGGAGAACATCACCTTCTAATGTGGCCAATTGTACTGCTCCGCTCGTGGAGATCCTATTGATGATCATAGGTCCGTAGCCTCTCTTTTCTAGCTTCCTCACGTGTTGTTTTAGTGTATAGACTAAGACTAGATCTCCAGCTTTCAAGCCTTTATCCTTTACGTGGGCATCAAAGTATGCCTTCTGTCTCTTCTTGGCTGCATATATCCCTGCAGCGGCTCTCAGTCTTGTTTCTCCTAATCGTTCAAGGTCAAAGATCCTAGAGGAGAGCTCATGACCTGTCCATTCGTGCTCTTGTGCTACTCTCAATGTAGGGATCAGGAAGTCCAAGGGTAGCACAGCATTTTGGCCAAATACCATCTGAAAGGGAGTGGCTTGAAGTACCGTTTTGTAGGCGACTCGGTATGCCCAAACAGCATGGTGTAGCTGTTTGTCCCAATCAGAGCGTTTAGTGTTCACTAATTTCGTCAGTACATTGCATAAAATCTTATTAGTGCTCTCAGCTTGTCCATTAGCTTGAGGGTGATAAGGGGCAGACTTCTTGTGTATTACCAAGAATTCTTGGAGTAGATTTTCAATCACTTCGTTCAAGAAATGAGTGCCTCTATCACTTACAAGCTCTATGGGTAGCCCATATCTCGTGAATACATTCTCAAACAAGAATTTGGCAGTTGTTTGAGCATCGTTCTTGGTTGTAGCTTTTACCTCTACCCACTTGGTGAGATAATCTGTTGCCACAATGATGTATTCCGCATGAGAACCCTTAGCTGGGGGATTAATAGGACCTACGAAGTCTATTCCCCACTTAGAGAATGCACGTCCACTCATCATAGGTTTCAGTGGCATCTCATCTTTGCGTATAGGATATTGAGTCCTCTGACAGACATCACACCGTTTCACATAAGTATGTGCATCCATGTGAAGGGTAGGCCACCAGAAGCCCGCAAACATTATTGCCTTGATCACCCGATCTGGTCCAAAGTGTCCTCCTGCTACCCCTTGGTGAGCAGTCTCCAAGATTTTGAGATATTCACTTTCATGGACACATAACCTCAGGTAACCATCTTTACCGCGCTTATATAGATTATCACCAATGAGTGAGTAATCCAAGGCTTCTTGTTCTAAACTCCTTTTCCTAGCCAGAGTCATGTCTGGAGGGAATGTGTTTGTCCTCAGGAATGATACTAGTGGTTCGCTCCAATCTGGCACCATGGATACTTGATAGAGAGTGGCATGTTCCACTGGTGGTTTAGTGCAACAGATTGGGCATTCCTTGCACAACTTTTGGACATCAGCTTCCATAGTTGGCCAATGCACTCCGAATCTCTTTAGAGTCTGTAAAGTTCGTTGCTTTGAATGGTGTTGCTCTAACGCACCTACATGTGCTAATTGCAACCATTTAGCGTACTCATCCTCTTCTACGCAACAAGCCAAGATCCCTTGATCTGTGTGCTTGTACATGCTTCCTGCCATGATATGGTACTTTTGGGCTTTTACAACCTCCCTATTCCGTGTGTTTATCACTGGATGATTAGGCCCGTATGTCAATACTGGTACCAATGGCTTGGCCCATTGCGGTACAACTTCCAAATTAAACAAGTAAGCATCAGGAAGGTCATCTGGCACTCCTTGTGGGGCTTCTCCAGATGTGAGTCTAGAGAGATGGTCTGCTCGTAAGTGAGTCCTACCTTTCCTTACCACAACCTCGAAGTCGTATTCCATTAGTAAGAGAAACCATCTTACTAATCTACCTGTATTGCATGGCTTGTTTACTAGGTACAACAATGCCTGATGATCAGTAAAAAATTTAAACTTATTTGCAAGCAAATAGTGTCTAAATTTCTTGACTGCATATACCATGCCTAATCCTTCTCGCTCTGTAGTGGTGTAATTCCGTTCAGCCGCATTCATTTGTCTACTGGCATAGGCAATTGGAAGATCCATATTACCTTCACCAGTAGGTTGTGCGAGCACACATCCAATAGCATAATTGGATGCATCAACATGAACATGGAATGGCTTATTCCAATCTGGTGTGGTCAAGATTGGTGCTGAACACAATCTTCGTTTAAGCTCCTGGAAGGAATTCTCACATTCATCAGTCCACTCAAAGTTAGTCAAGAGTCCGTACATGGGCTTTGCGATGACAGCATACATGTGGATGAAACGTCGGTAATACCCACAATGCCCCATGAAAGCTTGTACTTCCTTGACATTCTTTGGCCTCGGTAGCTCTGCTATGGCTCTCACTTTTTCTTCGTCCGTAGATATGCCATTCTTTGACACTATGTGTCCTAGAATCTTACCTTGCCTGACCATAAAAACGCACTTTTCTGGGTTCAGGCAGACTTGATATTCTCTACATTTGTCAAAGATTTGTCTGAGTTCAGGAATATGAGTTTGTCTAACATTGGAATGAGCACAAAGATCATCAACATAGACTTCTAAACTCTTCCTCAGGAACTCCTTAAACACATGGCACATCAGCCTCTGGAAGGTGGCTGGTGCATTGGTAAGCCCAAATGGCATCACTCTAAAAGCAAAAATGCCCCATTCTGTGGCAAAGGCTGTCTTATGCTGATCCTCTGGAGCTATGGCTACTTGATTGTAGCCAGAAAATCCATCAAGGAAGCTGTACACTTCCTTGCCTGCCACTCTTTCTAAGAGATGTTCTGTGATGGGAAGCGGATAGTTATCTCGAATCGTGGTGGCATTAACCTTTTTCAAGTTAATGCACACACGCAGCTTGCCATTCTTCTTGGGCACCACCACGATGGGGGATACCCATTCAGTGTGCTCAATTTCATAGATAAATCCAGCTTCGACCAGTCTATCTATCTCCTCCTTGATCTTAGCAGCATAATTATCGTTATATGTATAAGGCTTTTGCTTAGAGGGTTTAGCGTCTGAAGTCATAGGAATGGTGTGTGCGCATATATCAGGGTCAACACCTTTCAAGTCCTTGTAACTCCAAGCGAATACATCTCTGTATTCTCTTAGCAAGGCAATCAATTCATGCTCTTCTTCTTCTGTCAAGTCATGGCCTATATACGTACATCTCTCCTCTCCTTCTTCTATGGCCACTACTATTTTCTTGGTGGTTTCCTTGTTATCATAGGCCTCTCCTGATTGTGCCTCCCGTTTAGGCATTCTTATCATGACCCTCCTGTCATCTATCTCATACTTCTTAAAATTTTCGGGGACCTCAAACAAAGATTCTTCCTCTTCTGGTGAGGCTTCTCTCTTCTTTCGTTTCTTTCCTTCTCCCTTAGGGGTCATATGCGTTGCTAATCTTACATCATTTGTAACCTCTCCATGCCTCTGGGGTTGAAATTCTACTTCATGGAAGTATTCTTCATCTGATGCAAATGGTGGGTCCATAATGATTGACTCTAGATCGGAGTCACTTGCATCCTCAAATGCATCAGGGCTAGGTTCACATTCTTCTAGAACTGCCTCTCCCATGATTGGCTCTATGGAGAAGACTGAAATATCATAGCCATCCTCATCACAGTGAGGTGTCCATTGTTCTTCGTTGATGGCTACGTCCATTGTTGCTAAGATTTCTGCCCAACCGTGAGGTTCAAATTCTTCGTCTGGAAAAACTACAGGTGCATAGGCTGGGTCTTGGATTGATCTATGGGTTTCTTTCGCACCTACCTCTCTGGCTTTCTCTCTCTTCTCTTCTTCTACTGCTACCTTGCACATCCATAAGTGGGTGTCTTCATGCATCCATGAGGATCCAGACCCTATGGAATGCACGGATTCCGTATCATCTTTGGCTCTATGGATGGGATTCCACTGGATAGGAGGTACATCCCTATGAGAATAATCCTTGAGATTGACTTTGGTCGTAACACCTAAGTGCTGCAAGTACAAAGAATTGGTTCCCCAATCCTGTACCACTTGCAACTGTCGCATAAATGGTCTTCCTAAAATCATCTCATAAGCATGATTTTTGCTGAAGTCACATATAGCAAAGCTATGCTCAAACTCAACACCACAAGTGGTGAGAGTTATTCCTTCTAGCAATCCTAAGGGTCTCTCTATGTGACCATCAGCCATTTGCAATTTCATCCTTGTTGGCCTGAGTGCTGGCTTGCCCCAACGTTTCCATAAGGAGGTGGTGGCAATTGCAACTCCTGCACCTGAGTCCAAAATTGCCTTGGTGGTGTATTCCTGGTAGGTGATGGGAAGATAGGTGTTCCCTTCTTCACCTTCACACATATCTCCTATCTTATCCAAGGGAATTTCTGGCACTGTCCTATGGGATCCTACCTGGGAACGAGGTTTTGCTATCTCTGGTACTTGTTTGGCTACATGTTTCCATAATTCAGGTCTAACCTTGAGTAGCTCTTCTAACTTGAGATTACACTGCACGTTAGTGTTCTTCACTACCTCTGTGTTCCTAGGTATGACTGAATCGTCGTTCCTTACCATGACTGTGGGTGCTCTCATACATGTGGACTTTGCCTCCCATGGGCCTGTGAAGTGGGGTAGCTCCTGTATGGAATTAGACTCAAAATCCAATCTCTCATGAGACTGAGTACTCTCATGTTCCCCGTAAATAGATGGGATGTCTTGTGGGAACTGGTCGTGTGCATCATCCACAAGTTCAAAAGGAGGGGCGACCTCGCTTTCGTTATCCCATTTGTCTTCTTGAATCTCTCATAGGAAGTCTGGTGCAAACCGATTCATAGAAGAAGAAGTGTCTGGCTCTGTAGAATTGGACGCATAAGCAACCTGGGAAGGAGGGCTTATTCTATTGTTGACTCTCTCCTCGTTCTCGCAAATGGCTGGAGCACAAGCTTCTTGGGGAGGATTACTTATTCTATTATTTTTCCGAACAGGCTCACACATTCCCTGAGAAGGAATGTAGGCAACCTGTGGAGGTACGTGAGCTTTCGAGGGAGGCTCATCTGCCTTTTGGGGGGGAAGATAAGCTTCTTGAGGAGGCACATGGGCTTCCTGAAGAGACTGGCTTATCCGTTCTCTTGCCCTTTCCTTTCTTTGAGGGGTAGGTTCCTTTTCTGACTGTGCAATTAGCCTCTCTATTCTTTCTAAGGAGGGGAAACTGTCTGGTTTAGTGGAATTGGCCACTTAAACTTCCGATGGGGGATGGTTCATGTTTTTGCTTGCTTTATCTTTTTCTTGATTGTTTTCTTCCTTGGCAGATCTTGCAATTATCCTCTCTAACTTTTCTAGGAATCCATCCAAGTGTAATTGCGTTTTGGCTGAGCCTGAGTAATTGAAAAGGCGACTGGCTTCAAACATAGTCTGAGCCAATGCGACCATTTTCGCGCATAGTTTGGTTCTTTCTATCTCTAGGTCAGCTCTAGGATAGCACTTGTCATGATCCGTGACGTTTGGCCCTTCTTGGATTCTAGCCTGATATGCTTTAAGCATCATGTCTATGTCTTCGGGAGTGGGATCAGCTAATACCGATCCTGTTTGGGGTGGTGGGTGGGTTACGTGGGGTGTCTTAGAGGGTGGAGGGATGGAAGGTGATGGGGATGGTAGTGGTGGGAATGTGTGAGAGTGCGGTTGAGATGTGATCTCTATGATTTTAGCCTTGGTTTCTCGTAGACTTTCCTCAAGTTCACTCATCTTCTTTGCCCATTGCCTTTTCATACGTTCGCGGCTATCTTTCCAAGCTCTTGTTCTCTTTTTATTTTGGCTCTCAGTATCGCTAGCATCTGGGCTCTTTTCCTGGCCCACCCCTTGGTTTTGCTGCAATGCCTGAGCCCTAGTGACTACCTGTACTGGTGCAGTGGAAGTGACACTTCCTGAGGAGTCTACCACTAACCCAACAACGTTGATAGGGGTGATTTTTGGCATGCTATTGGGGTTCTTTGGGCAATCTCGTAAGAGATGCTCTTTTCCGCAGTCTTGGCAAAAGCCTTGGATAGTCACGGACTGAGGTTGTGTGGGCGGAGGCAAGGGACAATCACGAATGAGGTGATCTCCTTGGCATCTGTAGCACGGTCCTCTTGGGAATGGAGGTCTTACTTGCCTAGATTGAGGCCTAGGATTGGGGTTTGCATACATGACGTTCGTGTAATCTGATTCCCAACTCGGTTCGTTTGTCTCTTCGCTATAATAGGACTCACCATGCTCAGGAGACTGCATGTAGTAGGCCTGGGGGCTATCAACATGTGTAGAATCAAAGCTATGGTCACTCGGGTCACTTTCAGAAAGCAAGGATGTTACAGGGACTATAGCTCTATTCAGGTTCTCTTCTGCAGCAGTATACTTTACCGGAATCACATTAGCTGGGGCTGGGGGTTGTTGTACTAGCACAGGCTGAGGCCTTTGTTGGTTTTGATATTGAGGTTGGAAATTTTGTTGTGGCCTGCGGTATGGTTGTGGAGGGTACTGGTTCTGGTATCTGCCTTGTTGGTAGGGCTGAGGGTAGGGTTGCCTAACCGTCTGCTTGTTGTATGGGCAATCTTGTGCGGTGTGGTTGGTGTATCTCCGTTCTATGGTGCAGTACTGGCTACTAGGGTTTACTTGGGGTTGAGCCATAATGGGACAGACGTTCGCCATATGGTCACCACCGCATGTATAGCACCTTTTCACAGGAGCAAACCTTGGAATTTGTTTGCTAGTCACACCTAATTTCTGAGCTACTTTTTCGGCCAGTTCCTCAATTGATGTGGCTTGTGTGGAAGATTGACTAGATGCACTATCTGAATCTTTGTAAATTTTGGACAGCTCTAGCTCTTCTCCTAGGTTGTCTTCAATGTCAATGCACATACGTACACACTCTTCTATAGTCCTAGGGTCTTTCAGATACACGTAGGATCTCAATTTTGGACTCAGCAATCCGTCAAGGAATAGGGCTACTTGTTTGGCAGATGTGGGTAGCTCCGAAATAGGGCACCTTTCAAGATATTGTCTAAATCTTCTTGCTGCAAGTCTCACAGTCTCTTGAGGGGTTTGCTTGAAGCTGTGGATCAGTGAGGAGGTGTTGTGTCTTATGCCACTCTTGGAGAACTCAATAATAAATGCTTCTAGGAGTTGGTCTATGCTCCTGAACTGACGCTCATCTAATGGCTAAAACCATGTAAGTGCTGTGTTCCTAAGGGTTAGACCGAAGGCATTGTACTGCGTGAACAGATCTTCCACTTGTTCAGCTCTCAAGACTTGTTTGAACTCCGCCACATGATCATAGGGATCTCCTGTGCCATCAAAGTAATTCTTCATGGACTTAACTAGCTGGGTGGGTCTCAAAGTTCTTGTGTGCTCTCTAGGCCTCGGCAGAGGGAATCCATCTACATTTCTTTGGTTCCTGTGGGCTCTATGCATCTCAAGTTCTACCCTATTCGTCTCTGTTCTCGTTCTTTCTCTGCCCACTGGGTTGGCAAAACTTACTTCTGGTCTATCTCTACTTCTGTCTCTTTGCGTACCATGAGCTTGGGAAGTTCCAGCCCCAGGGTGACCATAGGATACATTTGATCTTGGTTGAGGGAAAATAAATTCACCCTTCCAAGTGTAAGCATGCCTATCATTTTCTGTCACCACAAAGATTCGTTCTGAAGCATGATCTAGGTAGGTCACTCTGCCTGGGCTATCCGGATCCTTAAACTCATAGATCATGATTGTTCCTATATCAATTGGGTGATCTGGTTTATACCTCCAAAAGGCTTCGTCCGTTTCTCGATTGAGAAGCAAATCTATGCACTTGTTATCTTGGGGGACCCACTCAGGCGTGATAATCCTAGTGAGAACTGATTTACCTCGAGGGGTTCTAGGTTCCACTCCCATGTTTCCTTGTTCCAAGTCACCTAAGTCCGCTTCTGAAATTACATTTCCAAATTCATCTGTCCTATCTGGATGACCGGTGACTACGTATATGGTTCCTTCCTTGTCCAGATATGCACCGTTTTCAAACTTGACAGCTGGGTGCTCTAGTCCTATGGATTGGTCAGGGTTTTTAATCTGGACCACAGATCTTCCTAGGCCGTCCTCATAGATGCTAGCACCTAATCGGTTGGTCCTAAGGTATTCCAACTGCGTTTTGTAAGGACCTTCCACCCTGTATAAGTAAGGCACTCCTGAACTTCCCGTAGGTCTGTCCATACCTTGAGACATCTCTGACTCACTGGTATCAGAGCTAGGGTAATGAGAGTGGCGACTCAACTGCTGGGCCCAAGACCTTGCAGTGTGGTTGACACTAGCCTCTGAAGACCTAAGGCTTTGTCTCTCTCTTACTAGGTGTCGTCCTGATCTAAGGTTCATATGCCTAACTGATTAGCCCAATTCTTTGCCCAGAGTACAACCTCGTTGCCGATCAATTGGTACCAGTCACTTGATTCTTTTTAGTTATTCCTCGTGTTTAAAGTCTTATCTGTTATTACGTCGTCAGGAATACTTGAATGTTCTCCGTACTTTCAGGTTGATCGTTCCACGTTAGGTTCTTTCCTTTATGTTGTCGACAGTACAGAGATTAAGTTTTTAGCTTGAACTTGAGTTTTTTAGGTAGTCTTCAACTTGATAGTGACCTATCGTCGCCCTGACTTACTCCTACTTCTAATCGTTCTTAGCCTAAGCTAGGAATTGACGAAGAGGAGTTGAGAATATTCCGACCTTTCTTGCCGAACCTTGCTCTTTAGTGCTCGAGAAGTTGATTCTCAAGCGTGCGCAACACCCTTGCTTGGATGCTCTCAATTGCTGCTCAATAGGCCTGCATAAATCCCAAGATTAGCTCCAAGTAGACCTTTCAATTGACAGACAAATTATTTCAGACACTTTTTTAATGACCCTTGTTCCCCCCTTTTTATTGCTAAAAATTTCCTCTTAGAGCTCCCTTGGTGTTTCTACCCTTCTGTGTGTCAACTTCCAAATATCCTATCTGAAAATCAACGCGTTATTCTTATAAAAAACAGTTGAAGGCGTGTAGTATATGCCACGAGCTTTCCGACAAGCCCTAGAGCTCAGAAAATGGATTCCGTATGAAAAAGTTATGACCGTTCAGGGTTTAGGGGTTACTAGACAGACAGATCTTTTCGGGGGTTTTAATGCATTTTCTAAGGCCCTTGTAAGTATATGAGTACATGAAAGTGCAAATATGCCCAAAATTTAGCCTAAATTTCCAAAAATTCACTCCTTAATTTTTTTTGCCGAAAATGCCTGTCTATCGCGATAGACGGTGTCTGTCGCGATAGACTCAATCTATCGTGGGGGCTGTCTGTCGTGATAGACGGTGTCTGTCGCGATAGACAGTGTCTATCGTGGAATTCTGTCTGTCGCGATAGACGGTGTCTGTCGCGATAGACGCTATCTGTCGCGGATTTCTGTCTGTCGCGATAGACGGTGTCTGTCGCGATAGACAGTGTCTATCGTGGAATTCTGTCTGTCGCGATAGACGGTGTCTGTCGCGATAGACGGTATCTGTCGCGGATTTCTGTCTGTCGCGATAGACGGTGTCTGTCGCGATAGACGGTATCTGTCGTGAAATTCTGTCTGTCGCGATAGACGGTGTCTGTCGCGATAGACGCTATCTGTCGCGGATTTCTGTCTGTCGCGATAGACGGTGTCTGTCGCGATAGACGGTGTCTGTCGCGATAGACGCTGTCTGTCGCGGATTTCTGTCTGTCGCGATAGACGGTGTCTGTCGCGATAGACGCTATCTGTCGTAAAATTCTGTCTGTCGCGATAGACGGTGTCTGTCGCGATAGACAGTGTCTGTCGCGATAGACTGAAAAAATGCAAATTTTTGGAAAACTTCTAGTGTTCTAGAGTGCCCTCATGGTGTAGGTTACAGTGATAAACATGCATTCTCAAAATGTTAAGATTTTCTGTCTGTCGCGATAGACAGAGGCTGTCGTCCCGGGACCTGTGCAGAGCCTGTCGTACCTGCGCACACTGCTGGGGATGATGGTACAGCAAAAACCTGCAAAATAGCTCAGAAAACAAGCAAAAACAGCACATGCAAATTCGCTCTCTCGCTCTCTCTCCCAAGTGGAATGGAGGAAATGAGGTGGAGATGGTGATATGATCAAAACTGAAAATTTTCACGATGATGGAGATGGAGGTGGGAGATGGTGATGATGATGATGGTGATGAAGGTGGTGAAGAAAGTAAAAGAAAATCGATGAGAGTGAAGAAAATACCTATAACTCCAACGCGTCAACTCTACGTCTTACCATCACACGCTCGTCCTCAAAGCTCGATCCCCGGCAACGGCGCCAAAATTTGGTGTAGCTCAGTGATGAGTAGCACCTCCTTTAATGTCAATCCGGGAAGACGTGAGGATGGTATGAAGACCTCGAGCAAGTGGCGGCACAAGTGCGTGAGTGAGAAGCACACAAGCATGCACACACATACACACACACGCGCACACACGGCAAGACAAAGAGAGAGAATCAATGGAGTGCTTTAGATTACTTTCACAAGCTCTTACAAGTTCGTTTCAATTACAATCTAACCCCCAAAATGAGCTCTCTAGCTCTTTTTATAGTTTTTGACTAGCTTTGGCCCTGTCCAGACCTAGTGTCCGGCCTAGTTAAAAATTAGGTTCCAGGGCTTATTTGAGGGCTCAAACGAAGTCTAAAAATTATGAAATTTGGTACGATGGTACTTCTAATACTCCTCAAGCTCGAGGACTCCTCGGCCTGCACAAAATAGAGTCTATTCTACCAAAAACGGGATTTACAATGTTTGTGTAGTGATTAAAATCACTTGAGTTGTACATAACCCATGGGGAAAAATGAGCTGGCCTTGTTGCGGTATTGTGCATGATTCCTCTGTTGCTTTGTGTGCCAACACGTGTCCATCGCGACGGACACATCCCCGATTGACTGAAATCACGGCGAAAATCCCGGAAAAAGTGTGGATCGCGATTAACACCATCAATCGCGATTGAGGACCCACGACCGACTCTGTCGATGGCGATTGACACTGTCAATCGCGACTGATGTGTCGATCGCGACCGACAGGCCCGACGGACACCTCTGTCAATCGCGATTGACAGACCTGTCTATCGCGATTGACAGGATTTGTGAGGTCCCTACAAGTGTGTTTTGAGAAAAATCATGGGATTTCTTAGCCTGTTTGAGCCCTGTTTTAACCCCAAAACCCTGAACTGTCATAACTTCCTCATCAGGATTATTAGGTAGGGTATTTTGAAGTTGACCATACCCCGGGGTAGGAAAACGGAAGGATCCTTGGGATTGTTTTCCATAAAGGCAAAGGGAAATTTGGTCTGTGAATTACATGCATGAAAGTGACATGTCTGTCACTTGAATTGAAGTCTTGAACTAACTTTGGGACTTTTACAGGTCCACTGAGAGCACTTGAGGGCATCCAAAGCAAGGGTGATTTGCAAGCTTGAGAACCGGGTTCTTGAGCACCAAAGGGCAAGGGATCAGCAAGTGAGGTTGGAATACTCTCAACTCTCTCTGTCAATTCCTAGCTTAGGCTAAGTACGAATAGTGCTAGAAGTAAGTCAGGGCGACGATAGGCATTTATCAAGTTGAAGACTACCTAAATACTCAAGTTCAAGCTAACAACATAATCTTTGTACGGTCGATAATTTTAAAGGAAAAGACCTAACGTGGAACGATCAACTTCAAGTGTGGAAATTAACTCAAGTATTCCTGACGACGTGGTATCAT
Organism: Ceratopteris richardii; assembly: GCA_020310875.1. Taxonomy (NCBI): domain Eukaryota; kingdom Viridiplantae; phylum Streptophyta; class Polypodiopsida; order Polypodiales; family Pteridaceae; genus Ceratopteris; species Ceratopteris richardii. The sequence goes on from CM035414.1 coordinate 5,213,582, forward strand.
ACAAGATCATAACCACAATAATCGACTAAAAAGAATCAAGTAACTGATACAAAAGAACTCAGCAACGAGGTTGTACTTGGGTAGAATTGGGGATTTCTCAATAAAGCATATGAACCTTAGATCAGGACGATATCTAGGGAGGGATAGACAAAGTCTTAGGTCTTCAGAGGCTAGTGTTAATCACACTGTTAGGTCTTGGGCCCAGCAGTTGAGCCATTATTCGCACTACCCTAGCTCTGAAACTAGTGAGTCAGAGATGTCCCACGGTATGGAGAGACCTACAAGAAGTTCAGGTGTGCCATACTTGTATAGGGTGGAAGGCCCCTACAAGACTCAGCTGGAATACCTTAGGACCAACCGATTAGGTGCTAGCATTTATGAGGACGGCCTAGGAAGGTCTTTGGTACAGATCAAAAACCCATATCAATCCATTGGACTGGAACACCCAGCAGTCAAGTTTGAAAACGAAGCTTACTTGGACAAAGAAGGAACCATATACGTGGTCACTAGTCACCCAGACATGACAGATGAATTCGGGAATGTGATCCTTGAGACGGACATAGGTGACCTAGAGCAAGGGAACATAGGAGGAGAGCCGAGGACCCCTCGAGGAAAATCTGTTCTTACTAGAATCCTCAATCCCGAGTGGGTTCCCCAGGACAATAAGAGCATAGATCTACTCCTGAACCAAGAGACTGATGAAGCCTTTTGGAGGTATAGATCTGATCAGCCAAATGAGGTAGGAACAACCATGATATATGAGTTCAAAGATCCTGATAGCCCAGGCAGAGTGACCTACTTAGATCATGCTTCAGAGAGGATCTTTGTGGTTACAGAAAATGATAGGCATGCGTACACTTGGAAAGGTGAATTTATTTTCCCCCAACCAAGATTGAATGTGTCCTTTGGTCACCCAGGAGCTGGAACATCCCAAGCTCATGGAGCTCAAAGAGACAGACATAGAGATAGACCTGAGGTAAGCTTTGCCAATCCAGTGGGAAGAGAAAGAACGAGAACGAAAACAAATAGAGCAGAACCTAAGGGACTTAGAGCCCCAAGGAACCAAAGGAATGCTGATGATTTCCCTCTGCCAAGGCCTAGGGAACACACCAGAACATTGAGACCGACTCAGCTAGTTAAGTCCATGAAGAACTACTTTGATGGCACAGGAGACCCATATGATCATGTGGCCGAGTTTAGGCAAGTCTTGAGAGCTGAACAAGCTGAGGACCTATTCACGCAATATAATGCCTTTGGTCTAACCCTTAGGAACACAGCCCTGACGTGGTTTCAACCATTGAATGAGAGACAGTTCAGGAGCATAGACCAACTCTTAGAGGCTTTCATCACTGAATTCTCTAAAAGCGGCATAAGGCATAATACGTCCTCATTGATACATAGCTTCAAGCAGACCCCTCAGGAGACCGTGAGACTTGCAGGAAGAAGGTTTAGGCAATATCTTGAGAGATGCCCTGGTCCTGAGTTGCCCACACCAGCCAAACAAGTGGCCTTATTCTTGGATGGATTGCTAAGTACAAAGTTGTGATCCTATGTGTACTTGAAGGACCCTAGGACCATAGAAGAGTGTGTACGCATGTGCATTGACATAGAGGATAACCTAGGGGAGGAACTAGAGCTTTCAAAAATCTACAAAGATTCCAATAGTGCTTCTAGCCTCTCTTCCTCGCAATCTACATCTATTGAGGAACTCGTAGAAAAGGTAGCTCAAAAACTAGGTGTCTCTAGCAAACAAATTCCAAGATTTGCCCCAGTAAAGAGATGCTATACTTGCGGTGGTGACCACATGGCAAACGTATGTCCCATCATGGCTCAACCCCAAGTGAACCCGAGTAGCCAATATTGCACCATAGAACGGAGATACACTAACCACACCGCACAAGACTGCACATATAACAAACAAACTGTCAGGCAAAATTACCCTCAACCTTATCCACAACAGGGAAGATATCAAAACCAATATCCACCACAATAGTATGCTAGGCCTCAACAAACCTATCAACAACCCTACCAAAACCAACAAAGGCCTCAGCCTGTGTTAGCACAACAACCCCCTGCCCCAGCTAATGTAATTCCGGTAAAGTATGCAGCGGTAGAAGAAAATTTGAATAGAGCCATAGTCCCAGTGACTCCTTTGCTTTCAGAAAGTGACCCGAGGGATCATAGTTTTGATTCCACTCACATAGATAGTTCACAGGCTTACTACATGCAGTCTCCTGAACATGGAGATTCGTACTATAGTGAAGAACCGAGTGAACTTAGTTGGGAGCCAGATTACACAAATGTCATGTATGCAAACCCCAACTCTAGACCTCAACCTAGGCAGGTAAGACCCCCATTCCCTAGAGGGCCATCCTACAGATGTCAGGGAGATCACCTCATTCGTGATTGCCCCATGCCGGCACCCACACAAACCCAGTCAGTAACAATCCAAGGCTTTTGTCAAGATTGCGGCAAGGAGCATCTCTTACGAGATTGCCCAAAGAACCCCAATAATATGCCAAAAATCACTCCTATTAATGTTATTGGATTAGTTGTGGACTCCACAGGGAGTGTGACTTCCACTGCACCAGTGCAAGTGGTCACTAGAGCTCAAGCCCTGCAGCAAAACCAAAGTTTAGGCCAGGAAAAAAGTGTTGAGGCTAGTGAAACTGAGAGCATAACTAAGAAGAGGACTAGGGCCTAGAGAGATAGTAGAGAAAGAATGAAGAGGCAATGGGCTAGGAAAATGAGTGAACTCGAGGAAAGCCTAAGAGAAACAAACGCCAGGATAGTTGAACTCACATCTCAAACTCCCTCTCACACTACTCCATCACCACCATTCCCATCTCCATCCGACCCACCACCTTCCAACCCGCCTCATGCTACTCCACCACCCCCTAGAGTAGGATCAATCCTAGCCGATCCCACTCCAGAGGATCTAAATATGATGCTCAAAGCATATCAGGCCAGAATCCAAGAAGGGCCAAACGTAACCGATCATGAAAAGTGTTACCCTAGAGCAGAACTAGAGCTTGAAAGAACCAAAATTTGTGCTAAGATGGTGGAATTGGCTCAAACCATGTTTGAAGCTAGTCGCCTCTTCAACATCTCTAGTTCAGCTAAGACGCAGTTGCACTTTGATGGACTGCTAGAAAGATTGGAGAGGTTAACTACACAATCAGAAAAGGAACCCACCCCTCCAAGGAAGGGCAAGGCAAGTATGAGGGCAAGCCTTCCTGCCCAGGAAGCCTATGTGGATAACTCTACAGAGCAAGACACATCTTCTTCTATGAATCGGTTCACATCAGAATTCCTCCGAGAGATTCAAGAAGACAAATGGGCTAAAGAAAGTGAAGTCCCTCCTCCCATTGAACTTGTGGATGATGCACATGACCAATTCCCACAAGACATCCCATCCATTTATGAAGAGCAAGAGAGCACTCAATCTCAAGAGAGATTAGACTTTGAGTCTAATTCTTTACAAGAACTACCCCATTTCACAGGCCCATGGGAAGCCAAGTCCACTTGTATGAGAGCACCCACAGTCATGGTAAGAAACGAAGACTCAGTCATACCTAGGAACACAGAGGTAGTGAAAAACACTAAAGTGCAGTGCAACCTCACCTTAGAAGAGCTACTCAAAGTTAGGCCAGAGCTATGGAAGCATGTCGCCAACCAAGTACCAGAGATAGCAAAACCTCGTTCCCAGGTAGGATCCCATAGAACAGTGCTAGAGATACCTTTGGACAAGATAGGAGATATGAGTGAAGGTGAAGAAGGAAACACCTATCTTCCCATTACCCATCAGGGGTACACAACCAAGGCAATTCTGGACTCTGGTGCAGGAGTTGCAATTGCTACCACTTCCCTATGGAAACGTTGGGGCAAGCCAGCACTCAGGCCTACGAGGATGAAATTGCAGATGGCGGATGGTCACATAGAGAGGCCTTTAGGACTACTTGAAGGAATAACTCTCACTACCTGTGGTGTAGAGTTTGAGCACACATTTGCTATATGTGACTTTAGCAAAAATCATGCCTATGAGATGATTTTGGGAAGACCATTTATGCGACAGTTACAAGTAGTACAGGATTGGGGAACCAATTCCTTGTACTTGCAACACTTGGGTGTTACGACCAAAGTGAATCTCAAAGATTACTCTCATAGAGATGTCCCTCCTATCCAATGGAACCCCATCCATAGAGCCAAAGATGATACGGAGTATGTGCATTCCATAGGATCAGGATCCTCATGGATGCATGAAGACACCCACTTATGGATGTGCAAAGTAGCAGTAGAAGAAGAGAAGAGAGAAAAAGCCAGAGAGGTAGGTGCGAAGGAAACACATAGATCAATTCAAGACCCAGCCTATGCACCTGTAGTATTTCCGGACGAAGAATTTGAACCTCACGGCTGGGCAGAAATTTTAGCAACAATGGATGTAGCCATCAATGAAGAACAATGGACACCCCACTGTGATGAGGATGGCTATGACATTTCAGTTTTCTCCATAGAGCCAATCATGGGAGATGTAGTTTTAGAAGAGTGTGAACCTAGCCTTGATGCATCTGAGGACGCAAGTGACTCCGATCTAGAGTCAATCATTATGGACCCATCTTTTGCATCAAATGAAGAATACTTCTATGAAGTAGAATTCCAACCTCAGAGACACGAAGAGATAACGAACGATGTACGATTAACCACACAAGTGACTGCTAATAATGATAGCAAGAAACGGAAGAAGAAAGAAGTCCCCCCGGAGGAAGAAGAATCTTTGTTTGAGGTCCCGGAAAACTTTAAAAAGTATGAGATAGACGATAGGAGAGTCATGATAAGAATGCCTAAACGAGAGGCACAATCAGGAGAGGCCTATGATAACAAAGAAACCACCAAAAATATAGTGGTAGCCCTAGAAGAAGGAGAGGAGAGATGCACTTACATAGGACATGACCTAAAAGAGGAAGAAGAGCATGCGCTAATAGCCTTGCTTAGAGAATACAGAGATGTATTTGCTTGGAGCTACAAGGATTTGAAGGGTGTTGACCCAGACATATGCTCACACACTATCCCCATGACCCCAGATGCCAAACCCTCTAAGCAAAAGCCATACACATACAATGATAATTATGCTGTCAAGATCAAAGAGGAGATAGATAGACTGGTAGAAGCTGGATTCATCTATGAAACTGAGCACACTGAGTGGGTATCCCCCATCATAGTGGTGCCCAAGAAAAACGAAAAGTTACGTGTGTGCATTAACTTGAAAAAGGTTAATGCAGCCACTATTCGGGACAACTATCCACTTCCTATCACTGAGCATCTGCTAGAAAGAGTAGCAGGCAAGGAAGTGTACAACTTCCTTGATGGATTTTCGGGCTACAATCAAGTAGCCATAGCTCGAGAAGATCAGCATAAGACAACTTTTGCCATAGAGTGGGGCATATTTGCCTTTAGAGTAATGCCATTTGGGCTTACCAATGCTCCTGCAACCTTTTAGAGACTGATGTGCCACGTGTTTAAAGAATTCTTGAGGAAGAATTTGGAAGTCTATGTTGATGACCTCTGTGCTCATTCCAACATTAGACAAACCCATATCCCAGAACTCAGACAAAATCTTTGACAAATGTCGAGAGTATCAAGTCTGCTTGAACCCAGAAAAGTGTGTTTTCATGGTCAGGCAAGGCAAGATTCTAGGACACATAGTGTCAAAGAACGGCATATCCACTGATGAAGAGAAGGTAAGAGCCATCGCAGAGCTACCTAGGCCAAAGAATGTCAAGGAAGTACAAGCTTTCATGGGGCATTGTGGTTATTACCGACGGTTTATACACATGTATGCCATCATAGCAAAGCCTCTGTACGGACTTTTGACCAACTTTGAGTGGACTAATGAATGTGAGAATTCCTTCAATGAGCTTAAACGGCGATTATGTTCAGCACCAATCTTGACCACACCAGATTGGAATAAGCCTTTTCATGTTCATGTAGATGCATCCAATTATGCTATTGGGTGTGTACTCGCACAATCTACGGGCGAAGGTAATATGGATCTTCCAATTGCCTATGCTAGTAGACAGTTAAATGCAGCTGAATGAAACTATACTACCATCGAACGAGAAGGATTAGGCATGGTGTATGCGGTTAAGATGTTTAGACACTATTTGCTTAATAAATAAGTTTAAATTTTTTACTGCTTCTTGCTCAACCAAGATATACATGAGCTACCAAGCATGAAGCAAAAGCCACTAGTGGACACACGAGTGTCATAGCAACCAACCCAGTCTGAGTCAGAAGAAGCATGCAAATCTGGCGGTAGTGATCCCCCCTTGGGATAAAACAACCCAAGTAGCTGAGTACCACTCAAGTAAAGAAATATGCGCTTAACCGCCTACCAATGCTTGACACCTGGGCAATGCATAAACCTTACCATCTGTGAGACAGCAAACTGAATATCTTGCCGAGTAATGCATAAGTAAATCAGGCATCCAGTAGCCTGTTGATAGAGGATAGCATCAAATGCATCTCTAGCATCATGAAGACTCAATCGTAAACCTGTCTCCATAGGAGTGGCAATAGACTTATAGTCTTCAAGGCCAAAACACTTCAATAATGTGTCAATATATTTCATTTGACACAAAGCCAATCCACCATCAACTTGCATAAACTGAATGCCCAAATAGTGATGCAAATGCCCCAAATCAGACATCTCAAATGAGGCATGCAAATCAGCCTTAAAATTAGCAATATGCTTCTCAATAGGACCAGTGAGCAGCATGTCGTCAACATAAATAACAATGATCAGAAGCACATCATTAGCACGCTTAACATATAAGGTGCTTTCAATTGGACTGTTCTCAAAACCATGTGCAATCAGACAGGCATGTATCTTCTCATACCAAGCACGTGGTGCTTGCTTTAAACCATATAATGCCTTCTTTAACTTGCACACCTGGGTTTCATGCCCTTTCTGCACAAAGCCACGAGGCTGAAAAACATACACTTCTTCATGCAAGTCACCATTCAGAAATGTTGTTTTAATGTCCAATTGATGTACATTCCAACCATGATGAGCTGCAAGTGCACAGATGCTAAGAACAATAGTCATTCGGCAAGTAGGAGCAAAGGTTTCATCAAAATCAATGCCTCTTTCCTCTACATAACCCTTTGCAATAAGCCTAGCCTTATACCTATCGACTGTACCATCAGGTTTACGCTTCAGCTTATATACCCACTTAGTGCCAATGGCCTTCTTGACAACAGGCAAGTCACATAAAGACCAAGTACCATTCTTCATTATTGCATCATATTTAGATTGCATAACAACCATCCAATTTTCTGAACTTTGTGCTTCATCAAATAAAACAGGCTCAATCTCATCACAGAGACTAGATGTAGCCATAGCATAGCAATCTGATGCAAAAGAGGCACTATGAGAGCCTGATCGAGTACGATATGATAGAGGTGCATCTAATTTGCTATCACACAAGGTCTGCACCAGCCATTTTGGTATAGTTCTTGCCTGCTCAATATCAGATCTCATCAATAAGTGCATCATGTAAATCTGCATAAAAAATGGAATGATCTGCATCATCACATGAGACCTGCAAAGGTTGAGAAGTTTCCTGATTAGGACTAGCACTAGACTGTCCACCTGTAAAAAGAGGCAGCAAAGTGTCATACATGTCTTTCGAGCTAATAGATGTCTCCTTAGTACATGAAAGCAATGGCTGAATAGCATCTTCCACAAAAACAACATCATGGCTAACCAGAATGCGTTTAGTATGTGGATGATACAGATGATAGCCTTTTCTTTCAGAACTGTACCCAACAAAAATACATTTTACTGCTTTATCATCCAATTTTCTGCGATGTTGTTCGGGCACTAATGCATATGCCAAACAACCAAAAACACGCAAATGAGTAACAGATGGCTTATGGTCATGCCAAGCCTCGTATGGAGTGATAGATTGCAGTGCTTTAGTGGAAAACCTATTAAGTACATATGATGCAGACATGACAGCCTCAAGCCAGAAACTATGTGGTAAATACTGACTCTTGACCATACACCTCGCCATCTCCATGAGTGACATGTTCTTTCATTCAACAACTCCATTCTCTTGAGGTGTATATGGCATTGTACACTCGTGTTTTATCCCATGTTCAGCCATAAATGCATTAAAATCAGAAGACATATATTCCCCCCCTCGATCAGAACAGAGGGTGCCCATTTTACATGCTGACAAACTTTCAGCCAAAACCAAAAACTATTTGAAGCACATGAACACTTCGGACTTTGCCTTCAATGGATATACCCATGCATGCCTAGAAAAATCATCGATGAAAGTCATGAAGTAAAGATAATTTCCAAAAGAAGATGTCTGTAGAGGACCACAGACATCACTATGTACAAGCTGCAATTTCTGAGTAGCCCGAACTGAACCATCTTTTGGAAAGGAGGAACGCTGCATTTTGCCCAAAGTACAACCTTGACAAACATGTTTTCCCGATGCCTCAAGTTTGGCCAAAGAGGACACCATTTCAGATTTCTGCAGGCATAGCAAACTAGCAAAATTCAGATGACCAAAGTGTGCATGCCAAAGCTTTGCATTTGACATAGCCTGAGAATCATGTACTGCACATGCCAAATCATTTATAGATCTTTCATAGTCTATGAGATTATACAGCCCACGACATAGAATGCCAAAAGCAATAATCACGTCGCCATTTGAAAGATTATGAATTGTACATCTGTCATCAACAAATTTCACAACCAAGCCAATCTTGGCTAATGCAGAAACTGATAACAGTTTTTTCTTGATCCCTGGCACAAACAAAGCATCTGACAAAGTGAAAGAACTACCATCGGCAGTAGTCAAAATGATCTTACCAACTCCCATAATAGGATAAGAGGAGTTCTTGGTGCATGTAACAGTATTCCCTGTAGGGGCAGGCTCGAGTGAAGAGAAGAAACTGTGTTACGAGGTAATATGTTTGGTTGCCCCACTGTCAAAATACCAAACATCTGAGTCTACTGCAGACATGCACTGCTCATGAGAAGATGGGTCAAAACTGCAAACAGTAGTAAATGCCCATTCTTCTTCCTGTACAAGATTAGCAGACTCTATTTTTGGTGTAGAGGCTTATGCAACAACCATTCCAGCCTCTTTCTTCTTTGCCTTTTTAGCAGGCAATTTTGGACAGTTCTTTATGATATGATCATTCCCTTTACAGTACTTGCAAAATAGTTTCTGCTTTTCTGAATTTTTCTAATCTTTATCTTGGTTCTTCGAATGTGCAGCATTTGCAGATTTCTGTTATAGGTTTAGTGGAGCTTGGCAGGGTAGTTCTGCTCAACTTTTTGAGATACAACCATTTTTCTACATCACGGTATTTTAGTCAGGCACCATGGCTGAAAGCAATGATGTATTATATATGTTGGTTGTTGAGGATAAGTTGGATGGTATTGTTAACATCTGTTTATCAAGTCTAGTTAAGGAGCACAATAGGTTGACAGGGTTCTTGGGGTGCTAGAATCCAGTGATAACTAGATCCCTATATTTCTCCTAGACTATTTCACTGAATTCACTTACTGAATTATCAAACATAGTAGCAACAATCTAGTGTGCTAACCTCATCGAAATCACATCGAATAAACTGACAGACTGTATGCTTCACCCAACTACTTAATTTCTACGCTTAATACTAGACAGATGATTTACTTACTTCAACAAACAACATAGAATAACTTCAAATACTTCAATAGACTACAATATATAAAAGTGAACTATCTCAGTGTGGAAGAACACAGACAGCAAATCATGTTTGGTGCCTATCTTTTGACTCTGTTCTCTACTCTCTCTGCACATGATATATGAATGGTGTTAATTAATGAAAAGTTACATTATGGGTGTCTCTCCCTCTTCGGTGAGTCATTTTAGGGATATATTACATAGGTTTCTGGTGGCTAACATTGGCATGCCAAGAGGACCTAAACCCAAAAAATATATAAGGATAGTACCTTATTCTGCATCTTCTTGCTCATCCTCCAAAGGAGTTAATACATCAGTTTTAATGAACACCGGACTTTCACCAAACTCTGAGTTGTTGTCAGACAGCAGAATATCATCAGACATCATCGAAGATTCCTCTAGTGTTTCTTGTAGATAAAAAATGAGGAAATACTACGATGCCTTACTACCACTTGCTACACTCTTTCATTCACATATCGCACCTTCATTGGCTTTATGCTATGGTCAGGGGAAAAGAAACAGCTAAAGCTTCATGTGAAAGCACCATTTTCCTTGTTCTTCACGATGTAGAGAGAGCAGGATAGTTAATTGATCTATATGACATCATATATGATGTCAATCAACCAGTGCATCTACAACTATGCTTCTTGTAGTTTAAAGTATGGTTGTCTCCATTTTTAGCCAAGGACTTACAAAATTGTGGATGCTTGAATTTTATTTTGTTATCAATTCAAAGGGTTTTCTTGTAATTCCAAAGGGTCTTAATCCTCTCCCTTAAGGATATTAGTTAGGCACATTATTTGGCACTAAGAGCATACAAAATCAAGGCCTAGCTTTGTATTTTTTGAGGGATTTATTTTCTAAGTGTATGACATCCTCACTTTTGGAGCACTCAAGGCACTAAGTGCCCCCATCTTTGTCCAACATTGAGGATTGTTTTGTATTCTTTAAGGCTACCCACCCTAAACATTTGGCAATCCTTTGGCACTAAGGCTTAAATATAAGAAAGAGTTTGTGTGTGTGCATTTGTGGGTTGGAGGCTAGTCTAAGCCCACCCATGAGCTTTCTCACGTTCCTAAGCCTACTCTAAGGCTATCTTGCTATGCAACAAGCTCCTCTAAGCCATGTGTCTACGTTGACTCGTCTCAATTTTGGTGTCAAGGCTCCAAGCCTTCCATTTTCTTTTCCAAGTTTGTGGATTGGGATGACCGGCATCATTGCTTCTCCTATCTGTGCATCACCTACTTTTGTTGATGAACTACCTTGATTCCCAGTTGTAGACGATGATGTACCGCTTAACATCTTCTCTCTTTTGTTGTCGACACCTTTGCAACCTCTATGTTTTTGCTTCTACACCACACAGAGCCTCCTAAGCTCTAATACCATGTAAGAAAATAACAACACAATGGAATAGTCCAATAGACAAAGTTGAGAGAAAAATGCAAACAAATATAGACATAGACTGAGAGATAGAGAATTCAAATTCTCAGATTTCCAAGCGTACAGATGGTAGCGCGAGTGTGCACGATGGCCACATGTCCACACTAGACCACTCTAGAAACTATCTATTCATGGGACAAGATACAGAGGGGGAGGTGAGTTATACACACATTTGATTTTGCCCAAATCTTAGACTTGCTAACAACACATAGAAAAATCCCTTGTGTATCTAAAAAGGGAGATTTCTTTAAGTTTTTTGCTTGCTTTAGTGAAGAGACACATGCAACCAACTTGGTATTTCCGCCCTCTTTTTCATATATGAGGAAATTATGGCATGTGTTGTCTTATGTAGCAAAAGATTAGTTTAGGAGCCTCCTTGAGGAACGCCAATAGCCCTGAAAGAATCTCCCATATGCATCTATGTTGGTTTCACACTTCTATAGAACAGGAAGGAGGCAAGAAGGAGGCTGAACAGGTCAATGGATACCCAAAGGTGCTTGCAAATCACCCATGAGCACATAAAGAGAGATAAACACGCCCCTCCTATCCGTGTTCCTTATACATGAAGTAAGTAAGTGATGGTAGCTTCTTCATTGTTTGGAAAAGGTGTTGATAAAAGTATATATGGGACAAATCATGCATGCGTGTGATCCATGGAGGTCTTTGCTATTTTTGCATGCACATAAATTGGCCTCTAGATGGGATAACTTTATCTATATCTTTACCTATGAAAATTTGAGAAGAATGGAATCATATTCATTATTTAATCACAAAAAGCAAGCATGTGTGCCAAGTACTCAAAAAAAGGTGAGCAAGATACATAAAAAGGGTAGATTTGCATAAAGCAAACAAAGCAAGTCTATAGGTCAAGTTCTCAAGAAAAGAATGACCAAAATAAAGAGAAACGAAAGGTTTACATAAAAGATAGAAGGATAGCCAAGTTCTTAGGGAAAAGAAGGCAAAGATTGCATAGTTGGTTCTTTGTAAAAGGACTATAAATGATTTTTCTTGGAAAACAAAATTCTGTTTGATGTTTCTACTCATAGCACATCTCCATAAAGTGACCAAGTAGGTAAAAAAACGATTAAGTGGTCAAGTGAACAAAGTCATACATTTCGAAACTCTAGAAGGACAAGAGTACCAAGCTTGTTGAGAGTACAAATAGAAAAGGTATGAACACCAATTATGTAAGTATTTATGGTAGATCCATAATTGAGAGCTATTAATGATCACTCTATTTCACTTACATAAGCAAACAGTTCAAGTCCATATTCCAATGATTCATTAGAGATTGGAATAGATAAATGAAAAGGAAAGGATTCCATACTAGATATTCAAGGATCATGTATGATAATAATGATGTTTCTTGTAGAAAAAACCTTAGTGTTGGCAAGGTTGCTTGTTAGCAAAATGAATATTGTGATGACTAGTTAGAGGAATTCACATGTATAGCGCTTTATTTGTCAAGAAGTAGGAAGCATTAGGGCATCATGTTCATGATGTCCTTGAAAGGACATGATATGTCTATAAATTCCATATAACTCTTGATTTACATTGAGTGATATGATTCATACCCATCCAAGAGATAGAGAAGATTCCACAAGTTGATTAGATGGCATGTCTCTAGATTGCATGCATTATTGACATCCATAGTCATAGATAGGGAATGCGCTAGACACAAGACTCATGTAGGAGATATTGGAACTCTTACACGAAGATAAGATGTTCACAATATCTTCATATTACTTAAGTTATTGAGATCCACAGGGGTTTTGCCTCTAGAAATTTGTTCTTGATAAGCTAATGTGTTACTCATGAAGAGTGGTAGTGACTATCTTAAGATAAAAATTCTGAACAATAAGGTCAATTGGGTCTTGAACGATATGTTAAGGGAACTAATGTTAAAGGAGAGGATGAAATGAGATAGGTGTTTCCATAGCCTCCCATATATACTACATAACTATCTTAGAATTAATTGAGAATCACGAAAATATGTAGAAAATGATGGGAACTCCATAGATGTTTCATTGAATGCTATCACCTCTTCATAGTGTCTATTTCTATACATACAATCTGTATTAAAAGAACTCAAGTTGACTTATCAATAAAAGTTAAAAGTAAGAAGGAATGAAGCAAGGGTTGTTGGAGATAGACGTCTGTGGAAGCACGCCAACAGCACAAGGAAGAAGAAGAAGCTTGGAGCACAAACACACAATACTGAATGTATTACTAGAGAATGTACAAAGATAAGTAGCCCATTAGGGCAATAGGCGTATACACAAGCTGGGGGAAAAAAACCTCCTAAAGAGGGAAAAAAGTGCCCCGGCGGTCCTAGAGTGTTCACACACATCACTACCTAAATATATCAACAAATCCCCCCTGGGAGTGATGTGGTGAACAAGGAGCTGGCACTCATGTATAAGGAAGTGCCAAGCTATGTGGAAATCACTCCACAAAAGGAAGTAAGCCCAAAGCTTTGTGGAAAGCTTCAAACTTCTCCCTAGGCAAAGCCTTCGTGAAAAGGTCTGCAATGTTCTCCTGCGTGGGCACATATGCCAAGCTGATCTCCCCAGCAGAGAACCTCTCCCTGACATAGTGATAATGCACCTCAATGTGCTTAGTGCGAGCATGGAACACAGGGTTCCTCGCAACTGCCAATGCGCTCTGACTGTCAGTGAAGATGGTGGTGGCAGAAGACTGGCCAACACCCAAATCAGCCATAAGGCGTCTGAGCCACACACACTCAACAGTCGCTGTGAAAGCTGCCCTATACTCAACCTCACAACTGGAAGTGGCCACAGTAGGCTGCTTCTTGCTCAACCAAGATATACATGAGCTACCAAGCATGAAGAAAAAACCACTGGTGGACACACGAGTGTCATAGCAACCAGCCCAATCTGAGTCAGAAAAAGCATGCAAATCTGGCGGTAGTGATCCCCCCTTGGGATAAAACAACCCAAGTAGTCGAATACCACTCAAGTAGCGAAAGATGCGCTTAACCGCTTTCCAATGCGTGACTCCTGGGCAATGCATAAACCTGCTCATCTGTGAGACAGCAAACTGAATATCTGGCCGAGTAATGCATAAGTAAATCAAGCATCCAACAGCCTGCTGATAGAGAACAGCATCAAATGCATCTCCAACATCATGAAGACTCAATCGTAAACTTGTCTCCATAGGAGTGGCAATAGGCTTACAATCTTCAAGGCCAAAACGCTGCAATAATGTGTCAATATATTTCGTTTGACACAAAGCCATTCCACCATCAACGTGCATAAACTGAATGCCCAAATAGTGATGCAAATGCCCCAAATCAGACATCTCAAATGAGGCATGCAAATCAACCTTAAAATCAGCAATATGTGTCTCAATAGGACCAGTGAGCAGCATGTCATCAACATAGACAACAATGATCAGAAGCACATCATTAGCACGTTTAACATATAAGGTGCTTTCAGTTGGACTGTTCTCAAAACCGTGTGCAATCAGATAGGCATGTATCTTCTCATACCAAGCACGTGGTGCTTGCTTTAAACCATATAATGCCTTCTTTAACCTGCAAACTTGGTTTTCATGCCCTTTCTGCACAAAGCCACGGGGCTGAAAAACATACACTTCTTCATGCAAGTCACCATTCAGAAATGTTGTTTTAATGTCCAACTGATGTACATTCCAACCATGATGGGCTGCAAGTGCACAAATGCTCCGAACAGTAGTCATACGGCATGTAGGTGCAAAGGTCTCATCAAAATCAATGCCTCTTTCCTGTGCATAACCCTTTGCAACAAGCCTAGCCTTATACCTGTCAACTGTACCATCAGGTTTACGCTTCAGCTTGTATACCCACTTAGTGCCAATGGCCTTCTTGCCAGGAGGCAAGTCACATAAAGACCATGTACCATTCTTCATTATAGCATCATATTCAGATTGCATAGCAGCCATCCAATTTTCTGAATTTTTTGCTTCATCAAAAGAAACAGGCTCATTCTCATCACAAAGACTAGATGCAGCCATAGCATCGCAATTTGATGCAAAGGAGGCACTATGAGAGCGTGAACGAGTACGATATGACAAAGGTGCATCTAATTTGCTGTCACGCAAAGTCTGCACCAGCCATTTTGGCATAGTTTTTGCCTGCTCAATATCAGCTCTCTCATCAACAAGTGCATCATGTAAATCTGCATCAGAAATGGAATGATCTGCATCATCATATGAAACCTGCAAAGGCTGAGAAGTTGCCTCATTAGGACTAGCACTAGCCTGTCCACCTGTAAAAAGAGGCATCAAAGTATCATACATGTCTTTGGAGCTAACAGATGTCTCCTTAGTACATGAAAGCAATGGCTGAATAGCATCTTCCACAAAGACAACATCATGGCTAACCAGAATGCGTTTAGTCTGTGGATGATAGAGACGATAGACTTTACTTTCAGAACTGTACCCAACAAAAATACATTTTACTGCCTTATCATCCAATTTTCTGTGATGTTGTTCAGGCACTAATGCATATGCCAAACAACCAAAAACACGCAGATGAGCAACAGATGGCTTGCGGTCATGCCAAGCCTCATATGGAGTGATAGACTGCAACGCTTTAGTGGGACACCTGTTCAGTACATATGCTGCACACATGACAGCCTCAAGCCAGAAACTATGTGGTAAAGCCTGACTTTTGACCATGCACCTCGCCATCTCCATGAGTGACCTGTTCTTTCGTTCAGCAACTCCATTCTGTTGAGGTGTATACGGCACTGTACACTGGTGTTTTATCCCACGTTCAGCCAGAAATGCATTAAAATCTGAAGACATATATTCCCCCCCTCGATCAGAACGAAGGGTGCCCATTTTACATGCTGACAGATTTTCAGCCAAAACCAAAAACTATTTGAAGCACATGAACACTTCGGACTTTGCTTTGAGTGGATATACCCATGCATGCCTGGAAAAATCATCAATGAAAGTCACGAAGTAAAGGTAATTTCCAAAAGAGGGTGTCTGCATAGGACCACAGACATCACTATGTATAAGCTGCAATTTCTGCGTAGCCCAAACTGAACCATCTTTTGGAAAGGAAGAACGCTGCATTTTGCCCAAAATACAGCCTTCACAAACATGTTTTCCAGGTGCCTCAAGTTTGGGCAAAGAGGACACCATTTCAGATTTCTGCAGGCGTAATAAACTAGCAAAATTCAGATGACCAAAGCGTGCATGCCAAAGCTTTGCATCTAACATAGCCTGAGAATCATGAACTGCACATGCCGAATCATTCACAGATCTTTCATAGTCTATGAGCTTATATAGCCCACGACATAAAATGCCAATGATCTCAAAGATCCGTTCAACAATCCTTCCAATGTCTGAACTCTCTTTACATATACCAATGATCTCAAAGATCCGTTCAACAATCCTTCCAAAAATAATGACACCATTTTATTTTGGGTAGGTCTCTCTTCTACTGGGCATCTGTCTACATACTGCTTGAATCTTCTTGCAGCCAATCTCACTGATTCGGTAGGGGCTTGCTTAAAGCTATGGATCAATGATGAAGAATTGTTTTTAATTCCTGACTTAGTGAATTCCTCAATCATTTCTTGGTATACTTGCTCCATGTTTTGAAAAGTATTAGGGTCCAATGGTTGAAACCATGCTAACGCTGTGTCTGACAAAGTAAGGCCAAAGGACTCATATTGAATCAAAAAGTCTTCTACCTGTTCAGCTCTGATTACTTGTTTAAATTCCGCTATATGATTGTAAGGTTCACTAGAGCCATCATAGTGATTTCTCATGCATTTGGCCACTTGAATTGGCCTTAATCTTCTTCCTGCTTCGGGTGGTCTAGGCATTACTAGAAAAATTGGTCTTCCTATTGGCATGCCTGGTCCTCTTACTACCGGCGGTCTGACTGGAGCATGAATTCCATGTCTTGGGTCAATAGTGAAGTATTTCGATGGCGTGCACCACACTAGACTCTCCTTCTCGAGAGCTCCACGACGATATACTCAGAGTAGAAAACCGAGCTCCTGACGCCACACACAGTACTCCGCACAGATGTTGTAGAATACGCAGAAAAACGCAGTACACAGGGAGCACATAGACAGACTTCTAAGGTCTTACAAATGCGGTCGAACTCACAGTCTGTGACTGACCAGGCCACTATATGTTTTATTAAAGAACATATACAAAGAAGTGTCCGGTGGCCATTTGGCCTTTCACATGGACACTAACGGTAACAATCTCCCACTAAAGGCCAATATGGCCAGAGTAACTATGGGAGAAAAAAGAAAGAATGATAAAGAATACCTGAGTGTAAGTATACAAACTATACCTCCCACCTGATGGGCATGTTACACAGTATACAAGTGACTGCGTAAGATCAAGAATCAAGTAACCCCCATCAAGTGACAACAGTGTCGAAAGCTATCCTGTGGTAGAGCTTTAGTCAAAGCATCTGCAGCATTATCTCGAGTGTGAACCTTCTCAAGAATAATGCTCTCAGTGGCTAAGCAATCTCTAATGAAGTGATACCTCACCTCAATGTGCTTGGTCTTTGCATGATAGACTGGATTCTTAGCCAAAGCAATGGCACTCTGACTATCACTGAGCAAGTGAGGTACATGCTGAGGCAAACCCATATCACAAGCAAGACGAGAAAGCCACAATGCTTCCTTACATGCCTCACTTGCTGCAACATACTCTGCTTCTGTGGTGGAAACAGCTGTACATTCTTGAAGACGAGATCTCCAAGAGATAGAACCTCCAGCAAAATGAAAAATGTACCCTGATGTAGACTTACGATTGTCTACACAACCAGCATAGTCAGAATCTGTGTAACCAATAATGGATGCTTTCCCTCTACCTAAGCATAGACACTTGTCCTTAGTGCCACTCAGATATCTCAAAATCATTTTGACCGCTTCCCAATGTTTCTTGCCAGGATTAGACATATATCTGCTCACAACTCCCACTGCAAATGCAATGTCTGGTCTTGTAGCTACCATAGCATACATGAGACTACCAACAGCAGACTGATAGGGAATTTTGGTCATGAATTCCTTTTCCTCATCTGATTTGGGGCAGTCATCCTTGCTCAATTTCACATATGTGGGTAAAGGTGTACTCAATGCCTTTCCACCCTGCATATTGAATCGATGAAGTACTTTGGATATGTACTCACTTTGAGACAAGTATATGCATCTTTTACTCCTATCACGAGTAATGTGCATGCCAAGAATATGTTTGGCATCCCCCAAATCCTTCATATCAAATGTCTGACTCAACTTCTTTTTGAGAATTGACAAATCATAAGAGGACTTCCCAGCAATCAACATATCATCGACGTAAAGTATCAAGCATATCAAGCTGCCATCAGAACATCTCTTTGTGTAGAGACAATGATCCTCATTGCTCCGAGAATAGCCTTGGGACTTCATAAAAGCATCAAACTTTTGGTACCATTGTCTAGGAGACTGTTTAAGTCCATACAAGCTCTTCTTGAGCTTACAAACTAGACTTTCCTTGCCAGGAACTACATAACCCTCTGGTTGTTCCATATAGATCTCATCTGTAAGATCTCCATGCAAGAAAGCTGTTTTCACATCCATTTGGACTAGCTCTAAGTCCTCCATTGCAACGAATCCAAGCAACATGCGCAAAGTAGTCATCTTGACCACTGGGGAGAAGATTTCCTCAAAATCAACACCATGTTGTTGCTTAAAACCCTTTGCAACAAGTCGTGCTTTATATTTTGGAGAAGCACTATCTGATGTGAATTTCAGCTTATATACCCATTTACATGGTAAAGCTTTCCTGCCCTTTGGCAAAGGTACTAAGTCCCAAGTACCATTCTTGTGAATAGAATCCAACTCACTCTTCATGGCACGCTCCCACTTGACATGATCCTCTGTCTGCATAGCCTCTTTGTAGCAAGAGGGCTCACCGGCATCTGTTAGCATAACAAAATCTAAACCTGGAACATATCTATTAGGTGGATATGAGACACGTGTAGAACGTCTCAATGGTTGCTGAACAGGAACATGTGCAGACTGATCTGAATGGACATTCTCTTGAACATCCCTATGTGCAGCATTTTTATGCATGCTAACCGGAGGACTAGTATCCTCAAACACCACTCTTCTCACTTCAACCTCCTTAATCGGCTGTTTATGCATCTTAGACTCATTAAAAATGACATCACTACTTCTGATCACTGACCGTGTTTCAGGATCCCATAAGCGATATCCAAATTGTCCTTCTCGACCATATCCAAGAAAAATGCATTTCTTTGACTTATGGTCCAACTTCTGTCTAAGATTCTTGGGTATATGAACATATGCTTCACACCCAAAAACTCGAAGATGATCATAATATGGTGGTTTCCCTGTCCATAACTCTTGTGCCACTTTCAGACCTTTGGCAGTACTAGGTGAAAGGTTAATCACATGAACTGCAGTCAATACTGCTTCTGCCCAAAAACCTTGTGAGAGGTTTGCATGATGCAACATAGAGACTACTCTATCTTGAATAGTTCTATTCATCCTCTAAGCTACACCATTCTGTACTGGGGTATAAGGAGCTGTAAACTCTCTACGAATCCCTCTACACTGACAGAAAAGGCTGAATTCATGTGAGGTATACTCACCCCCATTATCTGAACGTAAAGCCTTAAGCTTAGTTCCTTTTTCAGTCTCAACTGAAGCAAGCCATTTTCTGAAAGTAGGGAATACATCATCCTTCGATTTGATAGGATATACCCAGACTTTTCTAGTAGCATCATCTATGAAAGTAACAAAGTAAAGAGAACCACCTAAAGACCTAGTGGGCATAGGACCACACACATCTGTATGAACAAGATCTAAAGGCTGAATTGAAGAGTCAATGTGCGTTTTATGCACATTTCTGGTTTGCTTTCCATATTGACAATGCTCACAAAATGAAAAATCAGAGAAAGATAACACAGGTAAGTAGCCAGAACGAGAAAGATTTTCCATTCCACTACGAGATATATGGCCCAAACGACCATGCCAAATACAAGCCATAGGTTGTTCAGTAACAGCTAACAAGTGTTCTTTCTGTGATACAAATAAAGGGTAAAGTGAGCCAACTTTCCTTCCTTTTGCAATAACCATATTGCCCTTTGATATACAAAAGGACTGAGCATAGAAGACCACCTTGTAACCAAGGTCATCAAGTTGACCAACTGACATCAAACTGCGTGATAACTGAGGTACATGGCGTACATTATGCATAGTAAATTTTGAACCGTCAATGAACTGCACAACCACATCTCCAATCCCCACAACATCACACTGGTAAGAGTCACCAAGTCTCACGGTACCAAGAGACTTTGCTGCATAATTAGAGAACCATTCTCTATGTGGTGTCACATGGAAAGAAGCACCAGAATCTAGCAGCCAGGTGTGGGAAAGAGAATCAGCCATAAGTGCCTCAGATGGCACAGTACTATCAAGTGTCAACACATCAGCATCATCAGAAATAGCATTAATTTCTTCAATCTTCACAGTCGAAGTAGATGGTGCAGGTAACTGTTTAACATGCCCATCAACATTCTGTCCTTTACCTTTAGCATTCTTTAATGCATAACAGTCTTTCTTCATGTGTCCTTTCTTATGACAATAATGGCATTCAATATCCCTCTTCCTTGATTTACTTCTGCTCTTATTCCGTTGACCATTCTTTTCCTTGTTCTTGCTCCTGCCACATTGTTGATTCTTTCCTTGGTAAGAATCACGAACATTATATGCATCTCCACTCTGAGTGCCAACCATAGATTTTCTACGAATCTCCTCACTCAAGAGTGCTCCACATATGTCATCATAGACGAGTTTACCACCTGGGGCACTATTGCTAATAGCTGTGCAAAATGTATCCCATGATGATGGCAGGGTGCATAACAGCAATACTGCTTTCATTTCATTGTCCATATCCATTTTCTGAGCCTGTAAATGGGAGAATATGGCATCAAACTCATTTAGATGAGCAGCAACACTATCTGTGTCCTTCATACGAAGGTCGTATAATTTTCTCATCAGATATACTTTATTTGATGCCGTCTCTTTTTCATATGTATTGCATAACTTCTTCCAAAGCTCCTCTGCACTTTCACAGTCTAATACTGTAAAGTAAACATTATCTGCTAGGTGCAAGCGAATGGTAGACCTGGCCATTTCATCTAACTCATCCCAATCATCTTCATCCATGTCAGCAGGCTTCTTTGAAATCCCATTTACTGGCTTCCATTGCCTTCTTTGAATCAGCACATCTTTAATCTGATTCTTCCATAGAGCAAAGTTTGTGCCATCAAATTTTCGGATCTCAAAATGGTCTTTGCCCTGCAAGTTATAGCTCCTCCTCGGAACGCTAGCACTAGACCTGATCCACCGGATGTGCCTGAGACCTCTGATGCCATGATCGTAGAGAACTGAATAGAATGATAATGGAGCTAGAAGAGTCCAAACACCAACAAATAAGTGTATCAAGGAGTAAATCGACCACTATATAGTTGACTAAACCAGAAATCTGGAAAAATTTTGCCAGAGTATCCTCTGCAAAATTAGCATATGACCAGTGTCAAAGTATCATAAAACTGCAAGTACT